>CM053792.1:623669564-624317064 GCA_028749045.1 Cupressus sempervirens
TCTCTTAAAGAACTCAAAGAAGTAGACGGGCAGGCAAAGGAACGGAAAAAGATTAGTCAGTTACTCAAACCAGAGAACGAGAAGAACCTTCCCAAGGTAGCATGAAGATTAATACCTAGAATGCTAGGGGTTAAATGCTCCTAGCAAGGAACACTTACTAAAGAAAAATTTAAAACAATTTGAATATGAAATTATTATATTACAATAAAATAAAAAACTAAATAAGGAAGAAGGAATTAAGCTAGAAAAGAAATTAGGTAGTTGGAACATTAACCTACAAGAATCTAGAGGAGCTTCAAGGGGAATAGGTATGATTTGGGAATCCTAGGAAAGTAACTCTAAATGTATTTAAAATCAAATAATTCATGGATGAGCAAAAAAATTAAAAGCATAAAGACTAACCTATAGTTGATTTTAATAAACATTTATGGACCTACCCATAACATAGATAAAAAACTTATATGGGAAGAAATAAGTCTATTTATTAAAAAATCATAGCAATGAAACACATTCTAAATAGATGGAGATTTTTAATACTATCATGACCATAGATGAAAAAATTGGAGGCATCCAACAAATCTCCCAAGCATCTATGGACTTTAAAAAATGGATAGAGCTTAACAACCTATTCAATATTCCTATTAATAATGGTAAGTACACATGGAACAATAAAAGGAAAGATTTTTCTCATTTATCACTAAGAAACTAGAGAGATTTTTTCTCAAAGGAGAACTAAGAGAATTAGCTTTATATATACAATCCTCAATTCTACCTATAGTAGGATCAGACCACTACCCTATTAGAATTGAATTTATTGAGCCTATAAAGCCTTTTAGAAATCCTTTTTAATGTGAAAAAAATGTGGTTCTTAGACAAAAAATTTTATGGGAGCTTATTAAAGTATGGTAGACTCAAGGCAATTTTAAAGGTTTCAAAATGTACATATCTGTCTCTAAGATGAAAATGATTAAAGAAAATATACTTAAATGGGAATAAAGAACAATTCAACAATATATTTAAAGAAAAAAATAGACAATAAAGAAAGCCTAAAAAAAATTAAACATAGAAGTAATTAAAGAAGGAATGAATAACAAGAAATTTTTTAAGAAAAGAACTACTCGCCAAATAGTAAAACCATTCTACCAAAGGAAGAAGTATTATGGAGACAAAAATCAAGAGAAAAACATGGCTAGAAGGAGATCGTAATACAAAAAAATTCATAACAACACTTTGTATAATTTAGCTAAAAGAAAAATTATAAAAATCAAAGACTTGATAGGTATTGATACTGAAAATCTAGAAGACATAGAAAAGATTTTTGTAGGTCATTTCAATAATTTATTAATAATTTTGGTAGTTTGAATATGATAGTTACTTCAAAAATGTTAGAAGCTATCCCAAAAGTGGTTACTATAGAAGATAATAAAGTATTAAATACACCCATATCTCTGGAAGAAGTTAGATCTATGATATTCAACATGAACCTAGACAAATCTCTAGGTCCAAATGGATTCTAGGCTTTCTTCTACCAAAAATGTTGGGATATTATCAGAATTGATCTTTGTAAATCCATTGAAGCATCAAGAAATGGTGGATCATTACTATCAAAAATCAATAATACCTTTCTTACCTTGATAACCAAAAAAGATGACCCTAGAAATCCAAGAGATTTCAAAACCTATAGCTCTTTGCACAACAACCATTTATAAAATCATATCCAAAATTTTAGCTAATCAATTGAAACTGATTCTCCCTAAGCTCACCTCAGGAAGAACAAACAGGTCTTTTACAAGGAAGATCGATTCTAGACGGGCTTATTATTATTCAAGAAAATGTTGCATTCAGCCAATAAGAATAAAATGGTAAGCATATTTATGAAAGTGGATATTCAGAAAGCATATGACATGGGTTGATTGGAGGTTTCTATGCAAAACCTTAGAAGTCTTTGGATTCCTGGCACCAATGGATTAATCTTATCTATCAAATGCATCTCAAAAACTAAAATATCAATTCTTATTAATGGTACCTCCCAAAGGCTCCTTGGACATATTAAGAGATATAAAACAAGGAGATCCTCTATCACCTTTCCTATACATTATCATGGTAGAAGCCTTTAGTAGAGAAATAACCAAAGTTTAGACTGAAGCATGAATCAAAGGAATCACCCATAACCAAAAATGTCCCTAATATTATTCACCAACAATATGCAGATGATACTTAGGAATAGAGCTAGAAAAAGGTAGTAAAATGAACAAGGGATAGCATAGTATCCTTAAAAGAATGGATGAAAATATAGGAGGTTGGAAAGATAAAATGGCTCACAAAAGCTAGTAAAGTCACAAAGATCAAAGCAATCTTATCTGCCCTCCCAACCTATCCTCTTTCTTGCTTACCTCTAACTAAAAGTATTAATAAGAAGCTAGAAGAAAAACTTAGAAGTTTCTTATGGAATGACGTAGATGAAAAAATAAATTTGGCACTTATAAAATGGAAAAAAATATATAAACCATAGAACTAGGGGGTCTAGGTATCAAAAACTTAAGCTGGCAAAATGAAGCCTTATGGGACAAATTGACTTGGCGACTATTCCTAAAAAGAGATAATAAAAAATGGTCACAATTTTGATATAAAAAAATACCTAAATGCAGATGAACTTTACTCCTTGTTTAGAATGAGGAACCTACCTAAAGGATCCAAAAGCTAGAAATTTATAGCAAAAAGCATATCCCTGATTAGTAAATATCTCACTTGGGACATTGGTAATGGTGATGAAGCTCTCTTCTAGGAGGACTCCTAGGATGGCCACCCCCCAGAAGATAGCTTAGGTATCCCAGTAATTCTTAAAGATCAATTAGTCAAACTTTGGGGGCTTAAGGTCAACAATTATAAAATTAAGAAAGATATTCATGGTAGCATAAGTTGGGAATGTAAAACATTAGATAATATTGACCTAGAACCAGTAGTAAATGAGGTTTATGAAAATATCATTCATAAGAGAAAAATAAAGAAATTAGTGAGAAAAGACAAACTTATATGGGCAGCATCAAAAGATGGTAGATATAACGTTAAAAATGGATATAGAATAATCACTCAGTCACAAAGGTGGAAAGAAGTTATTTTTCCCCTTAAACTTTGTTGAGACTCATCTTGCCTACCAAAAGCAAGCTTCTTTCTATGGACTGCCTCCCAAAAAAGGATTCTAATAGCTAACTGACTTAGAAAGATAGGTGTTGAGGGCCCATCAAGATTTGTGTTATGCAAGCATGATAGTGAAGATATTGATCATATCTTATATAATTTCTCATATACAAAATATTGCTAGGAATGGTTCCGAAAAATGCTAGGTTGGACTGCTCCTTTGCCAGAATATCTGGATGATCTTCTTAGGGTTTAGCCATCTAATAGTAGTAGTTGTATCTATTGTAAACTCTAAAATATATGTCCATCTATCTTTATATGGCAAGTATGGAAAAAAAGAAATAGAAGAATATTTCACAATCAGGACATGTCTATATTTGAGCTTGCTAACAAAATTGAGGCTTGTATTGTTGAAACCTTAAATTCTCACCTTAGGAAAACCCCAAAAGAAGAAGGATCCTTCTCGGATTGGGATGGTCTAATGAAAAAGAGTTGGAAAAATATAATTAATCCCCTACTTTTGTATTTAAAAAAAAGAATCAAGATGCTAGGGACAAGTGTAGATGGATATCTCCCCCCCCAAGTGGTTGGACAAAATTAAATTTTGATGGAGCTTCAAGAGGCAACCCTGGGATTGCAAGAATAGGATGCATCATTAATAATGATTTTGGAAATTAGATCTCTAAAAGGGCCAAATCTATGGGCTCCACCACAAACAACCTAGCAGAATTAGAAGCCCTCTAAGAAGGTCTCCAAATTTGCCTAAAACTAAGAATTACAAAAATTATTATTGAAGGAGATTCAAAAATTGTCCTAAATCCATTAGAAAAAGGGAGACCCCAAACTGGGTTTTAAATTCTAAATTGGAAGAAGTTCTAAAACTTCTAGACCTCTTCGAAGAAATTCAATTTCAACATATTTTCTGGGAAGGTAACAGAACAACAGATCAGTTAGCAAAAAAGGGAGTTGACAGTGAAAATATATTAATATATAATAATAAGTAGACTAGTACACTAGATTGATCAAGTGGAGGACACTCCTGAGTAGTTTTTCCACCCTTCTTTCCCCTCTTCTCTTTTGGTCTTCATAAGTATTTTGGTTTATCCTTGGTTCTTCCCTACTATAGCTTGTTTATATTTAGGTCTTTGCTTCCTACCCCTTTTTCATTCCCCTTGTCCTCTTTCTACCTGTTTGTCTGCTAGCTCGATCCTTTTTTGTCTCTGTCTCCCTACTTTTTCTCTCTACTTCCTTTATATAATGGGGCGCTCTTCAATCTTTGAGCCAGTATTAAGGACATAATGCAAGTATATTAGCTTTTATGATACTACCTTATTTCTCATCTTTTTTTTAAGTTGTTTGGCACTTAGATACTTAAATAATTCATTACTAGTGTAGATAATGGATCCTATCAATGGGGATCCTCCTATTCCCATCTAGATTAATCTCATTTTTTATTGCAACTGCATTTTATAATAAATCTCAATTCACTAGCATAGGTCAAATAAAAAGTATTAGGCTTCATACTGAGTGATATATTGGAATCCCTATAAACATTGAAATGACTCTGTAATTTTCTGTTGCTTATTGGTTAATGAATGGTCTGGTAGGAACTCTCTCTAAAAATTCATATCAAATAGGTACTAATTTATAATGACAGAAGTTAATTAGAAATTAATAAGCAAAACTGGTGTATAACTAGTATAAGCATAAACCTTAGTCCTAATTATTAATACATCTAATATAATCTACAAGATACTCCTTAGATGTAAAGTTTGTTCTATTGGTTATCATATCTCTTATAGGATTTAGAGTGAGTTTTATGGTGCCCTGTAAACGACAGGGATGGAACCCTATTTTAAGACTTTTCAGTCATAAGCTAGTTGTTTGGTAGCTATGTAAATATAGATGATATAATTAACATATGGCTCATTTCGCAAATATAGTATTAAGGCATAGATGGTTAATCCAAATTGAAGAACAATGTATGCTAGGTATATGGCCTTTTCCCAGCTATTCTAAAGGAATCCTTTTTCATTAGAACTTGTATGACTATGTTTTGAGTTTAGAGCTATAGTCATCCTTTCCCCTTCATCTGTTTGGCTCTATACTTCTTAGTGTACTTTGGTAGAGAAACTATCAAACTGGTAATCCAACCGGTAAATAGTAAGGTGACTATTTTATATTTTCCTTCCACTATCACTTTAATTGTTTAACATCAAATGAGATATGAGCTTTTCAGCCTTTTTATCTAATTAATTTTTATTACACATAGCAGAGAATCTGCATTTTTATTACATCCCAAAGGGTAATTAGTGTTTTATGTAGATTAAGGACTGAAGTTATGGTAATACAAAATATAATACCTCCTTCTTAATTCTTGGTAGTGATTAGGAAACTTAATTATTAATGTTCAGCACACTAATGCTTAATAATGAGGATGGGATTAAAGGATTGTAAAAATCCCACCTACAAAAGAGCTATCAAATTAAACTAGGCCAAAATAATAATCATTTACTATAAGGTGTGTTATTAAGAGTTTTATGGATAATGGTTGGTATAAACCCTTCCTTCTTGTCTCTTTCACATGATCCTAATTACTAACCCCTTGTTCGAAGTTAGCAGTTTCTTTTGCTGTAGACTCTCGGAAGAGTAATTTTTCCTAACTGGGCTTCAAGCACATATGAGTGGAACCTGGCCCTTGCAAGTTCTTAGTGGATCTTTCTCTGTTATAAATAGATTCAACACTTTGTATAATTTGATGATTTAAGTTTTTATATTCACTAGGGAATGCCCCTTTTAAATATGTATATTATAGGACTATGGTCCCAGGCTAGACTGAAGGTTTTCTTTCTCTATTCTTTTCTACCAGTGCCCATTTGAATGGAGCAATCTGTAATTTATTATTTCATATAATATAAATACAAGGCTTTGGTCGTTTCCTGATCAATATATTTCATTCAAAATTTAAGATTCTAAAGGTTAGGTTCAATGGAAAGATTTAAAAAATTAAAAATAGAACTTGATTTATTTAAGAATTTTAAAGAATAAATTCAACTATATTTGGAGTCCAATTAAGCTTCCAAATTTTAATTTTGAAATTTAAGAAAGTTAGAGGCATGTTGATTCCATATGTTTCATTAAATCATCTTAAAAAATAAATTTAAAAAATTCAAAATTACACATATGTATAGAAGAGTAATTTATTGACTCAATTCTAATAAATTATATTCAAAGTCTAATTTATAGATTGTTATTTCATTACATTGTTTAAATATTATATTTCTAGATATCGAGATTTGGAGGAGCGAATTTTTAAAGAAGAGGGTTTTCAAAAGAAGGGGAATTGTTTGTGAATTTCGTACGTTCATGGTCTTAGCATCAGATCCAGGTAGGATCTTGTGGGTTTTGTACGGTGGTTTTCGTTCTTTGATTTCTCTATCTTCTTCGTGTTTGTTGTGAAATTGTTTTTTGAATTTTCGATTTGGGTTGAAACTCATGTTGCGAATTTCATTATTATTCATTTCGAAATCATTTGTATATGAATTGAAAATTAGAAACCCTCATTCAATTAATTTTATAGAATTGTGTTTTAATAGAGGTACGGTTTGGTAAATTTTAGAGACTCGTGATTTGATTATTTTAAAAACGGGTAAGGTTTGAAAAAGGAAATCAAGATTTGAAATGTGAAATTTGATTAGTTAATTGTAATTTTTCTATCAGATATATGTGTGTGTGTTAATAAAATTACCACAATAAATGATTTTATTGTGATAATTTTATTACATAAATTATTTTAAAAAATGAATTCTTAAATAGATTGAGGGGCTTTGAATTTTTTTGTTTTAAATTTAAAAATTAAAAATTAAAAATGTGTTGGAGGGAGGTGGGCCACCACACCCCACATCCCCTCCTCTTCCTAACCCCCACCAGTGACGTTTTAATGGCTATGTGTGCAGCAGGCATTGCTGATGCAAAATGTTTTTTTTATATAGTTTTTTTATAAATTTAAAATTAATAAATTTTATAATATAATATTTTTTTTGGAAATCTACTTTTTGCACCACCCTATCACATATTTGCATACTCTGCCTCGTAGCGCATAAGGGTTTCTCTATTGCAATGCACTCCGTACCGATCTTCCTCCCCGTCGACATTGAAATAGGGTTTTTTGCTATACAAGGGGTCGTGGAATTAACTAAACCATAGGAGATACTGCAACTCTGATTGGAGGTCCAATTGCAACAACCTTGGTAAATGTGAAGGGATAGACAAAGTGTCAAAACTTTTCTACAAAATGCCTTAAAAAATGTCAACTCTTGCAATATCTAGTTTATTCTAGTGGCTTATTTAAGCCTGAGTTGAGTGTTCAAACATATGATTCAGGTTTCTATTTTTCGAGGAAGGGATTTTTCGGTTTGAAGTGTCATTATCTAGTTTGATCTCATCCCTCTTTCTAAGGGATTGATGAGTTTTCTGGATGAGACACATTTGTGCATAGGTTTGCCTCTAGCGACATTATTCGTTAACATTGGAGTCTCTATTTGGAAGCTAGAATGGTTTTTAAAGATTTCCAATTCATTTTATGTTTCAATTTCTTTTGCATTTTCATCTTTTGAACATATTTTTGTTTATTTTTTCAATTATTAAAGGTGGTCTTTAACATATTTTATCCTTAATATCATAAGGTAACTTTTTAGTCTGAGAGAATTGGAATTGTATTGTGAATGTTTGTAAGTGGTTACATATACTTAACATATTTGTTCCTTTCAAATACACTTTCAATAATTAAAATTATTATTTGTATTAACTATTTTTCCTTTAAAATAAACAAAAAAAATCATCACCAATTATAGATTATTAATGATCATTCAAATTTGTTTCAATTTGCATTGAATTCAAAATTATTAAACAAATCTATCACTCACATTTTTACCACCAACATCATGAATTCAAAAATAATTAAGGTTGATTTTATTATAAAAATTAATAATATATTTTTATCTTTTTGGAAGAAAACTATACATGTTGAGTGTCTCCAATCTTGTTACCCACATACATGCATAAGGCCTTTAATTCAATTATAATGTTGTCTTTAAGTTGTCATTATATATCTTTATCTAAATTGATATAAAGGTGTTTTGTGCAAGAGATTGAACTCCCTTCAAGATCACAAGATCTTTCATTGCAATCTAAATTGTGGATGGTAAATGAGATACTCACCTTCATTACAATGTAAAGAGGGATGTTCAAACTTTCTTAAAACCCTCTCCATTTCTCTAATCCATTTACAGAATTCTTGCACTTTGACAGTCAAAAGAGCAAGTGATAAACATTGGTGTTGAATAAGAGTATCTTAGCTTCTTGTCATAATTTTTGAGTTCATAACCAACATTTTATTCATTTCTTTTCACACCATATTTTATTTTTTAAGTTTTCTTTTTTAATTCATATCTTTAATCATTTAATCAATGTGTACTTTGTATGAATCATTTAGCATGCAACCATCAATCATGACAATACAATATTATCCACTGTTAATTCATTTATAAAAATCTACGTGTTTGGATACTAAGATCGTACGGATAAAATAGTGAAATCACAAAGCTTAATTACCTTTTGAAATCGATTTACAATATTCCTGAGTACAATAAGTGGTGAGTAGTTGAGAAAGCGAGTGAATTAGGAGGGCCTGTTCTTCCACTGTGCAGCCACCGCCGCGAGAACATCCCCCGCCGCCGCTGCCTTCCTCTCCCTTTCCTTCAACTCCGCCGCCCTCATCCTCGCCTCCCTCCCTCTCTCTCCCTCCATCAATTCCCTCACCACTCTCCCCACCCACCAATTCGTCCCCCACTGCGGCTCAATGCCCATCCCTATCTCGTTCACCAGAAAGAAAGCATTCGTCTTCTGCTCTGCACGAACCGGCCACGCAACAATCGGAACCCCAAACGCCACACTCTCCAGCGTAGAATTCCACCCGCAGTGACTCACGAATCCGGCGGTGGCCCGATGAGACAAGACTGACATCTGCGGCGCCCATGAAGTCCACACCATCCCCCGATCCCCCCTCCGCCTTTCGAACCCGGGCGGAAGCAGCGCGGACACGTCTTCGTGGTCGCTTCTGAGCACCCACAGAAAGCGTTGGCCGCTGGCCTCCAAACCCAACGCCAGTTCCCTCGTCTGATCCGGCGATAGAAGCCACTCCATACTCCCGAACGACACATATACCACCGACGCCTCCGGTTGTCCGTCCAACCACTCCAAGCATACGCGACCATCTGTGCGCGCATCCGGGCTCCGTATGAGCGGGCCTATCGGGTATACCTCCGGCCCTCTCTCGAGCCCTTCAGGGATCAGCTCCCGCTTCCTCTCCCTCAGAGCTCGAATGCTGCCGCTCTCCAGATCATGAAATGTGTTCATCAGAATCCCCTCGGCGCTGCAAAGACGGCGAGAGTTGCGGAGGAAGAGAGAGTAAACGGGGTGCGTTCTGTCCTGCACGGGACTGGGGAGATAGCGAGCGGGCATGGTGGGCAGGCCAGGGACATTCACGGGCACGTGCTCCATGTCTTTGAGGATTCCGTGGTCAGAGAGTGGAGGGTTTCATGGAAGAGCATGAGGCACAGATTGGAGGCTGAGATTGTCGATAAGACATAAGTGGGGATGTTCAGGGCGGCGCTGCCTTCGATGAGGGCGGTGCAGAAGAAATCGACGACGAAGGCGGCGAGCCCATGATCTGCATCTTTGAGCGATGCGAGAGCATCCTTCACAAAGCCTTTGTATTTCTCGGGTGCTTCGAACTTGGCCACGGGGCCCTTGTTCGAAAGGGGATCCTCCTCATGTGGTACGGGGAGCTCCAGGAAGCGGATGTCAAGATCTGAGGAAAGCAGGGTGCGTAGGTCTTGCGCTGCGGAAGGAGGGTTGAGGAATGTAATGGCGAAGCCGTGGTGGATTGCCATACGTTCCGCGAATTCCACGAAGGGGGCGAGGTGCCCCATTCCCCACGATGGGAACACGGCTACGTGAGGCTTCTCGCTTCCCATTTTCTTCTGTATTTGGTCACCGACTATATTTTCCTTCCGCAATTACCAAACCCTCCTTGCAGTAATCTAGAAATTCTCTTCATAGAGGATCCCAGCTGCGGGTCAGCAGGTTGACCCAAACCTCTAGCTGTAGAAGCATCTTCATTTTTTATTCATAGTTTTTTTTTTTATGGAGGCCATCCACAAAGACGTTTTAGGTACTCGATACGGGCCCACACGTGCCTGAAATCTCTTCAGCTAAGAGCCAAGGATTGAGGAGCATCCACGCTGCCAAATTCGCTCGGGGCACGATCCCGGCCTCATCCCTTTTTGATGTCTTTGGACCTTGCACTCAACAAGACTTGATCCCTGGTGGGCTCTTTGTGAGCCATTCAACTTCACCAGTAGACCAAGTGCTCAACAATATTTGGACTCTACACTTATAGAATAAAAAAAAGTTTAAAGACTAATCAATAACAATGGATAGCTGAATTAGTGGGTAACAACAAATCCATTTTTAAGGTTTTTTTAAACCTTGTCCAACTTGTAATCAATGTATATAAAAGATCCAAAGTATAGGTATTAGAGATAGCTTCACTAGCAATTGTAGAGAAAAACCACCATGCACTTCACTTTCTTTTGAAAGTAAAAAAAAATTAATAACTAGAGCCCTATTAGGAATGTTGGATTTAGCTTGTCATTCAAGCATCTCGAATGAAGCAAAACAAAATACATTTGTAGGCTTCGACATGTAGATGGGGAGGAGTAGACCAAATCCTTACAACTACTCCACCATGATTTTTGATGAAAAAGACTATATATTATAGCGATTAGTTAATAAGGGTAGCCCATAAATTACATGTAAAAGTCAATTTTAGAAAAGTTTAAAGGGTTTAAAAATCTGGTTCAATAGTTACACAAAAATAAAATAATCCAATTCTATTACATAATTAGTTGTTGAATAGAAGTTTAAAATAAAATTAATACATACAATTAAGAAGAAATGACAATTCTAATGTTGAGGGATCTTGTCCATTAGATTTAATTCAATCTCTATGTTTCAAATCCTCAACATCTTCCACAACTTCTTGAGCAATATTTTTTTCTCTTTCAAAATCATTAGGTGATTGCTTCCATAAAATGCTCAAAACATAATGAATAACAAATAAAAAGGTTTGAGGAGGGCTCTACTAGCTTGGTATTGGACCATAGTGAAGGGTTAGATAAGAAGGTTGAGGGGTTTCTCAAGACGGGTATGTGCAGATCATGGTGGGCCAAACTATACCCTTAAGTGGCAGTCTAAAATCAGCAAATCAGGTTTATATCAAATTGACATGCAATTTTGAGCTAGTTATGAAAATTAATTGAAAAGTTGCAAGAATAGAATTTATATGAAATTGAATGTAGTTTCTAAACCACTAGGCCTTATCTGAAAATAATTTAATCTGATTGGTAAAAATGTGTATTTTAATGTAGTAGTACAAAAGTTTCAAGACAAAAATAAGAAGTAGGTGTATGTCTAACCACCTTAATCACAATCATAAAAATATTTTTTATAAGATTCTAGATATACAAAGTAGACTCATGCCTGGATGTGATGCATATTTTTGGGTATTTTTATTCCAAAAAAAATTAATTATGAATTTTATGGGATAATATTTTTTAGAAAAAAAAAGGCTCATGTCTGACCACTTTAACTAATTCAAAACATTACCAAATTTATTTATTTTTTGTTGTAGGCGAAGTATAGACTGTGACACATCTTTAGATTTCAGAAATGTTTTATGATTTTAAAGTTATAGTCATTTTTCAATCAGTATGTAAATCAACACTTTATAGATATATTCATTTAAAAATAAGTAATAATTACTTATCAAACTTATATTTTGATATTAATTTTATCATTGAAAAGCTAAGAGCATCTTCAAGAAACACTTTTCATTTTAACAAATTCGGTCATATTAAAAGTTGTCAAGTACCTTCTCGAAGTCTAAAAGTCTTCTAAATGGAGAGAAATCGTGTAACGCCTTGCCAGGGAACCCAAAAGAAAATAACCTAATGTTTCACTAAGTTTTCCTAACATTTTTTTTAAACATAACAATTAAACAACAACAATAGATAAAATAAAGCGGAAACAATAACTAACATACATACAACCATCAAAATAGATTACGTCTATTAAGGGATCCATGACATTGAATCACATGTAAGTTTAATTAATACTAAATCCAATATATAACAACTCCACATCATAGATAAACCACAAGTACAAATCTATTTAAAGAATATGCAATAACATAAGATGTCACTTGGCATAAACAAAATGCATAATCATCCACTGTACATGTCACAGGGTATGAAAAACTCAAAGAATATACATGCTAATACAAATTTTATATATTTTTTATCAATTAAATATGTTATTAAAAACAATTTAAATATATTATTATAACCCATATTTTGATATAAATTATATCATTGAAAAGCTAAGAGCATCTTCAAGAAACCCTTTTCATTTTAACAAATTCGATCATATTAAAAGTCATCAAGTACCTCCTCAAAGTCTAGAAGTCTTCTAAATGGAGAGAAATCATGTAACGCCCCACCAGGGAACCCAAAATAAAATAACCTAATGTCTCACTAAGTTTTCCAAATAATTTTTTAAAACATAACAATTAAACAAAAACAACAGATAAAATAAAGTAGAAGCAATAACTAACAAACAAACAACTATCAAAATAGATTACATCTCTTAAGGGTCCCATGACGTTGTATCACATGCAAGTTTAATTAATTCTAAATCCAATATATAAAAAGTCCACATCATAGATAAACCACAAGTACAAATCTATTTAAAGAATATACAATTACATAGAATGTCACTTGGCATAACATAGAATGCATAATTATCCATTGTACATGGCACAGGGTATGAAAAACTCAAAGAATATACATCATAAATAAAATACATCATCTCTTAAGATCTCTAATATAAAACAAATATAGTACAACAAAATATAATCATCCAACAAAAATATAAGATTAGATAGAAAGGATCAACTACACAAGGACATCCAACTATCAAATCTCAATGGCATAAGAAAAATGCACTACCACCTAACCTCATGGAACCTAAATGGCCTACTCCCACTGCACTAAGGAGATAAACTCTAGTCCCATACGAATATCAAAACATAAGTCATAACCAACATCTAGGTCAAGGAAACACCTGAAAACAAACTATCTCAAAGGGTACCAAGACACAAGTATCATCTAAACCTAGAGGCAACAAAGACACATAGAAAATCTACTATGTAAGTGGGCAAGTGTCATCGCATGAGCCAACTCTAAGGTTACCCTGGCAACCACTCTAGACTCTAGCCCCCTAATGTCTCTATGCCACACCAATATCCTTTTGTATAGACAAGGCATACTAACGAAGCGAGGTCACAACCAAGCACCCTCTCTACTCCCATCCAAGCCTATACTAGCATGCGAGGCATGGGTAAGGAAAAGCATAGACTCTTATAAATTCATTTGAAAACCCATTTAATGAAATGTTATTAGTTAATAAAAAACAACTTAGAATGGGTTACCCAGGCAACCACTCTGGGCTTCGACCTCCATTACAAGCCCCTTCCCAACGTACACTTAGATTACCTACCCTAGGCTCATAAAAAGTACAAATCATAGAATCAAAGTTTTCACCTCGATCCTTTACAAGCAACTAGAAAGCACCTACAGATAAAATGCAGTATTCATCTCAGTGCTTTGCAAATAACTGGAAAACACCTAAAGACCAATCTCAATATCACCTCAGTCCTATACAAGCAACTAGAAAGCACCAAAAGATAAAACACAATAATCACCTCAAACCTATACAAGCAATAGAGAAGCACCAAAAAATAAAATACAATAATCACCTTACTCCTATCCAAGCAACTAGAAAGCATCAGAAGATAAAACACAATAATCACCTTAGTCTTATACAAGCAATTGGAAAGCATCAAAAGATAACTGGTAGAAGTCTTGAAGGTCACACTAGAAAAGTCACACCATTCACCTCAGTTTTACACAAGAACAAGAAAACACTAACAAACATTGATCATAACTCATCATAGAAACATGTGATTACATCACAGTGGTCAGGTATAAAAGATTGTATACATAACATCATCATAGAACAAACCCCTAAACCTTTGGTAAACATCTTAATTTGGTCAAAGTACTAAGTCAAAACCCAAAACCCAACATAAAACATAACATACATCTCAACACAATTCTAACAATTATTTTTATAGATCAATTGGTTTCAAAACACAAAGGTTTGATATGTAAATAAGGTTACAGTTTCTCCATTTTTCCTAGTGTTGATTTGCTAATGTTTCTAAATTCACAAGAATAATATATTCAAAAATCTTAATAAAAGTCAATTAAATATGACATTGAACTATCAACCAATAGCCGAGTTCACCAATTTTCCCCAATTCACAATTCACAATTTACTGTACAAATTCATTTTAATAATAAATTAATTAAAGACTTCAATTAAATATTATTAAAATTAAATCAATAATCATTAAATTATTAAAGATAATAATTATTTATTTATTAATAAAATAACTTATATTAAATTATTAATAAAATCATCATTTATCTAATAATAAAATAACAATTAATAATAATATTAAATTATTATTAAATAAAATTTAATATTTTTAACATATTTTAAAATACCATATAATAAAATATTTAATAAAAGATTTTATTAAATTAAAAATTTAATAATTTTAATTTATAAAAAAAATAATATAAAAAAACATTGTATTAAATAGCGTTTATGGCCCACCTACCTTAATGGAAAAAGCAACAGCAGCGTATTGCCATAAAGGCAGTACTTGCTGCTACGACAACAGCCGCAACTATCATGCAACCCCTTTTCGAGATCCAAGGGTGGGTTGGGGTCCAATGGCCTCGCTCACAATTTACTTTTTTTTTTAAAAAAAAAAATTTAGATCAAACAAACAAATTCCTAGCTTACCCCCATTGGAATTACATTTGCATGTTTACTGATAATATGATATGTGATAAAAATTATCGCATTAAAATATTTACTGAAGTAATTTTTATTAACATATTTGTTTAAATAAATTTTTCATAATAGATAGAATAAAGAAAACACAATTAACCAATCAAATATTGCATTTTAATTTTGATTTCTTTTCCAAACCATCATCCTGATTTCCAATCAATCAAACAAAGGTTTCAAAACTAAATTCATTCACAGATGAATCTGAAACAACGAACAAAAAATTCACAAACAAGGGTTTCAGAATAAATCACCAACAATTCAATAACAAAAATCAAATTTTCTCAAACAAGGGTTTCAACCCAAATGAATTTTGAAACAAATCTATTCATACATGAAAAAGACAGATATTTTTAAGAGCAAATCTATTGCATAAAACCCACAAGATCCTACTCGATTCTAATGCTAAAACAATGAACGCACGAACCTCACAAGCAATTTCCTATTCCTTCGAAAACACTCTTCTCGAAAATTGGCTCCTCCAAACCTCGGTATCGAGAAATGAACTCTAATTTCCTAATAAAGAGCTTTCCTCAAATTAGGGCTTCAATTGTGCAATCACGCAAAACCCCTTTTTCCTTTACTATTTTATTATATTTTAATTTTAATGTGCAACCTTTTTACAATTTAAATTAAAATATCTTTATTAATTCAATTCCTTTCTCTCTTTTATTAAATTACAAGACGTCTTTAATAATATATTTATTAATTCAACTAATAATATTATTTACAATTTATTATTAAAATGAAACTCTTAAAGAAATTGTTATTAAATTAAAAAGATATAAATACGCCAAAATTAGAACTTTAACTATATCTTTAAATTTAATCCCTTTATTTAATTAATTTCTCAATTAATTAAATATAATTAAATACTAAATTATCATTATATCATTTTAATTAAATTAAACCATTAAATGCTCTTTTAATTTGATTTAATTATAATTGATAATCACCCCAGACCCACAAGATTAAATACGACAACTCAACTGAAGACAAAGTACATAATAAAACTCCGGGGTAAAAATCATGAATTCACGTCACTTGACGAAATTGGAAAGGTAAATAACTTAGATACTTGTCCTACTTTCTAGGAAAATTGGCTTAGGTTTAGGATTTGGACTCAAGAATTATATCCCCTCTTTTACCATTGAGATACTACGATAGGGTAAGCTCATCCTAGAAATTCAAGGAAGTTGATACATGGTACTTGCAATCTGCATAAAAATCATGTATGTACATACACATATAATCTAAACTAAATAGGCAATGGTGGTGAGTGGTGCATCGTGTAGATCCTAACTAGCAGGTGACTATGACTCCCTTCCTCAACCACATTGGAGATGTCAATTATAAAGTAAAACATACACGTACACCATATACATGCAAGTATGGGGTAAGTAACCATAGAACTACATATAAATCACACATCTATCATCATGAGATAAATGAAATCACTGTATGAACATACATGTATCATCATAGAAATAATCATGAACACATGAAATAACTAATACAAAAGTAAATCATCACATAAATTAACTGAATATGAAATAACATTTAACCAAATCTGGTAACCAAGTACTAATAATCATAAAACATAAACATAAAACTAGCCTAAAAGAATTCAGAAATAAAACATGAAAAGTCAACTAGGAGTAGGCATTCAAAATCACATTTTTTGAGTAGACCAAAGATTCTTCGTAAT
Organism: Cupressus sempervirens; assembly: GCA_028749045.1. Classification (NCBI taxonomy): domain Eukaryota; kingdom Viridiplantae; phylum Streptophyta; class Pinopsida; order Cupressales; family Cupressaceae; genus Cupressus; species Cupressus sempervirens. Next base: position 623,686,516 of record CM053792.1, read on the forward strand.
TACCAAGCCTAATTGGACACTCGATATATCAGGTATTAAACATATCTCACCTAAATATGTAAAGGAACCAAATTAAAAATGGAGGGTGGGGATTGAAAGTTGAAGAAGGGTCCTCATTATCTCCTCCATGATCCATGTGAGGTGTTATAACTATTACAAATGATATTTTTGTTCAAGTGTATTATAATATATGCTATTACATTTTATTATATTATATTATATGTTGAAGTTGATGAAAGATCAACCTCACAATTCCAAATAATCAACTGTATGCAAACACCTATCATAGAAAGATAGAAGCAAAAGCTATGGAGGCTGGAACTTCCAAATCCATATATGAGACATTCTTGATGAGAAAAAAGATAGATTGATATTATCAAAAGTGAATAAATAAATTACAACGAGATAAATCCTTATTAAATGATATCAAAACCCTAATAGGTAACTGAATAAGATGAAATATGGATGAATAGGGTTTAGAATAATGCACATAAAAGAGACCCTAAACCCATATTTTACATACACATATATTCTTATGATGTGGAAAGTAAATATAGATGCCTAATATTAAAATGAAGAAATAAAAGGTACTTACCTTCGAAAAAAATTGACTAAAAACCTTGTCAAACGATCTTAGAAACTATTGATTTTCGTGCCCCTAAACCAAAACTGTGAGATCTTCAAAGTCCACAATATCTTTCTTTTCTGAGAGTAGGTTGACCTTGACCTAGATAGAGGAGCACAATCTTAACCTAGGGCAAAAAAAGTTGAACTTGACCTGCACTACTCGGATGAAATTTCTATTTGTGGATCTCGCAAGTTCGATGAAAAGGGTATCCAAATCTGTACTTTAATTCATTGTTCCACACCTGTATCTATAAGAAAAAAAGGGTTTGTTTGTTTGGATAGGGGGTTTGCCTTGGAATCAATCTTGAAATTTAATTGTATGAATAAACAAAGTAAATGGAACTATTCACATTGCTTATGTTGAAATCCTTGTGAACGATTTGAATCCTTCAATCCACAAGTATGGATGCTCAAAATGAATGTAGAATAGGGTGTAAGTTGTCTCAAATCAATGGAATTAGATCTTCAACACAAATCTTGAATGGATCTTGGATTAGGAAGAGGCTTGAATGGAAATGGATGAATCTTCAACAAGAGGGTTCCATAGAGCTTGAATCCTTCAATGGCTACTAATGGATCTCCTTGATGAATTGAATGCTTGAACCCTTGAAGGCTTGAGTGCTTGAATGCTTGCTTGTACTTGAGAGATTGATCATATAAGTGGATGTTTGAACATAGATAGTAGAAAGTAGATAGTAAATATATAAAATGAGAGAGGAAGGATTCCTTATATAGAGATCTAGGCCACAAACTCTTAGAGAAACTAACATATGAGAAATAAATTCCCATTGGGCCCTTACCTTTAGAAATGGACCTAGATTAAATGATATTTAAGAGTTTAACATTTTAGAGACCAAAATAACCAACCTGTAAGAGGGAAAACAATTCTTTCTTAAACCCAACATCCAGAAATCATGGAACCTTGAAATTTGGACCTTGGGTCAGGGTTGAAGTCAACTCTAACCTAGGTCAGAGTCGAGTTCATCCTTGACCTAGTTCAGGGTCAAGGTCGACCTTGTCCTTGAGGTCAAAAATCTCAGGATCTCAGTCCAGAATGCTAGATAAGTGCAAAAAGAAAGTGGAAAAAGGGGTAGAATCGGGGGGGGAACCAGATCTAAGCCAAGGACGCATTCAAGGTGCTTGACATGACCCCAAGCCACTAACTGGGAGGGTTAAACACTCTTAATATGGAAGTGCTTCCATTTTAAGATGATACATTTAGCCCCTACTTTAGCAAGAGTATGGACTTGATGCAAACTCTTGGTAAAGAAAATCATGAAGAAATAAAAAATCTTATTGAAATCAAAGGGACAAAACGATCCTCAAGCCCCTAGGGACTCAAGTCTTTGTCAAATCCAAGATTACAATAAGAGAGACATCACTAGAAAAAAAAAAGAGAAGAGAGAGAGAGGAGTGGCTAGCTTGCATAGTAAAATGTGTGTATCTGACTATGAACCACAAAATGAATAGGACGGCCCACCAAGAAAGAACTTGATAGCCACCCCATAAAGTTATGTGTCTTCTAGTAGCTTTTTGCATGTATGCAGTGCATCTTCTGACGACTTTTATAAAGCACCCATAGATCCATATTCTCTTATCACCATAGAATACATTTGTAAAATGTGTATCACTTTAGGATTTAGCAACTTATGTGTGTTACCTTCCAAGGATTTAGCATATTTTAAATTGGAAATGCATGTCTCTTTAGGATTTAGCAACTTACGTGTGTTACCTTCAATGGATTTAGCATATTGAAAATTGAAAATGCATCTCTTCGGGATTTAGCAACTTATGTGTGTTACCTTCCAAGATTTAGCATGTTACAAAATAAAAGGTTAGAACAAAAATGCATAATATAAAATGAGGGAGGCTATATATATGCCTCCCTCCTTAAGATGGAAAAAATACATTCTATTTTGGCATGTTAAGGAAAGAAAAGAACAAAGATAAAGATGTCTTCAACATCAAGACAATATCCATGTACAACACCCAGTCCAAGCCAAGAAGGTCACAACTCCTATGAGGCCATGGAAGGGACAAATGCAAAGAGATATCATGCAAGAATGGAAAAAAATAACGCTTGTGAGGGATAACACACTCTTCGGCTTCCAAGGTGAGAGATTTATCAACCATGGAAACCCATTGTCCAACAAAAAAATAGGTTATGATCAAGGATAGAGATCCTCAATACAAACCATAATTTTCATGTATGATTGGATATCACATAATAGATAGATACTACTTAACCAAGGAATAGTGGATCGTGGAAAGATAGAAAAGAAGGAGATAGCATCCTTGCATCCCATGCATAGGAACAAGGATGAAAGGGGACCAATTACATTGTTCGCAAGAGTATACAAGACAATGAGCCCCCAAAGATTAGGCTAACATTGTTTAAATAATGTGGAGCTCCATAATAGGAACATAAATGTTATTTAGAGAAAAAAGGATTGAAATACAACTCATTACTACATGATATATAAATACCCTTACTATTAATGAGTTGCCTAATCTTATAATGTAAAGCTTGACATTTATTAGTATAGAGATCATGAAATCTATGATATAAACAAAAAGGAAGAGTCTTCAAGTGTGGACTACATTTCCTTTTGCATTTAGGTCTAGGTATGTGCACCAAGTTGTGGCGCCAAAATTCTCCTCAATAGTGTGCACGTGGATTGAAGAAGTTGAAAAAGTTGAAGAATTTTTTCACCGCCTCCTTAAAATGCCTCCTCCTTGCTGAAGTTCAAGATCAGGATCATGTAGTATGTTTTTTACTCTTGTTTTTGCATTGTTTTGTAAGTTTTTACATCTTGTTTTGTAGGTGTTTTCCATTTTTCTTTAAATCTGTTTATTTATTTAGATTGCAATTGGTTTCTTATCGAGAAATGTGAATAATCAACCACCAAATCCCTAGCCAAATCAATAAAATCAAAACAAAAACCCTCCACAAGATCCTAATCAAAACCCTCCACAACAAGAGCAAGGAATTCTGCAACCTGCATTGATTGGAAGATCTCCTCCTGGCACCCAAGAAAACATAATGAATAAAATAGAAAGAGGAAAAAATGAATTAGAAGAACTCATTGGTAGGTTGAAAGCTTGTGGAAAAACCAATATGATGAGAGCACAATTGGCATCCTCCCTTGAGTCCATTATGACCCATGTGGCTTCTGTTAGTGGTTAGTTGGATATTTTTTGTGTTAAGAAGGATGAATAAAGAAGATATTATGCAAACAAATTATCATATCAATATGTTAAAAAAAATTAAAAATAGAAAAAGGTAGCATTTGTGCATTGTTTAAAAATCTTGGAGAACAAGATACTGTTAAAACTACAACTAAAAGGTTCCCCATCCATTAGTGCATACATGATGGTATTAAAAATAACTTTTGAGATAGATGGTGGATGGTCTTTGATGCCCATCCCTGCAATAATAATGAGGTTCCAATGTATTTCTTAAAGAAATTGTATTATGAATTTTTCCTTGGGGAGATCCCCAATTATTTTGATAAATTAGAATCTCAAGGTAGAGGTGGGGGGTCATCATTTGAGAAGCCAGGGGCATGTCATGACTCTAATGTAGTTAGGGCACCTTTTGTCAAGCCACAAGGTGAGCATTTGATTATTCCTTCAGTTGTGAAGGAACATGTAGAGACTAGCACTCTAGGGACTATTAATGCTTTGACATAGACCCCCATTCATTGCATGAGTCCATTAGTTGAGGAGGAGCCTTTTGTGTGTCACGGTCACATGTGCACATCATGTGGATCCTTATGCACATTTGGTAGTCATGTTGGAGATAGTATGGATGATGGGCTAATCACTAATGAGTTCCTGAGTGAGACATTTGGCATTGACACACAGGTAAATTACAATTATAATAAACTAATTTGATTTCATTTCGTATGTATAGTGAATGACTGATTAATTAGCATGTATTGACATTGTTCAAAATTTAGGGTAAGAGTGTTGGCGGCTCTAGTATAGATTCTCTAGCCCCATTTTTTGTCTCCTCGAAGAGTTGAGAGGTATGTATCAATTTAATCATTTAAATTAATATATTTATTTATTAAGTAATCATATGAAGGATTGGCAAAAAAAATTATGCATGTGCAGGTAAGTGCACCAAGTTGTGGTGCCAAAAAGGTGACACCCTTTTTATTTTTCCTAATTTTCAATAGTGTAACCCGAACCATAGTGCGTATGCACTATAGTGTGTACACGCTTTATAAAAAATCAAATTATTCTAAATGGGTTGCATACCTGCAACCCATTCATTTGCCCTCTATTTTGCTACTTCTCATCCTCATAGTGCATATGTGGATTGAGAGAATAGAAGGTTTTACCCACCCACCTTTCCAATATGCCTTCTTGCTATCGAAGTTTGAGATCACGAGTACACCGTATGTTATCTAACTTTATTTTTGCATTGTTTTATATGTTTTTATATTATTTTGTAGGTTTTTTTTCAATTTTTCTTTAAATTTGTTTATTTATTAAGATTTCAATTGATTTCTTATCAAGCAATGTGAACAATGAACCAAAAAATTCCCAAGAAGATCAAAACCAAAACCCTCAACAAGATCCAAACCAAAACCCTCCACAACAAGAATGACAAATTTGGCAACTTGAACCAATTGCAAGACCTCCTCCTAGCACACAAGAAAAAAATTTAAATGAAATAGAAAGAGGCAAAACCAAATTAGAAGCACTTGTTGGTAGGTTGAAAGCTTGTGGACAAACCAATCCAATGAGAGTTCAATTGGCATCCTCCCTCGAGTCCATTAAGACCCACATAGCTTCTATTAGTGGTCAGTTAGATGTTTGGTGGGTTAAGAGGGATGAACAAATAAGATATTATGCAAATAAATTATCATAGCAAGATGTTAAAAAAAAAAAAAAAAATGCCAAAAGGTAGGATTTGTGCATTATTTAGAAAGCCTGGTGAATAAGATATTGTTTGAGAGGGTACTAAATGTTTCCCCATCCATTGGTGCATACATGATGGTATTAGAAATAATTTTTGAGATAGATGGTGAGTGGTTTTTGATGCCCCTCCTTACAATAATCACGAGGTCCCAATGTACTTCTTAAGAAAATTGTATTGTGAGTTTGTCATTAGGGAGATCCCCAATTATTTTGATATATTAGACTCTCAGGGTAGAGGTGGGGGGTCATCATTTGAGAGGTCGGGGGCACGTCATGACCCTAATGTAGTTAGGGCACCTGTGGTCAAGCCACAAGGTGAGCATATGACTATTCCTTCAGTTGTGAAGGAACATGTAGAGGCCAACACTCTAGGGACTATTAGTGCTTTGACACAAACTCTCATTCATTGTCTGAGTCCATTAGTTGAGGAGGAGCCTTCTGCATATCACAGTCACATGTGCACATCATGTGAATCCTTATGCACATTTGGCAGTCATGTTGGAGATGGTGTGGATGATGGACTAGTGACTGATTAGTTCCTGACTGAGACATTTGGAATTGGTAAACATGTAAATTAAAATTATAATAAACTAATTTTATCACATTTCATATGTATAGTGAATGACTAATTAATTAACATGTATTGACATTGTTCAAAATTCAGGGTCAGAGTGTTAGCTGCCCTAGTAGTGATCCCTCGGCCCCATTTTTTGTCCTGTCAACGAGTCCAGAGGTATGTATCAATTTAATCATTTAAATGAATACATATATTTATTACGTAATCATATGAAGGATTGACAAAAAAAATTATGCATGTGCATCAGTTCTCTACAGGACTGTCAACATTCACTACGGACTCTAAGCCTAGAAGTGATATGAGCTTCGTAGAGGTACATTTTTTTCATGTTAATTCAATTCATTTGATTATATTTGTTTCATTTTTCATGTTACATTTAACGTGTATTTTATGACATGCATCTCTTTACATCTAAGACTCCTCCTCATCTTCGACAATTCGTCAATCATGGAGTGGCTGCAGCTATGGCTAGTTCACAGCCATTGGCTGAGGTATGAAAGAATTTTCTTGGTTTTAGTTGTTTATAATAGTTAGTATCAAAATTTATAATTTTATTTATAAGTGATTATATTGATTCAATTTTTGTAAGGTCTTGTCACACTCGATCATCCACGAGCCTTTGAGGTGGACTTGCAGAGTGACTATATGATGGCGGTAAGAAAATAATTAATTTTATGTGTACATATATTTGATTTCAATGTATAATAATTATTGATTCATATATACTTTGTTTGTATCAGCTTGAGTTAGAGAAGAGCCTCAATAAGAGGATGAGCGAGTGTGTGAGGAAGATCCCATCATCATCACCATCTCCCTCCTCACAATGACAAAAGACCTCTAGAGATTTGTTTCCTTCCTCTCGTGGGAAGGAGAAGATATAGTTGATAGACGTACATGTATAGGCATCAGTGGACATATATGTAGGATTTTATGTTAGTGGACATATTCGATACACATTTGATGTATATATGACATTTTATATTTGATGCATGGCATTTATTTGATGCATGACATTATTGGTTAATATATGATATGTTTGTTCATGTATGACATTATTGGTTATCATAATCTATTATGCGTTTGTTAATCTATGACATTATTGGTTATCATTTTATATTATATGTTTATTCATGTATGACATTATTGGTTATCATAATATATTATATGTTCCTTCATGTATGACATTATTAGTTAACATAATATATTATATGTTCATTCATGTATGAAATTATTGGTTATCATAATATATTATATGTTCGTTCATGTATGACATTATTGGTTATCATTATATATTATGAGGTTGCATGGGTACTTGTACCCACATCCCTGGTACTCGTACCCACGTACCCAAGTACAAGGTACTCAGTGGAGAGCATCATAGCTAAGGACCTTGATTGAGATTTTGGATTTTTTTTTATTTTTTTTTTTGTTTGTGTATCAGCTCATTGCTTATCAAACTTAATTCAATGCCTAATCAATTTGAAACTTTGATAGAATATTGATTAACAATAAACTTTATCATTGTTTAAGCATAATTTTATCATTTCCAATATTTCATCATCATATGATTTATGATCTTGTTCATGTTTAAAGTTTTACTTCTTTATTATTTGTTTATCAAGCTTAATTCAATACCTAATCAATTTGAATTTTTGATACAATATTGATCAGCAATAAACTTTATCAGTGTTAAAGCTAGAAATTTATCATTTGCAATATGTCATTGTCATATGATTTATGATCTTCTTTTTCATGTTTAAAGCCTGCTTCTACGTTATGCATCTAAACATTTATCATAAATTATTATTACAAACATATAACAAATCTAAAACTGAAAACAATACATTACATTTGCAAACTTTATCACTATTCTTGATTTGAAAAATCATTGTCATGACTCATAAATTCAGGTTTTCTATAAATATAAAAGTATAATTAAAAATAAAGTTTGACATACCCAAGTAACCCCATCCCCTATTATAAAAAATAGTTGTACCCGTAGCCATACCCATACCTGTACCCTAAGTACCCCAAGTACCCCTGTCCCTGTGCAACCTTGTATATTATATGTGGATCTTGGTGTTTTTTGTACACCTATGTGGTCTATAGGATCTCTTGCTACTTATAACATCTGTTGACCTTGCCTAACCTCCTCACTAGGTTAACTGATCCAAACTTGTAGCATCACTCCCTTGCTCTTCTAGGAATAGTATCCCTCTAAAGGTTTTATAGGTCTACTAGGGTACCATAACACTCCCCATTCCAACCAAGGTTTCTATGATGTCCCAAGGTGTTATTGGAACACTTTTACTATGCTTTAATGGATAACAACAATGGGTTTGTACCCGATTTCAAGATTTCTTCACAAAAGGGCTACAAGAAGAGCCCCTAATTAGGCCTCCACCCAGATTTCTAGGGCCAATAGCTCCTTTGTGGTGTAGTATCACCCACTCTACCTTAAAAAATCACCATAAATATTTCAAATTAAGGTCCTTGTGGCCTTTAGTCATGCTTAGGAATAATAGATTTAACGTGGATCTCATTATAAGGCCATAGTTACAAGATTGGCATTTTATAAGCCCTTGTCTAACTATTGGTCATTACTGATCTAAGGCATAGGTATTTACATGTTTTTCATCTTAACATCCTTTAAGGATCATAAAAATAAGGTTAGGACCAATTTTGGTCACTAGATATGAAAAATTGCAAAATATGCAAAAATTGCTCTAAAAGTTGTCAAAGCAACTTTGAGCAACTTCTTAAAAAGTTGCTAAAAATTGTAAAATAATCTCCCAAATGTCTAGCTGGTTAAAAGAACTCATATAAGCATTGGGAGTATCCTATACAAGCCCTTATAGGTGGGTGATAGGATAGATATGTAATTTTGGCATTGAAAGCTTTAAAATCAACATTTTTCCTTGCATAAACACATGTTGTAGACCTTATTACAGATGTGTATGGATAATTGGAGATGTCTCAGTGGATCTAAAAGTTGGGTAATTTTATCTGTTTCATTTTTCACCAAGTATCATATTCTAACTCTTGATAGTTTGAAAGTTATTCAATGTTTATTGTCGGCTACCTAGAAATCAGCCTACAAATTAGCAACTTGCTAGGGCTAGGTTATTTTGGCATATTCCACCATGGGAAATTGATGCCCTTTGGTGGAATATAAGGTGTAATAATTTAATTTCATATTCTTCAATTTTTTTTCCAGAAGATGCAAGGAGGTGAGTTTGCTGCCATACCCTAGGTGTGCTTCATGAAGAGTACACCAAATCAACATTTACAATAGTCCTTCTAGATTGAGTTCTTGGGTTCACCAGAGGTTAAGATCCTAGAAATTTGTGTCATTTAAATTCTCCCACATGTCCTAATTTTTGGATTGTATTTTCTCTTTGTAGAAAGTGTACCTGTAGTGCAAATAGAGCCTTGATTAGGCCTTTAAATCTGGTCTAATGTTGCAACAGCAACAACCTCCATTCTTCATCATGATTGGGAACTTTGGAATGTTTCATAAGACCCAAAAGGGTATCCAAATCACTGGTCAAGTCACCAATTCCTTTGGAAGAATCAAAATTTACACCTCTTCCTCATTCTAGGAGGGCTACAAACCAATTTAGTGGTTTTTCAAAGGAACTTCATACTATAAGTTGTCTTTGATGAAATGAATCATGGATTCATGTTTTTTAGAAGCTAAATAGGCCATATCAATGATTGTAGGCCACCCCTAGTCTTTGTATTCAGTTTTTGGGGTTTGATCCCTCTTTTGGCTAAGGGAATCCAGTAGTGCATGTTGAGTTTTTGGTGCTTAGTACTTGGGTAGACCTAGTGATTAGGTTACCTTGTCTTGTGGGGTTGTGATAACCTTCCATTAAGCCCATATCCATACCTATGATAGGTATTTGGCACTAGGACCCTTCACCTTGGGTGTTGAGGGAATTTGAGCATTTCCACCATTCCTTGTTGTTTGAAGACTTCTACTATGTATTGTTGCATAACTTTATCTTAGAGTTTCAACACCTCTTTCCATAAGAACAATTGATACATAGTACCCATGCTCAAGTATTTCTAGGTCTTAGGGTACGTACAGGGAATACAACAAAAATAGCAAAATTGAGGATTTGGTAGGGCTTTCTTAGCTGCCTGATGTCCCCACTTTTAAGACACCTTCTAGACTTCATCGGGACTCCTCCTCCACAAGTTAGAACCTCCTCATACCCCTCTTCAATCCCTCAGAAGGGAAATTAAAACTACTCCCTATTCTAGAAAATTAGTTTCTTCATATGTCCCTTGCCTATGAATTGATTCACTATGTCACAGTGACAGGAATTTTTTAATATATTTATCTTGCCAAATGGATAATTTCTTAGAAATCTACCATGCCTGGTTTGACGATGGAATCCTTGGCATAGTAGATTTCTAAAAAAATGAGTATAATCTAGGCGCAGAACAATACCTATGTAAAGTGACATTTTATTTTTATGGTTGAATCTTTTGGGGCTGGTTCATGCCAACTTCTATCCAACCATCAAACACCTAGATTTCACTAAGTAGAGTTGAAACAAAAAGCTAAAGTCCCTTTTTGCTAAGATTTAAGTTTTCATAACCGAATAGAAGATCTCAATAATCTATGAGTTTGTGTGGCAAGATTTATATTTTAATTGTAAATTCTTTTATTTATCTAAGAGATATCTTAGTCAAATTTGAATTCTAATGGGTCTTTTTTAATGATTTGGGATGCAAAGAGCTATTGATCCCATAAATCTAGTATAACTAGAATTCTAAATATAAATACAAATTCGAAATATATAACAAGAAGTTAGATGAAATGAACAACAAATTGATACCCAACTTCATAAATTCTTATTGAAACCCAAGCAAATTTGCATTACAAAATGAAGAGCCAGTTGGCTTTATTTAACAATATTTTTATATTTGCACTACAAAAAATAGAGTCTATCAACTTTATTTTACAATATTATCATGCCTATGACATGGTGTTTTTTCACAGAGATGGATTTTTAAAAGTCTAATCCTTAGAATCTACAGTTCTCCTAGTTTCAAAAAACCCTATCAAAAAACTATCCCCAAACAAAAATCCAAAAAATAAAGCTCTCTCCAAATACTTCTACAACCTATACACTCAACCCCCCAAAATAATATGTGCACCACCTTCTAGAAACGAAGCCAACAAAAGAAAAATGCAACCCACTCCTAGAAATTTTGTGGACACCTCCCCTATTCCCTATGTTATTAAACAATCCATTTACTTATTTACTAGTCTTGGATTTCTCTTCATCTGATTCCTAATGCATCATACACAGAGAGAAAATTTTCAAATTCAATTTCTTTACCACCTAAATGTCATGCATCAATGAGCACTAAGCCTTATTTTGTTAACAATTTTATCCAAGTTTTCAACTCCTATTCCTATGATAATAGCTTGCATTACTTTTGGCCCCTCTCTCTTTTTTATATAGAAGTCAACTTTTGAGGGAAACATCTTCAATTTCCATAATAGATCAAGGGTCAATTGATGTGGGTGAAATTTATTTTTTTCTACTTCATATATTTTTGATCTTGTTATTGTCATTAAAAATATCTACAAGTGTTTGTAAGGTAACATTTTGTCCTTATGAGGAAAAGTTCCTCAAAAACATACAATAAAAGTCTTGCATGGCTCGCCTCAACCTCTCCTAATGATGCTTCGAAGGAGAAATCAAAAGAGAAGAATAGGAAATCATTTCTACCAAAAAGAAGACCAAGGCTTCAAAAATGAACAAATTTATCATTCATGAGATTGACTCTAACATTGATGTCTTAAAGGGAACTAAGACACCTTGTCACTCCAAAAGACTTGTGATACAACTTGTAGAAAAGGGGGAAAAAATGAAAGTGGACTCTAAGTCAGATGAGGGAGAGGAGAATATGAGTGATGAAAAAGAGGAAAAAGAAAAAGAGGTTGAGATTGAGGTTTTTTTTGAGATAGCTAGTAGCTCATCCCATATCCCTAAAAGATAGTTTTTGGTTTCTCCCTTGGCATGATGATGATTTCTACATGTCAAATTATTCAAAAATTTGAATTACTTACAATTTGTAAATAAGAAATCATTCAAATACATATAAAAATTAAATTATTTCAATGAATACACAATATATATCAAACAACTTGCCAAATTTCTAACCATTTCCAAATAACAATTCATTCAAATGTACAAATTTCAATGAATTCACTATATATTAAACAACATGTCAAATTATAATCAAATTTGTCTCTATATATCAACAAACAATATTTAAAAAGGATTGCACTAACATTTTCTATAGAAAGAATATTCAAAAATCCTTCAAATAGCATATCTAATGATTGAGTTTGGTGTTTGCTAGCTTCAAAAAGTCTTCAAGTAGTGTTTGCTAACTTCCAACAGCTTGAAACCCATGTTTTCTATCAAAACAATAGAATGCACAATAGACAAAAAGAAAACAATGAATGAAATGGGACCCAAATTTACTTTGTGACCATTTTTGGGTGATTTGACATAGTGTGTACAAACTATAGCATGTACGCACTATGTCAAAACACATCTCTCCCTATCCCACCATCCCCCATCCCCTACTCTCTCTCTCTCTCCCTACTCTCGCTCCCCTCTCCCATCCCTTACTCTCTCTCAATCTCTCTCTCCTCTCCCATCCCCTACTCTCTCTCATTCTCCCTCTCCTACTCCCTCTCCCATCACCTACCCTCTCTCACTCTCCCTCTCCTACTCCCTCTCCAATTGCCTACTCTCTTTCACTCTCTCTCTCTCCCATCCCCTGCTCTCTCACTCTCTATCCTTTCCCATCCCCTACTCTCTCTCACTCTCTCTCCTCTCCCATCCCCTACTCTATCTCACTCTCCCTCCTCTTCCATCCCCTACTCTCTCTCTCTCTCTCTCTCTCTCTCTCTCTCTCTCTCTCTCTCTCTCTCTCTCCCTCCCTCCCTACTCTCTCTCCCCTCTCCCATACCCTACTCTCTCTCCCTACTCTCTCTCCCCTCTCTCATCCCCTACTCTCTCTCTCTCTCGCTCTCCCTCTCCCACCACGTACTCTCTCTCTCTCCCTTTCCCACTACCTACTCTCTCTCACCCTCTCTCCTCTCCCATCCCCTATTCTCTAGATCTCTCACACACACTAGCATCCCCCCTCTCTCTCCTTCCCTCTCCCACTCCCTCTCCCACTGCTTGCTATCTCTCTCTCACTCTCTCTCCCATCCCCCTATTCTCTCCCATCCCCTACTCTCACTCTCTCTCCCATCCTGTTCTCTCTCTACCACCCCCTACTCTCTCTCACTCTCTCACACTCTCTCCCATCCCCTACTCTCTTTCTCTCACATCTCGTACTCTCTTTCTCTCACATCCCCTACTCTCTCTATCTCTCTCTCCCCTCTCCCATTCCCTACTCTCTCTCTTTCACACACGCACTCTTCCCCCCTCTCTCTCCTCTCCCATCCCCTACTCTATCTCTCACTCATTCTCCCTCTCCCACTACCTCTCCCACTACCTACTCTCTCTCTCTCTCTCACACACACACACACACTCTCTCTCTCTCTCTCTCTCTCTCTCTCTCTCTCTCTCTCTCACTTTCTCCCTCCCTACTCTCTCTACCACCCCCTACTCTCTCTCACATTTTCACTCTCTCTCCCATCCCCTACTCTCTCTCTCTTACAGATATTTCCATCCCCCCTCTCTCTCCCTCTCCCACTCCCTCTCCCACTGCCTACTCTCTCTCAAGCTACTCTCTCTCTCCCCACTCTCCCATTCCCTACTCTCTCTCTCTTTCACACACATGCACTCCCATCCTCCTCTCTCTTGCTCTCCCTCTCCCACTTCATCTTACACCACCTACTCTCTTTCTCTCCCCCATCCCATTCCCTACTATGTCTCTCTTACACACATTCCCATTCCCCCTCTCTCTCCCTCTCCCACTACCTACTCTCTCTCCCCCATCCCCTACTCTCTCTCCCCTCTCCCATCCCCTACTCTCTCTTTCACAAACACACATACTCCCATCCCCCCCTCTCTCTCTCCTCTCCCATCCCCCCTCTCTCTCTCTCCCACTCCCACTCCCACCACCTATTATCTCTCTCTCCCTCTCTACTCTCTCTCTCCCTCTCTCCCATCCCCTACTCTCACTCTCTCTCCCATCCTGTATGAGCTCTCTCTACCACCCCCTACTCTCTCTCACACTCTCTCCCATCCCCTACTCTATCTCTCTTACACACATTCACATTCCCCCTCTCTCTCCCTCTTCCACTCCCTCTCCCACCACCTACACTCTCTCTCCCCCATCCCCTACTCTCTCTCTCTCCCCTCTCCCATCCCCTAAACTCTCTCTTTCATAGATACACACTCCCATCCCCCCTATCGCTCTCCTCTCCCATCCCCTACTCTCTAGATCTCTCACACACATTCCCATCCCCCCTCTCTCTCCCTCCCACTCCCTCTCCCACCGCCTACTATCTCTCTCTCTCTCCCTCTCTACTCTCTCTCTCCCATCCCCTTCTCTCACTCTCTATCTACCACCCCTACTCTCTCTCACACTCTCTCCCATCCCCTACTCTCTCTCTTACACACACTCCCATCCCCCTCTCTCCATCTCCCATTGCCTACTCTCTTTCTCTCCCATCCCCTGTTCTCTCTATCTCTCTCTCCCCTCCCATCCCCTACTCTATCTCTCACTCACTCTCCCTCTCCCACCGCCTACTCTCTCTCTCTCTCTCTCTCTCTCTCTCTCTCTCTCTCTCTCTCTCTCTCTCTCACTCTCACTCTCACTCTCTTACTCTCTCTCTCTCTCTCACTCTCACTCTCTCCCTCTCTACTCTCTCTGCCACCCCCTACTCTCTCTCTCACATTTTCACACTCTCTCCCATCCCCTACTCTCTCTCTCTCTCTTACACACATTTCCATCCCCCCTCTCTCTCCCTCTCCCACTCCCTCTCCCACTGCATACTCTCTCTCTCCCATCCCCTACTCTCTCTTGAGCTACTCTCTCTCTCCCCCCTCTCCTATTCCGTACTCTCTCTCTTTCACACACATGCACTCCCATCCTCCTCTCTCTCACTCTCCCTCTCCCACTCCATCTTCCACCACCTACTCTCTTTCTCTCCCCCATTCCATCCCTTACTCTCAATCTCTATCTCCCATCCTATACTCTCTCTCTCTCTCCCCCCATCCCCTACTCTCAATCTCTCTCTCCCATCTTGTACTCTCTCTCTGCCACCCCTACTCTCTCTCTCTCATACTTCCTTTCTATCCCATCTCTTACTCTCAATATCTCTCTCTCTCTCTCATCCCCTACTCTTAATCTCTCTCTCCCATCATGCACTCTCTCTTTTCCACCCCTACTCTCTCTCACACTTCCTCTCTCTCCCATCCCATACTCTCTGCCACCCCTACTCTCTCTCACTTCCTCTCTCTCCCATCCCGTAATCTCTCTCCCCTCTCCCATCCCCTACTTTCTCTCTATCTCTCTCTCACACACACACAGCCATCCCCCTCCCCTCTCTCTTGCTCTTGCCTTGTGTCTCTTCTTCCCTCTCTATGCACTATTTAGGTCTCAATAGCATGTGCGCACTATAGCGCGCACACACTATTGAGACCAAAATTCAAAAAGATTTAAATAGCGTGTGTGCACTATAGCTTACACACACTATAGGGCATATGCTCTATTAAAAGCTTTGCATTAAACCAAGCCTAAAGCTTGGTTTTTCCTTGGAGATCAAACCCAAAGATTTGGAGTCTATAAACTAGTTTGAGACATGTTTTTTTGCAAACATACAAAAAATGATTGATTTTTCATGTGTACTCTCCTTCAAGATTCCTTGTGGTTAACAATTGATAAGATCAGGTTATATGACATTGTAGGTCTCTGTGATAGTTATATAACCATATAATTTATTTTTAATTTGAACTATTTCAAGCCTTTCATCTATAATTTCGTTTGAATGTATGTCCACTTTTTGTCAAAAACCAACATGTACTAATTGGGCTATAGATTTTAGCTCATTCATCAAATTTTCCAACAACTTAGTTTTTTAGAAACTAGACTCCATTCTACACACTTTGAAAAAAAGAAGTTTTAATTTTATATTATTTTTCAATCATTTCTAGGGGGAGCACATAGATATTTCACCTTTTTGGGATGTGTCTAGTTAAAAAATTCATTAAAAAATAAATACACATTATAAAATTACCTAAAAAGTCTGAGATAAACTACATTGTGTTAAGTAACTTTTGACAAGAGCGATTAAAGAATTTCAAAAAAAAAGTTAAAATTTTGGGGGGGGCCACACTTTGTACTATGTTATGTTTTTTTGGAATAAACAATACCACTTTCTGTGGCCTCCTTTTTTAAGGACCTAAAACTAAACCATTTTGAAAAAAAATAGTAGTTTAAAAACTAGATTCAAAGGACTACTACTTTTGCTTTTTGTCATATCTTAAAATTCTGAGCGTAACTATCTTCAAATTCTTGTTGAATTTTAGAAATTGTTGATTTCAAAAAAAAGGTGTCCACTTATACCCCCTTTTGGCACCACAACTTGGTGCACTTACCTGTGCATCAATTCTCTATTGGAACATTGACATTCACAAGGGACTCTAAGCCTAGGCGTGATATGAGCTTTGTAGATGTACATTTGTTTCATGTTAATTTAATTCATTTGATTATATTTGTTCCATGTTTCATGTTAAATGTAAATTGTATTATATGACATGCAATTTTTGACATCTAAGCCTCCTCATCTTTGCCATTCCATCGACCATGGAGTTGCTGTAGTGATGGCTAGTTCAAAGCCATTGACCAAGGTCTGAAAGAATTTTCTTAGTTTTAGTTGTTGTTTATAATAGTCACTATCAAAATTTCTAATGCTATTTATAAGTGATTATATTGATTGAATTGTTGTAGGGCCTTATTAGACCCGATCATCTATGAGCCTTTGAGGTGGATGTACAGAGTGACTATTTGATGGCGGTAAGAAAATAATTAATTTTGTGTGTACATATATTTGATTTCAATGTATAATAATTATTGATTCATAAATACTTTATTTGTATTAGCTTGAGTTAGAGAAGAGCCTAAACAAGAGGACGAGCGAGCATGTGAGGAAGACCCCACCATCCCCATTATCTCCCTCCACACGACGACTTAAGACCTCTAGAGATTTGTTTCCTTCCCCTCATGTGAAGGAGAAGATATAGTTGATAGACACACATGTATAGGTATTAGTGGACATATATGTTGGATTTTATGTTAGTGGACATATTTGATATACATTTGATGTATATATGACATTTTATATTTTATGTATGTCATATATTTGATGCATGACATTATTAGACTTATGACACTATTGGTTAATATATGATATGTTTGTTCATGTATGACATTATTGGTTATCATAATATATTACATGTTTGTCAATGTATGACATTATTGGTTATCATAATATATTATATGTTTTTTCATGTATGACATTATTGGTTATCATAATATATTATATGTTTGTTTATGTATGACATTATTGGTTATCATAATATATTATATGTTTATTCATGTATGACATTATTGGTTATCATAATATATATCTTGTTTTTCTTGTTTATATTTTAAGTACATTTTATGTATTTCATTTTAATGTAAATTGCATCCAAAATGATGCAAAGTGCTCAAACCAAAAGCTAGTGGATTTCCAACAAGAACACTTTTAAGGAAAACTACCTTTCCCACCTTCGTAAATGTCTTCAAAGACTCTTTCCAACTGGGTTACAATTGAAAAAACTTCTACCCAACTTCACAAAACTACTTGATCACTATTCCTATTCAAGACTTGGGAAGCAATAAGGGAAAAATGAGAAAATTTGAGAAATGGATCATAATCAACTTCTTGCTTCAAACTAACATCTTAGACACTTCAAGGAACACCTAATAACTATCTCACAAACTTCAATCTATCATCTATTCCATCCTTCAAAGAGATTCTTTAACATCCTATGAGTGAAAACAATCTTCCAACATCATATGACTATATTTTCTTTGCAACAATGTGTCATTTGCTGATTTCATACAACCCTTCACAAAGAGAAGTGATTATGTTTCAAACCCATAAAATGGTTATTAAGACAACCAAAAAAATGCTTAACATCTTCCACTAACTCCATTTAGTGATAACATGCAACTAAAGTGGTGTTTTATTCTAATAAAGTATGAGTTTGCTGTTTCAAATAGGAAGTAATGATATTTGACAATAACTCAATGATCCTATATACAAGTTTAACATCAGCAATTATTCCTCGCCATATTAAAAAAAACTTAATAATCACCAACACCTTATGCCTCCTCTAATTCATAGAGGTTATTTTCATCATTTGACATCCATTCCAACCAATTACTAGTTAATTTGATTGGTTACGAGGTTAATTTCAAGGTTTTCCAAAAAATTGCTAAAATTGCCAAAATGTTGTCTGCAACTTTTATTGCAAAATGCAATTTTTGCACTAATTCTTCCTAGAACTTAACCAAGTGGTTTTTGGTAACATATAGGACCTATATAAGGTGTAATGACTCTCAAAGAACTTATTGAGTCAACTTATTAACAAAATTAACAAAAAAAGAAAAAATGTTAGGACTAAGGCAACTTGGGTTTATAGGTGACCTCGAGTTCCTTGACCTTACAAACAAGGATTACCTTATTACCATAAAAAAATAAAATGTTCAAAATGAGGTGTATGATCACCCCTTTACCTTCTCTCATGAGTCTCCATCATTGGATCAGATGGCATATCTAGTTGCCACAATCAAAGATCATTGCACTATGGCATTTAGTGACTCTTAGGTAAGATTTAGTTCAGGGTGCCCAAGAATGTTTGAGCACTCAACAAGATGGGAGGAGCTTGGGGCTAGTGTTTACCCAGCCACCCAGAGCTAATGGAATAGATAGTTTGATCCCATGATGAAAGGTGAGAGAGATTTGGTAGTTGGCAACTTTGTACTAGCCAACACTACAAGTTTCAACATCACCCAAGATGGCATCACAAAATCAAAATGGAATAAGATCTCCAAAAAGAGAGAGAGAGGTTATTGTAGGTCTCTACAACATGGTCCTATAGCACCCATAATCACATCCATACCTTGCATGAGCTCCAAGATATACCCTGTCAAAGATCGCTACCCTATGGCATTTAGTGACTCTTAGGGACATTTCGGTTTGGCGTGTTTGAGAATGTTGAAATGCTCAATAGGGTGGGACAAGCTTGGGGCAAGGGTTTACCTAGCCACCCAGAGCTAACAAAACATACAATTTGATTCCATGATGAATGGTGAGGGAGATTTGGAAGTTGGCAACTTTGTACGAGCCAGCACTACAAGTTTCAACATCACCCGCGATGGTGTCACAAAATCAAAACAAAATAAGATATCCAAAAAGTGAGAGATTTTATTGTAGATCTCTACAACACCATCCTATGGCACCTAGAATCTCATCCGTAGCTCACATGAGCTCTGAGATATGCTCCATCAAAGATCATTTCCCTGTAGCATTAAGTGACTCTTAGGGATGATTTGGTTCAGCATGCCCAAGAACATTCGAGTGCTCAACAAGATGAGATGTGCTTGGGGATAGGGTTTACCCAGCCAACCAAAGGTAACAAAATAGATAGTTTGATCCCACAACAAATAGTGAGGGGGTTTGGTAGTTGACAACTTTGTACTAGCCAAAACTATAAGTTTCAGCATCACCCAAGATAGTGTCACAAAATCAAAATAGAATAAGATCTCCAAAAAGTGAGAGAGACAATTCTAGGTCTCCACAACATGGTGCTATAGCACCTAGAATCGCATCCATACCTTGCACGAGCTCCAAGATATGCTCTGTCAAAGATTGTTGCCCTATGGAATTTAGTGACTCTTAGGGATGATTCAGTTTGATGTGCCCAAGAATGTTTGAGTGCTCAACAGGACAAGATGATCTTGGGGATAGGGTTTACCTAGCCACCTAGAGCTAACATAATAGACAATTTGATCCCACGAAAAATAGTGAGGAAGATTTTTCATTTGTCAACTTTGTATTGGCTAACACTACAAGTTTTAGCATCACTCGAGATGGTGTCACAAAATCAAAATAGAATAAGACCTCCAAAAAGTGAGAGAGGTTATTGTAGGTCTCTACAACATGACCATATAGCACCTAGAATCGCATCTATACCTCATACGAGCTCCAAGATAAGCCCTATCAAAGGTCACTGCCCTATGACATTTAGTGACTCTTAGGGACATTTAGGTTTAGTGTGTCCGAGAACATTCAAGCACTCAAAGGGATGGGACAAGATTGGGGCTAGGGTTTACCTGGCCACCTGAAGCTAATAGAATTGATAGTTTGATCCCATGACAAATGATGAGGGAGATTCAATAGTTGGCAACTTTTTACTAGCCAACACTACAAGTTTCAATATCACTAGAGATGGCATCACAAAATCAAAATGGAATAAGATCTCCAAAAAGAGACAAAGGTTATTGTATGTGTCCACAACACAGTCCTATAGCACTTAGAATTGCATCCATACCCCCTACGAGCTCTAAGATATGACTCATCAAAGATCGTTGCACTATGGCATTTAGTGACTCTTAGGGATGTTTTGATTTGGCATGCCTGAGAATTTTTGTGTGCTCAACGAGATGGGACAAGCTTGGGGATAGGGTTTATCTAGCCACCTGAACCTAATGGAATAGGCAGTTTGATCCCATGAAAAATGGTGAGGGAGATTTGGCAGTTGGCAACTTTGTACTGGCTAATACTACAAGTCTCAACATCACCCAAGATGGCATCACAAAATCAAAACCAAATAAGATCTCTAAAAAGTGAGAGAGGTTATTGTAGGTCTCCACAACATAGTCCTATAGCACCTAGAATCACATCCATACTTCGTACGAGCTCTAAGATATGTCCCATCAAAGATCACTGCCCTATGGAATCTAGTGACTATTAGGGGCATTTTGGTTCAGCGTGCCCGAGAACATTCAAGCACTCAATGGGATGAGATGAGCTTGGGGCTAGGGTTTACCTAGCCACTTAGAGTGAACAAAATAGATAGTTTGATCCCATGACGAATGGTGAGGAATATTCAATAGTTGGCAACTTTGTACTGGCCAATAGTACAATTTTCAACATCACCCAAGATGGCATCACAAAATCAAAATAGAATAGGATCTCCAAAAAAAAAGAGAGTTTATTGTAGGTCTCTACAACATGGTCCTATAGCACCTAGAATAATATACATACCTTGCACGAGCTCTGAGATATGCCTCGTCAAAGATCACTACCTTATGGCATTTAGTGACTCTTAGGGATGTTTCAGTTTGGCATGCCCAAGAATATTTTAGTGCTCAACAAGATGGGACAAGCTTGGGGCTAGGGTTTACATGGCCACCCAAAGTTAACAAAATAGATAGTTTGATCCCACAACAAAAAATGAGGGAGATTTGGCAGTTAGCAACTTTGTATTGGCCAACATTACAAGTTTCAGCATCACCTAAGATGGCATTGCAAAATCAAAATGGAATAAGATCTCCAAAAATTGAGAGAGGTTATTCTAGATATCTACAACATGGTCCTATAGCACCTAGAATTGCATCCATACCTTGCATGAGCTCTGAGATATGCCCTATCAAAGATTGTTTCCCTATGGCATTTAGTGACTCTTAGGGACATTTTAGTTCAACATGCCCGAGAATGTTCAAACACTCAAGGGGATAGGATGAGCTTGGAGCTAGGGTTTACCCAGCCACCCAAAGCTAATGGAATAGATAATTTAATCCGATAATGAATGGTGAGGGAGATTTGGTAGTTGGAAACTTTGTATTGGCCAACACTACAAGTTTTAGCATCACCTAAGATGGCATTGCAAAATCAAAACAGAGTAAGATCTCCAAAAAGTGAGAGAGGTTATTGTAGGTCTCTAAAACATAGTCCTATAGCACCTAGAATCACATCCATACCTTGCATGAGCTCCAAGATATGCCCCATCAAAGATCACTTTCCTATGACATTTTATTGACTCTTAGGGACATTTTAGTTTAGCGTTCCCGAGAATGTTTGAGCACTCAATAGGACCTATTAGGTGACCAAATACCTTAGTTTCCCATGAATATCGAAAGGAAATGAATAAGAAATTGGCTACTAGCTATAGATATTTGAAAGATGTTGAAAACAATATATTATTCTTTCAAGAAAAATGAGGTACCGATTCTAAAAATAATATTTAAATGATTCCTATCAGTGGCATGGCCAAGAACTACTTTTTTAATACAATGACCAACAATTAGCCTCACTCCCCATGCCTTCTCATTCCTATAGAGGAAAGCTTAATATACAAAGGAAATATAGATGTAAATCTATTAAATATACAAAGGAAGATATAGAAAACCCACTTAATGGAGAGATTAATCTGAGAGAAAAGGGCATTTCAGAAGAAAATGGTTATCTTAGTGCCATCAAAGGTATGCCAATTACTTAGGATGAAGAGACAAAACCTACAACAACTAGGAAAGAGTGCACATGTACACAGACACAAAAAATTTAGAGAGAGAAGTAACAAGTGATATAGAATTGTCCATGGAGCAATGTGAAGTGAAGCCTCAAATTGGCTCATTAGTAGGCAAAGAATCTAGTCACGCACTTCATTCTAGCACCATAGATGTTTCAATTAGAAATGCCTATTCATCAATGGCCTTGTATTTATAGGACTTGGGAAGAGAGGATACTCAAGCTAGGCATGATCCTTCAAAGTTCTCATTGAAATATATTAATGATCTTAACAGAACAACAAAAAGCTCATTGCCACCTTTAAATGGAGACTCGAGTTTAAATGGAGATTGTCAATTCCCAAACATGTCCTAGTCAAGTAGATGACTAGTACAGGAGCATCCATTCTAGAGTCATCAAAGAAGGCACCTAAGGATCCTAGATAGTTCACTTAGGATAGGTTGTGATGCAGCAGTGCATGGTGGAAGATTCTAAAATGCAAGCCACTAGGCAATAAAAGGCAAGCCACTAGGAAGCTTCTGAAAAAGAGGGTTTAGTATTGGGGCACATATCACAAGTATCAATAATTAACTTATCACAACCCAAACAAGGCAGGGAACCTAATCACTAGGTTTTCCTAAGTTCAAAAGCACCAAAACGTAGGGATTCACCAAAAGCCTAATAAGGGAACTAATGCAGAGAGCACAATTAAGAAGCTTTAAACAGGCTTCCCACTCTTGAAATCAACCAATTGGCTATCAAATATTTAACCTTATTACAAGGTTTCAGAAAAATCCAATTCTCCAATGGATCAAATAAACACGCTCTCCAACTTCACCAAGAATCCAAGCACAAACAACCAAACTTGCCCACTAATCTCCCACAACTAGGTCAATGCTAGGAAAACACCCTACAAGTTTGTCCCAAGGGTTCTAAGAGGCTAAATGATCTTAGGGCACCCATTTACAATAGACTACACCACTAGTTTGATCATACACTTGCACAAAGCCTCAAACTCCAATTTGGCCTAATAGCCCTGTGAGCCCATTTTAACCCTCCTAAAATGGTTTTTTGGATCTAACTTCACAAATTTTTGAACAAGACCCAAAAAAAAAAGGTTTTTGAATACCCTTTTCAAAGTTATTTAAATCCTCAAAGCATCAAGTTCTAGCCCCACTCCAACATTCTCTATCCTTCACAAAGCAACACAAACCTAAGTGATCAAGTTATGCTTCGTTTACAAAGCAACTAGTAGGAAATGGGGTCATGGAAATGAAATCAATGCTCAAGAATTTTTTACAATACTAAAATAACTTATTTCCAAATGTTCAGCCCTTCACCAATTTCCAAACTTTTGCCATTCACAAATCAACACACTAAGAGAGGTCAGATCCTTCATGGTACTTGACCTAGGGCTTGATTGGAAAAATCACAAAACACATCCTTCAGTCTTGAAACCCTAGAATCTTTAAAAGGACCCTAATAACTACCATTTCCTAAGTGGCCATGAAATTTCAACCAAGGAAATTGTAGTTAGAGGCCCATTTTTGCTGTGTGCACTAAAATGCTATCCTAAAAACTTAGTTTCACTAAAAATGCAATAAATTGAGTTAGAAAACATGTAGAACAATGAGACCAAAAGAAAAAAAAATTTGATTCAAAGATCTATCTCAAAAATCCATCACATCTAGTTTGAAAGTCCATACAATTTGTGCAACATGCAAACAACAGTAAAATGACTCCAAAATTGAATTTCTTTCTTTGCAACTTCTTCCAATTTGTAAACCCCACAAATGAGGTATATATATCTCCTATGTCTATTTTAATGGTTAAAATCAATATTTTGATAGTTATAACCCTTTTCCCACTAAGTTGCAAATTTGAGCAACTTTTACAACTTTCAACAATGCAACTTTGCACAAAAAGTGCAATTTTTACATTTCTCACTTGATTCCACTTCTAGGACTTGGAAAAGGTTCCAACATACCTAAAACCAACTAAGAAAAACTAATCCTAAGATTTCTTGACCAAAAACATTAAATAGTGACTCTTCTAAGGACATTAAATGACATCCAATACCCTAACTACCATACCTAGGTCCAATGACCCTTATTCTACTTAAAAGGCTCACTTGGAGCATAACACAACAAAAATGAAAAGGTGAGGGCCCTATGATTCAAGGTGCCATTGCACCACTCTCTCTCTCTCTCTCTCTACCTCTTTCCATATTCAATCTAATGAACCAACTAGATTTGCTCTACATTTTAATGTCTCAAGTATTGTCTCATGGTCTGACTCGCAAGCTTTCCAAAAAGTCTCATTATGTGGTTTTTCACCATATTTTATCAAGTGGACGTTTGATGTGACAACAAGGTTCAAATAATGAAGAATCTTCCTCTCTATTTTCTAATCCTCGAATAACCACAAGTCAGTGTTCTTCATAGAATATCATCTAAGCCATGTGCCAGTTACAACCACCACACTGATATGGTACTCTAAATCTTTACCATCTATAATAGAGTGATCCAATTTTTGTTTGGCTTGGACATGATGACACAAATAATAATCTATACCTTCTTCATTGTCTTTAGGTGCAATAATAACAAAAATATGGTGTGCAGTGATAAATGTACAAAATGTGATCATTAATTTGGAAAATACTTAGGTAAAAGTTATAAAGTTACATATTGAAATTACAACGATATATAAATATATATATGATACCAAGTTGCACTAGATTAGACAAGCAGTCAAAGTTAATGTATGAATCCATCTCTACCATTTCTAGTTCTTGTGGGGGACAATAGGTGTCAATTGGGTTCAAAAATTGTATA
The DNA here is from genome assembly GCA_028749045.1 of Cupressus sempervirens. Taxonomy (NCBI): domain Eukaryota; kingdom Viridiplantae; phylum Streptophyta; class Pinopsida; order Cupressales; family Cupressaceae; genus Cupressus; species Cupressus sempervirens. The sequence goes on from CM053792.1 coordinate 623,712,044, forward strand.
TCCCATTTGTCCACCCATTTAGTCGACTCACAGTCATTCCAATTTTCCTCTGCACATGATGGACAATAGCATGCCATTTTTTGTGTGTGGATACTCCATGAACCTACATTAGAGCTTCTAAAAGAGTGCAACTCACTTGATTCTATTAGTGTGCAACAATCATCACATCATACAATGTTAGTATTATCTATCAACCAAAAAAATCTATGAATCGTAGACTCACCTTCATTACTTGGACCCATTGTAGTGTTACACTACTGAATGATAGATTTTGTATCTATCAATATTGCTCCATCTTTGTACTTTAGTTCTTCATGAGCTAAGACTCTTTTGATGTATGTTCCTACACCATCATGCTCTTCCTCTTCATAACTAGCCTCTATGAAATTTCACATATATTGAATTCTAGGCAACCTATGCATCTTGCTCAAACAATAGAATATCCATGCATTCTTGAATTGAGATGTGCAATTGTCTAACCAAATATTGTGCTGATGATATGGCATGCCCCTATTAGCCAAATCTCCATAAAATAGTTGAAAACAACCATGTACAAACTCTATAGAATGTGATCGATCATTGCTGATGTAGAGATGGTACTTCCTCAAAATCTTCCTATCATCCTTGGTACTTGTAGGTGAATGCATGAATGTTATGTGAAAAAATATGGAAACCTATTGAGAAGTATAATACTTTGCTTGCACCTCATTTTGTGGTTATAGTGTGTACTTCTCTGCGAATTCTACAACCAAAACAATGGTACCCAGTGGAAACATATCCTTGCACAACTTGAATTGTGAATCAAGCCATCGAGCTCTATGTGTATAACTTTCATACTCATAAATAATCTTTTCACAAAAAATATTAATGAACTCATATACTATAATCTTTTCAATGACTAAATCACATCTTTTACCATATTTTCCATCTTTTAGAGCATATGTCACTATCTTATATTTTCTATACTCTACTATTTCATTTCCAATTGCATGTGTACTATCCATATGTTCACAAGTTGATAAAAGTTACAAAGAACCACAAAATAACCATCTACCATCCAAGCATGATGTCTTGTAAAATTGTTGGTTGTCCTCTATTTCACATAAAATGTTGGATATGAACTCCCTTGAAGATCTAGGTGGCTCATTCATGTCACAATCTTACAAAACAAACTTAGAATGCAAAAACACACATATATGCCTAAAAACATGAAAATGTTAGAAAATTCAATATGTATCCTACAACAACAAGTTGTGCATATGTGATTTATCTTCGCATAAAAAGTTTTACCCATCTCAAAAAAAAATTGACTTATTTGAATTTGAGGATGTATACCAATAAATTTTGCAAAAAATTGAGTCTAAGTTGAGTCCAAAAAATGTTTCACATGTGGGTCACAATTTTGGCTACCAATCCTCCTTCTTACAACATCTCTTTGATTAGGGGAAACATGTGTGTTATTTTTCCAAAAATCTTCAATCAATGATTTCAAAGCTTCACTAATTTATTTATCATTTTGTATTAGTCTACTACTAAATGTCCATAACACATTTTTTGTTGGATCTTCCAATCTCTCATGCCTTAGCATGGCTCTCCTTAGAGTACCTCTACCTATTTTCAATGTTTTTCTTGTATTTATCATGAGTCAAGATTTCTTCATTTGGGTACTTACTATTCTCAGTGTAAGTACTCATCTTGTGATATTACTATCTTTGGTACATGATTTAGAACCCACTTTGTCATATGCACTCATTAGATTCTGTATAATGTTTTTTTCATTTGAATTGCCCATCATTCTTAGCCCAAGCATCTTCATGATAGGCCTAAATTTCAAATTCTTCATCATTTCAACAAATAATTGGCACTAATCTGTAATATTTAATTCTTCAAAGAATAATCTTCACATATGATTAACTTTTCTTTGACAAGTGCATTTGCTAATCTTGTCAGGCATTGATTTCAAAATGTTAGTATCAATATCAATCAAATATTTTGGTCTTCTAAAAAAAATTCTAGAAGGTGTTATAATGTCTTCCATTCCCTCAACATTTTGAACATCAACATAAGGTTGAGTGCTTTGCATACCTTGAACCAAAGATGATGTGCCGTTGCAATAAGATGCAAAAGATGGAATATCACTACTTGATATGTTGATGTTATGCCTTCAACATGACATGATGGAGTGTGTACATCATCGGATCTACAAATTAGCATCTCTTCAATATGAGATGATGATATGACTCCAACATTGGAAGATGGTGCAGCTTCACAATTCAATTGTCTTCTTGAGTGTAACAGTCTCATTCATTCTCTTTGTCTTTCCAATTCTTCCTCTTTGTTTCTTTGTATTAGTGGTTCTTGTTCCTCTTCGAAAGTAAATTCTTTATTATTTCTTTGCAATTTTCTTTGTTCATGTAGTAGTTTCATTTTATCTCTTTTAATTGCCAAATCTCTCTCTCTTTCGTTGTTTGAGTTTTTGGTTTCTTCCTTGACATAATGATGATTTCTATATGTCAAATTATTAAAACATCTGAATTACTTACAATTTGTAAATTACAAATCATTCAAATACATATACAAATTACAATTATTTCATTGAATACACAATATATATTAAACAACTTGCCAAATTTCTAACCATTTCCAAATAACAATTCATTCAAACATACAAATTTCAATGAATTCACTATATATTAAACAATATGTCAAATTATAATCAAATTTGTCTCTATATAACAACAAAGAATATTTAAAAAGGATTGCACTAACCTTTTCTATAGAAAGAATATTCAAAAAGCCTTCAAATAGCATATCCAATGATTGAATTGGTGTTTGCCAGCTTTGAATAGAATGAAAGAATGTTCAAAAAGCTTTCAAATAGTGTTTGCTAAGTTCCAATAGCTTGAAACTCGTGTTTTCTGTCGAAACAACAAAATACACAACATACAAAAAGAAAAATATGGATTAAGAGGGACCCAAACTTGTGTTATGACCATTTTTTGGTGTTTTGATATAGTGCATATGCACTATAGTGTGTATGCACTATAAAAATCATATGCACTATAAAGAGCATATGAACTATGTGAAAAATAATATATCCCCATCCCCTACTCTCTCTCACTCTCCCTCTCCTACTCCCTCTCCCACCACCTACTCTCTCTCACACTCTCTCTCCTATCTCCTACTCTCTCTCTCAATCTCTCTCCTCTCCCATCCCCTACTCTCTCTCGCTCTCTCTCCTCTCCCATCCCCTACTCTCTCTCTTTCTCTCTCTCTCTCCTCTCTCATCCCCTACTCTCTCTCTCTCACTCTCCACTGCCTACTTTCTCTCTCCCATCCCCTACTCTCTCTCACCCTCTCTCCTCTCCCATCCCCTACTCTCTCTCGCTCTCTCTCTCCTCTTCCATCCCCTACTCTCTCTCTAGCTACTCTATCTATCTATCTCCCTCTCCCACTCCATCTCCCACTGCCTACTATCTCTCACTTTCTCCCATCCCCTACTCTCTCTCTTGCTCTCTCTTCCATCCCCTACTCTCTCTCATATGCACAATCCCATCCCCCCTCTCTCTGTTGCTCTCCCTCTCACATTCCATCTCCCACCACTACTCTCTATCTATCTATCTCCCTCTCACACTCCCTCTCCCATCACCTGCTCTCTCTCCCATCCCCTACTCTCTCTCCTCTCTCATCCCCTACTCTCTCTCTCAAAGACACACACTCCCATCCCCCTCTCTCTTGCTCTCCCTCTCCCACCACCTACTCTCTCTTCCCATCCCCTACTCCCTCTCTCTCTCTCTCTGGCTACTCTCTCTCCCCTCTCCCAACCCCTTCTCACTCACACACTCTCATCCTCCTCTCTCTCTCTCCCTCTCCCACTCCCTCTCCCACCACCTACTCTTTCTCTCCCATCTCCTACTGTCACTCTCTCTCCCATCCTATACTCTCTCTCTTCTACCCCCTACTCTCTCTCTCATTCTCACACTCTTTCGCATCCCCTTCTATCTCTTGCACACACTCCTATCCCCCTCTCTGTCACTTTTCCACTCCCTCTCCCACAACCTACTCTCTCTCTCACACTCTCTCTCCCATCCCCTACTCTCTCTCTTTCACACACACTCCCATCCCCCCTCTCTCTCCTCTCCCATACCCTAATATATAGATCTCTCACACACACTCCCATCCCCCCTCTCACTCCCTCTTCAACTCCTCCCACCACCTACTATCTCTCTCACACTCTCTCTCCCTCTCTACTCTCTCTCTCTCTCTCCCTCTCCCATCCCCTACTCTCTCTTACACACACTCCCATCCCCCCTCTCTCTCCCTCTCCCATTGCCTACTCTCTCTCCCATCCCCTACTCTCTCTCTCTTTCTCACTCACTCTCATTCTCACTCTCTCCCTCTCTACTATCTCTCCCATCCCCTACTCATACTCTCTCTTTCCCATCTAGTACTCTCTCTCTACCACCCCCTACTCTCTCTCTCACACTCTCTCCCATCCCCTACTCTCTCTCTCTCTCTCTCTCTCTCTCTCTCTCTCTCTCTCTCTCTCTCTCTCTCTCTCTCTCTCCCCCATCCCCTCTCTCTCTCTCTCTCTCTCTCACTACTCTCTCTCTCCCCTCTCCCATCCCCTACTCTCTCTCTTTCACACACACACACACACACTCCAATCCTCCCTCTCTCTCTCCTCTCCCATCCCCTACTCTCTCTCTTACTCACACACTCTCATCCTCCTCTCTCTCTACCTATCCCACTCCCTCTCCCATAGCCTACTCTCTCTCTCCCATCCCCTACTCTTACTCTCTCTCTCCCATCTCATACTCTCTCTTCCACCCCCTACTCTCTCTCTCTCCCATCCCCTGCTCTCTCTCTTACACACACTCCCTTCCCTCCTATCTCTCTCCCTCTCCCACCACTTACTCTCTCTCACACTCTCTCTCCCCCATCCTCTACTCTCTCTCTCCCCTCTCCCATCCCCTACTCTCTCTCTTTCACACACACTCCCATCCTCCACTCTCTCTCTCTCTCTCTCTCTCTCTCTCTCTCTCTCTCTCCCCCCCCCCATCCCCTACTCTCTAGATCTCTCACACACACTCCCATCCCCCCCCCTCTCTCTCTCTCCCACTCCCTCTCTCTCTCTCTCTCTCTCTCTCTCTCTCTCTCTCTCTCTCTCTATCCCTCTCTACTCTCTTTCTCTCATCCCCTACTCTCTCTCTCTCTCTCCCATTCCCTACTCTCTCTTTCTCTACCACCTGTACTCTCTCTCACACTCTCACACTCTCTCCCATGCCCTACTCTCTCTCTTACACACACTCCCATTCCCCCTCTTTCTCTACCTCTCACACTACCTACTCTCTCTCTCCCATCCCCTACTAGTGTAGAGCACTTAATCCTCTTTCGTGTTATGATGTAATAAGGTTTAGGGATAGATTTAATGATCTCCCTATGACCATCCACCTTGTAATGGACACAAGACCCCTTGGTGCAATTATAAGCCTTGGGCATCAATTGGTCCAATAAGTGGATTTTTGGTTATTTCTATGTTTTCTAGGAATGGCTAGGTGTTTGGAACATTAATAAGGTCCTAGGAGTTAGTAGAGTCCATTTGCAAACATATTTGCAATAAAACTTGTCTTAGTGCAAAAATTGCAAAATTGCAAAAAACTTGCTTAGCAACTTTTGTAATTTTCTTGACAATTTTTTAGAATATAACTTCCAACAGCTAAAACTATCCAAGGTTTGGTTAAACCAGTTGTAAATAGACTATATATACTCTAAGAATTTTAAGAAGGATAGATATAGAATAATAAAATTGTATTTTCTCTCAAATATATAAAGAACTTGTTGTTTCCAATGTATTTTCCTAATTTTCCATCTGCAGTACAGAACCTAATGATTGGAGGGTGAAATTTTTACACTAAGTTGATACTACTTATTTAGAGGATTTTGGTTTTTGTTTGAAGTCTTTATCATTTATCTTGCAAAAGTTATCCATTTATTTAGGCTGCTAGTTTGTGAAACCCTTGATTTGAGGGTTTGGTCACTAAAATGCCCCTAACTTGAGATTCCACTAGTGGATTTCCTTCCATCCTAGTATGGAATAATTTAGGGATGTATTCTATCATATTTTGGTAGTTTTGGAGCAAGAGGTTGTGTTGGTGATTTTTGGGAGCAAGCCCTAGGTCAAATATCGTCATGTATTTAACCCTATTTTGGAGGAATTTGAATGGATAGAGTAAAGGAAAGGGTTTGAGGACCTGATGTTCAAACGAAGTGCCCTTTTCTAAACTTTAAGAACAACCTAGAAGTGGAGATCTGGTTCCATGCACCCATTTTTTATCACTTGCCTTGAAAACCAAGCCTAAAGTAGTTAATTAGGTTGGTGTACTTGGTTATGGTTAGGATATGCTGGAGTGGAGTGGGTCTCTACAAATTTGAAGTTTAATAGAACTTGGAAAATGGTACTAGAATCTATAATTTATTCCTTAGGTCCTTTGGTGAGTTTTAGAGTTATTGGTCAAAATCAGTTTTAGGAGACCTAATAGGCTACTTGGTCTAATCTTGCAAATTGAGTTGTGGGTTGTTGGGAGTACAACCAGTAGTTGATCTACTTTTTTTGGATTGAAACTAAGTTGTTCCAAGCCCTTTCTAGTAGTAGAAAAGCCTAGAACAACAAAATCCTTATTTTTCCATTTTGAAGGAATTGGGTCCTATTTGGTCAAGTTGGTTCATATTTGCTTTGTGTCTTTCTTAGGGTGGTAAGACTTGAAACTTTTCTCAGTGGTTCTTAGGATGGATACACACTAGTGAGAGTAGAACAAACCATTGGTTTAACCCTTGGAGCATATTTGAAGGTTGTGTGGGATTTGGGCTTGTTTTGTTGACTTCCATTGTGCTATCTCTGCATCAAGTGGTATCAGAGCCACTTTGATCTTGTTTTTGCACCATGTTTGATGGAGGAGAAGAACCTGAAAGGGAGGATCCCCTTGAGGATCACCAATGTGAAACTAACCAAGCTAGTCAAGGAGCAGATGGTTGAAAGTAGAGTAGTTTGGGAAGAGAATAGGACTATGAAGAGGGAGTTAGGTAGACTCAAAAACAAAATGAGGAAAGAGAGTGATGAAGAGTCTAAACTAGAGGAGATAGAGGTGAATGAGGAACAAGAGAACATTCTTTTTTATCAGATACCCTTCCTTGCAGCATTGGAGAGGGTTGGAAAGAAGGGAGATGGGACTTACCTACTTTCCATGGTAAGTTAGACCCTGATGAATGTGTTGATTGGATAGAGGCCTTAGATAATCACTTAGATTTTGATAAGATCCTTGAAAATTAGAAGGTTAGGATTGCCAATGCCAAACTCAAAGGTCCTGCCTTGAGTTGGTAGAATTTCTTGCAGAATGAGAGGTTGGATGAGAACAAGGAGCAAATTGCCACTTGGAAGAAGATGAAGGCTGAAATCAGAAAATAATTCATACCTGAAGATTATGAGGTGTTGGTGCATAAAATATTGCAAAACCTTAGGCAAAGGGGTTTGGATGTCAGCACTTACACACAAGAGTTCCACAACTTGACCCTTAGAGCCAAGGTGTCTGAGATTGAAAAGTAGAATCTTGCAAGGTATGTGAATGGATTAAAGTATAGCATTCAAGATGAATTGACATTAATTACTCTTGGTTTAGTACATTAGTGTTTTAATATGGCTTTGAAAATAGAGGAAAAACATAAAAGAAGGGGAGATACAAACAATAGGGGTAGAGGAAACAACAATAGGGGTAGAGGTAGGTTCCATGGAAGGGGATCTTTTAATAAAAATTAGGAAGAATCTAATAGTTCAAATGTTGAAGGTGAGTTTGCTAATAGAGGAGCATTTAGGGGTAGAAGATATAATGGTAGAGGAAGGTCTAGTGGAAGAGGGCCTAGTGTGTTCAATGGTAAGTGCTTTACTTGTAACCAAGTAGGACATCAATCCTTTAGGTGTATTGAAAAGAATAAACAAGGAGATAGGAGAATTCAATTAACCCAAGAGGAAGACAATTAAAGTGTTACCTCTTATCAGTTTGCCACTTCTAGACCTATACTTCCAGAGGATGGTAAGTCCTTAATGATGCAAAGAACAATGTTAAAATCCCCTACAATTGTAGAACCACCACAAAGAAAGTCATTCTTTAAAACTTATTGCAAGGTGAATAACAAGGTCTGCAAAGTTATAGTAGATTTTGGTTCCTCTGCTAATGTTGCTTCTAAAGAGATAGTTGATAAGTTGAAACTGACCACAAGACCTCACACTTACCCCTATAAGGTGTCATGGTTGACAAAAGACAAACAAACACTTCTAAATGACAATGATGGGTGGAGTTCAAGATGTGGGAATACAATGACAGAGTTTTGTGTGATGTGACAGAAATGGATGCATGCCATTTTCTTCTTGGGAGGCCATGGAAATATGATGTGTGTGCTAATCATGATGGCAAGACAAATCTTAATACCATAACCAAGGATGGGGTAGAGTATACTATGCCACATTTACCAAATGATGGGAAACCTACTACAAATGGGGTGATGTTGGTAGATGAAAAGGAGTTTATGATAATCACTAAGGAAAAGGACACACCTTGTTATGCATTGGTAGTCAGACCTCAAAAAAATCCCATCAAGCAATCACAAATCCCATCCAAGGTTGTCAATATAGGACCCAAGGAGGTAAGAGACTTGTTGGAAAAGTATAGAGGAATAGTTGCAGGCAGCCAACCAAAGACATTACCACCTAAAAGAGATATCAGTCATTGCATAGATTTCATCCTAGAAGCCACAGTTCCAAAAAAAGTACCATACACGATGAGCCCTAACAAAAATGAAGAAATAGCAAAACAAATTGAAGAATTGTTGGCTAAGGGGTTCATTAGGAAAAGTATAAGCCCATGTGCAATCCCTGCAATCCTAGCCCCTAAGAAGGATGGTGCATGGACATTATGTACGAATTCTAGAGCAATCAATAGGATAAACATTAGATAAAGGTTTCCTATACCAAGGATAGAAGAACTCTTGGATTGTTTGGGGAAGGCAAGTGTTTACTCAAAGGTGGATCTCAAAAGTGGCTATCATCAAATCTAGATTAGAGGTGGAGATGAGTGGAAAACAACATATAAAACTTCAGAAGACCTTTATGAATGGCTTGTGATGCCTTGTGGCTTGTCTAATGCAACTAGCACCTTTATGAGACTTATGAATGAAGTCTTAAAACATTTGTTGAATAAATTTGTTGTTGTGTATTTAGATGATATCCTAATATTTAGAAAGGATAGTGATGAATACTTGAGGCACTTAGATTTGGTTTCACATAGACTTCATGAGGAGAAACTAATGATAAACTTGGAAAAATGTTCATTTTTGCAGACAGAGCTGATCTTCTTGGGGTTTGTGATATCAGGAGTTGAGTTAAAAATGGATCCTTCCAAGGTTGAATCCATCTTTAGCTTGCCACCTCCCACCACATGATCAAAGGTAAAGAGTTTTCATGGTATGTGCAGTTTTTATAGAAAATTTATTAGAAATTTCAGTGGTGTGTGTGCCCCTATGATCAATACCATAAAAGGAGGAAGGAAGTGTGTGTTTACTTGGATTAAGGAGGCTAATGATTCATATGAATGTTTGAAGAAAAAGATTGCAGACCAACCTATTTTGGTGCTCCCTAATTTTTACAAGTTATTTATAGTTGAGTGTGATGCTAGTAACAAGGCTATTAGAGGTGTTTTAAGCTAGGAGGGTAGGCCTGTGGCCTTTTTTAGTGAAAAGCTTAATGAGGCCAAGCAAAAATATTCAACATATGACCTTGAACTTTATGCTATGGTGTAGTCCCTTAGAAAATGGAGACATTACTTATTGACTAAAGAATTTGTTGTGTACATTGATAACCATACCTTAAGCTTCTTGAATAGGCAATAAAAATTGAACCATAGACATATGAAGTGGATAGAATTTTTACAAGCCTACACCTTCACCATTAAGCATAAAAAGGGACAACGTAACAAGGTTGTTACAAAGAGCTTTGGAAGGAAAAATTCATTGTTCAAACTCTCTTTGTGGCTTCATAAAATCAAGATTAGAAACCTTATACTCTCCAATAAAGGTAGGATTAAAATCCAAGGCTCCCTAATCACCACCAAGAAGAGAATTAGAGGAAGAAAGATTATTATTAGAGATAGGAGAAGTGTGGGTTTGAATATTCAAACAAGGATTTGGTGCATCATCTGCATGAAGTATATACATCATATTGTTATGTATAAACTTGACTTTATGGTGAAGGGTGGAATAGATAGCATGCATCTCATGCAACCAAGGTCTACCCAAAAAAAGGTTATAATTGAGAGATCTAGGCATAACATGAATAGGTGTATTCAAGATGACTACACCTAATTTTATAGGTATGGTAATAATTCCCAAATTTCTCTTAGAAATGTTATCAAAGCCACATTATCAGGTTGAATATTTGAAAGATTAACATTAATTGCTTTGAGCATGTCCATGCTACAAAAATTAAGCCTAGATCCATTATCAATCAAGGTCCTAGGAATGATACTTTTATTGATAGTAACAACCACCATAAGAGCATCATATTGATTTTGAACTTCTTTAGAAGGTGAATCTTGTTGAGTAAATACAATGTTAGGAACACTCGGGGTAGTATGCATACATTGTAAGAAGTTATTGATGTTCTCTTGATTAGGAGGTGGAGTGGGAAGAGTTGATAGAGATTTTTGCAAGGCTTTATAGTAGGTAGGTGAAGTTTGAAGAAGCTCCCATAAATCAATGGCATTAGATCTTCAACATCAATATTGAAAGAATCTTGGATTAGGAAGAGGCTTGAATAAAAATGGATGAATCTTCAACTAGAGGACTCCACAGAGCTTGAATCCTTCAATGGCTACTAATAGATCTCCTTGATGAATTGAATGCTTGAACTCTTGAAGGCTCTAATGCTTTAATGCTTATTTGTACTTGAAAGCTCGATCATGAAAGTGGATGCTTGATCATAGATAATAGATAGTAGATAGTAGATAGATCAAATAAGAGAGCAAGACTTCTTTATATAGAGATCTAGTGCATAAACTCCTAGAGAAGCTAACATATGAGAAATAAATTCCCATTGGGCCCTTACCCCTAGAAATGGACCTAGATTAAATGATATTTAAGAGCTTACCATTTAGGAGACTAAAACAACTAACTTGAAAGTGGGAAAATGATTCTTTTTGAAACCTAATATTTGAAAATCATGGAACCTTGAAATTTGGACCTTGGGTTAGGGTCGAGGTCAACTCTAGCCTAGGTAGGGTTGAGGTTGTCTTTTACCTAAGTCAAGGTCGAGGTCAACTTGGACCTTGAGGTCAAAAATAACAAGATCTCAATCCAGAATACTAGGAAAAAGTAGAAAGAAAGTAGAAAACAAGGCAAAATTAGGGAAAATACTAGATCTAAGTTGAGGACCCATTCAAGGTGCTTAATAGGTGAAAGTGCAGATTTATGTTTCCTTTGGGGCTAACTTTGAAGTTCCAATGGACTCGATCCAATCAAATGGGTTTCGAGGGGACCGAATTTGGCCATAAACATGTGGCACCGACTATGCACCAATTGGTGTGTACAACTTGGCATGAGTCTAGTTTAAAGGGATCCGACCAAAAACTTGTAAATTATATAACCTATGAAAAGACAAATCCACATATCATTTTCATCAATTGAACTTCTAGGAACCGCAGAGTGAGAAGAGCTACAGGAGACATTTGGCCAGAATAGGCATGTCGACAATTCCCCCTAATTTTTTAATATGTTTTATGTTTTATTTTATGTTTTCTTAGGGAGAAATATGGTTTTTAATGTGTATAATATGTTTTATGTTTTATTTTATGTTTTCTTAGGTAGAAATATGGTTTTTAATGTATATTTTTAATGTAGATTTTTTTAAAGAATTCAATTTTTTTATATTATTATATGTTTATATTTTTAAGTACTCTAATATTAGATGAAGTTTAGAAAATGTATTGAAATTTAGTGAAACTTAGAAATTATTAGAGAAATTGTAAAATATTATTTATAGAAAACAGTAGAAAATTATATAGAAAATTCAAATTCAATTAGTTTATAACAATTAGAAAAATTGGAAACTTTATAAAATATTACAAAATATAGAAAATGTTAGAACTTTTTGAAAATATTAGAAAATTTGGAAAATACTACATTAATTAGAAACTTTAGAAAACAATAGAAAAAATTTATTAAATATATAGAAAATTAGTTAGATCTAAATTAGAGAATTTAAATATTTTTATTTTGTTTTTATTACAAATCATTAGAAGTTGTTATAAAGGTAAAGATTTAGAAACAACTGTAAACTAATAACTAAAACCATTAGATTGAACTAAATCAGACTTTACCTCTTACCGCAAACACAAATAAATTCTAATTGAAACCTTAACATTGAACCTTAAGCAAGAGAAAAAACTCAACATTAAATTTAATTAAATCACAACATTAAACCTAATCAAATTCGAACTAAAACTCTCACATTGAATCAAATTAGATTCTAACTCTTATATTAAACTTTAAATCCAAATATGTTGACCTAAACTACTCTCTAAACCCTAAACCACACTCTTAACCATATAATCTGAAAACTTCTATCTCTAAATTTCTCTCTAAACCCCATAATTCATAACATAACTTCACATTTCCCACTCCTAAACCCTATCTCTCTAAACCCTAAATTGCTCTATAACCCTTAAATTCCATCTCTCTAAATACTAAATCACTCTTTAACTCCTAAACGCCATCTTTGTAAACCCTAAACCACTCTCTAACTTCTAAACCCCATCTCTCTACACCCTAAACTGCTCTCTAACCCTTAAACCCCATCCCTCTAAACTCTAAACCACTGTCTAACCCCTAAACCCCATCTCTCTAAATACTAAATCACTATGTAACTCCTAAACCTCATCTTTTTAAACCTTAAACCACTCTCTAACTCCTAAATCCCATCTCTTTAAACCCTAAACTGCTCTCTAATCCCATTTAATCCCTAACCTAACTTCATCTATCTCACCTCATCTATCTATCTCTTACATAGCTTCATATATATATATATATATATATATATATATATATATATATATATATATATATATATATATATATATATATATATATATATATCATAACCTCATCCCCATAATCCCTAACATATCTTCATCTCTCCCCTCTATCTCTGTCTAACTCTTAAACCCCATCTTTGTAAACCCTAAACCATTATCTAACTCGTAAACCTTATCTCTGTAAACTCTACACTACTCTCTAACCCCATTTTATCTGTGATGTAACTTCATCTCTCCCATCTCATTTGTCTCTCGCACACTCTCTCACTCTCTCATAACCTCATCTATCCCAACCCTAACCCATAATCCCTAACATAACTTCATCTCTCCCCTCTATCTGTCTTTAACTCCTAAACTTGATCACTCTAAATCCTAAATCACTCTCTAACTCCTAAAATCCATCGCTTTAAACCCTAAACCACTCACTATCTCCTAAACCCCATCTTTGTAAACCCTAACTTCATATCTCACTCTCTCATAACCTCATCTATCCCAACCCTAACCCGTAATCCCCAACATAACTTCATCTCTCCCCTCTATCTCTCTCTAACTCCTAAACTCCATTGCCTAAACCCAAAACCACTCTCTAATGCCTAAACTCCATCACTCTAAATCCTAAACTACTCCCTAACTCCTAAACCCCATCTTTGTAAACCCTAACTTCATGTCTCTCTCTATCATAACCTCATCTATCCCAACCCTAACCCATAATCCCTAACATAACTTCATCTCTCCCCTCTATCTCTCTCTAACTCCTAAACTCCATTGCTTTAAACCCTAAACCACTCTCTAACTCCTAAACTCCTTCACTCTAAATCCTAAACCACTCACTAACTACTAAACCCCATCTTTGTAAACCCTAACTTCGTATCTCTCTCTATCATAACCTCATCTATCCCAACCCTGAATAAATCTCTATCTCCTAAAAAAATGTACTGTAGTTAACATTTCTTTATATATTGTACAATAGGTTTGTTTAGAAAGATTCATTTAGTGTGTTTTGATTCAATTAGTTTATATAATAAAGTGTGTATATATGTATATGTATGCATGTGCAAATCTCTATTATCATCTATCTAGCTTTTTTTGTTTATATCTTTCATCATTATGGCATTGGGGGGTACTAATTTTGGAGAGGCCAGTGTACATGGTCATCCTCATAGTGGTTCATCTCATTGATCAACAACTAGTACCCAAGACAAAGAGACATTATTCAGTGATACTATTCGACACTTACAAAGCACACTTAATACTATTGATCTGAGTCTACAGGCTTCACCTACCCTATAGCATAGGGATAAGGTGATTTTGATTAGAGATAAGCTTATTAGCATGATGCGCACTATCGAGGGTTTTAACCCTTACGATTGTGTTAGTTTGGACACTTTTTATAGTGCTCTATCCTATTTTGTTGGTGATTGCTTGTGATGGAGGGAGATAGATGAGATGGTCTCAGTGGAGAGTATCAAGAACATGCTCCCACATTATTGACCTTTGAAAAAGGTCAAAGGGTATCATGCTATGAGGTGTACTGATCCATTGGTGGCACCCTTCATGTATCCTCATTGGTTGGCCGCACATCACATGTGGCCCCAAAAGGATGAGTTCTCTTTACATTTCTGCAAGCAATTGTTTGTAGAATTTCATCTACATCAAGAGGTTGATTAGATTGATATCCCTAGGCATGTTGGGTAGGGTCAAGGTAGGTCCTCAAATAAATTTAGACACCCAGATGCTCCTGCACCCATTAATAAATAGACATTGATTGGTCCAAACCTTTTGGTAATACCAAAACATTTGGAGTTAGCTACAGCTAGAGATACAGTAGTAAATGATACGTGTAGAGATGTGTACAAGAGTATTGCCACTATGGCTACTCGAGCACATGAGATTTCTTTTGACTGAGTGCATAGATACATGACACGATCACGATCTTCTTCTATAGGTGGTCACACTACTACATCATCTTCAGGAGATTATATGTATCATGAGGTTGACATCCCATCTCCAATAGATGTCTTTGTGGAGTCTTTAGTGGACTGCTTGAGGGCTATGAGTACATGTTTGTCCAATGATCTTCTTTCAACCTATTAAGTTATATAGTTGTTGACCAGACAGCCACTTAATATGGTGCCATCATATGTGGTTGGTATCATTAGAGGTATGTCATAGGCACAGGGTGGTCAGAGGTAGGAGGACATATATGTTGCAGCTACAGCTCCACCATAGACCATAGGTGAGGAGGATGTAGCCCCACCTAATGAGGTAGGTTTTTACCCACCATGATGTTCATTATTCACAGATATGCTTACGGATCCTACACTTGACATTAGAGATGTGGCCTTTAGAGATATAGACTTGAGTGAGATAAGTAGGCATATATTTGCGATCAGAGATGTGGCCTTTAGTGATATAGACTTGAGTGAGATAAGTAGAAATATATTTGCAATGACAATGGCATATGGGGACTTGAAAACACCTACACATCCTATGTAGTAGGAGACATAGGTAAAACTTTACAAATATGTCTATTTAATTGGACCTATAGATATTATATTTAAAACTTTAGTAAAGTATAACTTGTGACATATTTGTTTCTTCTATTACATACAGACTGCATCTGCAGCTTGTGAGGGTGGAGATGGACAAACAACTATTGACCCTAGTCATCCTGAGTTGTAGGTAAATTTAATTGTACTTATGTTATTATTTAAATTTAATTTGTACACATGCTCATGATACATTTGTTCTTAGATTGGACACAGGGTTCACGATCTCATCTCAGTCGATCACATCATGGAGCATGACATGATCATGTTTGATATTCATATATGTCATATAATGATGTTTGATATTTATTTACAATGATATCATTTCTAGATTTACAACTATGAGACATTTTATATTTACAACACACTCATATTTGACATATTTCATATTAGCATGAGTTATCTGACCATTTGCATTTATAGTAGGCATTTATGATATTTTCGTGAGTTATGTGACCATTTACATTTATAGTTGACATATGTAAATTTTTCATGAGTTATTTGACCATGTTTATATGTAGTTGATATATTAGATACTTATATTTACACAATATGTTTTACATAAATGTGCAAACATATTTTTTAAAGATCTCCTAAATTTTTAATTAGATAATTGTTAATGTGTAATAAATTTATGTGTTCTATAAATTAATGAAAATATGTGTTGCATAATTTTCTAGGTGTGTTGTAAAAGTGTACATAGAAAATGTACATGTAAATTTAGAAATAAATACATTATTTTTTAGATAATTGTTAATGTGCAATAAATTTATATGTTCTATAAATTAATGAAAATATGTGTTGCATAATTTTCTAAGTGTGTTCTAAAAGTGTATGTAGCAAATGTACATGTAAATTTAGAAATAAATACATTATTTTTTAGATAATTTTCAATGTGTAATAAATTTACATGCTCTATAAATTAATGAAAATACATCTTACATCATTTTCTAGGTGTTTTATAAAAGTGTTTAAATATAGAAAAAGGAAAAACATGTATAACTATTGAAAAAAAATGAATGTATATATAAATTTGAAATATTTTTATGAATCATTAAACCTATCTAGATCGTTCAGGAAGTTGTTGATACATATGGTCAGGATCCTCTTTATCTCTAATAATCTCCAACAACTTTTCATGGTCCTTGATAACTAACCTCCACTTTGGTTTGCTACATCCTTTTTTTGGCATAACATCAAACTAAATTTTTGTGGCTAAAACCAAGTGGTTGTAATGCAAAACTTTTTGGCCAGGCATGTATTCAATAAATTGAACACTATTGTGATTAATTTTTGTTTGCTGATAATATGTTCCTACAAAATAAGATTTATACAAGTCATTTAAAACTCTTAAAAATATAAAAAGGAAATAATTATTTACAATTAATCTACCACTTTCTAATTAGTTGTATACATCCCATAAGAGGATAATCTATACCTTCTATAACAACTAAACCAGTTGGATAAGATTGGTTATCATCATCTATACATGGTTCAGTCAACTTGACTTTTGCTTTTGTGCATCTAAGTAAATAATAATCCACACCTTCCTCATTTTCAAGATCTACATTAACAGCAAAGATGTCACCTAAAAATTTAGAAAAATAATGGAAACTGTAAATAAATATATATGAAGACAAATTAATATTAAAATGAAACATGTTTGTAGAAACTCACCTGGAACAACTAAATTAGAAACGTTTTCATAATCAGCTGAATACATAGAATTATGAATATCTATGTTATTGTCATCTTCTTCATAAGGAGTACTTCTAATTATATTTGTCGATGTCCATTCAAAGACATAGCCAATCACAATATTCTTGCATTGACCCATTTCATTGTTTTGAATGCAGACATCACAAAAACATGATTTTTCTCTAACTTTAATTACTAGAGGTTTTTGTTGTCTAGTAGTCATCAATTGAAGCAATCTTCTAATTCCAACAATGGGTTGACAATTGTAAGGATTTGATCGATCAATATCTATAACTTATTAAATTGGAAAGTATCTATGTCAATAATCAAAATATTAAAGTAATCATGTCAAAGAAAAATGAAAATCTTACGTTTCACTTCCCAAAAAAAAAAATTATTATATGTTGTATCACGAGGAGAAAAATGAGATTTGCACCATTCAACAACTTGATTTTCTTTGTCGATCTTTGCACCTATATAGGAAAGAAAACTGTAGATCAATTTTAACAAAATATAAAAAAATTATCTAGCAGATGGTCATATACATCAAATTTGATTAGTACATAACAATATTATACCTAAAAGTTCATCTTGGTGAAGCACACTTTACACAGGCTCCTGCTCCATCATGCTCTCCTTTTCCATGAACACTTTCAAAGAAGTTCCAAAGAAACTTAACATTTCATCTCTCATGTTGTGTTACAAGCCAATTGAATGCTTTTGCAGACTTAAATTACATTGGGAAAAAAATTAAAATAAATTTATGAGTAATCAAATCTATATATAATTAATTGTTTTGTTAATTAAATATGTGCATGAAATTTTAAAATTTAGCTTTCAAATACACTTACTAGTGCAACCATTAGACCAAATCCAATGTTCTAAAGTATTTGTCCCACAATTTGCAAGATCATCAAAGAACATTCCAAAAAAATGAGCCACATAGCTCCTGTCATGAACCCTATCATTGCTAGATAAAAATAGACCTCCTTGATGATAATGTGTTCATCTGGATTGATACTTTCTACCCCATCCACCTCAAAATGTGCATGTCTATAGGAAACTTTTACAAAAATTGCAATTTGATCTAAGTGATAATATTTAGCTTGAATTTCAAATTGAGGGGAAAAAGTATAGTTTTTAGAGAAGTCTACAATTGATAGAATACATCCTTGTGGAAAACAATTTTTTGAATCTTGAAACTATTTGGCTTGCCATCTTGCACTATGACAATGCTAGATGTGTGGATAAATCATAGTTCTCAATTTATCCATAAACTCACCATATGGAAAATTTGCCTTCCTTCAAAGCTATTTTTTTTATTCTTCTCCACTCCTTGTTCAATAGATCTCATACTCAAATCTATTCCACACAACTGGTGTTGAAACATCAATATTGTCCATTTCATATGGAAATTTTTGCAACTCTCCAAAATTTGTGCATCCATTTTTTATGCATTCTACATTGAATTCATCTAAATCTTCAACATTATCACATAACAAAGACTTGAAAAATTGTGTTGTGCTTCTACGAATTATCACATTTGGCTTAAGTGTTGCCATAGCTTTTCTAAAAGATTGCAAATAAAAATGAAACTCAACACAATTTTGACAACAAAAAGTTTCATGTACCTTATTTATTTGTACAAAACATGGGTTCAACCTCTCAAACTTTCTTGGCAAATTTTCACATTTGAAAATTCTTTTTTGAAAGCTTCAAATAATTCGATTTGTGTTGTGTCTACAAAGTATTTTTAATGTGCTATATTCATACTTGTCTCTTCATCTTTGATCTATATGGTGTCTCTTCTATTGGAAGAAACACTTGACTGGTCGGTCCAATATTCAACAACCTGTCTTATAAAATCTTCAAAATTTCTATCCTTTCCAAGAAGTTGACAAATATTAACCCAGTTCTTTTCAATTTTCTCATCAAGAAAAATTCTTCTTTTTTGTATCTTTGAATTGTTCTTCTAGATAGATTCAACATTTTAGAAATTGCACAAACTTAGTTTTTTGTGACAAGTCCTTTTTCATAATCATAGTCATTAATGCTCTCCATGCAACACTTAAATCAGCTACTCAACTTCTGTTATCAATAGCATTTAATGCATCTCTAAGATTTTGAACTATAGTTGCCTTCACATTATCTCCATAGCTTTTCTTCTTTTCCACACCTAACAACTTTAGGATAGGACTCATTTCTCTTTTCCTAAATAATCTGACAAATAATTATGCTTTATCAATCAAAGATTTATTTTCAAAAAAATCCTCCCATATATTTTTCAGATGTAGCTTAATTGTACTTTTAGGCATCATGTGTTCAAATGATTCAATTTATATTAAAAGAGAGTCTTCACCCATCTCCATCAAATTTTCCAACCCTAAATGATATTTTCCAAATGTCCTACTACTTCCTGGAACTTCAACAAGATCTTCTTCAACTTCAATCAATGAATCTTCAATTGTTGGCTCTATATTATGTTTTGTCCATCCTTTCTTCTGGTCATTTCTGACTCGATCATATCTTTTTTCTCTTTTCGCTTTTATTCCTCATTGCACAAAAACTTGAATAGAGAGTTTGACATCACCTGCATACAAAAGACTTCCAAATTCAATTAAATAAATACTGGTAGATCATAGACAATTTAGAAAAAAACTTTCAACATTAGAAGGTTATTATATTTGACTATTTGTAACACTACAAAATCTTAAGACAAATAGTTGCATTAAAGCATTGCTAAATTTAGATTAAACAATTTATTAAATATATTAAATAATTTAACTATTTAATAAATTTAATATAGGTTTCATAATATTCTAAAACACCCAAGTTCATTTTAATATTTCATTTAAATCAAATTAACTAATAAATTTTAAATAAACAATAAATTTAATCAATCTATTTCAACACAAAAATAACTTTAAAAATCTAATTTCTAAATATTTCTTCAATAAATTTCCATTTAAAACTTTACTTTTTTACTATTACAAATGCAATTATGAATTAAATATAATAATTAAAAATAAATAAAACTTTACCTTTAAAATAAAAAAACCTATTTATTGAATTAAATATAACAATTTAAAAATAAAACTTTATTGAGAAAACTGGAGACAGATTTCTTTATCAAATGATTGGAAGTTGAATTGCTCAGATATTTCCTTAGAAATCCTTATACTGCCAGGTTCTGATCATTTCCCTATATCTTTAAGCCTCGTTTGCAACAACAAATGTTTGAAACAACACTTTTACTCTTCATTTAAATTTGAAAGTATGTGGCTTAGGCATCCAAAATTTCTACATAGTATCCAACAGTGGTGGAATGAAGTTCCTATGGAAGGTCTTAAAATGCATCATTTTGCTATTAAGCTTAAATATGTCAAATCCCAAATTAGGATCTGGAATCAAAAGGTTTTCAAAAATGTGTTCCACCAAAAAGTAGAAGTCAAGGAACAATTAGAAGAAGTATATGATCAGATCATCCAGCAAGGAATGAATGAAGAAACATATTCTTCTCAAAAGAATCTGCAATCACAATGGGAGGACTTGTGTGCTAAAGAAGAGATGTACTGGAGACAAAAATCTCAAAAATTATGGCTTCGGGATGGAGATAGAAATACAAAGTTTTTCCATTCTTTAGCTAAGAAAAAAAGAATTAATAGTACAATATTCCATATCAAAGATGCTACCTCTGGTGATCTCTTGTCCAATGAAAATCTTATCAAAAATGAAGGTGTCAATTTTTTTTAAAACCTTCTTGCACCTGACATTTTTCCTGATCCTTTTGTGTCACAAGTGGTTGAACTTCTTGACTCTATTCCAAAACTGATTATAGATCAAGACAATAATATTCTAATGGCTCCCTTCACTATTCAAGAAATTTGAAAGGTTGTATTTTCATTTCCACCTGACAAAGCCCCAAGTCTAGATGGTTTTACTGCTTTGTTCTACCAAAGTTGCTGGAATATAATTGGATGAGATTTAATGGCGGTTGTTGAAGAATCTAGAAGATCTAAACTTATGTTGAAATATTTTAACACTACCAATAATTCCATTATTCCAAAAATTAGGGATCCCCAAACTTTTGCAAATTTTTGACCAATTTCTTTATGCAATTTATCCTATAAGATTATCACTAAAGCCATACATCTTAGGGTTTAGCATCTTATTCCACATATTATTTCTCCAGAACAAGGTGGATTTGTCCCCGAAAGGGAAACCATGGAAGGGGCACTCGTGGCTCATGAAGTTCTCCACTCTATTAATTCAAGGAATTCTTCAAACTTTGTTATTAAACTGGATGTGATGAAAGCTTATGATAGAGTTTCCTCAAAATTTTTGCTTCAAGTTCTTGCTAAAATGGGTTTTTCAAAAAATTGGTGCAAATGGATTAAGGCATGTATTTCAGGAGCTTGGTTTTCGTTGATCATTAATGGTAAGCCTGTGGGTTTTTTTCCTTCTAAACAAGGGATTAGACAAGGGGATCCTTTATCCCCATCCTTATTTATTATTATGGCTAAAGCATTTAGTAGGGCCATTTCACACCAACACATGTTGCAGAAATGGAAAGGAGCTCTTATTTTAGGTACAAACATATCTATTACACATTCTCTTTTTGCAGATGACACTCTTTTGTTTGGATTATCAAATATCCAAGAATCTTTCCATATTCTTTATACCCTTGATCTCTACTCAACTATGTCTGGTCAAGCTACTAATGCTCAGAAATCCAAGATTTATTTCTTCAATACTAAGAAAATGGTTTCTGACAAAGTTAAACTAATATTGGGTTTTTCAGAAGACTTTCTTCTCTCAGTATATTTGGGTATTCCTTTCTTCATGGGTTCAAATAAATCTTCGTATTGGTCTTCGATTATTCAACATATTCAAAGTAGAATTTCTTCTTGGAAAGTTAGATGGTTGTCATTGGCGGGAAGAATTTTGTTGATGAAATCAGTTCTAGTTGCAATTCCTAATTATTTAATTGTTGTCCTCAAGATCCCACCTAAAGTGTTCCTTACAATTCAAAAATTGATTAAGGGTTTCCTTTGGTCAGGTAATATGAATGAATCTTGTAAGATCCCACTTATTTCATTACAAGATATGTCATAGATTTCAAGTGTTTTGGGGTAGGTATTCATGATCTATCTATTAGAAATGAAGCATTTGGTGGGAAATTGATTTGGCACATGTATTGTAAGTTTCAGTCTACGTGGTGCAAAATTATGCAGCAAAAATATCTAGATAACAATTATCCTTCTAGAATCCTTACTATTTAAAACCCTCCTAAATGCTCGATCATTTAGGATTTCATGATAGCTTCGCACAAAAGCATTGTAGACTACATCTCTTGGGAAGTCAATAATGGCTTAAGTATTAATTTTTGGAACGATTCCTGGAATGGTCAAATTCCACTTTCTAAAAGTGGAATTTCATTGAATGTTATCCAAGTTGTTGAGCTTCACTGGGGATCCCAATTTAATCATTATGTGGAATATGTCTGTGAATTTTCAAAGAAAATAGTTTGGAAGGATCCTACTAAATTACCTCTGTCACCGTAGGAAATCATTCAATTTCAAAATATTTTGAATTCAAGGCAAGACTTTTTTTTCTAAAGCCCATGATCGGATTTTTGGGCTCTAGCTAAGGATAGAAATTACTCAGTGAAAGAGGGGTACAAAATTTTAAAATAGAATGGTTTGAATAAACCTACTTCTAGAGCTTTTTCATTTTTTTGGAATCTGGTTGTTCTTCCTAAAGAAGGTTGTTTATCATGGCTAGCACTTAAGCACAAGATTTTAACTAGTGACAAATTGAATAGACTACATATTGCTCCACCTTGTAAATGTGTTTTTTGTGAGGAACAAGAAGAAACTGTGGATCACCTATTTGTTACATGTTCATTTTCTTATCAATGTTGGCACTTCATTTTGAGTAAACTTAATTACCTTACTCCTTTGCCAAACAATCTTTGGGATCTCTTTCAAGACTGGCCACTTCTTTATCAAAAAGCACTATTCACAAATCTTTGGAAATGCATATTAGCCTTGGTAGTTTGGGCTATCTGGTGGGAATGTAATAAGTGTATTTTCAGAAAGGAATCCCTATCATTTGACATTGTTTTGATTGGTATTGAAAAATCAATCTTGGAAGTGACTAATTCTAGTCTAAAAGTGATTAAATTCAACCCGATTATGACCCATTGGGATTCCCAAATTGTCCAACAATGGCAACAATTATTCATACCAAATGGGTGGAAAACTAGCCTCTCACCCACATATCTCTTACCTAGAAAGAATTTTTGGAGACCCCCTTCATATGGTTTTTGGAAGTTGAATTTTGATGGAGCTTCAAGAGGAAATCTAGGTCCATCAGGTTTTGGAGAATGTATTAGAAATCCCTCTAGTCAAGTTGTGGCTATCACAATTTCTCCTTTACCCATTGATACTAATAACATAGCGAAGGCTCATGCCCTATTGGTCAGGCTTATTTTAGCTAAACAAGATTGTTTCCATAGGTTACATATAGAAGGGGATTCTTTAGTTATTATTGATGCTTGTATCCATAGGTGCATCATTTCTTGGAAGCTAAAATATGTTCTTAACCAAATTTGGAGACTTCTCGATGAATGTTTAGATATTTGCATTTCGCATATTTATCAAGAAGGGAATAAAGTTGCAGATTTTTTTATCAAATTTGGGTTGTGATGGGGTTACTGCCTCTACTTTTCATCCTTTATCTTTTATTGAGAAATACAAGGTTCTAAAAAATCTTATTCAAGATGACTTGGAAGCCTCTATCTGCTTGGCATCTGAAGTTCATGCTTCAAGTGTCGAGTAGATGTTGAGTCCAATAGGAAGATAATTGATGCTGAGTAATGCAAATTAATATCAGATGTTGAGAAAGTCTTTAGGTGCTAAGTTGAGAAAGTTATATTCTGGTGCCAAGTAAGCTATGTTCTAGCACTGAGTAAAGTAGAATTATATTAGGTGCCGAGTTGGTCAGTTCACACAGTTGGTTGCTGAGTTCATCAAGAAGGTAATTGTAGTGGAGTAATACTGATAAGTATCAGATGCATATGTTTAGGCGATGAGTGAAGTAGAATTGTATTAGGTGTTGAATTGTCCAAGAAACATATGTGATCATGTTCTAGTTTGAATGTGATATATGCCAAGTGAAATATAATAGGTGCCCAGAATATTTGATATCCTTCAGGTGTTGATCTTGTTCTAGTTTGAATGTGATGTATGCTAAGTGAAATAGGTGCCGAGAATATTTGATATCCTTCAGATGCCAAGTTTAGGTGCCAAGAAAGTCTTTAGGTGCCAAGCTGAGCAAGTTATATTCTTGTGCCGAGTAAGCTATGTTATGGTGCCAAGTAAAACATAATTATATCAAGTGCCAAATTGATCAGTACACATAGTTGGTTGTCAAGTTCAACAAGAAGGCAATTGAAGTGGAGTAATTCTGATAAGCATCAAATGCCTATGTTCAGGTGTCGAGTGAAGAAGAATTGTATTAGGTTTTGAATTGCCCAAAAAACATAGTTGATCCTGTTTTCATCATATATGTCAAGTACACAATGGAAGCTAAGCTAGAATCCCTTTATGTGTCGAGTCACAAATAGTGTCGAGCAAGTTACAGTTGGTGCTGAACAAATGAGACCAATATGTGCCAAGTAACTTAAGATCCAACAAAAGCTGAGTATTGCAAAGTTAATAGGTGCTGAGTAACACAAGAATTCTATAGGTGCCGAGTGACACAGTAATTCTATAGGAGCTAAGCAACTAGGAAACATAGTGGATGCTAAGCAATCCAGAATAGATGGTGCCAAGCATCAGTATTACAATAGGTAATTGAAGAGGAGTATTACTAATTTAGGTGCCGAGTGAAGCATAATGATATAAGGCGTCGAGTTTAGAAGGATTGTTTCATGTGCTGAGCAGAGTAGATTTTTTAGATGCCTAGTCAAGGTCATATGCATTAGGTGTCGAGTTTCCTAGAAATAGAGTATGATTCAAAGCTCATTAATGTCATATGATTTTATCAAAAGCATTTATGATGACATGACATGCAAAATATATTTTTAGTGTTTCAAATCTGATTATTCTCTGATGACATTTAATTTCTTTCTGTGATTTGATTTCCTCATGTCGATAAATTTGAGTCATTAAAACACATCGTCATTAGTACTTTTTCCATCTCTTTCAAGGACATTTTTTGTGCAAACATAGATGGCTTATATCATGTTGCAATGTGTAATTTATTGCTTGATGAATGACATCTTCAATTGCACATATATGTAAGAGCTCAATTCTATGATATGTGCTCATGTTTGTGTTACAAGATGAGTTCTGGGTAGGATATTGCTCTAGCTTGTGGAATGTGTCACAAACAACATTTTGCCATCATGCCAAAGAATTTTCGTATATGCTTGCTAATGGAATTGGAGGAAACTGTGTTACTAAGTATTATTTTGGATGAGGTATTGGATCAACTTTTTTTTATTTTTTCACTCATAGTTCAAAGAGCTATTCGGCATATCATCGGTGAAGAATTTTTATATCCTTTGGCACTTCTATTTTTCTATCTGTCTTAGCTCATTTCAATTTTCCTTTCCAATGCTACGGATCTTCTGCAGTCTCCTAAAATGCTTCAAGCTTTGGCCCATAAGGTAATATGACCTCACTTCCTGGGTGATAACAAATTGATTTTGGCTTTGCAAAAGTATAACTTATGGAATGGAGTGGCATTAGTTGGTGGTTTGTTCTCACATTTTCAACTCCTTCACTATCATGAATTTTATGTTGTTTTTGAGGTCCTTAAGCATGCTATTGACACTATTTCATTTATTTAAAACATGCTTTGCCACTTGAACCAAGTTTAATGGGTGTTCATTTGGTGGAACGAATAAAGGTGGTGGGTCAGGCTATGATTGATTTACAAAAGGAATCTAATGTTTCAAACTCCAGGGATATGAATATTGCTTCTGTGCAGCCAATTGAACAAAATTTTTGGGATTTAATTGATGAGGTTAACTCATATTTGGATTGGATTCATGGCACTTTAGCATTATGTTCTGGCTAGGGACCTATTCTTGGTGGGCTTGGGTCAATTGAAGGTGGTTTTGTGTCTGATTGGGAAGATTTATAAGATAAGTGCTAATTGCTAGGATAAGTTTGTCATGAAGATAGTGCTTGGAACAGTCCAAAGAAATCAATGTCAAGGTACTCTCTAGTTCACCGTTGGGTGGTAGTTGATACACCCCTTGTAATTATTTGCTTAAACTATATAAATCTATGTATATATTAGGGATGATGTTGGGTTTTCTTCATTTATTCTTTCCCAGTTGACCTCGTTGAATCAGACTCTATAAAATATTACAGTGGCTTGCCACTTTTGCCTCTAAAAAAAAAAAAAAACTTTACCTTTAAAACAAAAAAATTATTTTATTGAATTAAATATAAGAATTTAAAAAAATAAAACATTACACTTCAAATAGAAAACCTATTTTATTGTTTAAACTTTATTGAATTAAATATTACACTTTAAAAATAAAACTTTGCCTTTACATTATATATATATATATATATATATATATATATATATATATATAGAATTAAATATAACAATTAAAAAAATAAAACATTACATTTCAAATAGAAAACTTATTTTATTGTTTAAACTTTATTCAATTAAATATAACAATTTCAACAATAAAACTTTACCTTTAAAATAAATAGAAAACATATCTTATTGAATTAAATATAAAAATTAAAAAATAAAACATTACATTTCAAATAGAAAACCTATTTTATTGTTTAAACTTTATTAAATTAAATTTAACAATTTTTTAAATAAAAATTTACCTTTAAAATAAAAGAATCTATTTTATTGAATCAATAAAAAATAAAATAATTCAATTCAAACCCTATTTTATTGAATTAATAAAAAATAAAACAATACAAGGGGCCTTGTTATAATAAAAATTAAATTTAATATTCAAAATTAATACATACTTTAAAATATATCTCTTAATTAAAAAATATAAATGATTATATTAATTAAATGCATATTTAGTTTGTATTTTTTTTATCTTGATTTATTTTTATCAAATATATTTAAAATAACACATGAAACACTTACATTATTAATCATAGTAAATACATAAAAGATATATTATTATTTGATTAATTTAACTATAATTAATTTAGAGATTTTTTAAAATAATAATCAAGATTTGTTATTTCAATTGTTTACCAACTAGGTCACATGGGCAAACCTTGTGCGCATGAGTTTCTGTGTCGACGTAATCCAGCCAAATGGGATCCGGTTGGATCAAGTACGACCGGATTGGATCCGGCCAAAACTATCTAAGTGTCATCCAATGTGGCACTTTCTTTCATGGTTTTTGCAATTCTAAAGAACTTAACACTTCAGAGGCCAATTTCATCATTAGAATCAGGGTTTCAAAAAAAATAAAAAATACCATTGGGTAGAGCTTGTAGTCAGAATTATGCCAGTATAATTATTTTTTATAGGTGACCCAATATCGATTACAATAATTGCAAAATAATGCAAGTAGGTATTTCCACATTTGGAAAAATATAAAAATTAGTAGATGATAATGATTTTTTTTTTAAATGGTTAATTGTTCTAGAGGAGAGAGTCCCCTTCAATAATATATAACATTTGTAAGTGTTAACATAGATTTACTAGGGAAAAGATGGTGAGAATGAAAAAATGTTAATAATGAAAACATCAACTTTAAATAGCTATAATAGTCAAAATATACAATATTTTTGAAAAAAAAAAAAATTGACAGTTCTAGGTACACATGTCATCAACAACATAGTTTAGATTTAGATGAAAATACATTTATTTGAAGTTACTTATGTGGTGGGAACTATAACCCCTAATTTGCTCAATTTTTAACAATATCAAAAAAGGTCATTAGAGATTATAAAAGCATACTATTTTTATTTTTTAAAATTTCAAAAAAATAACATACCTAAACTTTATCCTTTTATACACATTTCATCAGTTTACACCAACTTAAAATTCAAAACAGAAATATGACTTTTACATTCTTGAAGTTTAACACTTTTTTTGATGTTAGTCTTTTCTTTTATAAAAGGGTGATACATGTTTGTACTTTTACCCTATCAACATGACCCCAAACCACTTACTAGGAGGGCTAAACACTCTTAACATGAAAGTGCTTTCATTTTAAGATGATATAGTAACTAACCTAGGTTGCATTATAATAATTAATAAAAGAATTAATTATTATATGACCAAATCTTAGCTTATGTAAACTAGAGATAATAAGTGACTTAATAATTAAATAAATATGATTTAATTGATAAGAAAAAGACTTCATTACTCTAACACCCCCCCCCCCCCCCCCCCACAAGATAAATTTAAGGAGTAGCCAAAAACCTAGAAACTACTATTGATAGTAAATTTGAGTCTTGACAACAAAGCCTCATGAGGTACCCAAGCACAAATAAATCTCTAAAAATAGGAGAAATAGAGAAAACCACATGGGAAAAACCCTACTCCAAAAAGAGATGAAAATAATGCTGAAAAAAACTGTCGAAGGACTGAATAAGCCTCCAAACTAGGGAATGTCCTAGAAGATAGGAACAAAAGATGATCATAAAGAACACCACTAAAGCATGTAGAAGCTGCAAAGCTCTATCAAAAGTAACTGTTGATGTGAAGAACCTCCACTAAAGTAGAACTTGACTAGGTAGAGAAGACTGTAATCTATAAGATTCTCTCAAATGGCACCACTTGAATCAGTAGGCACATAAAGGCAAACAACTGAACTCGAACATATAGATGACATTAAACACCAAAGCTTGAAGAGCTCATTAATAGAACATGGAAGGCCATGACCAAAGTAGGAATGAAAAGAAGAGTTTCTATATGGTAAATGATCCATCTCACCAAAATACACAGGTAACCAGCCACTACATTTTCTTAGTACATAGGAACAAATACTAAATACATAACTCACTCCAACAAACCAAGGAAGCATGAGAAACAACAAAAGAACCTCCCCTAATGCAGACAAGGGTGAGGTGACAGGAAACTAGAAAAGTGGACCAAAATAATTGCATGTCAAGCAACCATGATCAAGATGCACAAGAGAATATATATGTGTGTATTGAGGTGATCAATCTTTGACTTGTCATGTGGCTAATGTCATAGAAAGGAAATTCACTAGAAAAAGGAAGATGGAAAACAAAGGCAAAACATCAACCCCCCATGGAACTTTAATTAGGGTAGTGCATGTACAATAAGGCACTAGATATGGTGAATCCCAAGAATACAATAATATCTATGAGTGTCCACAAATGACAATGCTCAAATCAGAAAGAAAAACAAGACGAAACAACTTAAACAAAAATACAGATACAATATGACACGTTATCTCAATGTGTTTGCAAGAATGCATACAAATGATGTCTATATAAACTAGAAGAGACATAAGGCTAATATAATAGCTAGTACAACTCATGATTAATCATTTGAAGCAATAAAATTGATCCCTAGACCTAAAACATCCAAGATATCCAACATAATGCAAAAATTCAAAAAATGTAATAAAATGTGACTGGGGTATAATTTGGAAAAACAACCAGCACCACTGGAAAGAGCTTGGAAAGACCTTTCCAATGATATAAATAATTCTCAAATCAAAGATTAGACACTCAAGATATGTCTCCCAAAGTGCAAAATAGAACCCCTAAGTTTGAAAAAAAAAAGCCATCAAAAAACATCAAAACTAAAAAATACCTATACCACTAAAACAAGCTCAGAACCATCTTTCCAGCAATATCTCGTTTGTAGAAAATGGATTGTGTATGCCCAAGATATGAACAAAAAACAAAGGTAGGTTCAAATAGAGCCTGAAAGGATAATAGGAACGTTAATGTAGAGGTGATGTCAACAAATGATGAGCCCAAATTCGACAATCAAATGGTCTTCAAGGTAAAAAATGCCTAAAAAATGACCCCTGTCGGAAAAAAATTCAGTCATTGAAAACACTTGGCAAAAAAAAAGGGTTGGTGCCAAAAGAAAATTTTTGTGGCCAATAAAGACATGCCAAAAGGTGATTGGTTGGTATAAAAGACATGTGCCAAAAATTCCATCTATGGATGTGGAGATCACACACATCCTTGTTGATGTGATACCTTCAAAAAAAAATTCCTTAGTGAGGTGCCAAATGTGTCCCATCGAAAGGGGTTTGCCAACACCAAAAAATGATTGCTTCAAAAAGGCTTGAAACTGCCAAAGATCCTTGGAAACTACTAAAAAAGTGCTGAAATTGTCAACCAAGTGTTGAAACCACCAAACAGAGTAAATAATTGGTGTGTGGAGAGAGGTAGAGCATGGTCTAAGGAGGCTAAAGGATGGCCAACAAAAACTATAGACACCACCTAAAAATTGCCTCCTCACGAAAAATGAAACCTCCATCCACTAAAAAAGGCTTGCCCACACAAAACCAATACTTCATGCATGGATACGATCGCTAAAAAAAGACATGAGTCACATATGAGAACTTGT
The DNA here is from genome assembly GCA_028749045.1 of Cupressus sempervirens. NCBI lineage: Eukaryota > Viridiplantae > Streptophyta > Pinopsida > Cupressales > Cupressaceae > Cupressus > Cupressus sempervirens. The sequence continues at coordinate 623,743,008 of CM053792.1, forward strand.
ATACGCTAGACCAATGTTGACCCACAACAAAGAATAGTCAAATACCGCATTTGATGAGTATGCAAAGGGAGTGGAGGGTCATGTAGTATCCAAGGCAGGCCAAAACATGGGCAAAAAATTCAAAAAAGGGCCCAATCATCTTCCCAGAACCATGATCACCCAAAATAGAAGCACAACCCAAAGTTTTTGGTCCAAGGTGCAAGACCATGAAAAGAAACTGGGAGTCTATATTGACCATGCAAAGAAAGACACATTGGTGGGAGGCCCACATGATGATAATATGTGTGGTCAAGTCCTTAATAAAGGATGCTTCTCCCTAAAATTTGTGTCACCCAATAATGACAAGATCCTTAGAAGAGGTATGCATAAATGAAGAGATGTGTGTAGATTGTGAAAGGCTTTCCAATTTGGCACTCAAAAAACTCCTGCATGCACAAATTTTGTACCTAAAAAAGGGCATTAATGTTGTTGACTTGGCCATAATTGGTGGGGGTTGGAACACATGTGTTTAAACACAACACCAAAAATAAATTCACAAACATGGGGCCTACAAGTACATTCCACCCATCCTTCTAATCAAAAAAAGTTCCTAAGTTGTGATTGACAGATATGAGGCTGAAAAGGACTGGCATAAAAGGTGTCAATATCGATAAAAGCACAAAAAAAAGTGGGAAGCATGGGGTCTTTCCCTGGAGTGGCTTCTAAAGCCATTGATGACACCTACCAATAGAGGGAATTCCCTTCTCTTTTTTTATTGGCATGCACACAACTCTGAAGAAGAATCCAATGCACCTCAAAACAAATACCATGTTAAAGTAGAAAGTGCTTGGGGTGAATAAAACACCTTTATTAAGATTTGTGATGTGATTTTTCAAAAGAAAATCATGTATCAAATATAAGTAGTGGATGATGACACCATGTGACAAATAATAATCATTTCCTCATATTTCACATTGAGGTCAAAATGACCTACATGCAAAAAAAATTTGCCTCAAATTTCAACAATGTCCAAACTAGATGTATTATCTATGGAAATGAGTGTTTTTTAGTGCTCTAAGCTCAGAAATGATGTCTATTTGGGCTCGAAGTGCTCTAAAAAATAGTTCACCTAGATCCAATATGAAATCCTCTAAAAGCCACATATCATAAACTAATGCCAAATCTCATAAACAGAATAGGGTCATGAAGATCTTGAGCTCTAATACCATGTTTAAGTTGATGAAAGATTAGCCCCATAGCTCCCAAGGATCACATGCATGCAAAAACATGTCACAAAAATATAGAAGCAAAAGCTTTGGAGGCTGGAACTCCCAGATCCATAGACAAGACATTCTTGATGAGAAAAAGAAGAGATTGCTATTATCAAAAGTGAATGAATAAATTACAAAAGAGATCAATCCCTATAAAAGGAGATCAAAACCCTAATAGGTAACTAACCTAGGTTGTATGATAATAATTAATAAAATAATTAATTATTATATGCCCAAAGTTTACCTTAAGTAAACTAGAGATAATAAGTGACTTAATAATTAAATCAATATGATTTACCTAATAAATTAAAATAATTATTACTCTAATGTTATATTATAATATATTATATTATATTATATTATATTATAATATGTTATATTATATTATATTATATATTCTAATATAGAATAAATTATATTAAATTCTCTCATACAACATATGTCCCTAGGGGTCCTAGGATGCCTAGGGATATATGTTGTCATCCAATGTGTCAAAAGGTGTCATAGGTTGAGCTATGACCCCTTTTGACCCATATGATCAATTAGAATATGTCCCTTGGGGTCCTAGGACCCGTAGGTACATGTGTTGTCATCAAACATGTCAAAATGAGTCATAGGTTGAGTTATTACCCCTTTTGACCCATACGATCAATTAGAATATCTCTTAGGGGTCATAGGACCCCTAAGGACATATGTTGTCATCAAATGTGTTGAACGGGGTCATGGGTTGAGCTATGATTCCTTTCAACCCATACAATTAGTTAGAATATGTCCCTAGGGGTCCTAGTCATCAAATGTGTTGAAGGGGGTCATAGGTTGAGCTATGACCATTTTCAACCCATAAAATCAATTATAATATGTCCCTAGGGGTCCTAGGAACCCTAGGGACATAAGCTATCATCAAAGGTGTTGAAAGGGGTCATAGGTTGAGCTATGACCCCTTTCAACACATATGATCACATATAATATGTCCTAGGGGTCCTAGGACCCCTAGCAATATATGTTGTATACAAACATGTCTAATTTATGAGCCCTTATGTCCCTAGGGGTCCTAGGCCCCCTAGGGACATATATTTTCATCAAATGTGTCAAAAGTGGTCATAGGATAATCTATGACCCCTTTCGACACATATAATCAATTATAATATGTCCCTATTGGTCTTAGGCCCACTAGAGGCATATGGTGTCATCAAACATGTCGAAAAGGGTTATAGGTTGAGCTATGACCCCTTTCCACACATACGATCAATTAGAATATGTCCCTAGTGGTCCTAGGACCCCTAGGGATATATGTTGTCATCAAACATGTTGAAGGGGATCGTAGATTGAGCTAGACCCCTTTCGACCCATCCAATCAATTAAAATATGTTTGTAGGGGTCCTAGGACCTCTAGGGACTTACATTATCATCAAACATGTCAAAACGGATCATAGGTTAATCTATGATCCTTTTTGACACATAAGATCAATCAGAATATGTCCCTAGGGGTCCTCGAACCCCTTGGGACATATGTTGTCATCAAAAGTGTCAAAACGGGTCATAGGTTGAGCTAGGACTCCTTTAGACCCATACAATCAATTAAAATATGTCCCTAGGGGTCCTATGACCCCTAGGGACATATGTTGTCATGAAATGTGACGAAAGGGATCATAGGTTAAGTTATGACCCCTTTTGACCCATACGACCACTTAGAATATAGTAGAATATAATTCATATTAAATATTATTATATAATATAGTATAATAGAATATATTGTATTAAAATATAATATAATATAATATAACATAATATAACATATTATAATATAATATAATATAACATAATATAATGAATTTTAATAGGTTAATGGGTCATAGGTTAAGCTATGGTCCCTTTTGACACATACAATCAGTTAGAATGTGTCCCTAGGGGTCCTAGGACCCCTAGGGACATATGTCGTCATCAAATGTGTCAAAAGGGATCATAGGTTGAGCTAGGACTCCTTTTGACCCATACAATCAATTAGAATATGTCCCTAGGGGTTTGAGGACCCCTAAGGACATATGTTGTCATGAAATGTGTCTAAAGGGATTATAGGTTAAGCTATGACCCCTTTCGACCCATACAACCACTTAGAATATTATAGAATATAATTCATATTAAATATTATAGTATAATATAATATATTGTATTAAAATATAATATAATATAATATAATGTAATATAATATAATATAACATATTATAATATAAAATAATATTACATATTATAATATAATATAACATAATATTATAAAGTATAATAGGAATATATTATAACACACTTGAACAAAAATACCACTTGCAATACTTATAACACCTCACATAGATCATGGAGGGGATAATGAGAAGTCTTCCTCAACTTTCAATCTGAACCCTCTATTACCCATTTGATTCCTTTATATATTAAGGCGGGAAATATCAGGTATCCGATATAATGGATACCTGATATTTTACTAGTATTTTTTTTAAAATGTGACTATGGTCCCCTTACCCAAGACATGCAAACATCCAAACCCATTTTCATAGGTTTTTAGATTTTTGCAGGGGAAAGACAAAATAAAGTTATCTAATTAGTTGATTAGGTGTCCTGAAATGGCTCACACTATGGGGAGCAATAGTAGAAAAAGTCTAAATGAAAGAGGAAGGTGATGAGTGAAGGAATTGAAGAATATAGGGAAAAAGATAAGGAAAACCATCATAAAAAGAGACAAGGAATGTTAAGTAGGAATGAGGTCAAGCCCATAACAATAATTTCTAGTGAAGATGATGTTGAATTTGATCATATGAATCAAGTTAATTTTTTGAATGACAATGTATTAATCAAAGAGGAAATTATAGAGCTTGAAAGGGAAAATATAACAATTAAGAATGATACTGATAATTTTGTAAATGAACCTTACACATCTCCTTCTTATAATCAAAATGAGTTTCCTTATAATGAAGCGAGATAAACATCTGATCTTACCTAGTAGAATGTCAAAGTGGTTATTAGAGATTGATAAGGCCATTTTGAGAACATTGGAAGGGAAGAAATTACATAGAATGGTTTGGTTGTGGGCTTTAAGACTATATGAACAATTTTTTGGCAACAAGAAATTGGTGGAGCAATGCCAACTTTTTGTGAAATTGTGAAAGATGCAAAAATTAAAAAATATGCTATCGAAATTGAAAATTTGTGTGAATAATAAAATGGAGAGAAATGTCATTATTGTGAAGAATATTTTTAGTGCTCTCAATAGCATAAGAAAAAAGAGCAGGGAAAAGGAAAAGACATCAGCTCATAAGATTATTACAACTTCCTTGGCAAGTCATGATTTAAGGAAAGTGAGATTTATTAGAAAAACTTGTGTTGACTTAAACATAAGTCATGTGACTTTTAGTACAACACTTCAAAGAAGAGAGAGAATTGATTATCCTCTTCAAACTGATAAGAAACTAACAGAGAGCATGAAGGAACAAATTGGACAATTTTGGCAGTCTAGCTCAAGAGTGTCACCAAATGTGAAGGATGTTTTGTAGTTGAGAATTGGCAATAAAGATTGTACCCCGCATCCAAAACATTATTTGAAAGTAAGTCAAACAATGTTGTTCAAATAGTTTTATGAGACTAATCCAACATTTCATATATCACAAAGGGCTTTTGAATCACCGTGGCATGGTTTCATTAGTGTCATTATCTCTAGATGGCTATGTGAACCCCAGTGACACCACTATTTTAACCATGGAGAGCCTAGAACATTTGCAAGAAACTTGAACTGAAGCATCTCTAAGGTACCCTAAGCATGTTTGGGTGGTGATCTTTTTATGCTTGTAACTCAGAACTCATGAGGCCTATCAAAGAACTTTTAGATGTTAAATGGCCATGTAAGTCAAACAATGTTGTTCAAATAGTTTTATGAGACTAATCCAACATTTCATATATCATAAAGGGATTTTGAATCACCGTGGCATCATTTCATTAGTGTTGTTATCTCTAGATGGCTATGTGAACCCCAGTGACACCACTGTTTTGACCATGGAGAGCCTAGAACATTTGCGAGAAACTCAAATTGAAGCATCTCCAAGGTACCCTAAGCATGTTTGGGCGGTGATCTTTTGATGCTTGTAACTCAGAACTCATGAGGACTATCAAAGAACTTTTAGATGTTAAATGGCCATGATATCGATGCCCACAATAACCTCTCTTAGTTCTAGGACATTCAATTTTGTTTGAAATTGGCACAATGATCTCGGTTGATACCAAACCTCATAGTGTTCCTCAATCAATTGGTGCACCATTACACAACTTTCAAAATGTTCATCATGGCATCATTTTTTCAGTTTCATTAGCTCTGAATGGCCATGTAAACCCTAGTGACACCACTATTTTGATCATGAAGAGCCTATAACGTTCATGGTTACTCTAAATCAGAGCATCTCCAAGGTGTCGTAAGCATGTTTAGGTTGTGATCTTCTTATGCTTATAACTCAAAACTTGTGAGGCCTATCAAAGAACTTTTAGATGCTAAAGGATAGTGATATTGATGCCCACAATAACCTATCTTGGTTCTAGGAGGTTCAATTTCATTTAAAATTGGCACAATAATCTCGATTGGTGTCAAACCTCATAGTGTTCCTCAGTGAATTGGTGCACCAATGTGTAACTTTTGAACCATCATTTCATCAACTTTGTTAGCTCAAGAAAGTTAGGTGAACTCTAGTGGCACCACTATTTTGACCACAAAGAGACTAGAACAATTGTGAGCACCCTAAATTAGAGTGTCACCAAGGTGTCCTAAGCATGTTTGGGTTGTGATCTTCTGATGCTTGTAACTCAAAACTTGTGAGGCCTATCAAAGAACTATTTGATGCTAAAGGAATGTGATAATTAATTTCCATAATAAGCTCTCTCAGTTCTGGGAGATTCAATTTTATTTTAAATTGGCACAATGATCTCGGTTGATGCCAAACCATTCATCATGGCATCATTTCATTGGTGTTTTTGGCTCTAGATGGCCAGATGAATCCCAATGACACCATTGTTTCAACCATAGAGAGCCTAGAACATTAGTGAGCACCTTGAATTGGAGTGTCTCCAAGGTGCCCAAAGCACATTCGCGATGCGATCTTCTAATGCTTGTAATATGAAATTCATGAGACCTATCAAATCATTTTTAGATGCTAAAGGACCATGATATTGATGCCCACTATAACCTCTCCCAATTACAAGAGATTCAATTTCATTTGAAATTGGCACAGTGATCTCGGTCGATGTCAAACCTCACAATGTGCCTCAGTAAATTGGTGCATCAGTGCAAAACTTTCAAACTATTTGTTGTCACATCATTTCACTAGCACCATTAGCTCTAGATATCTGGGTGAACCCTAATGACACCACTATTTCAACCACAAAGATCGTACAACATTCATGAGAACCTTCAACCAAAGTGTCTCCAAGGTGCACAAAGTAGGTTTGGGTTGTGATATTGTGATGCTTGTAACCCAAAACTCATGAGGCCTATTTAAGAATTGTCAAATGCTAAAGGGCCACAATATTGATGCCCACAATAACCTCTCTCACTTCTAGGAGATTCAATTTTGTTTGAAATTGGCACAATAATCTTGGTCAATGCCTTACCTCATAGTGTCCCTTAGTGAATTGGTGCATCAGTGCACAAATTTTGAACCGTTCATCATGGCATCATTTCATTGGAACCATTAGCTTCGGATGCCTTGGTGAACCCCAATGACACCACTCTTTTGACCACAGATAGCTTAGAACATTCATGAGTACCCTGAACTAGAGCATCTCCAAGGTGCCCTAAGCACGTTTGGGCTACAATCTTTTGATGCCTGTAACTTGGAACTCGTAAGGCCTATCAAAAAAAATTTAGATGCTAAAGGAACATGATATTGATTCCCACAATAACCTCTCTCAATTATACAAGATTCAATTTCCTTGGAAATTTTTACAGTGATCTTAGTCAATGGAAAACCTCATAGTGTTCCTCAATGAATTGGTGCACCAATGCACAAATTTCAAGCTGTTCATTGTGGCATTGATTCATCACTAGAAAGTTCATGAACACCACACATCAAAGTTCCCACAAGGTGCATTAAATATATTTGAAAAGTGATCTTTGAAAATCATAACTCAAAGCTCTTGTTGTCATGTTTGTTCATTGTGTTCATGGTTAGTTAGATGTTACCAAATTTCAAGGGTTTGTCTTTGCCTCTAGCTATATTTTCTTAAGGAGGGATTTTGGTTTTAGGGTTTCTTAAATATTTAGAGGAGTTCAATTATTTTCTATTAGTGTGATATTGACTTCATTAACCATGAAGAAGATTATAATGAACAAGACTACAATGAATAAGATTTCATAAACCATACACAAAATTCCAATTAACAAGAATTCAATTACCAAGATTCTAATGAACATTATTAAAATAAACAATATTATATACACTATACAAATACACATGTGCAACCATTCACAATAATATAATATATCAAAATAATTAATCATATATAAATTTAATGCAAATGTATGTCAAATTGTACATTCATATACAAAATGTGGCGCGTGCCATCAAAATATGTCTATGAAATCAAAGTTTATACATAAAATATAGCATATGCCATCTAAAAAGGTGCCCTAAGGCATCCCTAAAAAACTACTATATCCTAGGTTGTGGGAGGATCATCAAAATGGAGTCTCTTCAATGCACTCTTTGAACTTTCAAGATCCTATATGAACAAAAAAGACAAGGTCCAAGTTAGGTTAGTTAATTAAATTATTTTTACATATAAAATATAAATATATTCAAATACATATTGATCAATAATGAAGGAAACTTCATTTACCTCTCTATGCTCTGCCTCTCAGGAGTCCTCACATATGTCCTCAACAAAGTACACACCTCGGTAAGTCCAACCTAAACATGTTTGTATGGTTGTCAAATTGATCTAATACTTAAGCTATAATATTATTAATGATAACATAATCAGGAATTTAAATTATAATTTACCTCAAGTGATCTATGATCAGTAGATGTCAGCTGAGTGAGTAAAGATACAAAGCCTTGCCAATATCCCTCCATTACATCAGGTGATTCCTACAACAATTAAAAATATAGTTTTTACAATGATGAAAACCATTTCTTTATAATCGAAGAAAATTAAGATAAGTAACAAATAAATGATAAATATACATACTATAGGGCTCTCGCTATGAATGGAAATAACCAAGGGTCTACGATGATGAATTTGGCTATGTGTATCATTAGAGACCACCCACTATTAAATAAAAAAATGTAATAACATTTCATTAGTACATAAAAGTTTTTAAAAATATCTATCTAGATATGCATTTTAATGACTTTAAAACATACAATTACCTTCCCCTTGTCAATGGTTGATGACACAACCCCCTCACACCACCCTCCATTGACAAGTGAAACTTGCAAGAGAGAAATAAGATGAGAAATAATGTAAAATATAATATCAAACAAGAAGCTAATGAGTAATCAAATAATACATATTTTAGAGGTCTCAAGGCCAAATCAAATGGTTGAAAGTGTGACAACATCCAAACCTCTTATCTCCTCCTTTGTCATCAGCTAGACATAAATGAATCACATAATGTACATAAGTATGAATATATATATATATATATATATATATATATATATATATATATATATATATATATATATATATATATATATATATATATATATATATATATATATATATATATATATATATATATATATATATATATATATATATATATATATATATATATATATATATATATATATATATATATATATATATATATATATATATATATATATATATATATATATAGATTATAAATTAACAATGCTATGACGAATCAAATTTATAGACTTACTATAAAAAAAGGAGTCCATGTCTCTGCATGCCCCTCCTTGTCTCTTGCAGGAGTTGTGGTTGTTTCTACATTCATGCTTGTTGTGTCATCATCCCAAACCTCAAACTAAAATTCAAAATTAGAAATGGAACCTAGAAGAAGACTTACACATAATGCAAGTATGTGACGCATAGAATGTGAGGAACTCCCAGATGTACTAGCGCCAATCATCAACACAAGGAGGGAAAAATGACCTAGTTTGGGTGACTAGTAGACTGTTGAAATGATGAATAACCCTAATAGATGCCACACTAGCCTCAATGATGACACTATAATACTAGAATGGAGGAAGGGTAGGGATATGAATGGGGACAAATGTGGTGGCTTTCTTCTGCTTCACCCCAGGTCTATCTTATGGAGCTCCACCTCTTACGCCCATATTTGACTTCAAACTCCAATAATTAAATTTATACCCTTTGATAAACTCATCATATAATTTTATTAAGAAATATATAGGCACCTCCTAATTATTTTGTGGTGGTTTTTCAAAAACCATCCACAACGATCCCAAAAATGAGTTATAATGGCCTCATTAATGCACCGTTTGATTGATAGTTTTGATATTTTAGGGTCAACTTTTATACTAGTTTATCTCCCATGCTAGCCACCCTTACTACTATTGTGGATCAAATTGAGACCCTTACTAAGTAGCATGATGCAACTCTTCATTGGCATGATGAGATTCACTACTAGTTTGGTGATGGTTTGGATTATTATGGAGAAGTGAAATCTGCCAAGAGTTTCAACCATAATGGAAAATAGAATAGGGGAAATATGATCTCCTTGATGTTAATCTGTAGTAGGTTTAAATAATCTAGAAGAGGATCCATTAACAACCACAACAAAAGAAGACATACTAATAAGTTGACTGACCAGATGAATGAATCTACCTCCAAACCCAAAAGCTTTAAGGACATTACATAACCAATATATAAACTCGTATCTATAACATCTCAAAATCAAGTCACATATTCTAACATCACATATTTTGCATTCATTGTCATTCTGTAATCTATAGAATATTATCCATCATCATCATTTGTATTTATTCTAATTATAGAATCAATCTGCATACACAATATAGGAACCAAATGTAATATACATAATTTTTTGATTTCTTTCATTAATAACCACAACATATGAATCATAAGATAAAGACATAAGTATGTCCTAACATGATTAATAGAACCACATGAGAACCATCACATTGTATGAATAATCAAAATATTACTGTCCATAAGGACCTAATGTATTAAAATAGTGTATATCCAACATAACTGAAATACATAGTGTCAAAAGTTCTAGAATAGGTTGGGGTAGGACCACACATTAGGTATGAGACATTGTAAAGTTATTAACATAGGATCTATATTGATGCCTTGACTTATCAAGCCCTTCATTAATAAAAATTTAAACATATCAACATGATATAGCCAAATAGGAGATCTAATTATGAATGAAAATCCATAATACCCTTGATAAGGTTCACACAATCTTTTAATCTGTGGCATACCAGAATATGAGAAATCCTTGTAATAGCATCCCTTATATGAAATGAAATTCATCAACCTTCAACATGGAGAACTGACATGTGATTCACAACAATATTCTCTAGGAAGGTCATCACTCATCTAAGAAATAACCATAACACAATTATCATATAAGGTACTTATATAGTTTCAAGCATCATGTGATGATAGTCCATTACCATAATTTCAACTCTAAAACATACTTTATATATCAGTTCCAATCCAACAATAATTCAACTTTAATGTGTATGCAAGAATCCAATCACTGTATACTAACATCAATACCCACTTTAATGCACAATTCACCTACTCTAATATACACAAATATCAATATATGCAATTAATATTACGTTGGTTAATAGTTTGTCTTCCTTGATACTTTGGTTTATACCTTGATTCTTTGACTACCCAATGGCTAATGGAAAACAAAGAAGTTAACAACAAAGTGGATGAGTGTAGTAATCTATCAAAGACCCCTAAATTGAAAGGTACAACTCCTTTATGAATACAAAATATGAAATGAATTTTGTCTTTCAGGTTTTGAGGGTGTGCTCTTCACCAGAGAGCAGAAGAGGCAAAACCAAGTTGTTCAACACTTTAAACAACCCAGGCAAATGAAGAGGACTCACAACAATGCAATCTATTCTAACCTAGAATGCAATGAATGGAAATATCCATAACCAACTACGACAATAAGAAGAAAAGAAGAGATGGTGAAATAAGTAATTCCTAGATTCCATAGTTAGCTAATATTTTGACAATACCCAGATTGTCTATCTCTCAGCTACTATACACACCAGTCTTCGGCTTCTATATGCATCTAAATGCATGAACTATGGCATACAACAAAGAGAATGGAAGACATGCATATGCTAAAGAAAGTAAGGCATACAATCTATTGAACAAAGGAAAAAAAAACCAAGTTCATTCACATTCATTCAACTTTCAAAATTAACACATTCATTCCATATACTCTACTCTAAACTAAAATGAATAGAAAAACTTAAAATAAACTCATAGTCTTACATAGTAGTCCCAACTAGAGGGGTTTTCCTAGAGTAAATTTTGTTGATCTTATTAACTTCATCAAAGATTACATTTATAGGCCTTCTCCAAATGGATGGTTGCATTGGATGATTGCTTCATAGCATCTCTGAACATAAAGACTAAGAATAGGACAAGCTCCAATCATTGCATGTTACATAGACTGACAAAATTCCAAGAATGACTAAAATTAGAAAATAGAAGAAGGAGAATGGTAGGTGTCTAGAAAATCATCAAAAACATCATGCCTTTTTAGAAGTAACTAATTTGGCTCTATAAGATTTCATGGCTTCAATTACTTTGTCTTTGACATCTGAAATGATGATATTGTTAGCTCAGACCATCCAATAATCATGCATCTCTATCAACTCATCTATTATGACCACCCTTGACTAGAATTTTTCTATTTCTCTCCTTATGATTGCATCTATTGTTGAGAGTTCCTAGATCCTTGAAACTTGGAAGTTGAGTAGGTCAACGGCTTCACCGAAAATGCCAAGAACTTTGATCTCATTCTTTTAATGTCCACAAGCTTTCCATTAGTAGACATGAAGGACTCTGTGTGCAAGATCTAAAAATACTTAAATAACTTTTCAATGATCTTTTGGATCAGGTCATGCACATCCTTTGGCTTATTTGCAAATCTCATGGATATTTCTATGACAAACCCCAAATATTGCTTCTAGTGAAATAGTGACTCCTTGCTAGTTTTTAGAATCCCATGAGCAATGGCCACATTTGTCTTCATATCTATCACTTCTTGTAGAAGGGCCAATTTCTCTATCATCTTGTTTACTACCTTTTGTATGGTTGTCTTATAGTTTGAAGTTACTTCCCTGAGCTTGTGATCATCCAATACTAAGCTTCTAAAAATATCAACCAGTAGGGGACATTGAGCATTCATCTGATCTATCCATGCTCAGCCTACCTACTCAAATTAGCTTTCTTGTTGCAGCTTTTTCTACATTCGGGTCAAATTGACTCAAAGAAGTGCTTCCAAGTGAAAAACCTTATGTATTCCACTAACTCCTTGTTTGAAACTTTCAATATTTTTTTGTACTTTAAGCTCTTCCAGCTTATCCTCAATTTTCTCATTAGTTGACTTCCACATGTTCACCATGGAGTCATGAACTATGATTCCAAGATCAACTATCCTAATTTGGAAATCATCCATCGAGAGATCATGAAATTTTCCCTCCTTTTGTGGCTCAAAAATCTTAACTAGTATGTGGCTAGTTTTTGAAACCATTAATAGTCCAACAATTATCTTCTACTTCTTTGTCTTCTTGGATGGTTGAGAGGAGGTGACTTGTGCAATCAAGTCTGTCAATGGGTTTGCATCCTCATATCTCCTCTTCTTCCTATCAATGGTCTCTTCAAGCCAAGACTTTATAGAGAGCACATTGATAGCAAATTGCAATGCACTGGGATGAAATAACTTCCTTAGGATTAATGGAGTTGGCTTGCTTTGGGAAGCAATAGGGAAGGAAACTACCTTGTTTAACGAAAGGGCTAAAGTATCCCCTTATTGAGATGCTTCATGTTCCTGGCCATCCATGGGGTTAGTAATGTCATCCAAATTGATGACTTGAATAGGGGAAGATGTCTTGGCCATTGATTTTTCTTGCTCTTTCCACTTATCCTTGTTATCCTCCTTCTCCCCAGTCTTCTCTATGTTCAAAAGAGGGCCAACTTCGTAGGTAGGGGTGAGTGGTACATTCTTTTTTGGAGGCTAATCTCCACCTTGGCCAATGGACTGTAATGGCCCTACAAATTTTTATGTAGTGCCTGTAGTGGTTGTTGTTACAGTTGATTATGTTGCTCCAGCTAATACTCCACCTGTAGAACTAATGCTTCGGGTCCTCTTCCTCCTTTCTCGGGTCCACTCCACCCATTTTTCCATTCTCTTGATTATCCCCTACATGGGAACCTCCATGGTATCAATGAATAGATCTACAGGTGGGGTAGAAAAAATTAGTGTGACCTTGATCTTCTCGTAAGATGTGGGATGCATGTAGGCTCCATCATCTGCAAGGTCAGAAACATTAAAAGAGTCATTATAGAATTTTATCTCATCAATGGTTAGCTACGACCAAAATATCTCTCGAGTTTGGTACTCATTGAGACACCCGAACCAGAAGTCTTCAATATCCAAAACATGCCTGTAGGCATAACCCAACTACAAATGATCCCTAAAAAAATTAACTGGATCATATTGAGGTCTAAGAACCTCATAGTCTAACAAATTAATCTTTCTCTCAAAGCTCTTTACCAAATTTTGAGCATCTAATTTGGAGGCACATGAATGCAGGCCATCCACTATAGGGAAGGGAATACCAACTATCTTCTTTGCATTGGACCATAGGGTATTCACTTCTAGGATTTGTCAACATAGTTCATCTAAGACCACATTATCTTCAGGATACCTCAACTACCTCTTAGGAAATCCATCATAAGATCCTATTCACAATAGGAGAAACTCATAAACTGGATGAATGAGCAACCAAATTAGCTTATGGCCAAAATTGCCTCTAGTGAGAATCGCCTTTCAGGGCATCCTTACAATTATCAGCATAGCCTCATTGTGAAGGCATCATTGATAGCTATGTACTCCTCATAGCTTCTTTATAGCTACAAATGTGGGTAAAATTCATAGACTTTTGTGCCCTCATGATAAATTGGGATACTAGGGAGGTCAACCCATAAGTGGTAGGTTGCCAATGCATAGATCAAATTAGATAATGCGTAGAATTCCTCAAATCCTATGGAAAAATTCAACCATGAGGTGAGCTCATCATAGATGATCTATGCCTAGTCGATCTACATACCCTCAGCACAAATTGCTTGTACTTTTAAGAAGTGGTGCTCAAGAACTCTAAAATATGCTCTTTTCCTTTCAGTTTGAGGAGTGTGAGGATGCCCACAAACTCTTGCTTTAGATTTGTGCCAAAAAGGGTCTTTGGCACTTTACTCTTCTTTGAGTGAGTAGTCTAGAATCATGTCCTCTATATGCCTTTCTTTCTATTTGAGTGTCTTCTTTTTGTTGAATATGGACATGGAAGACCCAAAATCTACATCATAATATTGTTCCTTGATGGGAATTCCAAATGCAGACTACATCAATTCCTTGTTGATTGATATGAGAATAGACTGGTTAGGAAACAAAATTTTCTTTGTTTTTGGGTTGTATCTCTCTATGCATTCCTTCACTAACTCAGGTGCATGAATTGCCATTGGAAAACTGACTACTTCTACCATTCTTCTCTCTTTAAGTTTCTGAGTGATTGGGTGAATAGGTTGGGAATTAAGTCTCCTATGAAGATCACTCAAATTGTAGAATTTTAAGAAGGCTTCTGTAAGCTCCTTTAACTCACTCTTCATGCCAATTAGCTTATTGTAACCAGAAACTTTGATTGAAATTTTCTATGATTGCACATGATGCAATTCTCAATAACTAGTTGTTTAAATATACTTGAAGAAACCAATTGTATGGAATTTTGATAAAATAGCTTTAGAAATTAGAATGTTGGTGACACACGAATGAAATTAAGTTTGACCAACAATTATAATAGAAGGATTTGCATTTACTTCCATGAGTAATGGCTATTTAAAATTTTCATTCATTTGAACATAAAATAATAAGTTCTTGAAACCACTCTTACTTTACTTAAAGTAAATCGATATGATTAAGAATCACTTAACAATACAAATACTTTAGATCTATGCAAAGTGCCTTACTTTGCTTCAAAATCTAGATTGCAGATATACTTAATGATGTTAACATATGTAGGAGAGAGTAAGAAAAACTTAGCTTTTCCGCAAACTCATTTTCCTTTTATTTAGAATCACAACATGGGGAGTAATCCTTTTGATAGCTTGTGCACTCCATTCTTTCTCTTTCTACCTAAGGTTTTAACACTACATCTTCTTTATATCAATCTCACATTTATATCACTCACTTCTTTGAAAGTATGTTCTAAGAAACTCTGAAGGATATTCTTATTTTAGGGTAACTTGACTTTCTATTCTCAAAGCCCTAGAGAAGTAGCCATTTTTATTGCCTTGGGGTAGAAAACCCCTCTCAACAATATTTCCTAGACTGAAGTAAAACAAACAACATTCAACCTTTTGCTTCATTGTGATGGCCTTGATGCTAAAACTCAAGCATGCCTTACTAGTTATGAGCCTTGAAATAGTTCTTTCAATATCATGCTCATACAATTTGATCATTGGGGCTGAGATTTTTCTTTAGTTCACACAGCTTCAAAAATAGAATTAAACAACTTTGTTTCCATGAATATGTAGTAGAAAAACTATAGACCTATGTTCCCTCGTACTACTTGATCTTATCTCCACAAACTTGAATGAGACTCACTTTTGCTTCTATCCACAAATTATTAGGCCTTTGGCATTGGTAAAATCATATTCATAATGTATTAATCATTTTCATAGCTTGATCCATCAGATTTGTACTTGATGTAGTTCAGTCAAGGGAAAAATCAGCTAGAAAGATCAAAATCTATGGGACATGGAAAGTTAGAGAAAGATAACAAACAATGAGGTGCAAATAAACTTATTTCTCATCAAAAGGATGATAGAACACATCCCAACCATGCCTAGATCACCTAGACTCTGTATGCACCAGAAAAATAGGAAACCCACTTAGGTGATGGGTAAAGGGAATGCAAAGGGAAATGGGCAAACAAAGAAAGTAGAGTTCTTCAAGAAAGATGAGAAGCAAGTTATCTATGGTCACTTAGACACCACACTTGAACATACACTCACTTCCATACCAAAGACTTCAAGAATTTAAAGGGGTAAGACTAAAACATGGCAACAATTGGCTCTGACTAGGGACTTAGGCACTGCAAATGGCTAAGAAGGGACCCAAAATCTCTAGTTTTGCACAACCAGAATGGAAAACTACCATGGGAAACTAAACTAAGCATGCAATAGAAAGGGAAACTAATCTAGGTAAGTAGGAACACAAAGCAAGGAAAGATGCAAAGAAAACCTACCTAGACTAGCATTAACTACATGGGTTACCTTCTTTTCAATTGTGAACTTGATACAACTTTAGATCCTAGCCATTGTAGGAAAATGGTAGAATCTCTCCAGAAGAATATGCCAAAATGAAAGAAATATTTTGGTTTGCTTGCATAATCTTGAATGGGCCCTTCTAGATGGAGTCAAACTTGTGATGCATACCTTTGGGCTCATGCCTTCTATCACATAGTAGGACCAAGTTGCCCTCCATGAACTTCCTTGTTCTAGCCTTCTTATCCAAAAATGTATTCATGCACTTTTGATGTTTTGTAATATGATCAACCATCCTTTTGCATTCTTCTTCCAACTTAGTTAGGTACATAATGTGCTTCTCCAATCCATCTTGGAATTCTGGATCCTTGATCACTTTCTGTAGTCCACAAATGAATAGCTATAGTGGAAGAGGAAGAATAGCTTCAACTTCATTTACCATCTCAAATGGGGAAATACAAATTTCCTTCTTAGGTGTAACTTTTTCTTCCCAAAGCACATCATACAATTCATTATGCCAATTATTCTGGTTCTCAGAGACCACTTTCTTCATGATATTGATCAAGTTCTTATTGCTTGATTCTTCTTGACCATTTCCCTATGAGAAGTAATCTAATGAATGGCTTAGGTGTATACTATTTTTGTAGTAGAATTCTTTAATTTCCACAAAGGAAAAATAAGAAGTGTTATCCACAACAAGCTTTGTTAGTACTCCAAACCTTATCAAGACGTTCTCTTTGATGAATTTGTAGACAAACTTAGAAGTAGTTTTCTTAGTTAGCTTGGTCTCCACTCATTTAGTGAAGTAGTCGGTAGCAGTGATGACATACAAATGACCAACAGATTAGGGTAGACTAATTGGTCTAATGAAATCAATTCCCCGCTGCTAAAAGAGGCCTTCAATTACAACTGGCTTTAGAGACAGAGAAGCTAATTGAGACTTGCTAGAGAACATCCTACACTTTTCATACTTGGCTACCCATTTATAAGCATCCTTGAACATGTTAGGTCAGTAATAACATTGCCTTAAAATCTTTCTGGTTGTAACTAATGATGAAAAATAACCACTGCAAGCCTCATTGTGGAAACTATGAAGCAACCTCTCTTGTTGAGGTGTATCCACACATCTCAAGAAGGTTCCATCTATTGCTCTTTTGTACAGTCGGCCATCATATATGACATACTTAGTTGATTTGATTCTCAGGTCTCTTTTTTTATTGTACGTCAGTCCATTAGGGAAAACCTTGTAAGTTAGAAAATAGGAAATATTTCAGAACCAGGAATCTTGAAGACTAATCTTTAGTGCCCTTGAAGATTCATCTTCTTGGCTCAAGTCCTGATTTTCTGCAATTATCTTCCATAAGAAATTTCCTCTCACCAATTTGGTTGGCTTTAGATCCATGTCATACTCTTGGACCTTTACTATCCATGCACCTCTATTGTTGTAACCTTTCTCTTGTTGAGTCAATATGCTTTTGATAGCCATATCAGGTACAAACACAATAGAATGAGAGTGCAACATATAGATAAACTTTTTTAGAGTTCTTACCACTACATAGGTGTGCTTTTCCATTTGAGAATATCTCAGCTCATGCTCCTTAAGGGGGGTACTATGAAAGTAATTGGCACTTGGATTCCTTTCTTGTTCTCTTGCATGAGTATTGCAGATAGTGTATAAGCTAAGGCATAGCAGTATAGTATCAACTCCTTGGTGTAATTTGGACAGAACAACATAGGTGCTTTGGCTATGGCATCTTTAATTTGATTGAAAGCCATTCTTCTAGAGTCATTCCATATGAAACTTTGACTTCTTTTCATCATATCTATTATGCATTTGGTGATTTTAGAAAAATTAGGGATGAAGCATCTCAGAAAGTTCACCTATCCAAAGAATGATTTGACTCTAGATTTGCTTCCCAGAAAATTTAGCTATTGGATGGCTCTAACACTCCTTATTTTAATCTTGATGCTTTCCTAGAAAATTATGTGACCTAGTAGTTTTCCTTCTATAATATAGAAGATTGATTTCATGGTATTGAGTGAAATCCCATGCTCCTACATCTTTTTAACTCCTTCTCCAAGTCCCTCAGATGATTTTCTCTTTTCTTTGAGAAGACTGTCAGATCATCCAAGTAGATAACGATGATCTTATCCTTTAGATCAGCGAAGGAGGGAGGAATTCATAGCCCATTAAAAAGTGGTTCCAACATTAATGAGCCCAAAGGGCATTCTATTATATGAAAACATTCCCTAAGGAATGGTGAACGTAGTCCTAAACTGGTCTTCTAGGTTTACCTCAATTTGGTTGAAACTTGAGAATCTATCTAGCATGGATATCACTTCGAAGCTAGAAATTTTTTGCAATAGATGATCCATATTAGGCAAGGCCTAGTTGTCCTTTAGAGATGCTTGATTCAAATTCCTAAAATCCACGCAAATTCTGATCTCCCCAATCTTTTTTTGGACTAGGACAATGTTGGCTATACATGTCAAATGATGTATGGGGTAGATAATTCTAGCTTCCAGCATCTTGTGAACTTCCCTAAAGATAGCATCTATGACCATAGGGGTGTAATTACACTACTTTTGCCTAAAATGAGTGGCTTCAGGATTGAGGGAAATTTTGTGCTTGAACTCACCATTCCTAAAGTTCTTCAAGTCGTCATATCCCCAAGAAAATACATCTTGGTATTCTATCGATAGTCCTTTTTCTTTTTCCCTTTCTTCCTTTGAGCAACTACTACCAATATTAACTATCTTGGGTTTATATTCAATGCCAGGATTCATTCCTTCATACTCTCCCGAAGTTCCACCTTTCCTTTCTCTTTCCCTTCAAATAAACACATCATGTCTATCAAATAGTTTCTCAAGGGAAATAAGGTGTTGAGGAATCTTGTTACCTTTGATTTGTTTAGCTCCTGGCTCTAACTCTTTCTTGGTGTTAGGGGAGAAATCCTTGCAGGCATTTTTTCTCCCTTCAAAGTACTAGTCATTGAAAGATTTAGATCCTTCTAGGAAGGACTAGACTTTCTTATCATCATTAAACACTTTCCATGTCTCAATTTTATTAGGAATATTTGGCCTAAACAAGACTTCAACCTTGTATTAATCATCTATGAAATCTAGGTGTGGAAGTAGTAGCAAGGAAGATGTGGCTAATAAGTCTGCCCTTGAATTTTGTTCCCTTGGAATAGCTTGGATTGAGAAAGCGTTTGGATGCTCAATCTCATCCCAAACTCTATTTTTGTAATTTATGAGTCTAGTATTCTTTATAGTGTACTGAGCTCAAACTTGCTTCACTATAAGCTCTCCATCTCCTTAAGTTCTTAAAATATTTAGTCCTTTTTGTTTTTCAAAAGTTATACCTAACAAAAATGCTTTATAATCTATTGTATTGTTAGTATTCTTGAATTGTAACTTGTATGCAAGCTGATTTACATCTCCACTTGGGGATACAAGCACTACACCAGCTCTAGACCTAGTAGTAGTGCAACTACAATCGAACTCCAGGGTCTAAATCACTAGGAGGATCTAGTTTTTGTTCCAAATATTCTAAATCAGAGAACATCATATAATTTATGGACTCCATTTCTTGATATAGGATCTATGCCTTAGGATCACCAGACTTTAAAACTGTGAATTTAGCCTTTTCCTTAGGTTCTAGCTTAATTTTCTTATTCCCCATGGGAACAATGACATGAGACCAATCCATCTTGATTTTGTCTCCCACATCTCTATAAAAGCTTCTACTCAAAAGCATCCCATAGCTGGCTAAAATATTTGCAACTAGGATGGTTAGTTTCATCCTCTTTCCAAATTGAGTAGCCAATGTTACTTGTGCATCTTTCACTTGACCTATTAGAGGGACCTTCTTTGCATCCATGGAATAGCAACGTCCAAAAGTTTTGGTAAGGGTCAAGCCAAGGGCATGAGAAACTAAAGAAGACATGATGTTATCAGAGGCTCCAAAATCAATAATGTAGCTACTAAGCTTATGATAATTTTCATATATGGACATATAGAATGGGTTCAACTTCTAACTAGGGAAGGTAGCTAAAACTAATGCTTCTTCTTCTTTAAAGAGCATAAGAAAAATAGGCTCTTCATCAACTAATAGGCCACTATCCAACTAAGGTTAGTCATTGCTAATGGTAGAGCTAACATTAGGTTGGGTTTTGGCATTAGCATCACTTTTGCAATAACCTACTACCTTTTGTAATTCAATAGGATGAGTTTTGAGATAATCAAGGGGAGACACCTAGATAAGAGCATCCTTACAATATTGTATAATATCAAATGAGGAATGAGGCTTACCACTCGAATCGAACCTTGACTTTTCTTTTCTTCAGGATGAGGAAGTGGATGCTCTAGCTGCAGCTAGTGAAGGGCCAGTGGTTGTGTTTCGAGAAGGAACAGATTTCACTAGATTCTTCTCACTCTAACTTCTTGTAGACACATTCATATGAATTCCATCTAAAGTGGTGAAGAAATAACCTCCAGCCTTTGAATCTAATTCATACTCCAAAATGAATGTTTGAGAGTTGCCATAGGGAGTGGAATTGTCTTCACTTTTAGGATACTTGATGGTTATCTCCTTAGTAGTAGTGAGTTTCTTATACATGTTCATTTTTAGGCAAGAAAAGCCATCATGATTAGCTCATAGATGCAAAATGCACAGATTTTGCTTCTTGGGAGGTTCCTCAATAGCAATCTTTTTCTAAGCCGACTATAATTGTAATGGTCGGCCTTAGTGTTGCCTTCAAGGAATATCTTGATATGGTTGTTGGAGTAAAGATTCAAGTTTTCCCATTGATCTCTTCATGGAAATCATTTCATTAGAGAGCTTCTAAAGAATTTCTTTAGTATTGTTAGTCACACAAGGGGTAGAGCTTGTAGATGCTTCACTCTAAATCTCTCTTTTCCATTTCTTGGCTGCTATCAAATCATCCTTCAATTCAATTTCCAAGGTCTAAGTAACTAGAAAATTAGCCACATGCACTCATCTAATTTGAAAAATTATGTCAGGGGGCATGGAGCTAATTTAGAACATCTTCTAGTCATTAGTAGTAGGCCTGCTTGTAGCAAGAATCCTATTGACCAATTTGTTCAATTCAATAATGAAATCTCTCATAGGAATGTTAGGTTCTTTCTTTATCTAGGTAGATGAGTCAATAGAGTATGATCATCCTTTGTACTCTTATAGCATGCTTCAAATCAGTTCCACATGTCATCCCAGGTTGTGATACATCCTACTAGATAGTTCTAAAACCAGTCAACTACATTGTCAACCAAGGTTTCTACAAACATCCTCATTGCTACATCCTCATGCTGAGGGAAAACAACACTGCATGCAACAAAGAAAGCCATAATGTGCTCATCAGAAGAGGCCTTCCCATCACCATTGAACTTGGGGAAATTCTTTCTAGAAGCTCTAGGGTGATCATTGTTGGCAACAAGATGCAAAGGGCCAATAGCATTACCCCAGGGAACAACCATTAAGGTAGGGAGGATTACTGATACATCCTAAAAAGTGACAGTAGTAGGGGTAATGACTCTGTTAAGAGTAAGAGTGTTGCATAGTGATGAGATTTGACAATGGAAAATATGAGGTGAAGATGAATGGCTACGTATTTGGGCAATAGGGTGAGGTGTCAAAAAAAGAGTACCACAAATACTTTGATATACTAGATCTTGAGAGCGTGCTATCCCTCTTCCTATGGGACCTTCCAATATAGGTAACTCAACTTTCTGCAATTCTTCAAATACAGGGTCGACTTTCCCTTTACCATGAGCACTGCGGGTATATGTAGAATCCAGGGTGAACTATCTTAGCTCACAATGGGTGTGATTCTCTTAATCTTCTTTCCCATAAAACACCCTCCCAATATTCAACATTGGCTTCCTCTCTTTCGAGGGCAATGCTTACTCTTTTATATTGGTCAAGGGACTTTTGGATTTTCCATGTAAGGGTATTCAATTGATTTATTAAGTCCTCTTGTTCATCCTAGAAACCAAGGTTAGGTTACACTACTATGATTTGTCCCTCATGAGGAAACATTGTTTCTCATTAAGAGTTGTTATAAATGACTCAACTTATTTGAGTACCACGGAGATAATCTCTACGTTTCTTAGTATAGCCACAGATAGACTTACTTTAAGATAACTTAGGATGTATGAGTAAAGTCACCAATAGAGTCACTAAAAATTGTTGGTTAATATTTTTTCTTCCTTAATATTTTGATTTATACCTTGACTCTTTGACTGCTCAATGGCTTATGGAAAAAAAGAAGTTAACAACATAATGGGTCATTGTAGTAATCTATCAAAGACCCTTGAATTGAAAGGTACAACTCCCTTATGAATGTAAGATATGTAATGAATTTTTTCTTTCAACTTTTGAGGGTGTGCTCTTAACTAGAGAGTAGAAGAGGCAAAACTAAGTTGTTCAACACTTTAAACAACCTAGGCAAATGAAGGGGAAACTAACTCTCAACAATGCAATCTATTCTAACCTAGAATGCAATGAATGGAAATATGCATAACCAACTATGACAATAGGAAGAAAAGAAGAGATGGTGAAATAAATAATTCTTGGATTACACAATTAGCTAATGTTTTGATAATACCCATATTATCTATCTCTCATCTACTCTACACACTAGTCTCTAGCTTCCTTATGCATCTAAACACATGAACTATGACATACAATAGAGAGAATAGAAGACATCCTTATGTTGAAGAAAGTAAGACATACAATCCATCAAATGAAGGAAACAAAACCAAGTTCATTCACATTCATTCAACTTTCAACATTAACACATTCATTCCATAAACTCTACTTTAAACTAAAATGAGCATAAAAACTTAAAATGAACTCAGAGTTTCATACAGTAGTCCCAACTATAGGATTTTTCCCAAAGTAATTTTTTCCAATCTTATTAACTTCATCAAAGATTACATTTATAGGCCTTCTAAAAATGGTTGGTTACATTGGATGATTGCTTCACAGAGCATCTCTGAACCAAAAGACTAAGAATATGACAAGCTTCAATCATTTTCCATTGCAAAGATTGACAAAATTCCAAGAATGACTAAAATTAGAAAATAGAAGGAGAATTACAAATGTCTAGAAAAGCATCAGACTCATCATGCCTTTTTAGAAATAACTGATTTGGCTCTATAATCTTCCATGGCTTTAGTTACTTTGTCTAACTGTTCAACATATGGAATGATGATATTGTCAACTCAAACCATCTAGTACTCATGCATCTCTATCAACTCATCTATTATAACCACCCTTGATTGGAATTTCTCTATTTCTCTCCTTATGATTGCATCCATTGCTGAGAGTTCCTAAATCTTAGACACTTGGAAGTTGAGCAGGTCAATGGCTTCATTGAAAAATGCCAAGAACTTTGATTTCATTCTTTCAATGTCTACAAGCTTTCCATGTGTAGACACAAAGGACTTTGTGTGTAAGATCTTTAAATATTGAAACAACTTTTCAATGATCTTTTGCACTAGGTCATGCACATCCTTGAGTTCATTTGCAGATCTCATGGAGCTTTCTATGACAAACTCCAAGGATTGCTTCTAGTTATTTGAGTATCAGTATTCACGTTAAATCGTATATATGATGAATCTAAGATGACTATTTTATATTCTTGAATTATGCGAAGCATGTGAAAGATAACTATGATGAGCTAGTGGCACAAAATTCAAGGTAAATCATTTTGTGGAAAATTCAAAGAGAGTTGAGGAAGAAGTCTCTAGAGGAACAAAATGGAAAAGTGGGTAGATTCATTGTATGCTACCTAACCCTAAAATGGATGATTGAGATGAAATAGAAAAGGATATTAAATCTCTATTTATAGTGAGAGCTAGTCAAAAGCAAAGGTTTTCATGTGTGATAACCTAAGGAAGAGAAGGAGTCTATTGTATTTGCTTCATTGAGTGGCTGAACAAAAGAGATTGCAATTGGCATACAAAGAAAGAAGACTTAGGAGTATGAATTCTTAAAGGGTGAACAAGCTATCAGAGATGAAGTGTGTGAAAGCCAAGAAGAATGGAGGATTGAAACAAAGATCTCTAATCTGTAAGTGAGTTGTATTTTTTTATCAAATCAAGCCTTACTATCACATTCTAATCATTATATCAGTCTAGTGTAAATCTTTTGGATTAAGGTTGACCTAACAATCATTTGTAATCCTTTAACCAAGTGAAATTGCAAGTGAATGATCTAAAGTCCTCTAACAAGGCTCACTCCTAATAGGGTGATTGAAATACTCTAACCAAGTCACATTTAACAGTATGTATTGTAACCTTTAACAGGTTTGGCCTTTCACAAGGCATCACTTTAGAAGAGTGAGAATTAATAGCATGTTACTGGTGATTTTTTCCAAATTGGGTTTCCACATAAAATCCATTTGTCAAATATGTTATGTTTCATGTTTACATTTTTGCAAAGTTGTATTGACCTAGGACAAAAACCTACAAAGTTTAAGCATTGTATGATCTAATGGATACATGCATAATAAGGTTTTATGCATATGAGTTCACTAAGCTATGAAAAGTTTTTTTTGTACATATGGACCTAGGATAACTAATCCCCCCCCTCCTAGTTATTTTAAACAATTTCAACAAAAGGTATCACAACCATTTTCTTATGAGGACTAGTTTGAAGGTATTGAAAGCAAAAGATCAAGATGTCAAAAAGAGAGGTACCCAACCTTAATAAAGAAAACTTCCTTGCATGGAAAATTCTAATGAAGCTACACCTAAGAGGTCTTGGAGATCATGCACAATTTATTATCATCACTGATCATGTTGTTCATGTTGTAGCCCCAACTATTGATGATCTAAAAAAGAAGAAAGAACTGAATCAACAATGTTGGAGATTGCCTCTGCCCTAAGTTATGTTGAGTTTGATGACATCAAGGATTTTGATTCTGCAAAGAAGATGTGGGATGCTTTTTGCACCATTTATGGAGGAGACACAAATGTCTTAAAAGCCAAATATGAAAGTCTTAGAGGTAAGTTTGATGATATGAGGATTGAAGAAGGTGAGAATGTTTCTCAATATTTCTCTAGAATAGAAGATATTGTTAATGCCATAGGAGGAGCTAATGGTATTATTGATGATGATATTATATTGAGTAAAGTAATAAGAACTTTTTTGCCCATCTATGCTATCAGAGTTTTTGGCATACAATAACTGAGATGTATACTGGGTTCTAATCTAACTCTAGAAGGTTTCATAGGTAGTCTCACTGTCTTTGAGCTCTCTAATTTTGATAATTTCAAACCTAACAATGTTGAATATTCTTTCAAAGTTAAGTTGCCATTGAAGGAACCTAAGGAAAAGAAGAAAAAGGTAAACTATGTTTCTAGTGATAGTGATACAAATGAGGAGGATGTAGAACAACTTGAAGCACTGCTTACAAGGAGATTTCATAGAGGCAACGGAAAATTCAAACATAAGTTACCTATCATGTGTTTTAATTGCAATGAGGTTGGTCATATTGTTGCTAGATGTCCATAAAAGAAGAACAATAGAAGTGGAGACAAATGCAAAAGTAAAAGAGATGAGGACAATAAAGATTACAAAGACAAAGGCAAGAAGTCTTACTACATTGCAGAAGAGGAAACCAAAGATGGATCTAATGATCATGATGATGAAGTGGTGTATGTTGCAATGAAGGATGAATTTGATAAGGATGAGGCAACTCCACTGGTGTCTAATGTGAAAACAAGTGATAGATGGGTCATTGATAGTGGGTGTTCACATCACATGATTGGAGATAAAAGTAAGTTCATTACCCTGAATTATTATGATGGAAATAGTGTAAGATTTGGTAATTATGAACCTTTTCTAATAAAAGAAAAAGGTTCTATCAAACTCACATAAAATATTTTGTGTGACAATGCTTATTATGTTGAAAGACTCAACTTTAATTTGTTGAGTGCGTCACAACTAAATAGTTCAAGTTGCAAGGTTGAGTTTGAGAACAAGATAGCTAAGATCTATGAT
The DNA here is from genome assembly GCA_028749045.1 of Cupressus sempervirens. Classification (NCBI taxonomy): domain Eukaryota; kingdom Viridiplantae; phylum Streptophyta; class Pinopsida; order Cupressales; family Cupressaceae; genus Cupressus; species Cupressus sempervirens. The sequence goes on from CM053792.1 coordinate 623,769,855, forward strand.
ACTAATGGGAAACTTATTAGAAAAGGTGATCAAACTAGAGGTAATTTGTTTTATCTTGACATAAATGATGCTACTTGTCTTGTTGTAGAATTTGATGATGTGTGGCTATGGAACAAGAGGTTATATGATATTAATTTTGATAACTTGGTTAGTATTAATAACATGAGAAGAGTCAAAGGTCTACCTAAATTGAAGAAACCTGATAGTATGATTTGCAAACAATTTTAGTTAGGCAAGATGAAAAAATCCAGTTTTAAGAGTAAGACTCGCACCTTTCAAGGAATTTTGGAGATTGTTCATACTGATTTGTGTGGACCAATTGAAACACAAAGCTACAAGGGTGAAAAGTACATCATGTTATTTGTTGATTATTATTCTAGGATAACGATAGTTATGTTTCTGAAACAAAAATATGATGCTTTTCAAATGTTTAAGTGGTACTTAGCAAGAGTTGAGAAGGATATAGGTAAAAGCTTGATATGTTTGAGATCTGAAAAATGTGGAGAATTTACATCAAATGAGTTTGAGATGTTCTATAATGACAAATGAATCAAAAGACAAAAATTTGCACCTAGGACCCCTCCACAAAATGGAATTGTTGAAAGGAGGAATAGATTTGTAATGGATTGTGCTAGGACACTCATGATGGAGAAGAATATTTCTTTGAAATATTGAAGAGAGGCTATAAGTACAATTGTCTATACCTTGAACCATGTGCAACTCAAGAAAGATGCTCATTCAACACCTTTTGAATTATGTTATGGATACTCACCCAATGTAAAATATTTTAAGGTATTTGGAAGCAAGTGATACATTCTTAAAGATTTCAGAAATGGTAAATTAGATGCTAAAATTGAAGAAGCTATATTCCTTGGCTATTCCACAGAAAGTAAGGATTACAAGTGTTTAAATACTAACACTAACAAAGTTGTGGAAAGTGCAAATGTGAAGTTTGATGAATATACAAAGGTACATGAGGCTAAACCTATGAAGGAATGAGAGGAATACAAATCTTTTGTATACTTTTATGAAGGTATTCCTACTGATGAAGATGTTGTAAAACAAATTACAAATCAATAGCAAGTTTCAATGACTGTCGAGCCACATACAATTAATGTTGAGTTGCATTTTGGAACTGATTTGTAGTCAAGTGCCAAGTTGCAGATTGAAGATGAGACACATTCTGATTTTGAGATTAGTGTACATGAAAGAAATGTTGAATTACCTAATAGAGAAGTACTTAGTGATTCAGAAGTGGATAGACCTAATGAGGTAGGTAGATAAAAACCAATATTATCAATGTATGTCAAAACGCATCATCCCTCTGAAAAAATTATTGGAGATAAAGATACGAGACTAATGACAAGGAACAAGCTAAGAAGTGATACATATTTGGTAAACATGCATGAACCCAAGTTAGTGAAAGATGCCTTAGAAAATGTGGACTATAGCAAAGCCATGAAAGAAGAGATTGAATAGATTGAGAAGAACAAGACATGGACTCTAGTTCCTAAAGCAGAGGACAAAAATGTGTTTGGAACCAAGTGGGTGTATAGAGAAAAGTTAGATAAAAATGGTGAGGTCACAAGAAATAAGGCAAGATTAGTTTGCAAGGTGTATGCACAACAAGAAGGAATTGACTATGGAGAAAAATTTGCCCCTATTTCAAGATTGGAAGGAATAAGAACTCTACTTGCTTACTCTGTATACAAAGGTTACAAAGTTTATGAAATAGATGTGGAATCTGCATTTCTAAATGACATATTAGAAGAATAGGTCTATATAGAACAACCAAAAAGATTTTTTGATGCTAACAAGAAGAACATGGTATGTAGACCATACAAAGCTTTATATGATTTAAAGAAAGCACCAAGAACATGGTATGAACACAATTATCTTGCAAAGATTGGATTTGAGAAGACTGATGATATCAACAATGTGTACTTGAAGACAGAAGTAGGTAAAGGTATTTTACTAGCTGAAATTTTTGTTGATGATATCATAGTTGGAGGTCAAGATGGATTATGTAAGGCATTTGCAAATGAAATGAAGAAAGAATTTGAGATGTTTATGTTTGGAGAGATCAAGTTCTTTGTTGGTTTGTAAGTATGTTAGATGAAATATGGTATATACATCACTTAGTCTAAGTATGTGAAGGAAATATTGAAAAATTTTGAACATGAGGATTCAAAACTAGTTAGCACACCTATGGTGCCAGGACACAAGTTGTCAAAGAATGATGATTCAACTGATGTGAATCGAAAATTGCATAGGTTTATGATTGGAAAATTGCAATTTGTGGTACATAATAGACCCAACATTACATTATCAATTGGGATTTTTGCAAGAATCTATGCTAATCCTAAGGAGAATCATTTGATGGCTCTTAAGAGAATAATGGGATATCTGAAAGGAACAAAACTCTATGGTATACTACAAGAAAAATGAGAAGTTTGAGTTCAGAGCCTATACTAATGTTGATTGGGCAAGAAACATTGATGAAAGAAAGAGCACTAGTGGAGAAGCATTTTTCTTAGGAAAGAGGTTGGTCACCTGGATCAGCAAGAAACACAATTGCATATCTCAATCTACTACTGATGCATAATATGTGGCTACTGTAGTAAATTGTAAAAAACATTGTATGGATCAAACAACTACTCAAAGGTATGAAGGAAGAAATCATTGAACTTATGATACTTTATTGTGATAATACAAGTTTTATAAATATATCAAAGAAGCTATAAATGCACACAAACACTAAGCACATTGCAATCAAGTATCATTACTTGAGAGAGTTAGTTCAAGACAAATAAGTGAAGATGGAATATGTGAATACAAAAGAGCATAAAATTGATATCTTCACAAAAGCATTACCTAAGGATTCTCATGAGTATCTAAGAGGTAAAATAGGGGTGATACCCATATCCAAAGCTACTTAAGAAGCATGAGTAGTGCCCTACATCAACCAAGCTAAATGTTGTATCTTACAACTCGATGCAGTGGATCTTACTTTAGGAGTTGTATAAAGTAATCAAAGAGCTGGAGTAGTAGATCAGTCACAAGTAAGGTGATAGATTTTGAAACTGATATTGTTAATATATGCATGTTGAGATGACAAGACTTTGGTATTTTTGTCAAAGAGGGAGAATTACAAAATAGAATACCAATCAAAGGGAGAAATATTTTAGGAGAAAGAAATATTTGCAATATCTAATCAAAGGGAGATAGTGTACTTGATAGTTACTATAGAGGGAGAAATGACTAAAAGCAATACATCTACCTAGTAAGAGGGAGAAAGTACTGAGCGAGATAGTCAGAAAGAAAAACATTGCAAGATGACAGTTGAAGGGAGTCATAAGGAAGAGTTAATTTTTTGTTGATTAGAACATAATGTTGTAGCCTATATAGAAGATGAAAGATGTTGATAGAGGGAGAGATTTCAATACAAGGAATTATTTTCTTTTTGGTATTGTTGCTGGTATTGGTTTTCCATCAATGCCAAAGAGGGATATTATTGAGAAAAGATTGATACAAGTATGAGAATGTGTTTCAATCAACATTTTGTCACTGATGTCAAACCGACTACTTACTATTAAGATAATTGCCTAGTTGATTTGAGTACTATCATTTTTTTGATTAATGGAGAGGATTTGATCAAATCAGATAATAAGAGTACCTAGAGGAAATGTTGAGTTATGATATGGAAAAGGAGTACAAAGATCAGTTAAGATAGTGAAAATATAGTGTATTGTTTATCTAATTAAGGCTGCAAAGGATGGATGCACTAATTAAGTCTACAAGAACAAGTAAGAAGAACTGAGTCTGCCAAGCTTGACTAACTAGATAGTAGGTTCTAAGCAAAGTTAGTGCAAGCTGAGCAGAAAATTAGTTGGAGGTGAGCTAAGTGAAGATTCAGTGTATGCCAAGTGAACTTAATGTAAGTTGAGTAAAGTTGAGTTGATGCCAAGCGCTAGTAAACTTTAGTGTTTATTGAGTAATCTAGTCGAAGATGAGTGGAAAAACAAGATGGAAGCCAAGTGACAACATATTGATGCTAAGTGCTAGTATTCATGTTAAATCATAGATTTGATGAATCTGCGCTAACTATTTCATTTTCTTGAATTTTGTGAAGTGTGTGGAAGATAACTATGATGAGTTGGTGGCACAAAATTTAAGGTAAATCATTCTGTGGTGAATTCAAAGAGGATTGAGGAAGAAGTCTCTAGAGGAACACAATGAAAAAGTGGGTAGATTCATTGTATCCTACCTAATCCGACCTAACCCTAAAATGGATGATTGAGGTGAAACAACAAAAGATCTTAAATCTTTATTTATATAGAGAGTTGGTCAGAAGAAAAGGTTGACATGTGCAAGAATCTAAGGAAGACAAGGAGTCTAATGTATTTGCTTCATTTAGTGACTGAATAGAAGAGACTACAATTGGCGTGCAAAGCAAGAAGGCTTAAGAGTATGAATGCTTGAAGGGTGAAGAATCTATTAGAGCTGAAGTGTGTGAAAGCCAAACAAAATGGAGGACTAAAACAGAGATCTATAATTTGCAAGTGAGTTGTAATTTGCTATCAGATCAAGCCTCACTATTACATTCTAATCATTGTATTAGTCTAGTGTAAATCCTTTGGATTAAGGTTGACCTAATAGTCATTTTTAAATCCTTTAATCAAGTGACATTCCAAGTGAATGATCTAAATTCCTCTAACAACACTCACTCCTAATAGTGTGATTAAAATCCTCTAACTAGGTCATATTTAATAGTATGTATTGTAACCTTTAATAGGGTTGGCCTTTTACATGGCATCACTTCAGAAGAGTGAGAATTAGTAGCATGTTACTGGAGGTTTTTCTCAAATTGGGTTTCCACATAAAATCCATTTAACAAATGTGTTATTGAATCTGTTATGTTTCATGTTTACATTTTTGCAAAGTTGTATTGACCTAGGATAGTAACCTAGAAAGTTTAAGCATTGTATGATCTAATGGATGCATGCATAATAAGGTTTTATGGATATGGGTTCACTAAGCTATGAATTTTTTTATTTGTACATCTGGACCTTGGATAACTAATTCAACCAACCCCCCCAATTATTCTAAAGAATTCTAATAGTCTTTCTAATCGTTTGAAGTTGCTTCCCTAAGATTGTGAGAATCCAATACTAGGCTTCCCAAATTTTCAACCAGTGGGAAACCTTAAGCCTTCATCTGATCTATTCATTCTTGGCCTACCTACTTGAATTGTCTTTCTTTTTGTAGCATTAGGAGTAAATTCATGTTCTCCACATTCGGGTCAAATTGACTCAGAGATGTTGTTCCAAGCATAGACCTTATGTATTTCACTAACTCCTTTTTTGAGGCTTTCAATATTTCCTTCTCTACTCTAGGATCTTCCAACTTATCCTTGATTTTCTCATTAGTTGACTTCCACATGTTAACCATAGAGTCATGAGCTGGGATGCCAAGATCAATTATCCTAATATGGAAATCATCCTTTGAGAGCTCATGAAATCTGACCTCCTTCTATGGTTCAACAATCTCAACTAGCATGTGGCCAAGTGTTGAATCCATTGCAAGTGTAAAAATTGTCTTATGCTTATTTGTCTTCTTGGATGGTTGAGAGGAGGTGACTTGTGTGATAAATTACTTTGATGGGGTTGCATCCTCATATCTCCTCTTCTTCCTATCAATGGTCTCTTCGACCCAAGACTCCATAGAAAGCACATTGATAGCAAATTGTAATGTAGTGGGGGTCAAATAGATTTGTAAAGATTAATGGAAGTGGATTGCTCTAGGAAGAAACAAGGAAGGTAGGCTACCTTGGTTATGAAAAGGGCTGAAGTATCCCCTTGCTGAGATGCTTCGTTCCTAGCCATCCTTGGGGTTAGTATCGCTATCCAAATTGATGACTTGAACAAGGGAAGATGGCTTGGCCACTAATTTTTCTTATTCTTCCCCTTATGCTTGTCATCCTCACTCTCTCCAGTCTTCCTGATGTTCAAAAGAGGGCTAGGTCCATAGTTAGGGATGAGTAGCATATTCTTTTCTAGAGGCTAGTCTCCACCTTGGACAATGAACTATAATGGCCTTGCAGATGTTGATGTAGTGGTTGTAGTGGTTTTTGGTGTGGTTGACTGTGTTGCTCCGACTGATACTCCACCTATAGAACTAGTTCTTTTGGTCCTCTTCTTCCTTACTCAAGTCCACTCCACCCATTTTTTTCTTCTCTTGATTATCCCCTACATGAGAACCTCCATAGTGTCAATGTCTGGATTAGTAGGTGGGGTAGACAAAAATTTTGTGCCATTGATCTTTTCATACGATATGGGGTACATGTAGGCTCCATCATCTACAAGGTTAGAAACATTAACAAAATCATTATATAATTTTATCTCTTCAATGGTTAGCTGTGACCAAAATCTCTCTCGAGTTAGGTACTCATTGAGACACTCAAAATAGAAGTCTTCAATATTTGGAACATGCTTGTAGACATATCCCAACTTTAAATGATCCCTAACAAAGTTTACCAAATTATATTGAGGTCTAAGTACCTCATAGTCTAACAACTTAATCTTTCTCTCAAAGATCTTTACCAAATTTTGAGCATCTAATCTAGAGGCACGTGAATATGCGCCAACCATTATAGGGAAGTGTAACGTCCCGACTATTAGGGTTGATTTGAAATACTAATACCTTCAAAATAAATGTTAGGTTTAAATACTAACAAGTATAGATATATTATTCTTGTCATAGTTTTGGCCATTATCTCATTCTCATCTACCCATTTATACAAGGGTACTCATCTCTCTCACTAATATGATAGCCATTTATACGAGGATCCCACTTCATGCATTGGCACTATAAGATTCCATCAATCCCATCTTAGCCATTTATATAAAGATGACTCCAGACTCTATACTGGCACGAAGACATTTATATAGGCGAGCAATGTCTTTATACTAGCACTATGGGTTCTTAATCATTTTATAAGAAATATATGTACTAAATAATTAATTAACTTATACTCATAAATATAAATAAATTCATAAACATAATTAAATAAATATAATATATAAACATACCTTTCTTACCTTCTTCTTTTCTTGGTCTATGTGGCTCTATCCTTAGTCGGCCCTTCAATGAATTATTCCTTCTAGATTATCTCAACTCTATATTTACTTTCCAAAACACTTCATTTTCTAATTATAAGGAAAGGAAAAAATATAACTTTTCATTTCTTCTTTTCCAAGAGTCACAATCTTTCATAATACAAATCCTTTGAAAAGCCATGACACTTCATAGTTATAACCCTTTTGAAAAGTCACAACACTTCATAACTAAAATCCTTTAAAAAAATCCCAATACTTTATAATCAAAATATTTTTGAAGAGTCACAACTGTTCATAATTATGACCCTTTCAAAAGGTTTTCATCCTTTCAATATCATTGATACCTTTTCAAAAAGTCACTTATTTCCTTCATATTACTTTCCTCTTCCAATTTCCATTTTTGAACTCCTCTCCTCTTCTCTTCCTTTTTTTTTCCTCTCTAAAATAAACTCTCCTCCCTTTTATATCTTAATTTTAAGGATTCATGTCTATTTGTTAAGCATCTCTTGACTTTTCATTAGATTTAGTTAATTTATATTATTCTATGTTATATTATTGTTGGTACCCATTATGGACACAGTTTTAAAACTTATAATTTATACTTTTGAACCGTTTTGAACTAAGGTTCAAAGTAGTTCAAAGTAGTTCAAAGTGGTTTGAAGTGGTTCAATTTGTTCAAACTGGGGTTCAATGTGGCTTCTTCCATGTTTAGAAAAGTTCATGTGGAGTTTTGAACCTCTTTGAACTAAGATTTAGAGTAGTTCAAAGCAGTTCAAGGTGGTTTAGAATAGTTCAAAGCAGTTCAAGTTAGTTCAAAATAGTTCAAAGTGGTTTGACTTGATGGGAACAGGTTCAGTGTTTCTTTTTTTTGAAAGGGTCTATTTTGTAGGTTCATCTGGTTATCAATGTTGAAGTTCAACTTCTAGTTTCCAATCCGAGTTCAAGTTCAATGGTCTAAAGACTCGGCTTCTACAGATTTAATTTGCAAATCCAGAAGATTAGCATCTTGAAGTTCAAAACCAATTTAGTTCAAAGCCACATTCATTGTTTTAGAAGTGCAAGTCTTGACTATGCCATACAAAATAATGATAAAGAGACTAGTAATTTGAAGATGGTTGGAATTCATTATAAATCCAACAAATTGATACGAGCAAACATGAAAAGTATAAGACTCTTGTTGTCAACTTTATAATTCTGATTTTCTGACAATCATATAGACCCTCAAACAGTGACCTGTAACTTTTGACTCAAAAGTTATTTTCAAAATAGCTTTAGTGAGAATGTGGAAAACTAGGATTGTGACAACATATCCAAAATTCAGAAAGATCCAATGGTGCAATAATTAGTTATGCCCCTCTCAATCAAACCTATTTTTACTGTTAGAATTATTTCTAATCCACCCAACATCTTGAATATTTTGTTTAAAACTAGATCATTCAAATGCCAGGTGGCATATGAAAACTCCCTCACATAATGCTGATCTATGAAAGGTGTCATGGTCTAAAGATTTAGATTCTACAAGTATTCCTAATGTTATCTTTATAAAGACAATTTTAAAACAAACATCGGGTCTAAGGAAGTGATAATAAAGAATAGCTTCCAAAATCTAAAGAAGAATTAGTTTTAATAACTAAAAAATTACGAGGAAGGGAAGGAGAGACAGATTTTGAAAAGAATCAGCTATGTTAGGAACCAAAGAAGAGAAGGAGGCTTATGTATTGAGGATTTTCTCATTACATGGGGTTCCACTTTTCTTTCCCAAGGGCAGACTTTGTGCTATAGGGAAATTTTGGCTAGGAATAACAGAGATAACAAAGAGGCATGGGAATGATTTTCTAAATTTCATTATAAGGAAAGGGAGTGCTAGTAAAATGTTTTTTTTTTTAGGAGTTTATGTCTAATCAGTTTGGTTCTCTGTAATTGTAACTAAGCATTAAAGGAATAGAGAGAAATGCTATCAAAAACATTGTGTTCTAGCATTGTTCTTCAGATTAAACAATATTTTGCTTTTTCTTATCGTATTCGATATTTCTTTGTTAATGGCCTTTGTTACCATGAAAAATTTTGATTTTTCATGTGACTATACTCTTGGAAGTCATCTATAATTTAATCACCATTTTCTTGTAATGGAAGGAATTAGAGAGATTGACTTTACACGATCTTTCTGCTTCTGTCTGTTTTCTCTCTCTTTGTCCCATTTTGTTAGTTTAACATCAACATCTATGTCATAGCTATGCGTAGGTGTCAAAATACCTTTCATTCTTTCTGGTTAAAAGCATCCATATTCAAATTCATTGCAAATCATTTACATGAAGTTGTACCTGATAAAATTTAGAGGGCGCTTACACTCTTTCAATGGTGAAGTGACCCAATTGTTAGTGCTGATTAGTCTTCTTACTTGGGTATTTAGAGTTATATTTGCATGTATTTTCTTAGAGGATAATCTGTTCACTAACAATTATTTATTTACTTACTTATTTGTGTTTATTTTATTTATTATTAAATTCTATTTAGAGAGTTAACATACTTTATAAGGACAAACACAACCAAGTTGATGCTCCCACAAAGGTGTGGAAGGAAAAAGCTATAGAAGGAAAGGCCCAGGGGGGAGAAGCTAATGGAGAAAGTTTCAAGGGAGATCCCCCAATGGGACATAACACTTTGGAAGGAAATAAAGGTTCTAAGGAGGCATGAAAAAAGACCAACAGTGTCTTGATTGATATAGTGCCAAGTCCTATAATCACTTCACAGAAGAATGGAGGGATGGATGTGGCTGATATTACTGCAAGTGTAGGAAAGAATTCCATTGAGGAAACCACAAAGATGGATACCACTTATGCCTCTTATGTTCTAGAAGCTCGGGAAGGGCCTTTTGTTGAGGAGCTAAGACATTCACAAGAATCCAACTTTAGTGCAAACAAAGGGGTCTCCCCTACAACGATCAACTGATTCCTTGAAAGGGTCTTGGCCACCACTCCTAGCCACCTTTCCCAGTTGGAGGACCTCCTTGATAGCTGCAAGGAAGCCAATGAAGCTCCATGGACATCAGTCAAGAATAAGAAAAAGAAAAATAGTAGGGATCCTTCGCTAGTCTTGCTTGCAACCACTAGAAATAGGGTGAAAGCTTATATTGGATGCATATCTGGTACCCCAAGGAGGAAAAACAAGAATCAAATTAGATTGTAAGAAACAAGGAGAAATATTCTGTATGGGACCCAAAGAACCATCCAAGAATCTTGCAGCCAAAATAAAGCATGAAGATAATTTCCTAGAATATTTGTGGACACAATGGAATCCACAAACATCAAATTGTTAGGAATATGATTAGGGATCATAGGCCAGATTTATTTTAATACAAGAAACTAAAATGAAGAAGGAGAAAATTGATAAGATTTCCTTTGGTAAAGGAATGAGGAAAATGGCTACTAACTCGAATGGTGCTTCAGGTGGTCTGCTAATAATATAGAAGGAATCCTTTGCAGCCAACATCATCTATGACAAGGGTAATATTTTGCGTATGAAATTTTTGGAATTTTTTTTTTGATTTGGTTGCCTAGATGGGTGATTTTAAGGGCATTGTTATGGGGAATTTCAATACCCCTCTCTTGGCTTCTAAAAAGTTAGGAGGGTCACCACCTGATGTGGATAGCAAGCAACATTTAGATGACTTGATAAGGGATTTGGCCCTTCTAGATGTTGATCTCGAGGGATGCAAATATACCGAGTCCAACAAGAGAATTGGTTAGGAGTGCATCTAGGTGAGATTGGATAGAGCCCTTATTACTTTGGATTGGATGAGTCAATTTTAGTGCCAGTTTCATCTTTGGTGAGGCTTGGTTCGGACCATTCTCTTATCTCTCTTATTCTTGACAGAGTCAATAGAAATAAGGTTTTTCCATTTAGATTTGAGAAGATGTGGTCAGCGCATCCTAGCCTATATGAAAAAATCAAGGAGTGGTGGGATATTGAGGTTGATGGCACAGCCATGTGCAAGGTTGCTAAGAAACTCAGATTCATTAAGTTAGAAATTCAAAAATGGAACAAATTGGACTTTGGCAATATATTCCATGATAAAGAGAGGATTTTGGAGAAACTTGTTTAGGTGCAGGAAGAGATCTAGACCTGGGGTTATGATGATATTAAGATGAATACTAAGAAGGAAATCCTTGCTAATCTTCACAACATAGTGGGTAAAGAGGAAATGTTTTCGAGGCAGAGCTCTAGGTAGGTCTGGCTCAAGGAAGAGCACAAAAACTCTAGATTCTTCCACTTGTCTACTATGAAACACAGGGCTACCAATAGAATTTGTGAGATTAAAAAAGGAAATGACACTGTCAAGGAAGATAATGAGATAGTGGAGGAGGCTATCAGGTACTTCTCTTCTATCCTCACTAAAGATCTTAACTTGGATGTTGAGGACCAAAATGTTATTCTGAACACCATTCCTAATGTTATTAGTGATGCTTAGAATTGGGCCTTAGTGGCTATACCAAACCTTGAAGAAGTTAAAGAGGAAGTTTTTTCTCTATTGGCTGAGAAGGCCCCTGGCCCTAATGGTTTCCCTACCTTTTTATTCTAGATGTTTTGGGAAATTATTCAATTTGATCTTGTCAAAGTTGTTCAGGAGTTTTTTGGTGCGAAGAACCTGCTAAAAGAAATCAATGCCACTTTTTTTTGTTTTGATACCTAAAGTTATTGGTGTTGATTCTTTTGGCTATTTCAAACCAATTAGCCTTTGCAATTCTTTCTACAACATCTTTGCAAAAGTCTTAACTAATAGAATTATCAAATTACTCCCAGAGATTATTGCACCTCAACAATCGGGTTTTATCCCTTGCAAACAAATTTTGGACTCCATCATTGAGGTTCACAAAGTTATTCATTCCCTTGAAGTTGGAAAACATGAGGTTTTTCTACTCAAACTTGATCTATCTAAGGCCTATGACATGGTGGATTGGGGGTTTTTGGACAGAATCCTTGAAGCTATTGGTTTCAATGCTAGAGTGTGAATGATTATTTCCCAATTGGTTTCCACCCCTTCCTTTGCAGTCATGGTTAATGGGACCCCCTCTGACCTCTTCAAATCCTCTAGGAGTCTTTGTCATGGGGATCCTCTATCACCTATCCTCTTCATCATCCTAGCTGAAGGTTTGGGTAGGCTCATTCATTCTAAAAGGAGTAGAGGGAATTTGGTGGGCCTGAAACCTTCTTCTAGCCCCTTGATTTTCACTCACTAGCAATTCATGGATGATACCATTTTGGGAGGTGAGGCCTCAGTGAGAGACACTAGGTCTATGAAATGCATCCTCAATACTTACTCCAAGGCCTCTGGGCAGCTCATCAACTGGGACAAGAGTTTGGTATTTTTCTTCAGTACCCCTTTAGACAGATAGAAGAAAATTGTTGGCATTTTGGGCTATTATATTGGGGCCCTCCCTTCCATCTATTTAGGCCTCCCTTTGGGGATTAAACCTCCTGATAGCTTCTGGGACAATCTAATTGACAAATTCAACAGGAAGCTGGCAGGATGGAAAGGCATCACTTTGAGTCAGGCTGGCAAAGTGTTGTTGATCAAGTCCACTTTGCAAAATTTACCCACTTATGCTTTTAGCCTCTTCTCTATCCCTTCTAAGGTGGCTGATCATTTGGAAGTTATTTAGAGGAATTTCATGTGGTCAAGCACTAATGAGAACAAGAAATACCCTGTGGTGGCCTAGGATAACATCTACAAATCTAAGAAGAAAGTGGGTCTTTGGATTAGAAAGCTGAAACAGTTCAGCTATGCTCTTCAAGCGAAATAGATTTGGAGACTATTTAATACAAGTGGTGAATGGAGAGATATTCTAAAGTTAAAACATGCTACAAATCTCAATCTCAAACAATTTATAAGCAGGGATCCTGACCCTAAAGGCTCTAATATTTGGAATAGCCTTCTAAGGATGAAGAGCTTAGCCTTTGAGAAAGCGAAATGGCTACTGGGTGATGGTGAGGATATTAATTTTTGGCATGATGACTGGCTCAGATCTAGATCTATTTGGGATATTAAGCCTTTTAACAGATGGGCTAATGCTTGTATTGAAAGATTTTGGAGCAGGGTGAGTGATATAGGTTTCATAATGATTGGATTGATCTGGCTGAGATGTCATAGGAGCTCAAGCCACTGATGGACTTGGTTAGGAATATTCCTTTTTCACATAACAAAGATTCCATCATCTGGGGGGAGACTGTGAATGGTACTTATACAGTGGCCTCTAGCTATGAGAGTTTGCAAAACCTTGGCCCGAGCCCTGTGTGGGCCAAATCCTAGTATCCAGGGCTAATCCCAAAAATTAACATTTTCTTCTAGATTATGCTCCAAAATAATATCCTTACAATGGGCAACCTCACCAAGAGGGGAAATATGATGCCCAACAAATCCATTTTATGAAAAAATCACTATGAAAGTGTTGAGCATATTTTTATCCACTGTCCTTACATCAGCACCATCTTGTCTCTTTTCCTATCTTTTTTCAACATGTCTTGGTGCTTCCCTTCCAACATTTTGGGTCTCTTTAAACAATGCAACCTTGGGATGTTGGGGAGCGACGCCATGGCTTTGTGGAACTGGACCTTACACCATGTGTGTTGGGGGGTTTGGAAAGAGCGAAACAACAAAATTTTCAAGGATAAGGAGACCAAGGTAGACATTTTTTTTCACAAATGCCTTAATTCCTTGATGGAAAACTACACTAAAATCAAAGGCCTAATCCCCCCTCCTAGTACAAAGAGCAGGGACAATAACAAGAGGGATGGATGGAGACAGTCTCCTCCGCCTTAGGGATGGCATAAGGCTAATTTTAATGGGGTGGCCAGAGGTAACTTGGGAAAGGTTGGGGTGGGAGGAATCATCAAAAATTCTTTTGGTATAAGGATTTTTGTGGTTGCAACCCCCCTTGGAATACAAACTAATCATTATGTGAAGGCTATAGCAACTCACTAGACTATTAAATTGGCAGGAGAAATGGGAGCGAAATGTCTCTGGTTGGAAGGAGACTCAAAAAATATTATTGATTATTTAAATGAGAAGAATAAGCCAACTTGGATGACTACAAATATCATTAATGACTGCATCCAACATCTCAAGACCTTTGAAAAGACCTATGTGGCACATGAGTATTGAGAAACTAATCAAGTGGTGGACAAGCTGGCTAACTAGGCAGTCAAGTACATTGAAGTGGCCATGTGGATAGATGGCTATAATATCCCATCAAAAATTAATGAGTTAATTGAAAGGGAAAGGATCCTAGCTAGATTTGGTATCATAAAAAGTTTGTCTTGATTGTTAATAAGTTACGGGAAGTAGTCAAAAATATGATGTGTAGATTTATTATGATTGTTAGTGTTTTATGGAGAATGTGCAAAATTATGATGTGGAAGAATGATAGCACTTGTACTTTGCACATCAACAATTTATATCAACTTATTTCAAGGACTAATCTTGGGTAGAAAATTCACAAAGCGGATAAGGTCTAAGAAAATGAGGAGCACCAAAGTTTTTTTGAACTTGAAGGGTTTGATACTGGTTATAGAGCTTGCACAGAGGAGGACAACATGGTGGGAGAAAGACATAGGAGGGAACCAAAGGATGAAGCCCAAAAGTGGTGAAGGCGTTCCAAAGTGTGGAACATTTTGAAAAATGGGAAAATCACAAATTTCATTGAAAGACTCCATGGTTGGAAACCTTCCATTACCAAGATTATGGTAAAGAGTTGGAATAAGGGAATAGTTAAATTGATGGGGTGGACTTCACAGTGATGGAGGATGTCATATTCATTATTTCAGGCATTCCCATTGTGGGAAAGAAATTCTACAGAGACAGGAAAATTTCAAGGCAAGTGGTGGTGGAATTCATAAAGGATCAAGAGGAAAAAAAGGCACTGGTGAAGAAAGGAGTGCATATCTTCTGAGCTCCATCAAGCCATTATGGAGGTTTGTGTTGTGAGTCATCATCAAATATATCTCCCTCGATACCAAATTTGACCGCCTTTACACCCACCACTTTGTGTTACTTAAGCACTTCAAGTATGGGGCAAAAAACTCTATTTCCCTTCGACATGTACTCTTCTATGAATGAGATCATTAGTGATTATCAAGAGAAGCATACTAGGAATCCGGTGCTCCATGAGGGGCTTTTAGTGTTAATCTATGAATTCTTTAAGGCTATATTATCTCAACTCTATATTTATTTTCCAAAACTCTTCATTTTCTAATTATAAGGAAAGGAAAATTTGTACTTTTTTATTTCTTCTTTTCCAAGAGTCACAACCTTTCATAATACAAATCCTTTGAAAAGTCACAACACTTCATAGTTATAACCCTTTTGAAAAGTCACAACACTTCATTACTAAAATCCTTTGGAAAACTCCCAATACTTTATAATCAAAATATTTTTGAAGAGTCACAACTACTCATAATTATGACCTTTTCAAAAGGTTCGCATCATTTCAATATCATTGATACCTTTTTGCAAAGTCACTTATTTTCTTCCTATTACTTTCCTCTTCCATTTAGACTCTTCTATGAATGAGGTCATTAGTGATTATCAAGAGAAGCATACTAGGAATCTGGTGCTCCATGAGGGGCTTTTAGTGTTAATCTATGAATTCTTTAAGGCTATATTATCTCAACTCTATATTTACTTTCCAAAACTCTTCATTTTCTAATTATAAGGAAAGGAAAATTTGTACTTTTTCATTTCTTCTTTTCCAAGAGTCACAACCTTTCATAATACAAATCTTTTGAAAAGTCACAACACTTCATAGTTATAACCCTTTTGAAAAGTCACAACACTTCATAACTAAAATCCTTTGGAAAAGTCTCAATACTTTATAATCAAAATATTTTTGAAAAGTCACAACTACTCATAATTCTAACCCTTTCAAAAGGTTCGCATCCTTTCAATATCATTGATACCTTTTTAGAAAGTCACTTATTTTCTTCATATTACTTTCCTCTTCTATTTTCCCTTTTTGAGCTCCTCTCCTCCTCTATTCCTTTTTTTTCTCCCTCTCTAAAATAAACTCTCCTCCCTTTTATATCTTAATTTTAAGGATTCATGTCTATTTGTTAAACATCTCTTGACTTTTCATTAGATTTAGTTAATTTATATTATTCTATGTTATATTATTTATTTACTTACTTATTTGTGTTTATTTTATTTATTATTAAATTCTATTTAAAAAATTAACATATTTTCTACAATATTGTCTCTTGTATTTAATTTTATTTCTTTCTTTGCTCATTAAGATTTTATTATTATTTTAATTATTTAAAATATCATGCTAAATATTATTTTATTAATAATATAGATTAAATTATTATTATTTCTTTATTTTATATTTTAGTATTAGTTTTAATATAACCTTATTATTTATTTAATAACATTGTATTATCTAATTATTATTAAAATTCTATTGTAAAATGGGGATATGATAGTCCACCCTTCCTCAAATTGCTTGTCCTCAAGCAATTAGATTATTTCTTTTGTTGAGTTGAAATATATATTTCGTTTAGTCCAAATTATTAGGTTTCTATCACGGATATGTTTGAATCATTTCTAATAATCATTAACTTTCTTCATTGGTCTTTTATATAAATTATTTTTTCTACCTCCTCTTTAACCCTACAGGATGGCAAGATTATGCTCTGATACCACTGTAATATCCCTGACTATTAGGGTTTATTTGAAATACTAATACCTTCAAAATAAAATTTAGGTTTAAATACTAACAATTATAGATATATTATTCTTGCCATAGTTTTGGCCATTATATCATTCTCATCTAGCCATTTATACAAGGTTACTCATCTCTTGCACTAGCATGATAGCCATTTATATGAGGATCCTACTTCTTGCAATGGAACTATAAGATTCCATCAATCCCCATCTTAGCCATTTATACAAAGATGACTCCTAACTTTATACTGGCACAAACTCATTTATATAGGCGAGCAATGGCGTTATACTAGCACTATGGGTTCTTAATCATTTTGTAAGAAATATATGTACTAAATAATTAATTAACTTATATTCATAAATATAATACATAAACATACATTTCTTACCTTAGTCAACCCTTCAATGAATTATTCCTCCTAGATTATCCCAACTTTATATTTACTTTCCAAAACACTTCATTTTCTAATTATAAAGAAAGGAAAATATATACTTTTTCATTTCTTCTTTTCCAAGAGTCACAACCTTTCATAATACAAATCCTTTGAAAAGTCAAAACACTGCATAGTTATAACCTTTTTGAAAAATCACAACACTTCATAATTAAAATCCTTTGAAAAAGTCCCAATACTTTATATTCAAAATATTTTTGAAGAGTCACAAATGTTCATAATTATGACCCTTTCAAAAGGTTTGCATCCTTTCAATATCATTGATACCTTTTCATAAAGTCACTTATTTTCTTCATATTACTTTCCTCTTCCATTTTCCCTTTTTAAACTCTTCTCTTCTCTTCCTTTTTTTCCCTCTTTAAAATAAACTCTCCTCCCTTTTATATCTTAATTTTAAGGATTCATGTCTATTTGTTAAACATCTCTTGACTTTTCATTAGATTTAGTTAATTTACATTATTCTATGTTATATTATTCATTTACTTATTTATTTGTGTTTATTTTATTTATTATTAAATTCTATTTAGAAAGTTAACATACTTTCTACAATATTGCCTCTTGTATTTAATTTTATTTCTTTCTTTACTCATTAAAATTTTATTATTGTTTTAATTATTTAAAATATCATACTAAATATTATTTTATTAATAATATAGATTAAATAATTATTGTTTTCTTGTTTTATATTGTAGTATTAGTTTTAATATAACTTTATTATTTATTTAATAACATTGTATTATATAATTGTTATTAAAATTCTATCTTAAAATGGGGATATGATAGGAAGGGACTATCAACTATCTTCTTTACAGTAGAGCACAAGGTATTCACTTCTTGGATTTGTTGACTATGTCCTAGTCTTCAGGATACCTCGGCAACCTCTTAGGAAATCCATTATAAGCTCCTATTCGCAAATAGGAGAAACTTGAAAAATGGATGAAAGAGTAGCCGAATTAGCTTATGGTTGAAGTTACCTCTGGTGAGAATCTCCTTTCAAGGCATCCTTGCAATTATTGGCATAGCCTCATTGTGAAGGTATCATTGACAGCTAAGTACTCATAGCTTCTTTGCAGTTGCAAATATGGTTAAAATCCATCGACTTCAATGTGCTCATCATAATTTCGGATGCTAGGGAGGTCGGGCCACAAGTGGTGGGTTGTCAATGCATAGATCAAATAAGAGGAAATGTAGAATTTCTTGAATCCTCTAGCTGAATTCAACCACGAGGTGAGCTCATC
Source organism: Cupressus sempervirens (assembly GCA_028749045.1). Lineage (NCBI taxonomy): Eukaryota > Viridiplantae > Streptophyta > Pinopsida > Cupressales > Cupressaceae > Cupressus > Cupressus sempervirens. Next base: position 623,788,378 of record CM053792.1, read on the forward strand.
ACAGATGATTTATGGTTGGTCAATCTCCATACCCTTAGCACCTATTACTTGTATTAGGAAGAAGTGGTGCTCGATTAACTCCAAAATCTCCTCTTTTCCTTTCATTCTGAGGAGTGTGAGGATGTCCACAATCTCTCACTTTAGATTTGTGCCAAAATGGGTCCTTGGCATTTCGCTCTTCTTTGAGCGAGCAGTCTGGAACCATGTCCTCTACACGTCTTCCTGTCTGAGGGTCTTCTTTTCATTGAACATTGACGTGGAAGACCTGAAATGTACATCAAAATACTACTCCTTGATGGGAATGCCAAATGCGAACTACATCAATGCCTTGATGATTGATATGAGATTAGACTGGTCAAGAAACAAAATTTTCTTTATTTCCAGTTTGTACCGCTCTATGCATTCCTTCACTAACTCAGGTGTGTGATCTGCCATTGTAAAACTGACTGCTTCTATTAGTTTGCTCTCTTTAAGTTTCTAAGTGATTGGGTGAATAGGTTGAGAATTTACTCTCCTGTGAAGATCACCCAAATCATAGAATTTGAAGGAGGTGTCTATAAGCTCTTTTAACTCACACTCCAAGCCAATTAGCTTATTGTAACCAGCAGCTCTGATTGTCATTCACTATGATTGCATAGGAATCAATTCTTGATAAATAGTTGTTTAAATATACTTGAAGAAACCAATTGCATGCAATTCTGATGAAATAACTTTAGGAATTAGAACATTGGCACCACATGAATGCAATTAAGTTTGATCAACGATTATCATGACAAGATTTGCATTTAATTTCATGAGTAATAACTATTTAAACTTTCTATTCATTTGCACATAAAATACTAACTTCCCAAGAGTACTCTTACTTTACTTAAAGTAAATTGATATGACTAAGAATCACTTAACAATACAAATACTTTAGCTTTACGAGAAGTGCCTTACTTTGCTTCAGAATTCAAAATGTAAATATACTTAATGATGTTAACATATGAAGGAAAGAGAGAGAAACACTTATCTTTTTCGCAAACCTATTTTCCTTTTATTCGGAATCCTAGCACGAGGAGTAATCCTTTTGATAGCTTGTGCACTCTGTTCTTTCTCTTTCCACCTAAGGCTTTTATCACTGCATCTTCTTTATATCAGGCTCACATTTCCATCACTAACTTCTTCGAAAGTATCTTCTGAGCAACTCTGAAGGATATTTGTATTTTAGGGTAACTTGACTTTTGTTCTCAAAGCCCCAAAGAAGCAGCCCTTTTCATTGTCTTGGGGCAGAAAACCCCTCTCTCAACAATATTTCTTGGATTGAAGCACATCAAATAATATTCAACCTTTCACTTCATTCTAATAACCTCGATGCTAAAACTTGAGCATAACTTATTGGTTATGAGCCTTTAAATGTTTCTTTCAATATTGTGCTCACACTATTTGATCATTGGTGTTGAGCTCACACTATTTGATCATTGGGGTTGAGATTTGGCTTAAGTTCACACAGCTTCAGAAATAGAACTAAACAACTTCATTTCCATGAATGTGCAATAGAAAAACTATAGACCCATGTTCCCTCGTAGTACTTGATCTTATCTCCACAAATTTGAATGAGACTCACTCTGACTTCTATCTATAGCTTCGTAGGCCTTTGAGCGTTGGCAAAATTGTAATCATAACCTATTAATCACTGTCACAACTTGATCCCTTGGATTCACACTTGATGTAGTTCGATCAAGGGGAAAATCAGCTCGAAAGCTTAGAATCCATGGGACATGGAATGTTAGGGCAAGATAACAAATAAAGAGGTGTAAAAAAGCTCATTCCTCATCGGGAGGGTGCCATAACACATTCCAACCATGCCTAGATCACCTAGACCCTCTACACACCGAAAAAATAGGAAACCCGCTTAGGTGATGGGTAAAGGGAATGCAAAGGGAAACTAACAAACAAAGAAAGTAGAGTTCTTCGGGAAAGATGAGAAGTAAGTTACCTATGGGCACTTAGACACCACACTTGGACATACACTCATTTCCATACCAAAGACTTCAAGCTTTTAAAGGGGTAAGACTAAAACTTGGCAACACATTAGAACCCTACATCTCTTGTAACCCTAATCACATTTTAATATAACATGCATTCCATTACCATTTTCAAAATCATTCTATCCAAAATCTATTTTCCCCACATCATAACAATAATTCAATTCCTTTATCAATAATGTAAGAACAAAATTATCCAATTATCATTTTGAGGTGAATTAAAATAAGATAAGGTGCATAACCATACAAATCACTTATATTAGCTAATCACAATTGTATGTATAACTAATTTGATATAAATTTAGTGATCATCCATAGCATGAAACCCATCACATCTTATGCTATCATTCCCTATCAATGTAGTCCAAATCCATGAATCATTAATATTGTAACTTAGCATCTCATCACATAATATCCTCATTACACTACTCATCAATGACTCTCTTCTAACCTCAACATTAATATTCCATGAGAGAATTTATCATCCTAATACATATTTTACATATTCCATCTATAATTTTCTAATGTTTCTATCATGCCCAAGAGACCATATGTAATTAAACATCATTTAGGAAATTTAGCATTTGATTACCATTTCTATATTCATAACTCACACAAAGGACTAAATTAACATCATCTTAAGATATCTCCGACATGAAGTTACGTGTACATATAAATGACTTTACATCCAATTTACCTTATGGTCACTTCTTATAATTAAAGGAAAGAATATAATCTAATTATTACGTGACATCATAACTTAAATGTACAATCATGTTTCAAAAAGTCTACACAAATTTATAATATTTGTTGTATTTCAAAAATTAAAGATTTTTAAAAATAGTTAAAAAAAAGGTAACTTATAGAAAGGTAACGATAACATGTAAAGGATCTATGTTTACTTTTACATAGAACTTTGTTTAAAAAAAATACGCTAATTACTTATATAAACTTTAATTTCACTTTGAAAAAGTAACCAATCTTTATTATTTTGTTTGAGAAATACAATAAAATAGTATATATAAAAGTTACAATAAAAGTGGTGAGTGGTAAGTGGTAACCAATAACTGAAAATTCAAATATGTATAGGTAATCATTGTCCCCGGGCCCCCTCGCACTCAATTAATAATTTCCTTTTACCATTTCAACTTTAATGCCGCATGCCGAACATTACATTATTCCCTAACATCATATGGACATTATTAAAATCATAATGCTATGTAGAATCTCTGAACCGGCAATGTGCTTTTATTTTCTCGGTTAATGGTTTTGTCTAATTCACCGACGTGGCAACTTCTTTTATGTTTTTCCACGTTTTCCGTGACGTGCCTTTTCTTTATCCTTTGACGTGGCAATTTGCTTTTATTTTGCACGGACCCAATTAGGGAGGATCACAAGGGGGCCCCTGATGAGTAGACAGCACAACTACTTTAAAAGGTAGAGGACAGAGCCAGACTGTTGCAAAATACTCTCCGTTCACACTACGGATTACGACGCTTTTGATCTACCAAATAAATTTATAGATTGCGGTTCAGCTACCAATATATATCGGTGTGCATAAATCCTGACGTCCGCAGTTTTTGTTTTACTCAGAAAAATAACGACAATATTTAGTTAAAACATCTCTACTGTATGGTTGGTGGGAATACAGAGGGACCTCACATCACCAGTGGTCGGCATGGAAAATCATGTTTGAGGACATGAGAGTTCGCTTTTAGAAGACTGCAGTGTGGAGTTTGCGGGATTGATAGGGTGAGTGATCTTCAATTCAGAGTTTTTTAACACGCATCTCCACTCACTAAAAGGCAAAATATTATATAGTTGGAATCGGTGATTTTCCGGAAATATCTACCTTCGTATTGGACTGCGCAGAGGATGCCACATCAATAAACAATGATTGTTGTTGTTGTCATTTATGTGCTTAAACAATGATTGTTGTTGCAGAACAGGTCTAATTTTAAAAAAAAGAAGGTAACACCATTATTACTAGGGGAGAGGACCCAATAGTCGTGCACTCTAATTTCGACACTCTCAAAGTCTATCGTAACCATGAAAAAAATGGTTGATTTTTTTTTTAACATCTTCATCAGCTAGTTAATTACTTATAACTAAGGTTTCGACTCCTTGCCATCAAATTTGGTATCGTTTGTATGGCTCGTACTAAAAGGTGTCCATAATCTCATTTTTCGAACCCCCTACCTATCCTAGTCAATTCCCACCCCCCATATTTGAATTGCTCTGTCCCAATACTTGTACATTTTATCGTGTTACATTTTGTGCATATATGTTTAATATGAACACATACTATTCATTAATAGCAAATTAGAACTTTAATTTTTAGATGATTATATACTTTATTTAAACACAACGTTTCTAATTATTAAACAAATATTATAATACATTAACATTTTTTAAACTAATAAATAATTTCATATAACCTAATGTTATATGGCGGTGGACGTAACCCTAAAAACCTTTTATCATTTAACCTAATGTTTTATGGCATTTAGTTTTGGCGACACTCGATAAACCCTAGTGATGGCTTCTGGAACGCTGATGCCATGAGTCAGTCCATCCAAGTGATATCTTCTGGAATGCCGCTGCCATAAGTCGTTCCATGGCCTTGATTGCTACTGCCACTCGTTGCAGGTGAATGTGATTCATAGGGTTTATAGTTTGTTAATAGTTTGCGGCTTAACGTCATTTCTTATTTGTGGTTTCTTCTTTGCGTTCCCTGGTTTTGCAGGATCAGAGAAGTTCGACCCCCTGTAATCTGAGCACCGGATGTTGGGAATATTGTTGTGCGATCCTCGCTGTTGTTTCTGCTCGTGCGTTGCTGCCCTCGCCTGCGTCAAATTGGGTTCTCCTGTGTTTTGAGCTTCGGTAAGGACATCACATCAAAGCTCGGCTCAGACCATTCGCCTCGTCTTTCCTTTGACCATATCGCCTCATCTTTTACTACTAATTATTACTGGTTGGGTTTGCTGTTAAAGGGTTTGTTGTCAAAGGGTTTGCTGTTAATTAGTAGTTGGTTTGTAAAAGGTTTAGGGTTTTGGTTTGTAAAGGGTTTAAGGTTTTGTGCATTCCAAAGCTCAGGAGCCCCAATATGTCACCATTAAAGATCATTGGAAGGTTTGTACATGCTCTCTTTTGCTCTAGCGACTCCAAGAGTGGAGGCTCGTGTGTGAGGAATACTTCTTCAACAAAGTGTTACCCAGGCTCATTCTCTTATCTTCAGCTTACTATCTTATCTTTTTAGTAAATGAAGAAATCTCTATGAAGGGATATTTGTAGCTGTAGCTTCTCCTTGCAACCCACTAATCTTACAAAAGTAGTTAGATAGATTGCAAAAGCCATTGCTTAGGAAATTTTCAACTGTAGGTGAGGGATTCTATTGATTGTAAAAGTATGATATTGTTAAATTAGTAGCTGGTTTATGTTTTTGTTTTTACGAGTTACTGATTAATGATAATGTATAACCATGATTTAACCTAAATTATTATAAGTTATTGCATAGGGTTAGTAGATTATTTTTTTTTTAAAATTTTCTTTTCAACCCATGTGCTAAATGACCAGTTGTGTATTTGGGACAGGGAAAATTCATGGAAGCTTCGTAGAAAAATGCAAATCAGAGGAGAGGGATGTAAAGTTTTACAAATGTGTCTATGGACACACAAAATTTTCAGGAATTTGGCATATTTTGAGCAGGTAAGGTCTTTATCAGACCTTACTGGGCAAATGACCCAGCCTTTCCTTTCTGCAGTTAATACTCCAGATTTCAGAGTTGATGGGTGGTCATAGATTATTATTTTTTGCATTATTTCATGAATTTTTTAGTTTAAAGATATAGTTTAATTATCAAATTTGTGAAAAATCTGCAACTTTAAATAAATGTTTTGCTCTCTTTAGTATTTGAACTTATTAAAGAACCATGTGTTGCACATTGTCTTTTATTAGTTCTGGGGCATCAAAATTCATAATTTCATGTTGGCAGTCTCTGCATTTGTCTGTTGAAATGTTCCATTAACTTAAAAATGTACCTAGGGATAATGTCTGGTGGGAAGCAATCACCATGACTTTTATTAAACAAATTATCTAAACATATTGTTGGATGTTAAAAGGAAACAATAGTATTTCCATTTGTATGTCTTATTACACATTCTTTGTATGTTCTTCCTTAAGCAACAATAATGTGCTTCTTTAAACGACAGTGAGAACAAAATCAAGATGCATTTCAGTGGATTCTTGAAGAATATAACAGCAACATTCATATTTGAAGACTAATCAAGTAATATAATAGTTTTTCAGATTATATATATAGGCATGAAAAAAGAAATTACATAGTTGGAAATAGTAGAGGAGGTAGGAGAGAAGGACTAGTCAATAGAACATTACAAAATGCCAAACTTTTCATTGGAAAATAAGATTGGACTGCTATTGTAGAAGAGGACCAGTCTGTAGTATATAACAAAATGACTAGCTTATGAAAATAAAAATTCTTCTACTATAACAAAATGACAAAATGACTAGCTTGTGAATAGAGAGGTACTCCATATGAACATGTCTATAGGATCATTAGTTTACCATAAAGCCAGGGAAGGGTTCAGGTTCCCCCTCAGTACTATCTACTGTAGGATTTTCTGGACTAGCTGAATCAACTTGTGGGGTGATGGGAATCATGCGCTCAAACATATTTTCATCTAACAATCTACCAATTGGGAATTGTTTGATTGGAGAATGAGGGGGGCTTTGGCTAACAACAGCTTGAATGTTGTGAAGAGCAGCATAGGTAGGGGATAGAATGTTGTACATATCCCTCAAAATTTGATGATGCTCAGGTAAGGGGGTTGTTGGAGTATTGTTGTGACCTACTCTGTTTGCATTTGGTTCTGAAATACTGATGTTATAATCAAGTTGCATAGGGGATATATTTTCAATTCCTATGTCGTCTTTCTGTTTTGCCAGCCTACCTTTTCTACAATCTAGCTTTTCTTTCTTCTTTAACTCCCTCTCTTTTTGTTGCTGCAACTTTTCCTCTTTCTTCTGTTGCTTTATCGTTTGTCTTTCAAGTTTTTGCTCATCTTTCCTTTTTCTCAACTCAGTTTTTAGTTTTTTCTTTTCCTCCAACTGTTGTTTCTTCCTTTCTTTCAGTTCTTCAAGTTCAACTTTCCTTGCTTGTTGTTGCTCTTGCAACATTATGTATTCATTAGATGTAAGTATTTGAGATTTTCTTCCCAATCTAAGAGTAGCATTATCAGATGGCACAGATCTCTTTGTGACCCTTTCAATTGGTAGCTTCAAAAAACTTCTTAATGACCCCTGACTACATAACATTTGTTCATCTTCTGTCTCCAAAGCTAGAGATCCCTTCAATGCATCTAGATTATGTTCAGCTAGTCCACCTTCATCTTCAGTATTTTCTAAATTTGAAGCTTCCATATTATGTTCACTGTATCCAACTTCATCCTCATTATGATGTGTAGTTTCCCAAATTTTTGCTTCAGCATAATAATGAACCACATCTTCTCTTGGCATGGAAGGTGGAGAAGGAATGGATAATGAAATGTCTTTAGTTTGAAACTCAATCTGCACTCCCAATTCCTTTTCTCCTTCTTTAACCCAATCAGGTGGATCAAACTGTGTTGGCAAACTCATATCATCATGCATGCTAGTTTCAAATTGAGTTGAGGGCACAACATCTGCTGGTGGATTTTGGCTTTCAAATGAATCATCTTGTTGTTGTTTTGCCATTTGTGCCACACAATCTTCAATGACATCATCATCATCATAACCAGCTAGCCTTAAAATACTTGCGATTCCTTCAGCAACATTTTCATCTTCCACATTGAATGCATCACTTGACTTCATGTCATTACGAAGAGCATCACTATTCAGTGGCCAAATTCCAGTCCTTAGAAAGCCAGCTGTAATATTATTAGATACAAGAGCAAGTTTGAAAGCTTTGCTTGCTAGTTCTGCTAATTCCATTCTCCTTATTTCTGTGTGTGGATGTTTAGACATCCATTTTGACCTCTCACATTTGAAATATGACTTGAATGGAGAAAATACACTTACATCCAAAGGTTGTAGTCGATGACTAGTGTGAGCAGGCAATGTAATAAGATCTATGCCTAAGGATCTTGCCTCTTGGATTGTAGCAAAGGCAACATGTCTTCCATGTCCATCAAAAATAAGGAGATGCCTATTCTTGGGTGAAGCACCGCTTGGAACAGATCTAGCAAAATGATGGAGCCAATTTAAGAATAATTCTTTTGTCATCCAAGCATGTTCTTGTGCTGCCATACAAGCTCCAGCTTCACAATTAGCAATGTAATTTTTAAGTCTTCTTTTTGCTTTAAAAAGATAAAATCCTGGTATGTTGTGACCTGCAGCATTGATACAACATAGTATTGTAACCCATTCTCTACTTTTAGATAAGATTTGAGGCACACTTCTACTTCCAACTTCGCAATCACTTTCATCCCACAGTTTCTGCCTGGTTGCACTCCTGTTTCATCACAATTCCAAATGTGTGTTGGTTCATAATGGTTAGCAGCATACAATGTTGACAAATTATTATAAAAATCTGCTACAATACTTGGTCATAGCATCACTGCTCTATCCCTATCTAGACCCTTTGCAGTCCTTATTGTCAAATCTAGATGGCGTTTGCGAAATCCAACCCACCATGATCTACCAGGTAATCCATTTTTGAATGGATTTGGCCTTGTTTGGCAAATGTGAGCCACATATGACTTCAGTTAAATCACCTCCAATCCACGACCAAGTTGAGCTAAATCCTTACGCCACTCAACAATTTCTAGCTCTTCTTCCAAGGAGAGAATCATCAGTGGTCCCTTGGTTTTTGTTGTTGTGAGTCCTGCTAGCCAATAAGATAAGCTACTAACAGGGATTCCCCACTTCCTAGCTGCTCCTCTTATTGAAAAATAATTATCTTCAACATCTTCAATTACATGTTCCATATCCTCTTCTGTCCATTGCTTTCCTTGCAACCTTTTCTTATTCTTTTGGTGTTCAGAGTTATGAATTGTGTTATCAGGAGTTGGCTTGGCTACACTATCCCCATCATCAGAGTCAATAACATGTAATTTAACACCACGAGGTCTACATTTTCGTGCAGTTCTTTTGCTTCTTCTCTTCCCCGCTGCCATAATGCCTAAATAGAACAACATACATTAAATGATGGAAACATTGTGAAGGAATAGTAAGCATAAAGAACAATAGCATACATTATATGATTGACTCTGATAGATTATGTTTAGCTACTATAACATTTGAAAAGAATAAGAACATACTTTAAAACTGACTTTGATCGTATGCTGTTATAGTATGTTGTTATAGTATGTTGTTAAAATGCTGTTATAGTATGCTATTAAAATGATGTTATAGTATGCTATTAAAATACTGTTATAGTATGCTATTATAGTATGTTGTTATAGTACAAAATGGTTGCATCATAGTATTATAACATTTGAAAAGAATAACAGCATATTTTAAAACTGACTTTGATCTTATTTCTGTTATAGTATGTTGTTATAATACTTGTTATAGTATGTTGTTTGCATCATAGTATTATAACAACATACTATAAAAATCTGAACAATCCATCATAGTATTATAACAACATACTATAGAAACCTGTCAGTATTATAACAACATACTATAATGGAAATAAGATCATACTATAACATAGTATTATAACAACATACTATAATGGAAATAAGATCATACTATAACAACATGCTATAACATAGTATTATAACAGCATACTATAGAAATCTGTCAGTATTATAACAGCATACTATAATAGAAATAAGATCATACTATAACAACATACTATTATGTAGTAGATTATGATAGAAATAGTATAGTATGTTGTTATTGTTTTCAAATGTTGTACGCTATTATGATAGAAATAGTATAAATAACAACATACTATAATATGAATAACATTGGAAAAGAAGAACAACATATGTTATATGATGGATTGTAACAGCATACCTTAAAAGAATGGTAGAATTAAAATACCTGGATGGTCTATTGGGCCCTCTGATATTGTGATAAACTGATGCTACTGGGCGCTCGGATGTTGTGAAAACTTGATGCTACTGGGCCCTCTGATATTGTGATAAACTAATGCTACTGGACCCTTTGATATTGTGAGAAATTGATGCTACTGGGCCCTCTGATATTGTGAGAAATTGATGCTACTGTGCCCTCTGATATCCTCAGCAACTAAGTTCAATGCAGTCATAGAGAATGCATACACATTTGTAAAAGAATTATTTCACTGCATGTCATATTAATACCTAGAACTAGAACTTTTTCCCTCTCAACACTTAGATTTTGAAATTTGAATATGGTTGACCTGTTGCATACAAAATCTGTGGCCTTTTTCTAAGACTTTTGAAAATGTTTGATCGATGGCTTTCATACTTTGTAATTTGATTGGCTCTGTTTTAACTTTGTAGTTTTCAAGAACAAATTTTGAATTATGTTACATTAATTGTTTGATTTGAATGGATTGGGGAGCTCAAACAAATCTATCTTTACCATTGCAGGTACTCCAAGTCATTGCATCTACTCCAGCTTTGCTTGTAAAATACTCCAACTTTGCTTGAAAAATGCTCCAGCTTTGTTGATCGAGGACTCCAATTCCAGCATTTTGGTTTCAAAATTTGTCAGAGATGGTTTCAGATTTGTCAGAGATGGGAGGAGTTGTTAAACAAAAGTTTATTTATGTAGAGTTGTATAGGTGTTGGTAGTTGAACAACTATGCAGTAGTCATCAATCAGACATTAAGCAAGGATTTGACATCTTGTCCATGAGTTGGGATAGTTATTTTATAAATTTTGTACCTTTTTAAATATAACATTTATTTCATGTATCTTGATATTGTGTATATAGTAGTTTGACTTATTCTAAGTAACATTTAAATGTGTAGTATATAAAACACACAATGAATGTTTTTGTCTAAAAGTGGTATCAAATATGGTAAATCAATGATCTAGTCAAGAACATTTTTTAGTGATTTAGTTTGAAGTAAATATTGATAAATTTCATTTAGCAAAGTTAATATCTTATTGTTCAATTAATAGGCTACATTGATACTATAGTTGGTCGAGATAATCTTAATGGCATTCACAACTATTAGTACCTGTTCAAGTACGGGGGCCTCTCCCCTATTTAATAAACAATTGTTCAACACCATCGAAGACCCCTCCGTGGTTCGTCCAGGATACGAAAACGTGCCCGCAAAGTTAACTTGTTAACCCTTTTCAGGAATTTAGATAACTGATGGTTTCTCCTCCACTAGTAAGGGTCAAAATGGGAAAACTTATACAACTCCACACGACACGGTATCTAGTCATCACCAGAAGTCTATCAAGATTAAAGAGATCTTTACAGGATAAACAACTCCAGAAACATGTCATTTTTAATATTGCAACTTATTTATGCACACCAGAAAGATACTTTGCTTACTCAACGATGGATATCAGATAACCAAATCACTGAGTTAAAAGCCTAATACAAATCGAGATTGAAGATCCCAGTGCTCCTTCGCTTGTTTAACTCTTTCTGCTCGTTCTGTTTGCAATCTTTCGTCCCAGTAGTCCCTACACCTGCACAGTTGTCTACATTATACCTGGGCCTGGACCGTAAATAAAGATTCAAAGTACTTGGTGATATTGTCATGCTCAAGAATCAAATACAAAGCTTCACAATTGAGATATAAACAATTGCCATTCCAACAAGAAAAACATTGCAAATATGATATTTTATATTTTAACCTTGAAGTTATAGTTTAAGCTTACCTCTTCTTTACCAGTAAACTGAGTTCAGTCAAATGAACAGCATCCGTATAAACTCCCATCTGCTTTCAATTAAACATCGTATAATCAATTACTTCTACCACCTTGATGCGGCTACATGAATCATTCTTTCAACATAATATATGTTTAAAAAATATAATTTAAGAGAATTGAAGAGTTTCTTGTTTCAAGCGTACATTCGTCCTCCTTAATAATAAAAGGGAATTTAGCCCAAGCAAGTACCTGTCTGCAAATTGGGCATTTTGCCCGTCTGTTGGCAGTTTTCACTCCTTCAACTGTTGGTACGGAGGCCCCTGTGCAAGCACAACTATTGCAAAAAATATGCCCACATCCCAATGAAACCGGATCAAAAACTATGTCCTGTAATGATCACAGTATAAACAGTTTAAGAACCCAGCTACACCCATAAAAGACCATTGCGACTCACTATACCCCTCCTACTATATACCAAAATTAGATTTTCAAGGACCGTGAAAAGAAAAAGGGCTTACCAGACAGATAGGGCATGTGAGACTAAACTCTAATTTCACAGAATCAGGTAGTGTGCATCTAATCACAGGATCAGTTCCAGTAAAATCACACGAGCATTCAGGAAATATTTCACCAACACAGCTATGCTCCGAGTCTCTTGAGTTGATCTGGAAAGCACACAACTCAATTAACCAGGGAGACTTCAAAAGCTCTATGTGTTTGGCTTGCAATTTTGTCTTGAAGTTCCGGCCATTAACGGATTTATGTATCTGTATTCAATATTGAGGGATTAAATTGTCAGTACCATTGCATGAAAAATATGTTTCTGATCACAAGCATTGATGGACTTTTGCAATAGCCCTCTGGTTATCCTAAGTTGTACTAATGCAGTTATTACCCCTATTTTTACCATTATTATGTATCCAAAGTATCCTCTCAGGTAGCGTTATATCCTAAATCGACCTTTAAATTTTCACATTTTCGGAAAGAAACTGCCAAGAAAGTTCGTACTTACTTTGTCATACTTCTTCAGAATTTTGCGGACAGCGAGAGCATTCATGGCCACATAACTGACTAGATTCCTCCCCTCATGAATCATTGCCAGATGATCATCAGCGAAGCGGTGTTTTATACGCCATAAATATCTCTGAAAACCCGAAGCAAGGTGCAGATGCAGCAAACGTCTGGCACGGGAACTGAAACATCCAACTATCGCCGATATTTCTTTCGAGAGCTCGTAAAAGAAGATTTTGTCGCATACTGCCAATAAACAATAATTAAGACCCAATGTCCAACGAATTTAAAGAATTAATTATAAGGGTGAAACAAACTCTACTCCTTGGAAATGCTATGTTATCCAAATGCATAATTTAACATTAGGCTGCAGCAGCTTTAATACCTGGGCAGGTTTCTGAAGGGCACAGCGTTCTTGAGAAATCACAAGGTCTGGAAACACGTCTGACCGCGCCTCTGCAGACGGCGACCTCATTTTCTGTACCAAGCGCTTCTCCCGCCTCTACTGTCGCACCATTTTCATACACATCTCTCAATCGGCACTTCTTCAGCACCTTCTTTAATCGCTTGTATTCGACGTGTGAGCATTTTTCCCTAAATCTCTCACCTTCGCCATGTAAATACTCCGTAAATCTCTCTCCGAACTTCATTCTAAATGCTTTCCGACCTTCAAATCAGAACAGAAAAATTATTTACAAAGAATCAAATCGAAACAGAAGACTCAACAAAATGAAATGAAATCGCCTGAAGATACTCCTTTCTAACGGAAATAGTTAAAATGTCTTCGAAACTAAGAGCTCTAAAGTTCTAGTAACGGATGTTAAAAGCTCCGAATCCTAAAAGGAAAATAGCCAGGGGGCTCTTCTATTTTAGAATGAAGAACCCTAAGGAAGCCGCCGACAATTGACAGCCTGCATTCGCATTATTACCGGAGCTTCATGAGAAGCAAAAATGCCAAAAAATATGACGAAAATAAGAAAACACGCGCTTTTTACACAGAAAAATCAGAGAAGCCTTACATAAAACATATGTCGCCCGTGAATGGTGCAATGACAGAAAGATTGAGTCCCGCTTTTGCAGGCATTCATGAAAAACTATAAATAAATAAATAGATCAAATTCAGGAATCAGAGCCAAAGGTTCCGAAAAATATTTCCGTTAGCTTCGACACAGAAGGCATCGAAGTCCAAAATGCCATTCTATTTACCAAATCCACCATTAACGAAGCAGATCGCAAAACTTTCGACAAATTTAAAGCCTAAAGACGCAATACAACATCGGCCGAAACCTATCATGTAGTATGCACATACCAGAATCGATTTCCCGCACGAAATACCAAGGAAAATGGAGAAATCTTGCAGTCAACAGAGAAATCCTCGAATTCAAAGTGCTCCCCAGTTCAGCATCCGCGTTCTTGAATTGAAATGTAAGAAGATCCCAAAAAGGAATTTACCTGTTTGCAGAGAAACTTGGCTTCATTTGGAAGATTTATAAAAGGAGGAGAATGGACCGATGGGCCTACACTGTTTATACGAGGGACGAGAACCCCTCCCGTACGTTTCTCGCGATACCTTAGTCTACGCTCCAATCGCACTAAGCAGGCATACAGAGCACGAGGACACTTTAAATGAATAAAAAAGCGAGTCCTTATTATCAAAGCCCACTAAGCACACCCCCGCATTGAGAATGTGAAAATCAACCCTGTGCGCTGGCAGCCAAGTGTCAAAGCTGTAATCAAGAGCAAGAGGACCCTTTGTTGAATTGTGAGCCTTTCTAAAAATGGTGTTATACCGTTTAAGGTCTTAATAAGGTTGACAATTTGGATTACCACTAAGTGAGCCCAATATCTTGTTAGACCTATCCAAACAATGGGTCCTTGGTTTATTGTACTAATAGGCAAGGTGACTCTTTTAAGGATCATTTTAAAGCAAATTGAGCTCGATGTTTTTTTTTAAAGCAAGTTGAGCTCCAACTAATGATATAAAAGTATTTTAAAAGAAAAATGTTGGCTTTTTCTAAAGTGGACTCATAAAAATTAATGATACTCTAAAATTTTTAAGATTATTTTTAAGAAGTGGTATTTTATTTTATATTAAAAATTTAAGTTCTAGAATTTATGTAAATTGGTACATTCATGAATCGTATTATTTAGCATATTTAATTCACATAAATAAATAAAATATAAAAAATTAATTACTACATATTGAACAACTTTAGATGAGTGATAAGTGGTAGGGGAACAATCTAAGTTTGTGTGACAATTTTTATCCCCCACTTTTCCATACACTCAAATACATAATCCTATAATATCTTGGTACTTTTTTTTTCACAAAAAGATTTCAATTAATTGTGTCGCAATTATATTTTAACTTTATGGAATCTCCCACTCCTTAAGTCCAAGTTTTACATGTTGTGTGTTTGCTAAAGTATGTGTGCATGCCCCAAGGGGGCCTAATTTTGCCTCACTCACCCCAAAATGGGTTGTTGGACAGGCAGCAAAGACACCCCCTGGTTAAGAAAAACATGTTGAAGACCTCTTATGACCCCACCCTAAATTGAGATTAAAATATGGTTTCAAAAGTTAGATAATTGAAATAAAACAAATTGTTATATTAAATTAAAAATCGTGGAGGGTACTTTCAATTTTAGTATTTCGTAGTTGTTTCTGAAAAATAAGAACAACAAGAGGGTGCTAGCTCATGGTACAATCTAACACATTAGAAGCACATTAAAACATTAACAACATTCAAAGTGTAATAGTTCAATTTCCACAACACAAGCTTACCTTTATCAAAAACAAGTTTTTCAAAGGTACTGAGAAACCACATAATATCAAAAACACCATAAAAAAAGAGCATAAGAGTATTGAAGTTTAACTATAAATGGAAACTAAACATTCGTTAGAAATAGGGAATATTGAGAGGGGGGATCGGTATTCTACAAACTTTAGCCCAAAATAAGATATTATTAATTGCCTTATAACTTGTCTATGAATGCAAACTAACTATGTTGAAGACTAAGTATAACCATATAATAAGAGAACTCATAACACTATATTTTGTTAACTAGGGAAACCCTGGGCAACGGAAAACTCAAGTGGGGATTGTACCCACAAAATGATCCACTAATCAAAAGTATCTGGTTAAAGATATTGACCCTATTAAAAGCCTATTACATACATATAGTGTTTGGGTCCTTATTAGAGGACTTAGGCCTTGTTAGAAGCCTCAACCATATTAGGAGTTGTTAAGTACAAATACAAAATGTATGCAAGAAGAGCCCACTGCCCAAACATGCAATAGAAAATGAAATTCCTTGAGACAAAAGATAGATACAAAAAAAAAACATCTTGCTTGTTTTTTATATCTTCAATATCTAGTATAACTCTCGTTGCTCTTCACAAACTCGCATACCTATGATCATACATCAAAATTCACATCATATCAACTTCACATAATCTTCCTTAGAAGTACACTTAACTTTGCATATTGTAATCTTGTTATATACCTTTACAATTTACAAAATACTATTTGGTCGACCTTCAAGCTTTCACGTGCTTTACAAAATATATTATTACAACTTGTTGACTTAGGATTAACATCTAGGATGTTGTCCCTAGTTAATTGAGTAATTATTTTGTAAACAAAATAATTCCTTAATCCGTAATTATCTCTTTCTTGTCATGCTCTATTTTGCCTATTCTCTATTGTAAATGGTAAAACTATTATATCTTCTTTCGTGCTGACAATGTTGAATTGCGCACTCACATACATCATCATGTTGAAGTTAGGCAGCTATACCTAACTCCACACGTGTCCATTGTGCTTCAATAAACCTTACTTACCAAAATGCTATTTGTTTTGTCAGATAAAATGTAGGATACTTAGACAATTTATTAACTATCATAACTACATCCTTGGGATCTTCCCTCTTCACATAGCTAATATGTTTCCATAAATGACAACATCAAATAATTACCTTAGCCAAATTATCAACAATCTCTTCCTTTGGCATTGATGGCAACATGTGGGAAAATTGGCCAAGTCCCAAAAGAAAAAAGAAAAACTTTACAAAATTTGGCCTTATCAAAATTTTCAAAATTAATAACTTGTGGATCTTCATATTTAAACCATCTTTCCTTATATCTCCTAAATACATTATATAACTCCCCCTTTTGATATTAGTTCAAGCTATTACATTATTTCCCCTATATTATATCTTTTCCAAACATATACAACTTCTATACAATTTCCTTACTTTTCTCCCCCACTTTAACATCAATAACAAAGGTGTTAAAAACCTATATACATGTGAAAATTGTATTACCTCTTCTCTATGCTAAATTTGAGATTATGGATAAACAATCTACAAAGCTTTTCTTCAAGTTATCAAGTTCCTTATGCTGTCCCTTATTGCTTCTTATATGCTTAATAATGCATATAGTCCATAGGATGTTGTGATGGTCTACTTCCCAGTAGTAGACATTGTAATACTCTTATCTTTTGTGACCTCTAATGTCCATTGTGCCAAGTTGTTGAAATGGGTCATACGGTGGGGAAGAGAGAGGCTAGAAGATGTACAGTCAGGGAATTAGCATATAGAGTTAGTGTTTAGCCATACGACGGTAGTAAGAATGGTCTATACGATGGCTAGGGCATGTCATACAGTGGAAAGGACAAGTTGTATGATGGCAGCCCAAATAGTCTGTACGATGGTGAAAGTTAGGGTCGTGCGGTGGTAAAGAATAGGACTATACAGTGGTAAAGGGCAGAGTTGTACAATGGTAAAGGATAGGGTCCTATGGTGGTAAAGGGTAGGATCATACAATGGTGAAGGATAGGCTCATATGGTGGTAAAAAGTTCTAGTTTGTCTGTTCTCCTGAAGTACAAAAATATCAATTATGCAATCTAAAACTTAGAGATCCAAATTCATCAGATAGAGCCAAACAATAATAGAGGTTGGAACACAAATAACCTTCTATTAGTATTTACCAAAGATGGTGCTCCAATTTTCTAGATGTGAGAAAAGTATTACAAGTGACAAAATAGGGTGAGGGTTGAATCCCACCAAAACTGGAATAGCCAAGTAGGGAAGATCTTTCACTTCTAAAGTGGCAAACAATGGAGAATCCCAACTAGAATTCGTAGTACAAAGAAATAATCCAAATTGCATGCCTACGACTACCTGCAAGCCCTACTCAAATACCCTTCAGGAAAACTTTTCAAGGGTGTACAAAGATAGCTGACAGCTAAACCTACCTATCAAAACAAAACTAAAATAGGTCTGAAATATTTTAAATCAATTGGCCCATTAACAAATATTTGATTAATAAACTATTTTATGATAAGGATATTACAGTCCTCCCATCCCAAATTTTGCTTGTCCTCAAGAAAACACAATTTTGGATGCTGAAGAATGTGCTCACCTTCCCATGTTGTGTCATCCAACGACAAGTGTTTCTAGCGTACCAAATATTCCTTCAGCATTTGGTTATGCAAGGTTTTCTCATGTACTTTAATAATCTCGGTTGGTTCCAATATGAGCTTTCCTTCTTCATTGAGTAGTGGTAGGTTCTATCATGACGTTTTGTCCCACAACTTTCTTCAAGTAGGAAACATGAAAAATGTTATGAATATAACTCCCCTCTAGAAGTTCCAACTCGTAGGCGACTTCACTAATGCGGCGAACTACATGATAAGGGCCATAAAATCATGGCTTTAATTTTTCTTTTCCCTTTTCTTTCAATAAGGATTATCGATATGGCTGGAGCCTAAGGTAGACCAAGTCTCCTATTTCAAAACTCCTCTCTATTCGGTGTCTGTCAACATACATCTTTTGTTGATTATATGCCCGTTGTAAGTTTTCTTTCAGGTATCTTAGAATGTCTTGTCCCTCTTGAAGCTAGTTCATTTCCCTTGGTGTGCGACTATCTCCCAAGACTATGTTGATGAAGGAGAGGGGCTCATACCCATATAGCACTTTGAATGGTGCCATCTTGATGGATATGTGGTACGTGGTATTGTAATAATATTCTCCTAGGTGTATCCATTTGACCCACGCCTATTATTGTGTCAAAATGTAGTTCTGAAGGTAACCTTCAAGCCACTTGTTCACAATCTTCAATTATCTATCTATTTGAAGGTGGTAACTCGTACTTAATGACAATTCTATCCTTACCAAGTGAAATAGTTCTGTCTAGAAGATATTGATGAATCACCCATCCCAATCACTAATAATGTTTTGGGGTAACCCATACAGACGAAAGACTTCTCTAAAAAATAGATTGACAACTTGCACAGCCTGAAATATTTGAGGGGATGGTGAAGAAATGTGCATACTTTTTCAATCTCTCAACCACCACAAAGATACAATCCTTTTCATTCACCTTGGGAAGTCCAGTTATGAAATCCATAGAGATGCTTTCGCACTTATGTTTTGGAATTGGCAGAGGTTGCAGTAATTCGACAGGTAGAGTATGTTTGGATTTGTTTTTCTAGTAGACCACACACTCTCTTACATACTTCAATACATCTCCTTTAAGACCTTTCCATGAAAACCTCTCCATGAGATGTTTGTACATTTTGAGAAAGACCAGGTGCCCTGACAAGGGTGAGTTGTGTACCTCTTTCAATATTTTTTGCTTCAATTTGGATTGTCACTAAAATGTCTAATTCTTATAGAAAATGATTTCATGCACCACTTTGTACCGATCATCCTGGGTGTTGCCATCCATTAGCTCATAGGAAAATGTGTTTTTGGAATACTCCATCAAGAAATGTGCTTTCCAGTCAACTGAAATCTAGGTTAGTAAGAAGATGATGGGTTTCTAGACAAAGCATCTGCAATTGCATTGTTCTTTCCTTTCACATATTCAATGTTAAAATCAAAAGCCTGAACCTTGCTTACCCATTTTTGTTGCCTCTCATTCAAGTTCCTTTGCTCTAGAAAATATCTCAAACTATTGTAATCTGTACGAATGATAAACTTGGCACCCACTAGATGTTGTCAGAACTTGGTTAGTGCATGTATAATAGCCAACATCTCTTTTTCATAGATGGAATATAAGCATTTTGTTTGTGTAAGCTTCTTACTCTCATAGGCTATGGGGTGTCTATCTTGCATCAGTATTGCGCTAATGTCTTCTCCCAATGTGTCGCACTCCATAATGAATGGTCATGTAAAGCAAGCATGGGACAAGTGCTCATTACTTCCTTTAGTGTATCAAAAGTGAGTTGTGCCTTTTCATTTAATTAGAAGGACCCATTTCTTGTTTGATCTGTTAGTCGTGTGCTAAGCTAAGAGAAACCATTTACAAACCTCCGATAATAACTGCATAGTTCAAAAAATCCTTGCAGCTCTGTAAGTGATTTTGGAGGAGGCCAATCAAGGATAGCCTAAATCTTCTCCTAATGAAAATGAATGCCATATTTATTGACAACATGTCCTAGGTACAACATTTCTGTCATATTGAATTCACACTTGGATTGCTTGGTGAATAAATACTGATCTTTCAAGATCCTTAGGACTTCATCAAGATGCTTTAGGTGTCCTTTCCATGTCTTGCTATAAATAAGAATATCATCAAAAAATACCAGTAAGTACTTATGCAATTATTTGTTGAAGATATGATTCATGCATGATTGGAATATAGTAGGTGTATTTGTTAATCCAAACTACATGACTAGGAACTCATACTGCCCTTGGTGATAACGAAAAGCCATCTTTTTCACATCTTCCTCCCTCATGTAGATCTGATGGTATTCAGAACATAGATCTATTTTCAAAAAATAGATTGTTCCATGTAATTCATCCAGCAACTCATCTATCCTTGGAATAGGATATCTATTCTTTATTGTTCTTTTGTTCAATGCCCAGTAGTCCACATACATGTGCATCATCCTGTCCTTCTTTTTGACCAATACCACAGATGATGTAAGGGGCTAAAACTAGGACAGATCCATCCTTTCTCTAGCAATTCTTGAATCATCTTTTCAATCTCATCTTTGAATTTCTTGGGATGGTGATAGGGTATGGTTATGATCGGCTTGGCTCCTACTTTCAACTCGATAGTATGTTAAAACCCTTGACGATGTGGTATGCTAGGAGGAATGTCGATAAAAACTTTATCATGTTCACTTAAAATATTCTAGAGATCATCATCTTAAGAAGGTGTCTACTGCCCTTTTATAGGTTTTGCCGACATGAAACAATGTGTAGCCCAAGCAACATCATCCTGCCAAAAAATTGGCTCCACCCAATGTGCAAAAACTTCCTTCAGACCTTTTTTGAGGCATTTGTGCCCAAGTTCCCATGGTCCTTTATAGTTGAAACATAGTTTCTTCCTTCAAAGCTCTTGTCTACTAGCTTCATCCATGTACAGCTTTCTCAATGGGCATTTGCTATCCTTTTCCCTCAGAAACATCGACAGTTTGGAATGTGAGTAAATTTGTGAGGATGATGTTGTTGATGATGCCATACTCCTTGTTAGGATTAAACCACAGAAAAAAATAACAATTACATGCAAAAACAACCAATATCAAAAAATAATAGATCAAACAAAAAAGAATACAAGACACCAAGATTTAATGTGGTTCACCCAATATTATTATGATCTAGTGATTACAACCTAATTACAATATGTAATATCTTATAGCTCAATACCACTGCAAGAACCAATTTTAACATCACCACTATATAACAATCCCTAACCCTAAGCTCTTTTATATAAGTACTTTTATCGCTTTAAGGTTACAATTAATAATTACATGTCAGCCCAAAATCTTGATAACATAGGCCCCCAAAAATATTATCCAAAGAATTTATGAAGTATGTACAGTACTTTCCTAATCAGTCACCACAATCTAACAATCTCCAACTTGGGGACTGACTAGGCTCCACACTAAACAACAATCTCCCACTTAGAGACTGATCCTGGAGCAATGTCACTACTCCATGAGGCTACCACTCGATCAAACCACCCTGGACTATGTTGGTCTTGTATTCATGTTTAGTCTAGAAGACCAACTGATGTTGAAGAGGAGTTCAGCTTCTCCCTTATTACTACCTTTGTAAACTATTTGTTGGACTGTCATCTGTATGTATCTAGTCTAGCTATAACTATCCATCCTACAAAATTGACTGAATGAAATGGTACCACAACTATATGTGTTTGGTCTTTGAATACAGAACTAAATTCTTTGCAAGATCAATGGCACTCTAACTATTTTTAAACAAATAATTAGCCTTCTAAGGGTGTCCAATTTCTTCCAAGAAGAACTGAAGCCATATCATCTCCTTGGCTGCCTCTGTAGCAGCTACATACTCTGCCTCTGTAGTGGATAAAGCATGAACCTTCTATAACATAGAAACCCGGCTCACAATTGCCCCACCAATAGTAAAGACATAACCTGTAGTACTTTGCCTCGTATTAATATCTCCTACCAAATCTGAGTCAATATAGCACTATAAAGTAGTAGTAGAGCTCCCAAAGTGTAAACACTTATTGGATGTTACTCTCAAATATCTGAGAATCCATTTGACCATATTCCAATGCTCAATTCTTGGATGACTCATATACCTACTAATGACTCCCACTACATGTGCAATATCTAGCCTTGTACATACCATAACATACATCAAGCTTCCTAAAGATGAAGCATAGGGTACCTTGGATATCTTATCCTCCTCTTCTTGTGTCTTAGGACACATCTCCTTAGTCAACTCCAAATGACCAGGTAAAGGTGTGCTGACAGATTTAGCATTCTCCATAGGGAAACATTGCAACACCTTCTCAACATAATTAGCCTAAGATAGTATCAAATTTCTGTTCTTCCTATCTCTGCAAATCTTCATACCAAAGATTTGTTTTTCTGCCCCCAAATCCTTCATAGCAAATGCATGTGCTAACTCGCACTTCAGCCCCATAATATGATCCATGTTAGACCCAACTACAAGCATATCATCAACATATAAACATAAAATAATGTAACTGTCATCATCCAACCTCTTAAAATAATCACAATGATCTGAATGACACCTATTGTATCTATGCTCATGCATAAAACTATCAAATTTTAGAGACCATTGCCGAGGTGCTTGCTTCAAGCCATATAAATGTTTCTTCAATTTGTACACTAAGTTCTCCTTACCTTTGACATCAAATCCCCATGGATGAGCCATATATCCATTCATCCAAATCACCATAAAGGAAGGTTGTTTTAACATCAACTTACTCTAAATTCAAATCTTCAACAACCACAATACTTAAAATAGTATAGATAGAAGTCATTTTAACAACAAGAGAAAATATCTCTTCAAAATCAAATTTTTTTTTGTGCAAATCCTTTTACAACTAGCCTAGCTTTAAATCTTTTCTTACCTCCATCCTCTTCTTTTAACCTATAAACCCACTTATTCTGTAAAGCTCTTTTACCTATAGGCAATGTGCATAAATCCCATGTCTTATTCTTCAGCAAAGAGTCCATTTTGTCTTTCATTGCAAACTCTCACTAAATCTTAGTATCCACCTATAGAGCTTCATCATAACATCCAGGTTCACCAACATTCATAAGTAAAATTGAATACAAAGAGGGAGAAAATCTTTCTAAAGGTCTAATTTTCCTTCTTGATCGTCTAATATTCATTGGTGTGTGTGGTATTTGTTGTTGCGATTGTTGCACATCATGAGGAATAGCTAGAACATCATCTTTTGGAGAATCATCCAGCACTACATAATCATCTTCTTTCTTCTCATGTTGTTGCAACAAATCTTTGCACAACACTTTCTCATTGAATATGACATCCCTGCTTCTTACAATTTTATGATTTTCAAAATCTCAAAGCCTATAACCAAATTCATTAATGTCAATTCCAACAAATACACATTTCTTTGACTTAGCTTCCAGCTTGGTTCTATTTTTAGAATCTGTGTGAGAAAATGCTTCATGATCGAAGGTTTTGAGAAAAGAATAACTCACCTTCTTACCAATCCATGCTTCCTCTAGAATACCACAACCCAAAGGAGTAGAGGGACCTCTATTAATCAAATATACAATAGTATTAATAGCCTTCGCCCACATGTATAAGGGCAACCCAGCATGCAACCTCATGCTCCGGGCACACTCCATTATAGTCTTGTTCATGAATTCAACCACTCTATTTTCTTGTGGAGTCCTTGGACCAATTTTTTGTCTACGATTACCATTAGTGGAGCAATAATCTTCAAATTCATGACTGCAACACTCACCACCATTATCAGATGTGAGACATTTTAATTTCTTACCAATCTCATTTTCAACCAAGCATTTCTATTTCTTAAAAGTTTAAAATACATCAGATTTTTGTCTAAGGAAATAAACCCATACTCTTCTAGTTGCATCATCAATGAATGTAACATAATAATGTGAGCCACCAAGGGAAGATACTTGAGTAGGTCCCCATACATTGGTATGCACGAGCTCTAATTTCTCCTTTTTATTTTCCTTCCCACTCTTCACAAAATCACTCTCTTTTGTTTTCCATACACAAAACTTTCATAGAAATCCATATTAACACATTTCAGACCTAGTAAAACATTCTTTGAATGAAGTACTTTCATACCTTTCTCGCTCATATGTTGAAGTCTATTGTGCCATAGCACTGTAGCTAAATCTACAACAGTTATTTTTTCTCTCCCTGCTCAACTATAACAACTATTCCTGAACAATCATTTTTCTCCAAGACAATTAAAGTACAAGGAACAATATGACCTGTACAAAGATCTAAGGTGCCTACTTTCACACCTTTTGCTACTACATGGGAACCTTTTGAAACCTTCCAATTTTTATCATTAAAAGTAACTACACAACCCTCATCACTGAGTTGCCCTACTGAAATTAAATTCCTACTCAAACTTGGAACATGTTTTATCTCATGTACTAGCCAATGATTCCCATTCTGCAACTTACTCTTAACTTTTCCCTTTCCAACAATCTGACAGGGTTCATTATCCCCCAAATAAACAAGCTCAAAATTCCCTTGGACATAATCAATGAAATAACCTCTAGGAGGTGTAGCATGAAATAAAGCACCAGAATCTAAAACCCATGAATCATCAACACTTTCTAAAGACAGAAGCAAAGCATCATCTTTGAATTATTTACTTACCACATTTGCCTCCTTATCTCCATCTGGTTTATCTCCTTCATTTTTTTTTTATTCCAACAATCTTTCTTTTTGTGCCTTGGTTTCCCACAGTACCAGCAGTCATTTAGTCCTCTCGATTAAGACCTCCTCCCTTTGACTTTCCTCTTGATTTTTTACAATTTTTGGAATTACTTCCTCTCTCAGTCATTCTACCTCTGCTTTGTACATTCAAAGCACTTCCTAATATAGATCCACTTGAGGATTTCCTATGAGTTTTCTCACTCAAAATAACACCAATCACATCATCATATTTTAGGGTACTAGATCTAGGAACATAATTACTCATAGCTATTACCAAGCCATTCTAGCTTTTAGGAAAAGAACAAAAAATTAAGAGAGCTCTTATTTCTTTATCAAAATTGATACCCATAGAAGATAACTAAATTGTAATAGTATTAAACTCATTAAAATTATCTACAATTGATCTACCTTCTATCATTATCATATTAAATAAACGCTTCATGAGAAATACCTTGTTTGAAGAGGAGGGCATTTCATACAATTTCACTAGGGTTTGCATCAACTCTTCTATTGTCTTTGCTTTTGTAATATTAAATGCCACTGATGGTGTCAGGCATAATCAAATACTTCCAAGTGCCTTTCTATCTATAAGATTTCAGTCGTCATTTGACATAGATCCCTAATTCTTGGTTTTACCTTCCAACGGCTTCCATAAATCCTTCTGATAAAGATAGTCTTCCATTTGCATCTTCTATAACTGAAAGTTCCACCCATTAAACCTATCAACCCTTAGCTTACCCTTGTCTGTCATCACTCCCACTTAATTGTGAGACTTCCACTAAACCGTGAGACTTTCCTATAGAGGATAACTGAAAAAAAATCTCGCTCTGATATCACTTGTTAGGATTAAACCACAGACAAAAATAATAATTACATGCAAAAATAACTAATATCAGAAAATAATAGATCATATAGATCAACAGAACACAAGACACCAAAATTTAACATGGTTCACCAAATCCCTAGGCTACGTCCACCAAATAGAAAGTCCAATATTATTATGATCTAGTGATTACAACTTGATTACAATCTGTAATCCCTTATAGATCAATACTACAACAAGAACCAATTTTCACATCACCACTATATAACAATTCCTAACCCTAAGCTCTTTTATACAAGTACTTTTACCACTTTAGGGTTATAATTAATAATTACATGTCAGCCCAAAATCTTGATAAAATAGGGCACAAAAAAAAATTATCCAAAGAATATATGAAGGATGTATAGTGCTTTCTTGATCAGTCACCACAATCTAACAATCTCCCACTTGGCGATTGATCAGTCTCCACACTAAATAACAATCTCCCACTTGGAGATTGATTTTGTAGTGATGTCACTACTCCATGAGGCTCCCACTGGATCAAACAACCCTAGGCTCTATTGTTCTTGTATTCATGTTCAGTCTAGAAGACCAACTGAAGTTGAAGAGGAGTTCAACTTCTCCCTTGTTACTATCTTTGTAAACATACCTGCTAGATTGTCATATGTATGTATCTAGTTCAACTTTAACTATCCATCCTCTAAAACTAACCAAATGAAATGGTATCGCAACTACATGTGTTTGGTGTTTGAATGTAGAGCTAGATTCTTTGCAATATGAATGACATTCTAACTATCTATAAATAAATAATTATCCTTCTAAGGGTGCCCCAATTCTTCCAAGAAGAACTGAAGCTATATCATCTCCTTGGATGCCTTTATAGCAGCTACATACTTTGCCTCTATGGTGGATAAAGCATGAACCTTCTGTAACCTAGAAGCGCAACTTACAACTACCCCACCAATAGTAAAGAATTAACCTATACTACTCTGCCCAGTATCAATATCCCCTACCAAATCTGAGTCAACATAGCCTTGTAAAGAAGTAATAGAGCTCCCAAAGTGTAAACACTTATTGGATGTTCCTCTCAAATATCTAAGAATCCATTTGACTGCATTCCAATGTTCAATTCTTGGATGACTCATATACCTGCTAATGACTTCCATTGCATGTGCAATATATGGCCTTGTACATACCATAGCATACATCAAGATTCCTACAGTTGAAGCATAGGGTAACTTGGACATCTTATCCTCATCTTATTGTGTCTTGGGACACATCTCCCTAGTCAACTTCAAATAACTAGGTAAAGGTGTGCTGACAGCTTTAGCATTCTCCATAGAGAAACATTGCAACACTTTCTCAACATAATCAGCTTGAGATAGTGTCAACTTTTTGTTCTTCATATCTCTACAAATCTTCACACCAAGGATTTGTTTTGGTGCCCCCAAATTCATCATAGCAAATGCATATGCTAACTGTCGTTTCAACCCTGTAATATGATCCATGTTAGACCTAGCTACAAGCATATCATCAACATATAAATATAAAAGAATGTAGCTACCATCATCCAACCTCCTAAAATAAACACAATGATCTGAATGACACCTATTGTATCCACACTCATGTATGAAACTGTCAAATTTAGGATACCATTGCCGAGGTGCTTACTTGAAGCCATATAAACTTTTTTTCAATTTGTACACTATGTTCTTACCTTTGACCTCAAATATCCATGGCTAAGCCATATACATCTTTTCATCCAAATCACCATGAAGGAAGGTTGTTTTAACATAAATCTACTCTAAATGCAAATTTTTAATAGCCAAGATACTTAAAACAATACAGATAGAAGTCATTTTAACAACAAGAGAAAATATCTCATCAAAATCAATGCCCTTTTTCTTTGCAAATCCTTTTACAACTAACCTGGCTTTAAATCTTTTCTCACCTCCATCCTCTTCTTTTGACCTATAAACTGACTTATTTAGTAAAGTTGTTTTACTTGCAAGCAACTTGCATAAATCTCATGTCTTTTTCTTCAACAAAGAGTCCATTTCATCTTTTATTGTAGACTCCCATTGAATCTTAGCATCCATCTGCATAGCTTCATCATAACATTCAGGTTCACCAACATCAATAAGTAAAATTGAATACAAAGAGGGAGAAAATCTTTTTGGAGGTCTAATTTGCCTTGTTGACCATCTAACATTCACTAGTGTGTGTGGTATTTGTTGTTGTGGCTGTTGCAAATCATGAGCAATAGCTGGAACATCATCGTTTGGAGTATCATCCAGCAATACATAATCATCTTCTTTCCTCTCATGTTGTTGCAACAAAACTTTGGACAACACTTTCTCATTGAATATGACATCCCTGCTTCTTACAATTTTATGATTGTCAAAATACCAAAGCCTATAACCAAATTCATTAATTCCATATCCAAAAATTACACATTTCTTTGACTTAGCTTCCAGCTTGGTTCCATTTTCAGAATCTATGTGAGAAAATGCTTCACAACTGAAGGTTTTGAGAAAAGAATAACTCACCTTCTTACTACTCCATGTTTCCTTTGGAATACCATGACCCAAAGGAGTAGAGGGACCTCTATTAATCAAATATACCATAGTATTGACAGTCTCTTCCCACATGTGTAAGGGCAACCCGACATGCAACGTCATGCTCCTTGCATGCTCCATTATAGTCGTGTTCATGCATTCAGCCACTCCATTATCCTGTAGAGTCCTTGGAACAATTTTTTTTCTATGAATACCATTAGTGGAGCAATAATTTTCAAATTAATGACTACAATACTCACCACCATTATCAAGTCTGAGACATTTTAATTTCTTACCAGTCTCATTTTCAACCAAGCATTTCCATTTCTTAAAAGTTTGAAATACATCAGATTTCTATCTAAGGAAATAAAACCATACTCTTCTAGTTGCATCATCAATGAATGTAACATAATAATGAAAGCCACCAAGGGAAGATAGCTAAGTCAGTCCCCATACATCAATATGCACGAGCTCTAATTTCTTCTTTTTGTTTTCCTTCCTAGTCTTCACAAAAGTCACTCTCTTTTGTATTTCATACACACAACTTTCGTAGAAATCCATATTAGCACATTTTAGACCTAGTAAAATGTTCTTTGAATGAAATACTTTCATACCTTTCTCATTCATGTGCCTAAGTCTGGTGTGCCATAGTGTTGTAGTAGAATCTATAGTAGCTATTTGTTCTCCTTGCTTAACTCCACCAACTATTCTTGAACATTCATTTTTCTCTGAAACAATTAAAGTAGAAGGAACAATATGACCTATACAAAGATATAAGGTACCTACTTTCACACCTTTTGCTACTACAAGGGAACCTTTTGAAACCTTCCAATTTTTATCATTAAAAGTAACTACACAACCCTCATCACCGAGTTTCAGTCTTGAAACATGTTTTACCTCATGTAGTAGCCAATAATTCTCATTCTGCAACTTAATCTTAACTTTTCCCTTTCTAACAATCTGGCAAGGTTCATTATCACCCAAATAAACAAGTTCAAAATCCCCTTAGACATAATCAATGAAATAACCTCTATGAGGTGTAGCATGAAATGAAGAACCATAATCTAAAACCCATGAATCGTCAACACTTACTAAATAAAAAAGCAAAGCATCCTCTTTGGATTTGTTACTTACCACATTTGCCTCCATGTCTCCATCTGGTTTATCTCCTTCATTTTTTCTTCGATTCCAACAATCTTTCTTTTTATGCCCTAGTTTCCCAGAGTACTAGTAATCATTCAGTTCTCTCGATTGAGGCCTCCTCCCCTTTGACTTTCCTCTTGATTTTGCATGATTTTCTAAATTACTTCCTCTCTCAATCATTTTGCCTCTTCTTTGTGCATTCAAAGTACTTCTTGATGTAGATCCACTTGAGGATTTCCTATGAGTTTCCTCACTCAAAATAACACTGATCACATCATCATATTTTAGGGTACTAGATCTAGGAACATAATTACTAAAACCATTACCAAGCCATTCCAAATTTCAGGCAAAAACCACAAAATCAAAAGAGCTTTTATTTCTTCATCAAAATTGATACCCATAGAAGATAACTGACCAATAATAGTATTAAACTCATTTAAATGATCTACAACAGATCCACCTTCTGTCATTTTCATATTAAATAATTGCTTCATGAGAAATACCTTGTTTGAAGCAGAGGGCTTTTCATACAATTTCGCTAGGGTTTGCATCAACTCTTCTATTGTCTTCACTTTTGTAATATTAAATGCCACCGATGTTGCCAAGCATAATTCAATGCTTGCAATTGCCTTTCTATCCAAAAGATCCCAACTGTCATTTGACATAGATCCCTGATTCTTGGTTTTGCCTTCCAACAACTTCTATAAATCCTTCTCATAAATATAGTCTTTCATTTGCATCTTCCATATCTAAAAGTTCTATCCATTAAACTTGTCAACCCTTGGCTTGCCTCATCTGCCATTGTTCCCACTCAACTGTGAGACTCCCACTGAACCATGCAACTTTCATGTAGAGGATAACTGAAAAAACAACCTCACTCTGATACCACTTGTTAGGATTAAACCATAGATAGAAATAACAATTACATGCAAAAATAACCAATATCAGAAAATAATAGATCACACAGAAAAGAGCACAATACATCAAGATTTAACATAGTTCACCCAATCCCTAGGCTACATCCACCAAACAGCAAGTTTGATATTATTGCAATCTAGTGATTACAACCTAATTACAATTTGTAATCTCTTACAACTCAATACCACCACAAGAACCAATTTTTGCATCACCACTATATAATAATCCCCAACCCTAGACTCTTTTATACAAGTATTTTTACTGCTTTAGGGTTATAATTAATAATTACATGTCAACCCAAAATCTTGATAAAATAGGGCCCAAAAAAAATTTATCCAAAGAATTTATCAAGTATGTATAGTACTTTCTTGATCAGTTGCCATAATCTAACAATCTCCCACTTAGAGACTGATTAGGCTCCACACTAAGCAACAATCTCCCACTTGGAGACTGATCCTCTAGTGATTTCACTACTCCATGAGGCTCCCACTAGATCAAACTACCTTGGACTCTATTGTTCTCATATTCATGTTCAATCTAGAAGACCAACTAAAGTTGAAGAGGAGTTTAACTTCTCCCTTGTTACTACCTTTGTAAACATATCTGCTAGATTGTCATATATATGTATCTTGTCTAGCTTTAACTATCCATCCTCCAAAACTAGTTGAACTAAATGGTACCGCAATTGTATGTGTTTGGTATTTGAATGCAGAGCTGAATTCCTTGCAAGATGAATAACACTAGGACTATATGTAAACCAATAATTATTTTTATGAAGGTGTCCCAATACTTCCAAGAAGAACTAAAGCTATATCATATCCTTGGTTGCCTCTGTAGTAGCTACATACTCTACCTCTGTAGTGGATAAAGCATGAACCTTTTGTAACCTAGAAACCCAGCTCAATGTTGTCCCACCAACAGTAAAGACATAACCTATATTACTTTGCCTAGTATCAATATCCCCTACCAAATTTGAGTCAACATAGCCCTGTAAAGCTGTAGTAGAGCCCCCAAAGTGTAAACACTTATTGGATGTTCCTCACAAATATCTAAAAATTCATTTGACTACATTCCAATGCTCAATTCCTAGACAACTCATATACTTGCTAATGACTCCCACTACATGTGCAATATATGGCTTTGTACATACCATAGCATACATCAAGCTTCCTACAGATGAAGCATAGGGTACCTTGGACATCTTATCCTCATCTTCTTGTGTCTTGGGACACATCTCCTTAGTCAACTTAAAATGAATAGGTAAAAGTGTGTTGACAGCTTTAGCATTCTCCATAGAGAAACATTGCAACACCTTGTCAACATAATTAGCTTGAGATAGATTCAATTTTTTGTTCTTCCTATCTCTGCAAATTTTCATACCAAGGATTTGTTTTGCTGCCCCCAAATCATTCATAGCAAATGCATGTGCTAACTGGAATTTCAATCCCGTAATATGATCCATGTTAGAGCCAACTACAAGCATATCATCAACATATAAACATAAAATAATATAGTTATCATCATCCAACCTCTTAAAATAAACACAATGATCTTAATAACATCTATTGTATCCATGCTCATGCATAAAGGTTTCAAATTTTAGATACTGTTGCCAAGGTGCTTGCTTCAAGCCATATAAACTTTTCTTCAATTTGCACACTAAGTTCTTCTTACCTTTGACCTCAAATCCCCGTGGTTGAGCCATATATCTCTTCATCCAAATCACCATGAAGGTAGGTTTTTTTAACATCAAGCTGTTCTAAATGAAAATCTTCATTAGCCACAATACCTCAAATAGTATGGATAGAAGTCATTTTAACAACAGGAGGAAATATCTCATCAAAATCAATGCCCTTTTTTTGTGCAAATCCTTTTACAACTAACCTAGCTTTAAATCTTTTCTTACCTCCATCCTCTTCTTTTAACCTATAAACCCACTTATTCTGTAAAGCTCTTTTACCTGCAAGCAACTTACATAAATCCCATGTCTTATTCTTCAGCAAAGAGTCCATTTTGTCTTTCATTGCAGACTCCAATTGAATTTTAGTATCCACCTGCATAGCTTCATCATAACATTTAGGTTCACTAGTATCAGTAAGTAAAATTGAATACAAAGAGGGAGAAAATATTTGTGGAGGTCTAATTTTCCTTTTTGATCGTCTAACATTCATTGGTGTGTGTGGTATTTGTTATTGCAGTTGTTGCAGATCATGAGGAATGGTTAGAACATCATCTTTTGGAGTATCATCCAGCACTACATAATCATATTCTTTCTTCTCATGTTGCTATAACAAATCTTTGTACAACACTTTCTCATTGAATATGACATTTATGCTTCTTACAATTTTATGATTTTCAAAATTCCAAAGCCTATAACCAAATTCATTAATGTCATATCCAAAAAAACACATTTCTTTGACTTAGCTTCTAGCTTGGTTCTATTTTCAAAGTCTATGTGAGCAAATGGTTTAGAACTGAAGGTTTTGAGCAAAAAATAACTCATCTTCTTACTAGTCCATGCTTCCTCTAGAATACCACAACCCAAAGGAGTAGAGGGACCTCTATTATTCAAATATAAAATAGTATTGATAGCCTACACTCAAATGTGGAAGGGCAACCCAACATGCAACCTCATGCTCCTTGCATGCTCCATTATAGTCTGGTTCATGAGTTCAGCTACTCCATTTTCCTATGGAGTCCTTGGAATGATTTTCCATCTACGAATACCATTAGTGGACCAATATTCTTCAAATTCATGACTATAATATTTACCATCATTATCAGTTCTGAAACATTTTAATTTCTTACCAGTCTCATTTTCAGCCAAGTATTTTTATTTCTTAAAAGTTTGAAATACATTAGATTTTTGTCTAAGGAAATAAACCCATACTTTTCTAGTTGAATCATCAATGAATGTAACATAATAATGAGAGCCACCAAGGGAAGATACCTGAGCTGGTCCCCATACATTTCTAGGCACGAGCTCTAATTTCTCCTTTTTGTTTCCCTTCTCAATCTTCACAAAACTCACTCTATTTTGTTTTCCCTACACACAACTTTCATAAAAATCCATTTTAACACATTTTAGACCTAGTAAAATGTTCTTTGAATGAAGTAATTTCATACCTTTCTCACACATGTGCCCAAGTTTGTTGTGCCACAGTGCAATAGCAGAATCTACAACAACTATTTGTTCTCCCTACTCAATTGTAGCAACTCTTCCTGAACATTCATTTTTCTATGAAACAATTAAAGTATAAGGAACATTATGAACTATACAAAGATATAAGGTGCCTACTTTCACACCTTTTGCTACTACAATGGAACCTTTTTAAACCTTCCAATTTTTATCATTAAAAGTAACTACACAACCCTCATCATTGAGTTGTCCTGCTAAAATTAAATTCCTACTCAGCCTTGGAACATGTTTTACCTCATGTAGTAGCCAATGATTCCCATTCTAAAACTTAATCTTAGCTTTTCTCTTTCCAACAATCTAACAGGGTTCATTATCCCCCAAATAAATAAGTCTAAAATCCCCTTGGACATAATCAATGAAATAACCTCTATGAGGTGTAGCATGAAATGAGGCACCAAAATCTAAAACTCATTAATCATCAACACTTTCTAAAGACAAAAGAAAAGCATCCTCTTTGAATTTTTTACTTACCACATTTGCCTCATTGTCTCCATCTGGTTTATCTCCTTCATTTTTCTTTCGATTCTATTAATATTTCTTTTTATGCCCTGGTTTTCCTTACTAATTTTAATCGTTAGGTCCTCTTGATTGAGACCTCCTCCCCTTTGACTTTCCTCTTGATCTCCCATGATTTTTGTAATTACTTCCTCTCTCAGTCATTCGGCCTCTAGTTTGTGCATTCAAAGTAATTCCTAATGTAGATCCACCTGAGGATTTCCCATGAGTTTCCTCACTCAAAATAGCATCAATCACGTCATCATATTTTGGGTACTAGATCCAGGAATAGAATTACTCATAGCCATTACCAAGCCATTTCAACTTTTAGGCAAAGAACACAAAACCAAGAGAGCTCTTATTTTTTCATCAAAATTGATACCCATAGAAGATAACTGACTAGTAATAGTATTAAACTCATTTAAAAGATCTGCAACAGATCCACCCTTTGTCATTTTCATATTAAATAAACACTTCATGAGACATACCTTGTTTGAAGTGGAGGGCTTTTCATACAATTTCACTAGGGTTTGCATCAACTCTTTTATTGTCTTTGCTTTTGTAATATTAAATATCACCGGTGGTGCTAGGCATAATTGAATGCTTCCAAGCCTTTATGTCCAAAAGAACTCAGTCATCATTTGACATAGATCCTTGATTCTTTGTTTTGCCTTCCAATAGCTTTCATAAATCCTTCTGATAAAGATAGTCTTCCATTTTCATCTTCCATAACTGAAAGTTCTTCCCATTAAACCTGTCCACCCTCAACTTACCCTTGTCTGCCATCACTCCCACTCAACTATGATACTCCCACTAAACTGTGAGACTTTTCTACAAAGGATAACTGAAAAGCCTTGCTTTGATACCACTTGTTAGGATTAAACTATGAATAGAAATAACAATTACATGCAAAAATAACCAATATCAAAAAATAATAGATCACATGGAAAAGAACACAAGACACCAAGATTTAACATGGTTCACCCAATCCCTAGGCTACATCCACCAAAAAGCAAGTATGATATTATTACGATCCAGTGATTACAACCTGATTACAATCTACAATCTCTTATAGCTCATTACTGCCGCAAGAACTATTTTTCACATCACCACTATATAAAAATCCCTAACCCTAAGCTCTTTTATACAAGTATTTTTACTACTTTAGGTTTATAATTAATAATTACATATTAGCCCAAAATTTTGATAAAATAGGGCTCAAAAAAAATTATCTAAAGAATTGATGAAGTATGTATAGTACTTTCTTGATCAATCACCACAATCTAACAATCTCCCACTTGGGGACTGATCAGGCTCCACTCTAAACAAAAATATCCCAATTGGAGACTGATCCTATAGCGATGTTGATACTCCATGAGGCTCCCACTGGATCAAACCACCTTGGACTCTACTATTATTTTATTTATGTTCAGTCTAGAAGACCAATTAAAGTTGAAGAGCAATTCAGCTTCTCCCTTGTTACTACCTTTGTAAACATGTCTATTAGATTGTCATCTATATGTATATTTTTCACCTTTAATTGTCCATCCTCCAAAACTGACTGAATGAAATGGTGTTGTAACTATATGTGTTTGGATGTTGAATGCGGAGCTGAATTCTTTGCAAAATGAATGGCACTTTGACCAAATGTACACAAATAATTATTCTTCTAAGGGTTTCCCAATTCTTCCAAAAAGAACTGAAGCCATATCATCTCCTTGGCTACCTCTATAGCAGTTACATACTCTGCCTCTATAGTGGATAAAGCATGAACCTTTTGTAACCTAGAAACCCAGCTCACAACTGCCCTACCAATAGGAAAGACATAATCTATAGTACTTTGCCTGGTATCAATATCTCTAGCAAAATCTGAGTCAACATAGCCCTGTAAAGTAGTAGTAGGGACCCTTAAGTGTAAACAATTATTGGATGTTCCTTTCAAATATCTAAGAATCCATTTGACCACATTCCAATGCTAAATTCTTTGATGACTCATATACCTACTAATGAGTCCCATTACATGTGCAATATTTGGCCTTGTACATAGCATAGAATACATCAAGCTTCCTATAGCTGAGGCATAGGGTGCCTTGGACATCTTATCCTCCTCTTCTTGTGTCTTGGGACACATCTCCTTAGTCAACTTCAAATGACCAGGTAAATGTGTGCTGACAACTTTAACATTCTCCATAGAGAAATGTTGCAACACCTTCTCAACATAATCAGCTTAAGATAGTGTCAATTTTCTATTCTTCCTATCTTTGAAAATATTTATACCAAGGATTTTTTTTGTTACCCCCAAATACTTCATAACAAATGCATGTACTAACTAGCATTTCAGTCTCGTAATATGATCCATGTTAGACCCAGCTACAAGCATATCATCAACATATAGACATAAAATAATGTAGATGTCATCATCCAATCTCTTAAAATAAACACACTAATCTCAATGACACCTATTGTATCCATGCTCATGCATAAAATTGTCAAATTTTATATACCATTGACGAGGTGCCTTCTTTAAGCCATATAAAATTTTCTTCAATTTGTACACTAAGTTCTCCTTACCTTTGACCTCAAATCCCTATCGCTAAGCCATATATATCTCTTCATCCAAATCACAATGAATGAAAATTGTTTTAACATCAAGTTGCTCTAAATGCAAATCTTTAGTAGCCACAACACTTAAAACATTACAGATAGAAGTCATTTTAAAAATAGGAGAAAATATCTCATCAAAATTAATTCCCTTTTTATGTGCAAATCCTTTTACAACTAACCTGACTTTAAATCTTTTCTTACCTCCATCCTCTTATTTTAAGCTGTAAACTCACTTATTCTATAAAGCTCTTTTACCTGCAAGCAACTTCCATAAATCTCATGTCTTATTCTTCAGCAAAGAGTCCATTTCCTCTTTCATTGTAGACTCCCACTAAATCTTAGTATTCACCTACACAACTTCATCACAACATTCAGGTTCACCAGCATCAGTAAGTAAAATTGAATACAAAGAGGGAGAAAATCTTTTTAGTGTTGGAAATGATTGAAAAAAATTTTGAATGAAGAATGATGGAATTGTTAAAGAATGCTTTCAATCATTGTTTTGTCATTGATGTCAAACTTGCTAACTACATGAATGACAATTGCTTAAGTGATCCAAATATTATCACTTAGTTGATTGACAAGGAGGATTTAATCAACAAGATGTAACTAGAACACCTAGATAAAGGTTGAAGTTATGATGTTGTAATGAAGTATAAGGATCAGCTAAGATAATGATGAAATCATGTATTAATGACATACTTTAAGACACAAGGAATGGACATTACAAAATGCAAGGATTGACTAAACCATTTGCAAAGACTGACTAAGTTCATCTGTGAGTACCGAGCAATCCTTTAGGTGTCGAGCATCCAAAAAAGGTAGTGGATGCCGAGCAAATCAAGAATCATTCAGGTATCGAGTGATCCAAAAAACTGTATATGCCAAGTAATAGAGATGTTCATATGCCGAGCTATACAGAATTCAACATGTATGGAGTAACTCAGGATTGAATAGGAGCTGAGAACTACGGAGTAAATAGAAGCCAAATGATTTAAGAAAATAGTAGAAGCTGAGCAATACAAGAAAGCTTCAAGTGCCGAGTAAAGCAAAAACTACAAAGGATGCCGAGCAATCTAGACCCAATTAATGTCAAGCATCAGTAAACCAATGATGTCGAGGTGCTACATTATTTGTTAAGTCAAAAGAATTACCAGATTAGTAACGATAAGTTTGTTACATTGAATTTTGTGAATTAGTTGGATGATAAGGATGATGAGTAGATGTCACATAATTTTATGTAAACCATGCAAACCAATTCAAGGCAAATACTGATGTATTTTCTAGAAGAAATAGTTTGGAGGGAAAAAAATTTTGAAAATCAATTCAAATTGATAAGCGGGAAGACTTGAGCTGAAAATGAAGAACATAACTTCTTTATAAGGAGTTATAGGTTAGAGATCAAGTGAGTGAGTTGGTCATAAGTGTGGTCATGTGAAGAAGCCAAGAGAAGGCTAGTGTGAAGTGTCAAGAAGAGGACACGGTGAGGAGTAAGCACAGAGCATCAAGACTCTGAGTTGATCAAGTGACCATAGAGTGCATTGGCATAACGAGTGGAAGAACTCAAGGAGATAGATCTTGAAGGGTGGACAAGCTATCCGCACTAAAAGGAAGAAAATCCAAGCAAAGAAAAAAACTGAAGAGTGATCTGAAATCTACAAGGTTAGAGTTGCAATCTTTATCAGGTTAAAACCTTTCTAATACTTTCTTACCATTGTATCAGACATTGAAATCCTACATTGCTAGGTTAGCTTAATAGCTAGGAGGATAAGCCTCAAGAAAAGGATAGAAGATCCCCAGGAGAAGGATAAGAGATCCTTAGGAGAAGGATAGGAGATCCTTAGAGAGGGATAAAAGATTCTTTTGAGAAGGTGACTTTAAATCCCATGGACTTGGGTGGGCTTAACAACGCTATGTAAATCCTTTAACAGGGTGGCATTCTAAGTTGAATGTTCTTAAGTCCTCTAATAGAGCACACTCCTAACAGGGTGTAGAAATCCTTTAACAGGGTCACATCTGACAGTGTGTAAAGCCTTTAATAGGGTAGGCCTTTAACAGGGAAAACCATCAGAAGTGGTTGAAATCAATTGCGCAATAATTTTGTGGGTGTCATCCCCACCCCAGTTTTATGTTCTTATTCCTG
Source organism: Cupressus sempervirens (assembly GCA_028749045.1). Taxonomy (NCBI): domain Eukaryota; kingdom Viridiplantae; phylum Streptophyta; class Pinopsida; order Cupressales; family Cupressaceae; genus Cupressus; species Cupressus sempervirens. The sequence continues at coordinate 623,827,330 of CM053792.1, forward strand.
GAGGGTTTTTAGGTCACCAAAATCTTTTGTGTTATGAGGTGATGCATGTTTACTTTTCATGATTGTTTAATGTTTAATTGCATGCATGATAATATCAATTATATGCCATTAAGGATTTGACAAGAAAGTAAAAAGGCTAGTACTTATGATTCACCCCTTTTTTATTTAAAAAATTGTATTAGACATTATTGGACCTTGAATAACTTATTCACCCTCCCTCTTAGTTATTCTAAAAGAATTTTAACAATTGGTATCAGAGCCCACTGCTGATTTCTTTCAAGGTACTAGTAGCAGAAAGATCAAGATGTCTAAGAGAGAAGTCTCCAAGCTAAACAAAGACAACTTTGTTGCATGGTAAAGTCTAATGAAGTTTCACCTTGGATCAATAGGTGACTATGCACAGACCTATATCATAGCTGATCATGTAGACCCTGCAGGACCCCTCACTATAGAAGACATGAACAAGAAGAAGAAGCACAATCAAGCGATGTTAGAGATTGCTTCAGCACTAAGCTATGTCGAGTATGATGACATCAAAGAATGTGGTACTACACATCAGATGTGGAAAACATTATCAAACATCTATGGAGGAGATGATAATGTCAGGAGAGCCAAAAGAGAGAGCCTAAGAAGAAAGTTTGATGACATGAAAATGGAAGAAGGAGAGAATGTTGCTCAATAAAATGCAAGAATGAAAGAAGTGGTAAGTGCCATAAGAAGCCTAGAAGGACAGTTATTAGAAGAAACAATATGTAGCAAATACTTAAAGAATTTTGCTTCCTATCTATGCTATAAGAGTATCAACCATCCAAGAGCTAAGGTGTGTACCAGGAAACACATTGTCATTTGAAGAAATAGTTGGAAAACTCACTGCCTTTGAGCTATCCAACTTTGACAACTACAAGCCAAAAAACTTTGAATGTGCATTCAAAGCCAAGACAGCAATAAAAGACAACAAGGACGTGCAAACAAAGAAAAAGAGTGGAAAAGGAAAGTATGTATCTAGTGATAGCAGCATTGATGAAGATGATGTAGACCAATTGGAGGCATTACTAGCAAGAAGATTTCAGAGAGGAAGAGGCAAATTCAAAGGTAAGCTGCCAATCATTTGTTTCAATTGTAATGAAGTTGGTCACATTGCAACCAGATGCACACAAAAGAAAAATTACAAGGATGGAGGCAACCTCAAGAACAAGAAAGAGGAAAACAAGGACTACAGAGGTAAAGGCAAAAGATGCTACATTATTGAAGAAGACTCTGACGAGAATGATGATGAAGTAGTCTATGTGGCTATGAAAGATGAATCAGATGAAGATGAAGCAACTGTCCTGGTAACCTACATGAACAAGAATAACAAATGGATCATAGACATTGGATGCTCTCATCACATGACTGGAGATAAAAGTAAGTTCATTACCTTTATTCAATATGAAGGAAATAGTATTAGATTTGGTAACAATGCACCATGTCAGATCAAAGGGAAAGGTAGTATCAAGCTTACTGAAAAGATATCATGTGATAATGCATACTATGTTGAAGGCTTGAATTATAACTTGTTAAGTGTCTCACAGTTAGGCAACATAGGATGCAAGGTTGAATTTGAAAATGGAGTTGCCAAGATCTATGATTCTGAAGGCAGTCTAATAGGAAAAGGTGACCAGACTAGGAGTAATTTGTTCTACCTAGACATGGAAGATGCTTCTTGTCTCATTATTCAAACTGATGATGTATGGTTATGACACAAGAGGCAATGTCATGTGAATTTTTACAATCTGATAAGCATCAGCAAAATGAAGAAATTCATAGGTCTACCAAAGTTGAAGAAGCCTAATAACACCATATGCAAACAATGCCAACTAGGGAAGATGACCAAGTCAACTTTCAAAAGCACGGCTTATACTTCTAATGAAATATTAGAGCTAGTTCATAGTGACTTGTGTGGTCCTATTGAAGTGCAAAGTTACAAAGGTGACAGATACATAATGATATTTGTAGATGACTATTCAAGGATGATGACAATCATGTTCCTGAAACAAAAATTAGATGCATTCCAAATGTTTAAATGGTACTTGGATAGAGTTGAGAAAGAGACTAGGAAGAGCCTAAAATGTCTCATATCTGATAGAGGAGGTGAAGTCACATCAAGAGAATTTGAAGAATTCTACAATGAAAGAGGAATCAAAAGGTAGACATCAGCACTGAGGACTCCACCTCAGAATGGTATAGCAGAAAGAAGGAATACATCAGTCATTGACTATGCCAGGACCTTAATGATGGAAAAAAATGTTGCACTCAAGTACTGGAGAGAAGCTATAAGTACTATAGTCTACACACTCAATAGAGTTCAAGTCAAGAAAGGTACAAATGCAACACCTTTTGAATTGTGGTATGGGCATTCTCCTAATGTAAAACATTTCAAAATATTTGGATGCAAATGCTATTTATATAAAGAGTCTAGAAATGGAAAGTTTGATGCAAAGAGTGAGGAAGGCACATTTCTTGGTTATTCTACTAGAAGCAAAGCTTATAAGTGCTTGAATGTTAACACTAACAAAGTAGTAGAAAGCACAAATGTGAAATTTAATGAGCTTGTAGAAGTTCAAAGTGTTGAGAACACCAAGAAAGCAGAAGAATACAAGACCTTTGTATATTTTTATAAAGGTATACCTAATAATGGTGAAGTTGCAACTCAAAATGACAATCAGCAACAAAATTCAGTATCTGTCGAGTCACAGACAGTGAATGCCGAGCAACAGACACATTTAGAAGGCAAGCTACAAAATATAGAGAATGTTCTTTTAGATTTTGAGAATTGTCAACATGAAGGAAATGAAGAAATATTTGATGAAAATACATATGAAGATTCAGATTCTAAAAGAGACAACATGCAAACAAGGAAAGAACCAGTATTGGCAAAGTATGTAAGAAGACATCATCCTGTAGATCAAATTATTGGAAACAAAGAGGCAGGACCAATGACAAGGAATAGACTCAGAAGTGAGACATGTATGCTCAGCAAAATTGAACCAAAAATAGTAAGTGAAGCCATAAAAGATGATGACTAGTACAATGCTATGAAAGAAGAAATAGAACAAATTGAAAAGAACAAGACATGGACCTTAGTCTCAAGACCAGCTGACAAGAATGTAATTGGAACCAAGTGGGTGTTTAGAAATAAGTTAGATGAGAATGGTGAAATCACAAGGAACAAGGAAAGACTAGTCTGTAAAGGGTATGGACAAGAAAAAGGACTAGACTATGGAGAAACTTTTGCTCCAGTTGCTAGAATGGAAGGAGTAAGGACCTTACTGGCATATGCAACCTTCAAAGGATTTAAAGTCTATCAAATGGATATTAAGTCCGCATTTCTGAATTATATACTTGAAGAGGAAGTCTACATAGAGAAACCAGAAGGATTTGTTGATGAAAATAACAAAAACATGGTATGTGAATTGCATAAGGCTCTATATGGATTAAAGCAAGCCCCTAGAGCTTGGTATGAGAGACTTCACAAGTATCAAGTGCAAATAGGATTTGAAAGAACTGATGATAACAACAACATGTACATCAAATCAAAAGAAGGTAAGGATATCCTTGTATTTGAAATCTTTGTGGATGACATGATTTTTGGAGGAAAGGAAGCACTTTGCAAAAGTTTTTCTGACAAAATGAAACATGAGTTTGAGATGTCTATGTTTGGAGAAATCAAGTTCTTTGTTGGATTGCAAGTACATCAACTAAAACATGGTATATTTGTGACACAATCAAAGTACATCAAAGATATACTCAAGATGTTTGGATTGGAAGACTCCAAACCTGTCAGCACACCAATGGCAATAGGACATAAGCTATCCAAAAATGATAAATGAGCTGAAGTCAATCAAACAGTGTATAGATCCATGATTGGAAAACTACAATATATTGTACATAGCAAACTAGACGTAGCATTAGCAGTTGGAATAGTGGCTAGATTCTCTTCTAATCCTAGAGAAAATCATCTCATGGCAGTAAAAAGGATAATGAGGTATCTCAAAGGAACTGATGATTTTGGCCTATACTACAAAAAGAATGAGAAGTTTGAGCTCGATGCATACACAGACATAGATTGGGGAGGCAACATTGATGACAAGAAAAGCACAAGTGAAGGAGTATTATTCTTAGGTAAAAGGCTAGTTTCTTAGACTAGCAAGAAACAAACATGCACATCTTAGTCCACTGTAGAAGTAGAATATGTGGCAAGAGCAATCAATTGCACAAACATTGTGTGGCTCAAACATCTATTGAAAGAAATGAAAGAAGAGGTAACCAAACCTGTGATATTGTATTGTGATAATACAAGTGCTATAAAGAGTCTAGTAATGCATGTAAAAACCAAGCATATTGCAATCAAGTATCACTATGTCAGAGAATTGGTGGAAGACTAACAAGTGAAGATGGAGTACATTCACACAAAGGAACAAATTGCAAATATCTTCACCAAACCATTGCCCAAGGATACTTATGAATATCTTAGAGGCAAGTTGGGGGTAAAGCCCCTAACTCAAGCAGTATAAAGCAAGAAAGAAGTTGCCTTGCATCAACAAGAGTAGATCATTGAAATATCAAAAGAATAATGCAGAGGATGACAACAGAATAGAAATTTCAGATTAGTCACAAGCATGGTGACAAAGGAAAAAGACATAAGATGCAAAGCTTACACCAAGCATGTAAAAGATGCTACACCTTTGGCATTTATGTCAAAGAGGGAGATTTATAAGAAACTGATCAATAAAAGGTAAGAGGGAGATGTATGAGAATGTATTAGATCAGTAGTAGACCAAAAAAAAAGAGAGAGATGAAAGAGGGAGATTCAGAAGAGATAAGAAACTGATCAACAAGCAGCTATGAAGGATTAGGAATACAGAGTAAGGATGCAACAGTCAAGAGGGAGAAGCAGAATAAAGGATTCAGTTTGTATCAGCAAAAGAGGGAGACCTGATACGAAAAGGAATGCTCAATCATCCACTGTACATGTCACAGGGTGTGAAAAGCTTAAAAGATTAAACATATGTAAAAATAAAGATATATCATCCTCATTGAATCCATGATACAAGTACAATAAAGTAAAAGAAACTATTAACATACATGATACATCCATCCATCAATAAAGATATAACAACCATCATAAAAGATAACCATCCATCATAAAACACAACTAATTAAGTGTGTGGTTCCTCCCAACCATCAATAGCATCATTAGACCATCATGGGCCATAGCCATCCCTCCACACATAACATCTCAAGGCACTAAAGTGATCATTAGTATTATAGTAATAGGGATGTCACTCCTAAAACATACTATAACATATGCATAAAGAAATCTAACATGCAAGAATAAAGCATAAGATGATCCTACACAGTAGATGACGACATCTATCATGTGCTAATCATCAATATAAAGAAATGTACTAGTAAATAACATCCATCATAAGATCCAAGAATAGAATGGAGATAAATGCCAACAAAGAATGCTCCAGCCATGGTGTCTCAAACGGATCTCAAATGGTAAGAGTGAAAAAGCACTACCACACGATCGCATGGAACCTAAATGACCCACTCCCACCGCACTGAGGAGATAGTCTCAAGTCCCAAATAGGATATCAAAACACATAACACAAGATAAAAAATCACATAACACAAGTACTCTCTAAGTCCAAGAATCCTAGAAGTATTCTAACTCAAGGGTTCCAACACACAGGTCGACATCTACACCCAGAGGCACAAAAAAGACATGTAGGAAACTTACTATGTAAGCGGGAAAGTATCATCACATTAATCATGCTAGAGTTACCCTGGTAGTCTCTCAATAGACCTTGGCCCCCTAGTGATCCCTATGTACCCACTAGTATCCTCTCGTACTAATGAGGCATACTACAGAATGCAAGGTCGCAACCAAGTGTTCTCTCTACTCCCATCCTAGTCTATACTAGCACTCGAGGCATGGGTGAGAACATGTAATTATCTTATTAGGTTCATTTTAATCCCCATTTAGTGTAAATGTTTTCACTTATTAAATAACTTACAATGAGTTACCTTGGTAGCCACTTAGGGCCTCAGCCCCCATTGCAAGCCACTTCCCGACACTACAAGTAGATAACCTACCCTAGGCTCATGAAATCACAAATCACAAAATCACCTCATCCCTATACAAGCAACTGGAAAGAATCATAAAGATAATCAAAATAATCACCTCAATTCTCCATGAGCAACTGAAAAAGCATCAAATGATAGATCACAATATTCATCAGTTGTCAACAAGCAATTGAAAAATGTCTCAAAATAATACTAATCAAGGACTCCAAAATGGTCAAGTCAAACATGTCACAACATGACATCATCAAGATGAAAACAAACACTTCAGTCCCATTAAGGCGACTGGAAAGTAACCCAAGTATAACTGATCAATGACTTAAAAATAGTTAAGTCAAGTATCTCAAATACATACACCTCAGCTTCACACAAGAAGACTAGAAAGAAATAACAATCAATAAATACAAACATCTCATAGAGCATACCATCACATTACCATAGTTGGGTTTTAAAAAGATCGAGCTCAACATCAGCATGACATTGCAAACACATAACCTCCGAGCCTCTGGTAACAACCTAAGACTGGTCAAATGTAGGACAAAGCCCAAAACACATATAACATAGAGAAACAAGATATAAACACATGTTGCTTTTGCAATCACATGGTTAAGCCAAATATGAGGTTTCAGATTTTTGTTTCAAGTACATTCCAAGTCTATAAGATTCTTCGTTTAATCTCCAAGTCAACCCATTTATCTTTTTGAATAAAACATAGAATTATCCCTCCATTATTTTAAAACAATTTTCTAAAATAACAAGGAGATAATTATTTACTTATTTAAATCGTTAAACTAGTTCCCATCATCAATGTTACTAATAATTAAATAAAAATCCCTTGATTCCAAGAAGCATCTCCCATTATTCAAACTATTAGAATAAGACTTATCAACTTCCTAATAAATAATTTACAATTTTCTTAAATACTTCAAGGACAATCATTTATTTAAAATAATCGTCATTGACTTTAAGTAAAATCAATCTCATTAATTATTTAATTCCACTAAACACTTATTAATATCTCTTTTCTTTTAATTTTCGCTCATTAAAAAATCCATGTTCTTAAATTGACTAATAATTAATTACACTTCTTCTACTATTAACTAATCTTAATTTAATATAATTTAATTAGATTAGTTATTAAATCATATAAAACTAATGCATAATAATAAGATTCTATTTTAATTCGAACCCAAACCTGAATCAATTTCCAAATTTTGATTCTTCTAAGGGAAGATTGCAATAATATTTTAATTCCCATAACTAGATGAAACAATATGCATGCCCAAATTCCAAATTACAAAATTGAAGATTCATTCATAGAGAATTATTCAGACACACATAACAAACATGATGAAGATAGGAAAAGAAAGAGCATTATAAAATATGCGAAATAATCACAAGTGCCTACCTGGACACTGATGCTAATTTGCTACACCTTAGAAAATTGTAGGGAAGCTCCTCCTCTTAGAACCTTCTCCTTTTCAAAAATTCCTTCTCCAACATTCGCAATTCCTCCAAGAATCGAACACCCTCGAGTGACTAGGAGTGCTTGTAGAAGCATATGAGCTTGTCCATACACACTAGGAGAGCTTGTATATAAAGGCCTCTAAGATGCATCTAGAATGTGTCTAGAAAGAACTAAGAGATAAGCATGACAACTAAGCACATGTCTTCCATGATAAGAAGATAAACATGATGAGGTGCCTAGAATGTTGTAGACACCATGTGCTCAAATAATGTGCTAACTCCTAAGTGTAGACAACACGTGCATAATTAGAGTGCAAACTCCTGTGTTGTCAACATGACAACTCTGAAGAGCTCGCATACTCCTATGTGAATAAATATTAAAATAATACACATTAATTTATTTAATATTCACTTGACCCCTTTTAAATTAGTTTATTAATTTTAAATCTCATGCACTCACTTTATTAAATCCACTTGTTTTATCTTAATATATTTTAATCACATGCATGCATCATGCGATCTAGAATCTTTTAATAATTTTAATATCTTTTTCACTTTTAAATTTAATTCCAAACATTAATTGATAAAATATTTATTAACTTAAATAATAATATTATTTAGCATTTATTTAAAAATGAACTCTAAATATATTATTATTGAATTAAATAAATATTATCACGTTCCAACTTATAACTTTTATCTTCAAATTTAATTATTGTATTTAATTAATTTCTCAATTAATTAAATAAAATTACATATTAAAATATCATATTAATTTTCCATTAAATTAAATCATTAATTAAATCTTTTAATTAGACTTAATTAATAGAAAATACACCAAAGACTCACAGAGTAAAATACGAAAACTCATCTTAGCAAAACACATACAAAATCAAACCAAGGGTTAATATCATGAATTACGTCATCTGATGCATTCGGAGGGTACTTAACTTAGATACTTGTCCTAATTTTCAATTAGGACAAATCGCTTAAAGGGTTGGGATTTGGACTTGAGAATTTATCCCCCCTCTCTTACCATTGAGATAATACAATAGGGTACGCTCATCCTAGCAATTCAGGGAAGTCAATACCTGGTACCTGCAATCTACATAAAATCCATGCATGTACATACACAATATAAACTAAGCTAAATAGGCAATGGTAGGAAGTGGTGCATCATGTAGATCCTGACTAGCAGGTGACTATGACTCCCTTCCTCAAGCACTTCAAAAATGTCATATAGAAAGAAAACAAGCACACACACCATACACATGCAAGTATGGGGTAAGTATCCATAAGAAAACACATATGATAATAAATTATTTAACTAATCATCATCAATAACTAAAATCATTGAATAATCATCATGCATACATGAAATATAAAGTACCAAGTAATCTCATCATGTAATAAATTGAATGTAAAAAAAAAAAATCTGATAATCTCAAAATAATGTCACCAATCATCAATATAAAATTGACCCAAAAGAGTTTGGCAATGATAACAAAAATGCAACCTAGGGGTAGGCACTACAAATTTCATATCCAACAAATACACATTTCTTTGACTTAGCTTCCAACTTGCTTCTATTTTAAAAATCTATGTGAGAAAATGCTTTACTATTGAAGGTTTTGAGAAAAGAATAACTCACCTTCTTACCAGTTCATGCTTCCTCTGGAATACCACAACCCAAAGGAGTCAAGGGACCTCTATTAATAAAATATACAATAGTATTGACAACCTTTGCCCACATGTGTAAGGGCAGCCCAACATGCAACCTCATGCTCCTTGCACACTCCATTATAGTCCTCTTCATGTGTTTAGCCACTCCATTTTTCTGTGGAGTACTTGGAAAATTTTTTTATCTACGAATAGCATTAGTGGAGCAATAATCTTCAAAATCATGACTACAATACTCACTACCACTTTCAAATCTGAGACATTTTAATTTCTTACTAGTCTCATTTTCAACCAAGCATTTCCATTTCTTAAAAGTTTGAAATACATCAGAATTTTGTCTAAGGAAATAAACCCATTCTCTTCTAGTTGCATCATCAATGAATGTAGCATAATAATGAGAGCCACCAAGGGAAGATACGTTAGTTGGTCCCCATACATTAGTATGCACGAGCTCTAATTTCTCCTTTTTATTTTACTTCCTTGTCTTCACAAAAGTCACTCTCTTTTGTTTTTCATACAAACAACTTTCATAGAAATCCATATTAACATAGTTTAGACCTGTTAAAATTTTCTTTGAATGAAGTACTTTCATACCTTTCTCACTCATGTGCCCAAGTCTGTTGTGCCACAACATTGTAGAAGAATCTAGAATAGCTATTTGTTCTCCCTGCTCAACTACAACAATTGTTCCTAAATATTCATTTTTCTTTGAAATAATTAAAGTAGAAGGAACAATATGATCTATACAAAGATATAAGGTGCCTACTTTCACACCTTTTACTACTACAACAGAACCTTTTGAAACCTTTCAATTTTTATCATTAAAAGTAACTACACAACCCTCATAACTGAGTTGCCCTGCTAAAATTAAATTCCTACTCAGCCTTGGAACATGTTTTACCTCATGTAGGAGCCAATGATTCCCTTTCTACAACTTAATCCTAACTTTTCCATTTCCAAAAATCTAACAGGTTTCATTATCCCCTGAATAAACAAGTCCAAAATCCCCTTAGACATAATAATGGAATAACCTCTATGAGGTGTAGCATGAAATGAAGCACCAGAATCTAAAATCCATAAATAATCAATACTTTCTAAAGATAGAAGAAAAGCATCCTCTTTGGATTTGTTACTACTAGATTTGCCTCCTTATCTCCATCTAATTTATCTCCTTCATTTTCCTTTTGATTCTAACAATCTTTCTTTTTATGCCGTCATTTCTCAGAGTACTACTAGTCATTCGGTTCTCTCAATTGAGACCTCCTCCCTTTTGAATTTCTTCTTGATTTTCCATGACAAAGAGCTTAGGTTTTAGTTGTAGTCCCTTAAAGCTATATGTTGTTTCATTGTTGCCTATAACTCAAGGGGTTATGTAAATGCTTCATGGAAATCAATAGGGTTGCAAGTTTACTGATGGGGATATCTTGTAAGAATGAGGTTCAGATTGAACATGGATGTCTATTTACAAGGTGAATTGATAGATCATATACCTAAATATATAAATAAGTATCATGTATATATATGTATGCATTTGATTCATGGAATTGACCAATAGATAAGGCACTAATCATTTTCAAGATGACTTGTTCATGCTACATATTAAGATCACTTGATCATTTTCAAGACATAATAATGGAATAACCTCTATGAGGTGTAGCATGAAATGAAGCACTAGAATCTAAAACCCATGAATAATCAAAACTTTCTAAAGATAGAAGAAAGGAATCCTCTTTGGATTTGTTACTACCACATTTGCCTCCTTATCTCCATCTAATTTATCTCCTTCATTTTCCTTTTGATTCTAACAATCTTTCTTTTTATGCTCTCATTTCCCAGAGTACTACTAGTCGTTCGATTCTCTCAATTGAGACCTCCTCCCCTTTGAATTTCCTCTTGATTTCCCACAACAAAGAGCTTAGGTTGTAGTTGCAGTCCCTTAAGGCTATATGTTGTTTCATTTTTTCCTATAACTCAAGGGGTTATGTAAATGCTTCAGGGAAATCAACAGGGTTGCAAGTTTACTGATGGGGATATCATGTAAGAATGAGGTTCAGATTGAACATGGATGTCTATTTGCAAGGTGAATTGATAGATTGTATACCTAAATATATAAATAAGTATCATGTATATATGTATGCATTTAATTCATGGAATTTCCCAATAGATAAGGCACTGATCATTTTCAAGATCACTTGTTCATGCTGCTCCATATTAGGGGTTTTGATGAATTCAACATTATTAATCAAACGTTCTTCCCTTTCATGTTGAAGGACCTAAATATTTAACCCTCACTCATCTTATGAGATTCATAGCTTTGCATTTAGCTACTATAGATCTATGTCATTTCATGAGTCATTAGGAGAAATAAGGGTAAAATTTTCTTAATAGATTCAGGGATATGTTTTTGCACTGGTATGGTATCATTTGAATCTGAGGTCTACCCACCTAGGTTTAGCAGAGCCTGAAGTAGAAGAAGGGTCAAGCCTTATAGTTGGCCCTATGTCTAAAATGATATGTTGAGAATGGGAGTTAGTTGCCCCTAGATATGTTATATTCTCATGGGGATAATTGAAAACCCTCCACCATTTTCAAACACTAACGTAACCAATATCAAAAAATAATAGCTCACATAGAAAAGAACATAAGACACCAAAATTTAACGTGGTTCACCCAATCCCTAAGCTACGTCCACCAAACAGCAAGTCTAATATTATTATGATCCAGTGAGTACAAACTAATTATAATATGTAATCTCTTACAACTTAATATCACCGCAAGAACCAATTTTCACATCACCACTATATAACAATCCCTAACCCTAAGCTCTTTTATACAAGTATTTTTACTGCTTTAGGGTTATAATTAATAATTACATGTTAGCCCAAAATCCTTATAAAATAGGGCTCCAAAAAAATTTATACAAAGAATTTATGATGTACAATACTTTCCTGATCAATCACCACAATCTAACAATCTTCCACTTGGGGGCTGATCAGGCTCCACACTAAACAACAATCTCCCACTTGGAGATTGATCCTGTAGTGATGTCGCTACTCTATGAGGCTCCCACTAGATCAAACCACCTTGGACTCTACTATTCTTATATTCATGTTCAGTCTAGAAGACCAACTGAAGCTAAAGAAGAGTTTAGCTTCTCCCTTGTTACTACAATATATCTATTGGATTGTCATCTATATGTATCTAGTACAACTTTAATTGTCCATCCTCCAAAACTAATCGAATGAAATGGTATTGCAACTGTATGTGTTTGGTCTTTGAATATAGAGCTAAATTATTTGCAAGATGAATGGCACTCTAACTATTTGTAAACAAATAATTATCCTTCTAAGGGTTTCCTAATTCTTCCAAGAAGAACTCAAGCCATATCATCTCCTTGACTACCTTTGTAATAGCTACATACTCTGCCTCTGTAGTGGATAAAGCATGAACCTTTTGTAACCTAGAAACCTAGCTCACGGCTACCCCACCAACAGTAAAGACATAACCTATAGTAGTATGCCTAGTATTAATATCCCCTACCAAATCTTAGTCAACATAGCCCTATAAAGTAATAGCATTGGATGTTCCTCTTAAATATCTGAGAATCCATTTGATTGTATTCCAATGCTCAATTCTTGGATGACTCATATACCTACTAATGACTCCCACTGCATGTGCAATATTGTAATGGGCACCCCTGAATGTCCCAAAAACTAAACCAAATTGCTGAAAGGAATTATGTCAAACAGTTTGTATTCAACTTCTTAAAACCCCTTATAACTCTGGAAATCAAACGTTTATTTGTTTGTTGTGTTTCGTGCATGGAATTGGTATCATACAACATAAACAAGAAAGAAACTACAACAATATGCAAAGTGGAAATGAACTGCTGCTAATAAAATGTTATTTTCAGAATTCATAAAACCAAATACATGGCAGATTTATCAACTCACTAATTACTTCAGCAATATTGTCATAATACTCCAGCCCATGCTTACAAACTTGTTGCTACAATACTTTGTCCTCCAATCAGTCCACTACCTTCATAATACCATTCCCTCCAAGCGGCATAAGCATCGGACAAGTAGTGAAAAATATATGAGCAAAATATCAAATCTGCCTGTAGCCAGAAATGCAGCTAAACTGCCTGATAATGAAGCCAATAAGAAAGAATTCCAAAGGCCAAACCCCAAGGGAATGACGTCTAGAATGTTACAAGAGAGGATAGACATACTCAAATGCCAAGAACAAAGCTGCAACTCACACACCAATTTCTTCTCATATTCAACCTGTCTAATGAAGCTACAAATGCTTCCTTTTATTCTATTCCCACGGGTCCGTTCAACTCATATGGGAAATGTGGGATAAAGATGTGTAATATAAAACATATATTAAAATACCCCTTATGTCTCCCTTGGGTACACATCACCATAAAATAAATATTAAAGTAACACTTTAATATTTTACAATTAAATTAGAAGTTACTTTAATAAAACTTCAGGCATTAAAATGTATTAGCAATCGAACTCCGAATAATGCAAGTGATAGCTCATCGGAAAGCTCTCACCGAGGAGTATCGAATCCAATCACCAAAATTGACCTGCACTATGTCCTGCCGACTTACTAAAAATAGCAAGTATGCCTGAAACTGAGTAAATCAACTTCGTCTTGGCCCAAACTGGAAATGACTAGGCCAAAACACTCCAAGATCCCATTAAACCCTTCATTAGCCCTCGGGACCATGTAGAACAAGGCTAATGCACACACACTTGGTCAACTACTAAAATGGGGACATTACAGTCTGCCCCCCTTGAAATTGCTTGTCCTCAAGCAATCTCAGTTCAGCCTGCTGAATAACCTGCTCACTCTCCCATGTAGAATCTTCCTCCGGCAGATCTTTCCATCTGACCAAATACTCCTTCACTATCCTATTTCTAAGCTTCCTCTCTCTGGTATCCAGAATAGCCTCAAGTACTAACACAAGCTTCCCCTCCTCATTCAAAGGGGGTAAAACTGCAGAAGGCACTACACTCTGACCAATGGCTTTCTTAAGCCTAGACACATGAAACACATTGTGCACTCGATTGCCCTCTAGAAGCTCAAGCTCATAGGCGACTTTGCCCACTTTGCGAATCACCCTATAGGGACCATAAAATCTAGGTTTCAACTTTTCAGCTCTGCTCTTCTTGAGCGATGATTGTCTATATGGTTGTAGCCTCAAGTAAACCATATCCCCTACCTCGAAACTGCGCTCTATTCGGTGCTGATCAGCATACAATTTCTGTTGATTCTGGGCCTGTTGTATATTCTCTTTGAGCACTTTCAGGATGTCCTGACTATCCTGCAATAAGTTTTTGGCTTTGGGCACTCTACTGTCCCCCAAAACTAAATCCATGAAGCTAGGTGCTTCATAACCATAGAGTGCCATGAAAGGAGTCATCTTGATGGACATATGATAAGTGGTGTTATAACAATACTCTCTCATATGCAACCATCTGATCCAAGCCTTTTGTTGTGTAGTTACATAGTTCCTCAAATATCCTTCCACCCATTTATTCACAATCTCTGTTTGCCCATCTGTTTGCGGATGATAACTAGTGCTAGGTGTAAGATCTGTACCACACAACCTAAACAACTCTATCCAAAAAACACTCATAAACTTACTATCCCGGTCGCTGACAATGAATTTGGGCAACCCATGTAACCTGAATATCTCTTTAAAGAAAAGATCTGCCACTTATGCTGCTGTGTAAGTGGACGGAATAGCAATGAAGTGAGCAAACTTCGTCAAGCAGTCCACCACCACATAGATGCAATCCCTTCCCTGCACTCGTGGTAAACTAGTGATGAAGTCCATCGAAATACTTTCCCATTTCCTATCAGGAATGGGCAAGGGCTGTAATAAACCTGCAGGAAATGTGTGTTCTCCCTTATTTTGTTGACAAACCACACACTCCCTGACATACCTTTGAACATCATCCTTGAGCCCTTTCCATGAAAATTGCTCTTGGATCTGCCTGTAGGTCTTGAAGACCCCCAGATGTCCAGCTGTGGGTGCATCATGAAATGCCTTCAGTATCGCCTCTCTCAAATGTGATGATGAAATCAAATAAACCCTGTCCTGAACGTTGATCAATCCATCTATCACCTCATAGCGATCATCCTGTATGGTACCTGAAATCAATCCAGAAGCCCAAGCATCTCCGACATACTCTTCTATAATCCGATCTCTCCAATCTCCTAAAATCTTTGCCAGAGCACATAAGTGAGGTCTCCGAGATAAGGCATCAGCCACCACATTTTTCTTACCTTTGACAAACTCTATGTCAAAGTCATAAGCTTGCAATTTAGTCACCCATTTTTGTTGTCGATCATTAAGATCACGCTGGCCCATGAAGTATTTAATACTGTTGTGATCAGTCTTAATCACAAAACGTCCACCTACCAAATATGATCAAAATTTGGCCAATGCATGCATTATGGCCAACATCTCCCAGTCATAGACAGAATAACTTTTCTCAACTCCTCGGAGCTTCCTACTCTCGAATGCAATGGGATGCTTCTCCTACATCAATACTGCTCCAATCCCATCACCTGATGCATCACAATGAAGCTCAAAAGGCTTCGTGAAATCCGATAGAGCTAGAACTGGACATGAAGACATTACCTGCTTGAAATGCTCAAAACACCTCTGTGCTGCCCCTGTCCACACGAAGGCTCCTTTCCTGGTAAGATCTGTCAAGGGTGTAGCAATCTGTGAGAATCCCTTAACAAACCTCCTATAAAAACCACATAAACCAAAGAATCCCTTAAGCTGTGTAAGGTTTGTGGGAGTAGGCCATTCTACAATAGCTCTAATCTTTTCGGGATCAACCCAAACGCCATCTGCACTAATGATATGCCCCAAGTAAAGGAGCTCAGTCATGCCAAACTCACATTTAGATTCCTTGGCATACAATGACTCTCTCTCCAGAATAGATAACACCTCCTCTAGATGATGTAAGTGGTCCTCCCAGGTCTTATTGAAGACCAAGATGTCATCAAAGAAGATCAAGACAAATCTCCTCAGCTGCTTCCTAAATACCTGGTTCATACAACTTTGAAATGTAGCAGGTGCATTGGTTAGACCAAATGGCATAACCATGAACTCAAATTGGCCATAGTGACATCGGAAGGCTGTTTTCTCAATGTCCTTTGCTCTCATCCTAATCTGATGGTATCCGGATCGCAAATCAATTTTGGTGAAGAAGCATGCCCCATGCAACTCATCAATCAGCTCATCAATCCTAGGAATGGGATACCTGTTTTTAATTGTTTTCTTATTCAGTGCCCTGTAATCGATGCACATGCGCATTGTCCCATCCTTCTTCTTTACCAATACTACTGCTGAAGCAAAAGGGCTCTTACTGGGCCTGATATGCCCCATCTCTAGTAAATCCTTAATCGCCTTCTCTATCTCATCCTTGTGTTTCTTAGGATGACGATAAGGAGTAATCATAACTGGTTTGGCTCCCTCCTCGAGCTCAATAACATGTTCCATCCCTCTGTCAGGAGGAACCCCATGAGGAATATCGCTAAATACTTTAGCGTGTCTATCAAGTATCTTCTGGACATCTAGTGGATGACTCTTTTCTTGTGGCTCTGGTGAAGTTGGCATAATGTGGCACTCTGCCGCCCACTCTATGTCATCATGACGAAAAAGTCTTTGCATTCTCCTCAAGGAAACTACTCTGCAACCTCCATCTGAAAGCCCTCTAAGTACCATAGTTCTGCCCTCATGCTGGAATCTCATCTCCAATTTTGCTAGATTGAGTGTGAACTCAACTAGTGAAGCCATCCATGTCATGCCGAGGATGACATCATAATCTCCCATGTCCACAACATAGAACTCATCCTCCAACTCGTAGCCATCTCCAAACCTGATGCAAAGATTAGATATCTTTCTAGTGCATAATAACTTTTCACCGTTACCCACCATGACTCTAAACCCATCATGCTCCTCTGTCTATAACCCTCTCCTGGCTACCAACTGTGCATCTATGAAGTTATGTGTAGCCCTAGTGTCAATAAGAGATATCACTTTCTGCCCCTAGATAGTACCCCTGACCTTAAATGTGATTGCCTTTTGGGCCCCTGTCAAGCGTGCCAACGATCTATCATCCTTAGGCATGTTGCTCTCCTCTATAGTGTTACCCTCATCTGAATCGGAGTGCTGATCCTCCCCTTCTGACTCTGACTCTTCTACTGAAAAATACTCCATTTGATTTGCCTTAGCCTTGAGAGAACATTTATGAGATAAGTCCCAAGGCTCTCTACAATGGAAGCACAGCTTCTTCTTTCGAAGTTCATTCAAGGTTTCATTGTCTAGTCCTTTTGATCCTTCTTTGGGTTTGCTATACTCTTTCTGAAATGATTTTTTGTCTTTGTCCTTGCGGTAGGAAGAACCTGTTGAATGGTTTTTTCCTTTGTATACCGAAGGGGCTAAATCTCGTGCCTTTTTAGTTGCTTCAGCTAACGTGAGTGGATCATGTCCCTTCACCCAACCTCGTAATGGATCAGCAAGACCATCAAAAAATAACACCACCAATCTCCTAGGAGAGATATCAGTAACAAGTACAGACAAGCGCTAAAACTCGACAATGTAAGCATCCACAGAACCTAACTGTTTTAACTGTGCTAGCTCCTTGAAATGTAACTCGGGATCCTTAGTGTCAAATCTCCCAATCAATGTTTTGATGAATTCCTCATAGGATGTAATCTGATTATGCCCCAAAGTCACCATGCCATGATGCCACCATTCATGTGCAACGCCATCCAAGTGCATAGCCGCATACTTGATAGCCTCCTCCTCAGGCATAGGATTTAGCTGCAAGTATGTATCTACCTTCTGCACCCAAGCTCGTGCAGTCATCTTCCCTGAAGCATCATAATAAGGTAAAGAAAGTTTTCCAACTTTCTTCCTCAGCTCAAAGTTTTGATTCCTCCCTCCTGCTTTAGGCATGTGTCTCATCCTCAAGTCCATATAATCTCTAAGAGAAATATCCGCCTGAAACTCTGGTCCACTAGCCTCCCAGTCCCTCCTAAACTGATCCTGTAACTCGGTAATCTGCGGTTTGTTTACTGGTTGAACCGGATCTCTGGGTGGAAAAGTGGGTAGAAGAGGTCTCAAGCTCGTAGTCCGTGTTGGGCGTGCAACGTGTCTAAAGTTATCAGCCTCATTCCCATTGTTGTCGTGTCCATTATTACCATTAATGTTATTCTCAGGACCATTGTTGTTGCCTTGGCCTTCATGGTTATTGTTTCCCCCATTGTTATTGTTTCTCTCGTTGTTATTGTTTCTGTTGTTGGCATCACCTGGATTAATATTGACACCCATCTGTCTAGCCATGAGCTGCAACATCATGTCCATTCGCCTATTCTGCTCCTGCTGCATACGTTGCCCCTGCTCTAATGTATCTAGTAACTGTCAGAACAGTACCTCCCCCTTATCTGGACCAGCATTTCTGCCTCTGCCTAATCCTGTATTCCTGTCATCTCAATCACCCATATTATTGTCCTGATCACAGAATATCTCCTCTGTGTCTGTATGGTTGAATTCAATGTCCCCCTATACAGATGTACTAGACTGTTTGCTTTGCAAGTCTGAAATCCTATTTTGTCTTGCTCTGGTATCATGGAAATTATAAGACCCCTGTCGCATGCTCAAACATAAATGCTTAGCCTGTGTTTTTTACTTACTTTTTCCCTCTATCCGGCTGTTCCAAATTCCCTATAAGACCTCCACAGGATGGTAGGACTTATAGCTCTGATACCACTGTAATGGGCACCCAGGAATGCCCAAAAGCTGAACCAAGGCTGAAATTATATTAATTCTAAAAATGTTGCAATCAAGTACAAAGATATGTATTCCAAAGGCCAAACCCTAAGGGAATGACGTCTAGAATGTTACAAGAGAGAATGAATGTCCTCTATTGCCAAAAAAAGGGAGTGTGATTCACACCTCCAAACTCTTATCAAATGCAATTCACAATCATCCAATACAATAATCCCATGCTAAACAATGAGACTTTCAACCCTATTTATCCTTTTCTTCATCCTTCTGGAAGGAACTAAAACATTAATTAATTGCAAGAGCTAAAAGCTTCTCCTTCCAATAATTAATGCATACCCCACAAATTCCTCTTTGGCAATAATTAATTAAATCACGAGAGGCTTCCGTCCTTCCAATAATTAATACATACCCTAAAAGCTACTCCCTTGTAATTAATAATTAAATTAATTAAATACAAAGTCACCTTTAAATTGAATGACTTTATAAGAAATTAATTTAATTTTTTCTTATCCTCCACTTAGACTTTGGAGAACGTGAGAGCTAAAAATGGGATCATTACAAATATCTAGCCTTGTACATACCATAACATACACCAAGATTCCTATAGCTAAAGCATAAGGTACCTTGGACATCTTATCCTCCTCTTCTTGTGTCTTAGTACACATCTCTTTAGTCAACTTCAAATGACTAAGTATAGGTGTGTTGACAGCTTTAGCATCCTCCATAGAGAAAAATTGCAACACCTTCTCAACATAATTAGCCTGAGATAATGTCAATTTTTTGTTCTTCCTATCTCTAAAAATCTTCATACCAAAGATTTATTTTGCTGCCTCCAAATCCTTCATAGCAAACGCATGTGCTAACTGGTGTTTCAGCCCCGTAATATGATCCATGTTAGACCTAGCTACAAGCATATCATCAACATACAAAAATAAAATATTGTAGCTATCATCATCGAGCCTCTTAAAATAAACAAAATGATCTGAATGACACCTATTATATCCATGCTCATGCATAAAACTATCAAATTTTAGATATAATTGCCGAGGTGCTTGCTTCAAGCCATATAAACTTTTTTTCAATTTGCATAGCAAGTTCTCCTTACCTTTGACCTCAAATCCCCATGGATTAGCCATATATATCTCTTCATTCAAATCACCATGAAGGAAGGTTGTTTTAACATCAAGCTTCTCTAAATGCAAATCTTCAATAGCCACAATACTTAAAATAATATGGATAGAAGTCATTTTAACAATAGGAGAAAATATCTCATCAAAATCAATGCACTTTTTTTGTGCAAATCCTTTTAAAACTAACTTGGCTTTAAATATTTTCTTACCTCCATCCTCTTATTTTAACATATAAACCCTCTTATTCTGTAAATCTCTTTTACTTGCAGGCAACTTGCATGAATCCCATGTCTTATTCTTCAACAAAGAGTCCATTTCATCTTTCATTGCAAACTCCCACTGAGCCTTAGTATCCACCTTCATAGCTTCATCATAACATTCAGGTTCACCAGCATTAGTAAGTAAAATTGAATACAAAGATATTTCCCCTTATTTATACTCATGATTTCATACAACAAGGAGGTAAAAGTTTCATATTTTTCTATATCCTTCTTTAGGGAATCTAGGTTGTTGTACATAGTCTCCTTTAATTTATCAATTCTAATGCATAGGGCACAAAATTTATCAATCAAGGGGAAAACCCTTTCTTCCATATCTACTGGCCACTCCCTCCCAATATTCCCAAAGTTTCTCTCTTCTTGGAGTTTGGCTAGAAAAGCTTTATTTTCTACAACTAATGCATCAAATAACCTAATATTTGATGATTGTCCCACCTTACTAGCTAGTGGGAAAAATAATTTCATGATGTACTCTTATAGCTCTCTATTCAAGGCTTTAAGATGAGCTTTAGAGGACTTGAAGTCATCCAACTCTTCACCTATCTGTTGGTTTAAGAATTCCCAAATGAGGCACTTTGGGTCATGTTGTGGTGGTCCCATGTCATACCACTAGACTCTAAAATCCTTCAAGTTGAGATCAACCAAGTTCTCATCTTTTTGAGCCTAGGAGATCTCCATGGCATAGATCCTAGGATTTTCATCTCTACCCAAGTCTATTAGTATGGAATCCTCTTTATCTTCTTTAGAGATGGAACCTACTTCATTGTCTACAAGATAAAATCCTTCAAAGGTGCACTCACTTCAATTATCTTCCTTTTCCACTCCAAGGTTTTCTCCTACCAGGATTCAGATGTCACCACATTTAGTGAAGATTATAGAGCTATGACATCAAAAAATTTCCTCAGTACTTATAGCTCTCTATTCAAGGCTTTAAGATGAGCTTTAGAGGACTTGAAGTCATCCAACTCTTCACCTATCTGTTAGTTTAAGAATTCCCAAATGAGGCACTTTGGGTCATGTTGCGGTGGTCCCATGTCATACCGCTAGACTCTAAAATCCTTCAAGTTGAGATCAACCAAGTTCTCATCTTTTTGAGCCTAGGACATCTCCATGGCATAGTTCCTAGGATTTTCATCTCTACCAAAGTCTATTAGTATGGAATCCTCTTTATCTTCTTTAGAGATGGAACCTACTTCATTGTCTACAAGATAAAATCCTTCAAAGGTGCACTCACTTCAATTATCTTCCTTTTCCACTCCAAGGTTTTCTCCTACTAGGATTCAGATGTCACCATATTTAGTGAAGATTATAGAGCTATGACATCAAAAAATTTCCTCAGTACTTATGGGGTCCTCATCTTCCTTGTGGATAATGGGAACACAATTGTTTTAGTGGTAGAAGCAATGGTGGGAATGTTACCTTTTGTATCCAATGCATAAGGTTTTTTCAACAGTAGAGGCCCTCCATCTTGTCCATCTACTTTCTTAGCTTTGGTAGATCTATCTAAGTTAATCACTGGGATAGAGGAGTCCTTATTTGTACACTTTTAGACTCTTCCTCATTCCCCTTCTCAATTTATTTTTTCTTCTCCTTTTTGAGTCTCTCATTGAGATGATTACTGGGAATGATCTACTTCCACGGGAAAGGGTAATCAGGAAATTTTGCTCTATAGGTAGGTCTCATCTTCTTCCTCTAACTACTATAGGTGGGCCCATAAAAGTGGTTTTATTAGCACCTATTATGCTAGAGGAAGTAATAGAAGAGGACTATATGAGCTACAACCCGATGGTAAACCACCAATTCTCTTTATCCTAGCCTTTGTCCGCTTGGCCCATTTATTTGTTCTTCTTATTACTCCTTTAACTAACTCTTCCAAAGTTTCCATAGTTGTTCCTTTAGGCAAGATAGAATCAATTGTTGTTTCTTTAATCTCCAATAAGTAGGTGGAGGTTTTCATATGTTGGCCTTCATCTTTTGACACTTTCCACATTAATTCTTACATCATAGAGATTGACTTGAGTAATAGTCATTCTTGAGAAGATCTCTCTTAGCTCTTGAAATCATCCACAAAATTGACCTAATAGTTTTCTAGGGTGGGAACATGTTTGAGTCCTAATCCAACTATAAGATATTATTAATGTAGTCTATAGGGTCAATTTTCAACATGATCACTTCATAGGATTTTGGTTTATAGCTCTCATCAAAATTTGTCAGCATATTCTTTGCATTTGATGTAAAAGTGCATGAGGAGGATCTCATTGTAATCAAGAATGGGTTTCCCTCCTTAGAATTCAAACATTACTCATTTAATTCTAAAAGTTGGTAGCACATTTCTACAAGTACTATCCAGTTGTCTGAATATCTAGGGAGTTTCAAGGGGAAGCCACCGAATTCTTAATTTTGATATATGAAAATATTGGGAACTAAATAAAGAAACTTGCAAACTAAGTCACCATGGCCACTACTTCTAGAGAAAAATGGAACTTAGGAAACCCTTAGAGAATCCTACAAATTCCCATGCTGAAGCAATTATTAATTTCATAAACTCTAAATAGCTCTTATGTAGTTAGAGGCATGGATAGAAGTCATAGACTTAAATATCTTTGTCATATTCCTTTGCATTGGTACAAGATTACCTAAGGATTGTCTAGACAATATAAATTTCAAGTTTTTGTTGTGCATGTGCGAGCCTTAAAGAATTTTGGATGTGAAGGATAAGGTCATGTTGACCATAGTTGGCGTACATTAGAGAGTTGTGTTTATAGTTTCTTAGGCCTTTTTACTAGGATCAATTAGGGGCTAGGAAGTTGTAAATCCCTTCGATTGGCACAAGGAATGATGATGACATCATCATGAGGTCAATGGGGTCTAGGGAAATCTAGGGTGATTTTTTTAACATAGTTTGGGTTTGTGGTTAAGTTTGAGGAGATAGAAAGGTCATTTGACTAAATTGGTGAAAAGTTGCAAAAATTTGTAAAACTTGCATTGTGCAACTTTGGAACTTTTAAAAAGTTGCTTGAGCATTTTTTTGCAAAACACTTGAAAATTTTTGAGAAGGAGTTCTAAGGAGTCCATAACCACCCAACCACCCAATATAAGGCTGGAGAATACCTATGAGAATGGTTAGAAATCCATTATATGGGTGGTGTACTTTTGCAATCAACATTCTAAAGCATTTTGTAAGCATTTTCTTAGTTTTTAATGACAATGGTCAATTAGGTGTGCAAGATCCATACTGTCACTTGAGAATATTTTAGTTTTCATGTTTTATTGAATCTTTACACTAGTAGATAGGAATTTTGAAGATTTTTATTACCTTTTGTGAAATTACTTTGATTCCACACTATCGCTGGTTTTGTCCAAGTAGTTCTTCAAGATGGAGCTCTAATTCACATCCCCACCGTTCAATATATACAACCTCTTTGGAATAGTGAGTAGACTCTATGTAAATCATGTGTATATAAGTAAGGACCCTAAAATGCAAACCAACCATTTTTAAAGTCTTTCCCTAGACGAGCCTATGGTGAGTTTGGCTCGAGAATACCACATTGAAATTTGCAATGCTTATAAAGGAGCAGAGCTAGAATCCAAATTCCTTTTGGAAATTGAATGATAATATCTTAACAACATCCCATGAAGGAAAGAGATTCATACCAATCCCATAGAAATTCAAATCCATCCTTTCTAACTAGACTAGCTACTTAAGCCTAAAAAGCCCTATTTTCATCTAATTTGGGTTACAAAAATGGACGGGAGAGTATGATCCCAAGAACCTAGATATATTTAAGGGTATGAAAAATGGACCAAGAAACCTAAAAAATATTTTAGGGTTACTTTGGAAGGCATAGGAGAAAAATCCTATTTTCTCACTATAGGAGGCCTAATTGGAGCTCTTAGCCTATTAGGCCTATTTGTGAAGAAAGTAGGAGATTAAATGGGAAGATGAACTTGGTGAGACTTTAAACATACCTAACTGGTTGAGTATAATTTTTTCTCAATACCTTCATACTTGTGCAAGATCTAGTTCAAGATTTGGAGGTTGTGAATCCTTATTTTTTCCTTGAGTGCTAGAGATAAGGAAGGGAGACTACATCAAGTTTTGGCTTGTTAGTGTGATATTTCTTGATAGTTGGGTTGGCTAGTGAGACTAAAGGATCCCTAGGAAAGTTAAGGTCTTATAGGTAGCAAGTGGTGTGGAAGATATTCCCTAGAAGTCTTACAAGAAGATTAGGAGCATAAGTTGATGAATGACTCATCCACACTCCCTATAAGAGAGGCATCAGAGTGACAAAAGATTTGGCTTGTGGATAGATGTTTCAGATTGAAGAAGAATTAGTAGGGAAAACCAAAATTGTGACAATTAAGAATTGGACAAGAAGATAAATGAGGAAGAGGAAGAAAACATATCTATTAGAGAGAGATTAGTTCAACTAGAGGATAAGTTGGATCGAGTGGAAGAAAAGATTGATGAAGTCAAGGAAAAGGTTGATGGAAAACAACCAAAATTTGTTGTAGAGGATAAAGTTCCTATACCAGACCCAATTCTCATAGAAGATCCTTTCTTGAGGGTATTGAAGGCTATGAGTGGGAAGGCACTTGAGAGCATTCCATTATTTAGTGGAAAGATGGAAGCAGATCTGGTCATGGACTAAATAGAAGGGATGGAAAACCATTTGGAGTATGATGACATCATAGAGGCTCTAAAATTTAGAGTGGAAAATTCAAGATTGAGAGGCTTTTCTTTGAGATGGTAGAAATCCATTTAGGTAGAGAGGTAAAAAGAAGGTAAGAAACCTATCACATTATGGAAAGGATTGGTTCTTAAAGAAAGAGAAGCATATATGTTAGAAGACTATGAAATTTAGTTACATCAAAAGAGGCAGAATCTAAAGAAAAGGGACCATGATGTAAGTTCCCACACTGAGTAGTTTCAAAAGTTTGTACGAGGTCACATGTGGTAGAGGATGAAAATATTAAGGTAGCTAGATACCATAGTGGCCTAAGATGGGACATCCAAGAAGAGATGATTCTTTTCAATCCTAAAATGGTGTATCTATTCTATTAGTTGGCTATAAATATTGAAGAGAAGAATAAAAGAAAAAATGATGAGTCCTCCAAAGGAATAGGTAGAGGAAGAGATCAAAGAGGGCATAGAGGTGGTTACCAAGGTAGATGAATTGAACCAAGAAACCAAGGGGAGTCCAAGGCTCTAGAGCATGGGAGTGAAATTGCTCCAAGACGAGGCCATGAAAGAGGTAGAGGATCTCAAGTAGGTTCTAGCAGAGGAATGAGTTTAGGTAGGAGAAACTCCTACTGTGCTAGCATGAAGTGTTATAGCTATGGACAATTGGGTCATCTTGCTTATAGGTGTCCTGAGAAGGCATCCTCTTCTAATAGTGATAAAAGGATTAGATATGCTCAAGAAAACACATCAAGTGTCAAGTCATGTGAGATCAACCACATTGAATCAGAAATGGGAGAAAAATTAATGTTTATGAGGGTTTTAGTTAAGCAACTTGTGAAGGAGGAGCCAAAGAAAAGGAAAGCCTTATTCAGAATAAGATGTAAAATACTTAGTAAAGTGTGAAAGATTATTATGGATTCAAGGTCTATAGATAACATAATCTCTAAAGAGGTAGTGAAGAAGCTCAAACTTGAGAAGATACCCCACACCAATCCATACAAGGTGACATGGTTGAACAAAGGGTAAAGTGTCCTTATGAATGAGAAAGCATGGGTGGAATTCTCTATTGGTGGATACAAGGATAAGTTGATCTATGACATCTCTCCTATATATTCATGCCATATCCTATTGGGAAGACCATGAAAGTATGATAGTGGTGCCATTTATAATGGGAAGGAGAATACCATTTCTTTCAAAAAGGATGGTAGGACATTCAAGATATAGTCATTGATGGATGATGAGGAACTGCAAACAAAGACTTCTAGTGTATTATTGAGTAGTGGCAAAGAGTTTTTCAACATTCTAGAAGAAGGTGGTGAAGGATATTCTATCATGGTACAACCTAAGTAGGAAGAGAAGGTCCTACCAACACCTATACCAAAGGATGTGTAGAATTTGCTTGGTAAGTTCAAAGACATCATCATTGATGGAATACCTACAAGACTTCCTCATTAAATTTCTATTAGTCATCAGATTGAATTTATACTAGGAGCCTCACTACCTAACAAGGAAGATTATAAGCTCACTCTAGAGCATAACCAAAAAGTGGCTAGAGAAGTGCAAGAGTTGTTAGACCGGGGACTAATAAGGAAGAGCATTAGTTCTTGTGAAGTACCAGTGGTATTGGCATCCAAGAAAGGTGGTAAGTGGAAACTATGTACTGATTCTAGGGCTATTAATAGAATCACAATCAAATATGGGTTTCCCATACATAGGATTGACGATTTGATGGATTGCATAGGAGGATCTACTTACTTCACTAATTTGTATTTAAAAAGTGGATACCATCATATTAAGATCCAAGAGGGAGATGAATGGAAAACAACTTTCAAGACCACTAAAGGGTTATATGAGTGGAGAGTTATGCCAATTGGGCTTACAAATGACCCTAGAATATTCATAAGGTTAATGAATGAAGTGCTTAAGGACTACATTGGTAGGTTTGTAGTTGTGTACCTAGATGACATAATCATCTTTAGAAAAACCAAAGAGGAACATATGAAACATTTGGAGATTATGCTCAAAAGGTTGTAGGAGGAGAAGTTGTCTATCAACTTGGAAAAATGTGACTTCCTCAAGCAAGAACTGGTATACCTAGGGCTTTTTGTATCACAAGGATCCTTGAAGATGGACTCAGATGCATCAAGTTTTTGGCTTGTTAGTGTGATCTTTCTTGATAGTTGGGTTTTCTAGTGAGACCAAGGGATCCTTAGGCAAGTTAAGGTCCTATAGGTGGCAAGTTATGTGGAAGAGACACCCAAGAAGTCTTACAAGAATACTAGGAGCATGAGTCAGTGAGTGACTCATCTTGCCTAAGCCCTATCATGCACTTTTGAGACAGCCATAGAGGTTGTCATAGATAATTTGTGTCCAATCTACATATTCACCCTCTGTACACACTACTTGCACAATATATAAATAGTTCTCTATGAAGTTGATCATTTCTTCACCTCCCTTCAATTTGTTTAGGAGGACCATGATATTTATAATCTCTCTCTTGAAAGTATTACCATAAAAGGTATTTGGCACTTTTATCTTCTTGGCATGAGGGGTTTTGAGCTAGATTTCCATCATGTCTCCTCGATGAAGCTTTTTTCTTTTCAATGAAAATAGAGGAAAATTTCCATAAATTCATCTTGCTATATAGCTTCGTCACTAGGAGTCAAAAATAGTTCTGTAATATATTATGGTTGAGGGAAAGAAATACTCAATTTTCTTGCATCTTAATTTTTTTGGTGTTAATATCTTAGTGTCAAATGCATTCCAAGATGAGCTTTGGTTCCTACACTACCACAAGGAATTTTATCACTTCAACTAGGTGTATTGGATATTCTTGCAATCTCCATTGCAAGTCACCTAGATCATAAATGTTTAACTAGGCATCATTTAAACTTTTCAAAGTGTAGCAGATACCGTTTAAACTATAATAACCAATGAACATTTTTATATTATGTCAATTTTGTAGTACTTGAGCGATTAAACTAATTGTGAAATTCAAAAATAGTTATTGAGAAAAGAGATGATGAATCATGATAGGAGATTTTTCTTTAGAGATCTTCTAGTTTTCTCATTGGCTAGAGATTCATTAAATTTAGGCATGCTTTTAAGGCTTAATGATTAGATTTCTCAATAATGTTAGGTTTAACATGCAGAAAATACATCACCCACACCTTTTCCATACATCCTTTTTCGTCATAAAATATATCTTTTGAAATTCTTCCACCTTAAATTAGAGAAGAAAAATTAGAATTACTCAACATCAAATTTGGCTAATGCATATGATCTCTTTCAGGCCTCTGAAATTTGACTTCTATAGGTGAACACTTTGCCTCTTTCATTTGAGAATAAATTTTGTTTCTTCTCTACATACTTTGGTTTTACTTATTTTTCTTTTCATTTTGGGAATTATCTAAATGACCTTCTTTAAGTAACATGCTTGAGTACTTTCCTACCTTTGGTAAATTGAAATATCATAGGAGCAAACCATTCGTTCTTTAGGGGATCTCACTAACAATGTGTCAGCTCCAAGTGGGAGAGAAGTGGAGTAGTGGGAAACTTTGAATTCTTCTTTCTCTAAGAAAAGTTGTGGACATAGAATAACTTATTCTCATTAGGAGGAAGCCTAAAGAGCTTCTAATAGGAAAAAAAAATTTATAGAAAGGCCACCCATGAGCGTGCCAAACTTTAGGATTTCCTACATAACATAGGTGGATGGGGAATGAGCATAATGAGATTCTTGAAAAACCAACTCAAGGGAAAAAGGGAACCATGATGAGAACTCCTATCAAAACCTAACTATGAAATTAGTTGATTTTTAGAGCATAGGTTTGGGAACAAAAATTTCTTGGGGTGAACAAAGGGGGTGGAGCTTGAAAAATAAGGGTGACCAAAAATAGTGAAACAATTGGCTCTAACTGGGAACTTAGACATGCAAGTTCCTTAAATGCTAGTATCTCTAAATCTTGTTGCCTATTTGTGTCAAACACTTAGTCATACATGAGGAAGAGTCAATTGATCATCACTGTGACTGATCTACTCTATCTAGGTTGAATCATGTGGAAGACTTGTAAATAATGATGTATATGTAGAGCTCTATAGGAGTCAAAAAATTATTTGGTTGCTGAGTATTTTATGTACAAGTTGAGCCTAGTGAATTCCAAGAAAATAAAGCACATAGATGTTGAGTTATGCAAAAGGTGTTGAGTACAGTTAAGGTCAAGAAACAAAACAAATAATAGTTATTACTGAGCATTAGATACAGTAAGTGTTGAGAGACACAAAGTAGACATTAAAGTCTAAAATGTTACAAACTTTGAAGTAAACCATTTCAAGCCAACATGGACACAACATTTAATGATTGTAGATTTTTTTAACAGAGGTTGTTACACATTTTGATGTGGATCACCGATCCTAATGTGAGGTGAACAACCAATCAATTGAAGAGGGAAAAATGGAAGGATCTAGAAAAATTTTTAGAAGTTGTTAAATAGGAAGATCCAAACCTTATTTTTATAGAAGTGGAATGTGCTATCGTAAAAGAGATTGCAAAGTATGCGAAGGAAGAAAAGGAGTTAAGTTTTGGATTTTGCATGCATGAGAGAGTTAAGAAGAATAGTGTACAATGACCTTATGAACTAGTGAAGGATTGAATAAAGACATATCATATTAGAGGTCAGATCAGATTTTGGAAGGAGGAGATATGTAATCAAAAATTATACTGCAAAAAAAAAGGATCACGTATTGAGATAGTACTAACAAATTGAATTAGGGAAAATCTCTTAATAGAGTGGTTTTATCAAACCTTTGTAAATATTTTAACTGGGTCTCTACTTTATTGTAAGTGTAAAATCCTCTCACAAGGTAAGACTTACAAGTCTTAAATGTCTATAATAGGGAAAACCCCTCATAGGGTATGTTAACAATGTATTAGCCAAGTCACATCTTTTCATCACATGTCAAAATAAAACCCCCCTCTTGTAAAAATGTCTCAATCATGCACCTAGAAGTCAAGTTGTCCATTAGTTTAGATTCTTCAGACTCCTTCCTTTCAAAATGATTCACCATTAATGTGAACCTCATGTTAAACATGAACTTTGAACACAATCTATTTAGAAGTTCAAAGTTAATGAGTTCATGGGTACAATGTGATGGGTCAGATTATGCTTAAGTTAAGGTTTAGATCATCAGAGATTGTCACTTATTATTGAATTTGTGCTTTCAACACTTTATGTTCATGTTTAATGGTTCACCTGATAGAGTGCTATCTTGTTATGAGTGTCAGGTACTATATTTTGAGGACCACAAACTTGAAAATTGAATTGTTACTAAGAAGTTCAATTGTTCAATAGATGGGTGAAGAGTTTCTTAATGGCAAAGACACGTGTCCAAACAAGTGGCTATATGGAATATTTTCCTTTTTATTTTGAGGTGTGTGGAAAAGACCACCCTTGGCCCCACCTCCAGGTCTACAAATATGAAGATATCGAGTGATGGTAATTCCAAGATCTCTCATTACATACAGAAAGATAAAAGGAATAAAAAAGAACTCAATCTAAATCATTGTGCAAAATGGTAGAATATAATCATGAACTTCAGCACCCAAATACATAATCCCAACCAAACACAATTTTTGTAATTGATGTTGAAGTGTCCTTTTTTCTGATTTTATATGTTATTTCAAGCCTCTAAACAGATTTTCAAAATCAAACAATCAATATTACAAAGATCCACCAATTTCTCAATAAACCCCAAATCGGGTATATCCGAAATAGTGCCAAAAACTTCACAACTTCACATATTATTAATAAATCTGAAAATGGACATTTTTACAAAAAATTCAGCAGCATAACGGCCTACAAAATAACATTTCTAGATCTGTATAGCATTTACACAACAGCTCACAAAAATAGGAAAGTATTTCCATGGACTTCATCACCGGGTTGCCCAAGGTTCAAGGTAAGGATTGCATATATGTGGTGGTAGATATACTAACTAAGTATGCACATTGGTTACTAGCCAAAGGTGTGTCATGAAAGGCCCTCAATATCCTCTCCTTAGTTTTTGATCCTGGCACTAAGAAGATCCTATTCTTTTAATAAATAAATTCATCAACAACCTTGTACCTGTTATCATCCACTAACTTATCCAAAATCTTGGTGGCAAAGGAATCTTTAGCATACTCTAAAATTATGGAGACTTTCCAATCAGTAGAGATAGATGTTAAGGAACACAGAGTGGGCTTTCTTGAGAGAGCATCAACAACCACATTATTCTTTCCTTTCATGAATTCAATATCAAAATCATAAGCTTGCAATTTTCTTACCCATTTTTTTTGACGATCATTCAAATCCCTTTGGTTCAAGAAGAACCTGAGGCTATTATGGTCTGTCTTTACAATGAATCTCTCGCATACCAAATATTGTCTAAACTTATGAAGTGCATGCATGATTGCCAACATTTCTTTATCATAGATGGAGCAACCTTTCTCTAATTGATTTAGTTTTCTACTCTCAAATTCTATTGGATGTCCCCTTTGAGTTAGGACAACCCCTATACCTTCTCCAGAAGCATCACATTCAACAACAAAAAGTAAAGAGAAATATGGAATTGTAAGCACAGGGCATGAACTCGTTACCTTCTTAAGCTTATCAAATGTTTTTTGTGCCTCTTCTGTCCAAACAAAAGCTCCTTTCTTTGTCAAACCAGTCAAGGGGGCAGCAAGCTAAGAAAATCCCTTAGCAAATCTCCTATAGTAGCTACACAACCCAAAGAAACCTCTCAACTATGTAAGATTAGTGGGTGGAGGCCAATCCAAAATTGCCTGAATTTTTTTTTGATCAACCTGTACTCTTTTAGAATTTATAATATGTCCCAAATATAGGATCTCTATCAAACCAAACTCACATTTAGATAGCTTAGCATAGAAAGATTGCTGCTCCAAGATTCCCAAAATAGTGTCTATGTGCTTTCGATGCTCTTCCCATGTTTTACTATAAATCAAGATATCATCAAAAAATACCAAAACAAATTTTCGAAGATGCTGGCTGAATACCTTATTCATACAAGATTGGAATGTTGCAGGTGCATTAGTGAGGCCAAATGGCATAACAAGAAATTCAAATTGCCCATAGTGACATCTGAAAGCAGTCTTTTCCACATCTTCACCCCTCATTCAGATTTGATGGTACCCTGATCTTAAGTCAATTTTTGAGAAGTATACAACACCATGTAATTCATCAATGAGTTCATCTATGTGTGGTATGGGATACCTATTTTTTATGGTCTTCTTGTTTAGAGCCCTATAGTCTATACACATTCTCATTGTACCATCCTTTTTCTTGACAAGTACCACAGATGATGCAAATGGACTAGAGCCAAGCCTTATGAATCCCATGTCCAGGAGTTCCTTAATAGTTTTTTCAATTTCTTCCTTATAACCTCTTGGATGGCGGTTTGGGGTTGTTATAACTGGTTTGGCACCCTTTTCTAACTCTATAACATGCTCAAAACCTCTATATGGTGGTAATCTTGGAGCCAAGTCATTGAAAACTATACTATGCTTATCAAGAATATTTTGAATTTCAAAATGGAAACTACCTTGATTCTTTGGAGAGCTTGTTGGATGGATTATGACTCCTGCTGCCCATGCTACCTGTCCTCTTCAAAAAGTCCTCTCCATCCTCTTTGTAGAGACTGCCTTAGTTGCTCCATTTGATAAGCCTCTCAATAAGACTTCTTTCCCATTGGAATGAAATTTAAACTCCATAGTTTGATGGTTCATGTAATAGCCTCCAATAGAGTGCAACCATTGAACACCCAATACAAGATCTGTCTCCCCAATGCCAACAACATAGAAGTCATCAACAACATAGAAGTCATCACATAACTCATAATCTCCTAAGGTCATCTTGAGTTGTTTCACCACCTGTGTGCAAGGCATAGTGAATCCATCAGCTACAGTAACATTGAATCCTTCAAAATCTTCTGCTTTAAGCCCTCTTTTCATGACAAATCCCTCATTAATAAAATTGTGAGTTGCCCCACTATCAAGAAGAACTGTCAACCTTTTCCCTACTAGTACCCCTTGAATTCGAAAGGGATGGTATCTTGGGACTCCTGATAATGCTGCTAAAGATTCCATCCTTTCTGATTTCTTTTTCTTTCTCTTCTTCTACCTCCTCCTTAGTGTCATAAAATTCCTCATGCTCATTTGAATCAGATTCTAAAGCAACTTCAATATAGTGCACTTGACCTTTCCCCAAACATTTGTGTCCTGGAACCCATGGTTCTCTACAAGTAAAACAAAGCTTTTTCCTTCGTAATTCACTCCTAGTCTCTTCATCTACCTTCTTTTTTGCCACATTTATCACATCTTTTGGTGGTAGTGTTGGGAAATTCTTTTTCGAAAAATTCTCCTTATGTTGCCAAAGATTTGGGGGTTTTTGATTAGTGACTGGTTTCATAGGCATGCAAGTTTCAAGTTGCAAGCTTCTTTTGATAGCTTCCTGTAAGGTTGAGGGTGAGAAAGCCTTAACCAAACCCTTAACAAAATCTTCTAAACCATCAAGAAAAAGATAAACAATCCTCTTTTCACTCATATTAGGTACCATAATAGCCACTTTTTGAAACTCTTCTATATACTCATTAACTGATTTGGTTTGCTTCAACTTTGACAATTCTTTAAAGTACTCTTCATCATCCTTGAGGTCAAATCTATCTATCACTCTTTGACTAAAATCATCAAATGTAGTTACCTAATCATGACCTTGAGTAGTCATTCCATGATACCACCAATCATAGGCTGCATCTTCCAAGTGTAGACTTGCAAATTGAACAGCATCACTCTCCTTCATGGGGTTAAGTGTGAAGAAAGTCTGTAATTTTTGTAGCCATGCTCTAGCTGAAATTTTATTTGTTCCATCAAAAGTAGGTGCTGTAAACTTGCTTATTTTATTTTTGAGATCTCTTCCACTTATGTCATGCTCCCTCCTATTCTCTTTCTTGGGCATCAAAGTGTTCATCATATCCACATATTCTCTAAAAGGAACCGAACTGCGAAAGTCATAATCTAAGCCATTATAAGTAGCTCTTAATGCAATCAAGTTACCTGTAACCTCTTCCACAGGATTACAGGCTAGATTTGGTACTGATGGCTCATCTGCAGGTAAGAAAATAGTTTTTTTTTATTTAGAGGGTGTGGGTTTCAGATTTCTTGGCTCCTCTGAAGTGCTCCCTTTCTCATTAATAGATGTAACTCCTTGCAGTTTTTCTGTCAATATCTGCAAAGCCTCTCTAGTTTCTGCCAAACTATCCACTGTTTTCTTCTAAGTATTTTGGATGTCTTAAAAAAATTTCTTTGCCATCTCATCTTGATCAGCCATGCTTTTTCCTTCCTTGGATTTTGTACTTTTACTTTTAACTGGAGGTTTGATCAAAATTTCTTTATTCTTTTCTCGCTACAAATATCTCTTTTCTCTTTCACTTGGTTGCATGCAAACTTCTACAAACCCTCAGGCTAGCAAGACCATAGCTCTGATACCACTGAAGTGTCCTTTTTTATGATTTTATATGTTATTTCAAGCTTCTAAACAGATTTTCAAAATCAAACAACCAATATTACAAAGATCCACCAATTTCTCAATAAACCCCAAATCGGGTATGTCCAAAATAGTGCCAAAAACTTCACAACTTCACATATTATTAATAAATCTGAAAATGGACATTTTTACAGAAATTCCAGCAGCATAACTGCCTACAAAATAACATTTCCAGATCTGTATAGCATTTACACAACAGCTCACAAATGTAGGACAAAACTATGCTCATCAGGCTCCCAAAATTAACACAAAAATGCCCGGAAACACCACAAAAAAACTAATAATCTATCTTAGAATTTTAACCACATCCCAATACATATATTCAGCTCTATTTTAACATCTTAAAGTCTGAAATACAATAGCAACCCAAACTGATATGAAATACTCAACCGAAAACACCAAACTCTTACAAAAAAACACACCTGAAAACTCACAAATTTGCACTGTTCAGCACAAGGGAAAACTCTGCATGAGCTTTCACATGGAATGGCTTAAAAATCCCATCGTTAACCTTCCTAGAAACCTACAAACTCTCATCTTTGGGTCTCCTTCTCCACAGGTTTGGCAGCCTCTGAAGAACAACAAAGCAATAAGTGAAAATCAAGTTCTAGAATGAGCCAAAAATGCCTCCAAATCCCTTAAAAGAGGGCATAACCCTAACTCACGTCCAAGAGGGGTTAATAAAACATATTTTAATAATAATTTTTATTTATTAGTCCATTGGTTTCCAAATATTAGCCCCTTTTGCCAAAACTTCACCTTTTTTGGGCCTGCCTGCATTAGCAAAGATTATTATTTTAAATATTTGAAAAGGGGACATGACAGATGTTACTTCTCCCACCAACAAGGGCCTATTGAATAGGTAAAAAGGGACAGATTATTTTCTTATGCTTATGGTGAATGGTTGAAATGTTATCATGAATGTTGATGATACTACATAGGGGTAGTATCCTAAGCATTGTAGAGTATTGATAAGTTGCATTCATGATTGTATTTGTCATTGATTTCAACATAGAAATGATTCTGTTAAGATTGGAAGAATAGTAGTCAGTAATCTTACTATGCACAAAATCTAAGGAAGTTTTAGATGATGTAGTGGATGACATGTTCCTAAGGTTGTCCCAATGATGTGGTTAAAAGGACTAAATCTAATTCAATGTTGTACAGAAGTTACACCTATTTTACTTGAAGTAGTGTAGAAATAGAGCATCTGTTTGGTAGTTTCTAATGTTTGAATTATATATTTTAGCCAAGATATAATGAGGAGATGCACAACCAGCCAAAGATAGAAGATAGTCAGGTGATGATGTCAGCATGTGTGTAAGACATGGTTTCACATGTATAAAGTTTTATATAGACTATGAGCCAATAGTGCTATTACAATTATGAATTAATTATCTTATTTTAATTTAATTGGAAAATCCTCAAGGCCAACTCAAGAAATTATTATGAAGATATGGTATAAAGGAAAGTTTTTTCCTTGATTGTAAAGAAGACTTGGATTAAAGGATCAAGTGGAATGTAAAGTATTAGTGCATAGTGCAAGAAGAACTAGAATGCTTATTGAATGTGCATAAGTAATCCAAGGGATCATTGGATGTGTAGTATGAGATTTGATTACAAGATCTGAAGGAGAAGAAGTCTAGTTGACATGATAGAGACATAGGAAGGAAGCACATTTTAGTTCTATTATTATGTAAGGAATAATAAAGAGATCATTTGGACAGTGGGTTATTTGATCTTAACCTTGAAGTTTTTTGGGTAGGGTGTCCAACTGTCTTCCACAACTCTTAACAATTGGCAAAACTTCTAACAGGATTGAAATCTCTGAATAGGGATTCAAAGTCTCCTAACAAGGACTCATATGTACTAAATGTTGTAGCAAACTCCTAATAGGGTCTATCCTCTCACAAGGAATATTTATATTAGTACATAATCTTGTGGGCACCGTCCCTACTAGGGTTTTCTCTCTGATCAAGGATTTCCCTAGTTAACATATCTGGTGCTAATTGTGTATGAGTATCTTGTTGTCATTTCAATTTATACCACTCACATGGTTAAATTTTTTTAAGGTTAATAAAATTTGTGACGTTATTTAGATAATTAATTCACCCCCCCCCCCCCCCCCCCCCTCCCAGTTATATTAGTGGGCTATATGTTCTAACATGAACATGGTGAATGCTCAGGAAACTAGTTATTTCTCCCATTTCACTATTACCAATGCCAAAGCCAAACAGTAGATGATTCTCTAGAATCTAAGATGAATGCATGAGAATCCAAATAAGATAAAATGGGATGAATACATCATTGATATTTTTGAAGTTCAAGACTATGAAGTGAATAGATTTCTAGCT
Organism: Cupressus sempervirens; assembly: GCA_028749045.1. Classification (NCBI taxonomy): domain Eukaryota; kingdom Viridiplantae; phylum Streptophyta; class Pinopsida; order Cupressales; family Cupressaceae; genus Cupressus; species Cupressus sempervirens. Next base: position 623,864,480 of record CM053792.1, read on the forward strand.
AAAAAATCTAGAGCTTGTGTTAGTATAGATTTCTTGTTCATTTCTCAGGCTAACCTTGAATGGATGAAAATTATGATTAAGCAATCCCTGGAAGTATGTGTTGAGTTTTAGAAATAAATGAACATCCTGAAAGAAATATTAGCTGCAAAAATAAAATGTATAGATTTAAAGATTAGGGAAAATGCCAGGACTGATTCTATGATGATCTTTTATGCTAATCACCTAGAAACACAAGATAAGAAGTTGGAACACATCAATAGAACTATGTTGATGTGCAAGCTATGCCTGGAGAAACTTGAAGTTCTTCAACAAAATGAATTGATCAACTTCCTAGTCACTCATAAAGCATGGAAAGAAGGTGGCAGTGATTTTTCTATGACCCAAGAACAGAATGTTAATGTTGGAAATCTTGCTTGCAATTAGTTGGGGATCTAAGAGACAAGAGCCATAGTGTTTTGACTTTTTTTCCTTTATTAATGTTTAGTTAAGACTTGGTTACTAAACAGTTTATAACTCCTTAAGGAGTTAGTTTATAAAACTAGTTCAAAAGCCCTACCAGGCTATTTTACTAGTTTTTGGTTAGATTGTAATGGTTGACTCTCTGAATGTAGAAGTAGTGATATATCTCCTTTTTGATGTAATGGTAATCACATTTGGTTCCATTTAGACAATGAATTAATGACAAATAGTGGTTAATCATAACTATATTCTTTGGTTATCATTCATATGATTGTATAGTTGTTTGAATTGTTTATTTTTTCATATAAAAGTTAATCTAACTGTGATGGCTTATTTTCATTAATTTTCTAAAGTAATGTATGTATTTATCTTTATAGTTAAATAGGTCTAATAAAAAAAAATTGTATTTTGATTTATGTCATGCAACATAAGTTGTGGAATATTTATCCTTTGAATCTGCAACATTCTTTTGTGTTTATAAGAGGATGTTTTTACCTTTTTATGTTCTTTCAGGTTAAAATAACCATAATTCAAAATTCTTTCATAGTAAATAACATTCATGATGAATCTTTAGAAACAGAGTTGTGCCTATAAATAGATAGAGACTTTTGTTTTCTTTTTTAAGTGTTATCAGGACTTAGTTGTAAAAAGTTAGATTTTTTATTTGTTGTTCAAAGATAACAACTATTGGGAGGGGGAAAAATTTCTAATAGTTTTTGGCGACGCTATTGGGGAATACTTTGAAAGGAAACATATAATGGTCTTACCCCATCAAGACATTTTCCCTGCTTTCCAACTAGGCATAGCCTTTGATAATACCCAAGAAGATATCATCTCTGAATGGAATACCTTCTCCTAGAATAATAGAACTAGTACTGAACAATACTTACAAGTTAGCCATGTCCTTGAGGAAAAACAAGAACATGTTGAATTAATTAGGGGTGTACCCATATCCCAAGAAGTAGAAGTGGTGGAAAGATTAGTTCAATAGATAGAAGTAAATGATGGTAATCCAGTCCAAAGACCAAGCCCTTGAATTTTATTGCAAGAAGGCTGGCTGGGAGTAAGTGTACTCATGGTAATAAATATAAGGGTTCCATAGATGAATCTTATGAGTTTGTAGAACTATAGAAATTATCTTCTGGCTTTACCCAAAGGAGGAAAATAATAATGAACTATAGGATTAGACCACCTTGCCCTTAAAGGCACACTCCAGTTACCATAATTCTACAAGCCTTAGTAATCCTTGGAACCCTAATCCTGACACATTTCAATGCACAACCAATCAACTTCATATTACTAAACATGGCCACAAACCCTTGGGTGCCCAAGTAGGACCCTATTCCCTAGGACCTAATCCTGAACCACTTTCAAAGGTAGCTAGGGGTATCCTTCCCAAATTCAATTGTGATGGGAAGAGATTGACAAATGAACACCTAAATGCATTTAACACCACCTATGGGGTTCTTGCAATTCCTACTAAAAAATGTGGCAGTCGAGTTGTTTTTTCAAGCCTTGATTGAGGTTGATGTTGATTGGTTTCATCATCTTCTAAATGGATCCATTACCTACTAGGCCTCTATGAGGATTGCCTTTGAAGAAAGATTCAAGGTTGCTAATTATGAGCCTACTTTATTGTTGCAATTACCCTAGCTCAAGAAAGAGGTCCATGAGCCCATGTAGGACTTCATAGAAAAATTCAATAGGATCTTGCACAAAATTCATGTTGCAAAAAGACCAAATATAGAAAATATGAAGGGATTATTTGTTAATTCCATGTCACCTAACATAATCCTCCATCTAAGGCATGACAGAGTAGTAGATATTGACATAGTATAGAGATTTGTTGTTAAATTAGAGGATGATCTCCTTACCCTAAGAAAATAGAGAAGATATATGCAAACTTCAAATTCACAAATGTCTACTTCTAGTTAAATAGATCCACTAGTTCAGAGGCTATTAAATGATGTCTTAGGGATAAAGAGGAAAATGTTGGGAATAGCAGCACTATATCATGATATCCCTAGGAATTTCCAACACCCTAGAGTAGGAGGAAGACAACCCAACATGCTACCTGTGAATAATTAAAAATTGGCTATTGAGGGTCCCTCAGTTAAAAGAACAAATATGTGCATCTTCCATATTACAAATGAACATGATGGGAGTTATTGTCTAGAAATGATATGGTATAAATAATTGTAGGCTAATTAGGAGACATAGAAGAGGTGCCTATAGATGAAGTGTCTTCAAGAGAAACTAGAAACTCTATAAGTTATTCCCTTGAGTACAAATCTGATGTAGGAAGGGGTGGTGACATTTGTACTACTATTAAAGATCCTTCATGCATAGTACTTACTAGAAGTGGTCGCAATAACAAGTCACCTATTGTTCAATCCCCCTCCATGCCTTCAAGAAAGTAGCGTGAACAAATAGGGTAGTGCAAAGAGGAGTTCAAGGTTCAATAAAAACATGTTCAAGAGATAAAGTTCTTAAAGAGGCCTAACTTTGAACCTAAATTTGACATTGTTGAATTCTATAAGTCTATAAAGATTCAAATTTCCCCTTTTGATTATTTAAATTCTAATCCCAATAAGATAGATAGATTGATCGAATATGTTGGAGGTTTTTTTTCCTCCTAGTTTAACTCAACTAAGAAACTTAGTGGTAACAATTGGGTACCTATTGAACCTATAGAGAAGCCTAACATATAAGAGTCTTCCATTCATTCTAAAACAACACAAACCTACTCAATAGTCAAAAGACCTAACCCCTTTTACATATCCTTGTTTATACATGCTCATAGACTAAGAAATTGTATTATCATATCTAGAGCTTCTGACAACAAAATGCTAGCCATCGTAGCCAAAGCCCTAGATTTACCCTTGACTAAAACATTTGATAGATGTTATGCTATGGATTCCAAGAAAGTCCACTTAATCAATCAGATTAAAGATGCTTAAGTTTCCTTGGTCAAATTCCTTGACAAAAGAATCAAATTGACTATTCTAGTTATCGATATTCTAGTTAGCTATGGGATTCTATTGAGTGGGACCTTTTGCAAAGATTTGGATGGGGAGGTTAAATTAGATTGGTCTTAGGTCACTATACCTATTGGTGATAAAAAAAAGGTTATTCTGAAGCTAGAAAACAAAGACAAATACATAGTCTTTCCTTCTAAAGATCTTAGGTCACATATCCTATATAATGAGACTAATTTTGCTAATTATCTTGTGCTCCCTAAAGAGGACATTGTAGGGTCAGAAGAGTTGATAGATGAAGAAATGTGGATGTTATAATTTGATGGTAGATATACCTTTTTTGGTTCTAGAGTAGAGGTTATTCTCATTTTTCCCTCTAGCAGGATCATCCCAAATGCTTTTAAGCTTGACTTTGAAAATACAAATAACATTGCAAAATACAGGGCCCTTCTTTTGGGTATTGAAGAAGCTAAGAGGAAAGGGGTCAAAATATTGAAGGCAAAGGGAGATGCCAAACAAGTTATCAAGAAAATTTGAGACATGTTTATTGTAAAGAATGCAAGGCTTAAACATTATAGAAATAGAGTGTGGGATGAGCTAGAAGATTTCAAAGCCTTTTCCATAGAATCAATTCCCAAAGAGTATAATACTAGAGCAGATACATGAGTTGGTTCAACTTCCTTAATGAATATGCATCCTAATTTTTTTGATGATGATCTACATATTAATGCATTTCTTCAAGGGTTTGGGTAATTCCAATCTTCTCATTTTGAGGGTTTAGGTCATGGATGTCAAAAAGCCCCTGTCGACATAGAGGGTGATGAAGATGATCTTGTTCAATTGAAAGGAAATCAAATTCTATAAGGTTTGGTAAGTTTAGAATCATTATTTGATAGGAAGGACTGTTATTTTAGTAAAGATGCCAACATAAAGGGGGAAATTTTAGGGGAATGTGAGAAGGACAATATTAGTATTGAAGATAATCCTAAGTTGATTAATTTAGGTAAGTGTTGCAATTATTCTGAGAAAGGAAGATTCTTGAAATTTCTTAAAGATTTTGGAGATGTGTTCACTTGGTCTTATGAAGAATTGAAAGACTTTCGGCAAGAAAAGTTTAAACATCATATTTCTTTGAAGCCAGGAGCAACCCCTTTTCACTAGAAATTTAGGAATTATAATCCTAGGGTAGTTGGTGTCATCTTCAAAGAGGTGGTTAATATGTTAAAAGAATGTATAATATATGTGATTCATCACTCCACTTCGGTAGCCAATATAGTCCCTGTTCCAAAGAAAAGTGGAGAGATTAGAATATGTGTTGATTTTAGGAACCTAAACCAAGCTAGCTTAAAATAAAATTATGTCTTACCACATATGGACCACATCTTATAGATGGTGGTAGGTTTGGAGGTGACATCCATGCTTGACAAATTCTTTGGCTACAATCAAATCAATGTCTCCTAAAGATCAGCACAAAACCACCTTCACTACTCCCTGGGGTACTTTCACCTATAACAAAATGCCATTTGCTCTAATGAAAATAAGTGCCACATTCCAGAGAGATATGAGTTCATATTTTGGGCACTTGAAGAATAAGATAATTTTTATATACCTAGATGGTATGGCAATTTTCTCAAGGAGGAGGAAGAAGGATTTGTATGACTTGAGGCTAGTCCTCTAGAGGTGCAGAGAACATGGTGTTTCCCTTAATCCCAAGAAATTTGTGTTATGTGTAACTGAAGGGAAGCTCCTAGGATACCATGTATCAAAAGATAGAATTTGGATAGATCCTTGGTGAGTTCAAGAAATCCAAAAATATGTCTTCCTTTTAATCATAATAGTATTTGCTCTTTCTTTGGTCAGATCAATTTCCTAAGTAGGTTTTATCAATTTCCTGATTATAAGAAATATTTTATCATGGATTGTTATGTCAGTGAGCATATCATGTCCACTTTCTTGTTGCAAACCAATAAAAATGGTTTTGAATTTATGATATCTTTCATGACTCTCCCTTTGAAGAATCATGAACTAAGATATTCACTCATAGACACACAAGCCTTTAGTGGTGAAGGTTCTGATATTATATTCTTCACTCACACTCCACAGTCTTTGTTCCAAGGACAACTATGAAAATTATTATTACTCATCAAGAAGTAGTTGTGAATTATAGAGAAGCTTTGGTTTCAAAGGTTCAAGAGTTTTATTTAGAGATCAAGCCAATGAAATTAGTGAAAGGGAAAGGTTTATGAAAATTGATGGCTGAAAATGTAGTCAGAGCTAAAGAAGTGAAAACACTAACACTATTTGTAGGCCTAAAAGATAAATAGTTCTTAGATATTTCCTGTTACCTTACCTATGATGAACGTTGAGAAAATTTAACTAGAAAAGTGTTAAGAAATTTGAGGTTAAAACCTCCTAGGTATGTGGTTGTTGATGATATTCTCTATAAGAAAGTTTTGGATGGTATGCTCTTAAGGTGTGTAGATAAGGATCAACAAGATAAGTTTATTCATTTCATCCATGATAAGGATTGTAGTGGTCACTTTTCCTCTATGATCATGGCTTTCAAGATACTATGAGTAGGTATTACTGGGCTAGAATGTTTGAAGATACTTATAAATGGGTAGGAAAGTTTGAAAAGTGCAAGTTATTTTTTGGTAAACCTAAATTAGTAGTGTTCCTATTAAGAACTATTGTTGTAGAGGAACCTTTCAAACAATGGGGTTTGGATTTCATAGGACCTCTCAACCCAAATTCTAGAGTAGGGAATACTCATATTCTAACCACCAATTCTTACTTTACAAAATGGGTTGACGCAGCCTCGATCAAAAAAACTACTTCAGAGCTGGTATGCAAGTTTTTGATGGTAAATACCTTGGTTAGGTTTAGAGTTTTAGAGAATTTGGTAATAGATAATGCTCAGATCATTTCTTCAAGGGAATTATAGCTTTAATCTTATGACAATGAGATCTATCTTTCTCATTCTCTTGATTATTTTCCTCAAGGAAATGGACAGGTCAAGTCCTCAAATAAGAATGTTATCTCTATTATGAAAAATATAGTGAGCAAAAAATGCTAATGAATGACACAAGAAGCTCTATGAAGTGTTTTAGGTAGACCAAACAGCCCCTAAAAGAGAGATAGGTATGACCCCTTTTGAACTAATGCATAGGATTAATGCTCTATTATCTCTCCCTCTTGAAGTAGAACCTATCAAACTTCAAAATATCATTGGAAATGAATTATCCATGATGCTTTGGAAAAGAAAACTTTTTATCTCATGAAGGTCGAAGAAGATAGATAAAAGGTAGTTAACCATATTACCCCTCATTAAGTGCAGTTTAAAAAGATGTTTCATTGTAAAGTCAGACCCCAAAGATTCATGGAGGATGATAAAGTTTTGTTATGGGATAAAAGAAGATATCTTAAAGGGTCACATGGTAAGTTTGAATCACTTTGGAAAGGTCCTTTCAAAATAAGCAAGGTCTTGGGATTTAAATCTTTCAAACTAAGGTATTTGGATGGAACCAAAATTCCCCTATCATAAAATGGGTAGGATTTGAAGCTTTATCAACTTTAGTTGTACCATCTATATATTGAATTTTTGTTGTTTCTTAGCTTAGTCTTTTCTTTCCTTTCTATTGTGTCTTAGTTTTAGTCTATTTACTTGTCTTAGTGTGAAATTAGATATATCTAAATTCCTTTTTAGTCCTCTACACTTTGAATTCCCAATCAAAGATAGTTGTTACTCATGTATTAACCACATCACTTATTTTTGTCACATGTCAAAATGAAACCCTTCTCTTACAAACAAGTCTCAATCATGCACCTAGAACTCAAGTTGTCCATTATTTCAAAGTCTTCAGACCCCTTCCTTTGCAAATGTTCCGCCGTTAGCATGAACCTCGTGTTGAATATGATCTTTCAATGTATTTTGTTCAAAAAATCAAACTTCATGAGTTCATCAATACAATGTATTGAGTCGGTTTAGGATTAAGCTAACTTGTTGATTATCAAAGATTATCACTCGTTATTGAAGTTGAGATTTGAATATTTTATGTTTAAGTTCAATGGTTCACCCAATAGATTTTTGTCTTATTATGAACACCTGGTCCAACATTTTGAGGCCCATGAACTAGAACATTGAATTGTTACTAAGTAGTTCAATTGTTCAATAGTTCATAGGCTGTGAGTTTCTCGATGGCAGAGACACATGTCCAAACAAGTGGCTATATGGAATATTTTCCTTTTCATTCTGAGGCTTGTATAAAAGACCACCCTTGGCCCCACCTCTAGGTTTATAGTTATGAAGATATGAAGAGTTGGTAATTCCAAGATCTCTCGTCACATATGGAAAGACAAAAGGGATAAGAAAGAACTCAAGGAATCATTACACAAAATAGAAGAATATATTTGTGAACTTCAGTGACCAAATACAAAAGCCCAACCAAATGTAATTTTTGTAATTGGTGTTACTTCTCCCACCAACAAGGGCTTCATTGAATAGGTAAAAAAGAAAAAGCCAATCGCTCATACTCATTATAAATGGTTGAACACATTGAATGCTAACACAACTAGTTATCTCACACATTTTACCAACACTAATGTCAAAGTTGAAAAGATGATGATTGCTCTAGAATCTAAGATGAATGCATAGGAATCCAAAAAGGTAAAATGGGATGAATTCATCATTGATATTTTGTAATTTTAGGAATATGGAGTCAATAGATTTCTGGCTAAAAAACCTAGAGCCCATGTTAGCGCAGATTTCTTGTTCATAACTCAAGCTAGCCTTGAATGGATGAACATCATGATTAAGAAATCCCTAGAAGAATGTGTTGAGCTATAGCAATAAATATACTACTTGAAAGAAATATTAGCTATTGACATCAAATGTATAGATGTAAAGGTCATGGAAAACATTGACCAAGAAGAAAATACTTCTAAATAGGTTGAATCATCTTTCCTTTCCAAAATAGGGGCATTGAACCAAACAAAGGAAATCATTGTCAAGGATCTCACCATTGTCACCAGGGCTGATTCTATAATGATGTTTTATGATGATCACCTAGAAACGCAAGATAAGGAGTCAGAACAGATCAACAAAATTATGATGTTGTGGAAGTTGCACTTGGAGCAACTTGGATTTCTTCAACAAAATGAGCTAATCAACTTCCTAGTTGTTCACAAAGCATGCAAAGAAGCTAGCAGTAGTTTTCCTATGACCTAAGAATAGAATGTTGAAGCTGGCAATCTTTTTGGAAATTAATTAGGGATCTAGGGGCTATGAGACATGGTCTTTTGACTTCCTTTTATTTATGTTCACTTAAGACTTGGTTACTAGATAGTTACTAACCTCTTAAAGAGTTAGTTTCTAAAATTGATTGGGAAGCCCTACATGGCTATTTTACTAGTTTTTGGTTAGATTGCAAGGGTCAAACTCTCTAAACACAAAATTACTAATATAATTCCTTTTTGATATAATAGTAATCACTTTTGGTGGTATTTTGATAGTGAATTAATGAAAAATAGTGACATATGATCTTATGGTTCTTTGAATTGGTTTTTATTTTGTATGAAATTCAATCTAACTATGATGGCTTATTTTCATTTATTTTTTGAAGTAATGCATGTATCAATCTTTATAGTTTAGTAGGTCTAATCAGAAAATAGAATGAAATTTTTATATGTCGTGTGACATAAGTTGTGGAATAGTTATCCATTGAATCTATAGCATTCTTTTGTGTTTATAAGAGGATGTTTTAACTTCCTTATGTTCTTTTAGGTCAAAAGAACCATTATTCAAAATTCTTTCCTAATAAATGTTTTTCATGATCAATCTTTAGAGAAGGAGTTGTGCTTATAAACATAGAGTCTTTTTTTTTCCTTTTTGAAGTGTTAGCAAGACTCAGTTGTTGAAATATAGTTTTTTTTTTTTTTTTCATTTTTTGTTAAGAGATAACTACTCTCAGGAGGGAAACTTTTTTTGCTAACAAGGTAGATCATCTAAAGTGATCAAAATTGAAACTATAATACGTTAACTTTATTACTATAGTAGTAAAGATTTTTGGATGTCATCCCCACCCCATTTTTACCTTCACCTTGGAGGGTTATTGGGTAACCAGATCTTTGTGTTATGTGTTTACATTTGATGCATATGATTGATAGTTAGATCTATGTATTGAAACACTTTGATTTTACAAGTTATGTTATGCATGAATTAGATATGTGATGAAGACTATGGTGAATAAAATAAAGTTTTTTTAAAGGATAAAAGTTCTATATATCCTGATTCACCCCACCCCTCGTCAATATCTTAGTTTTCAAATTAACTGCCCAACAATTTGTATCAAAGCATTGGTTCTATTGAGGAAGTCTAACAACTTGGGAGTTCAAATCTTGGATACAAAGGCTTACAAATTGGGAAAGGTTCTTGGCAATCAAATGATTGACATCCAAGTCATACTGCAACAACTTGAAGTAGCAAGAGTGAAACTAAGGAAATCTTTGAGAAAGAGAAACAATATGGCCATTAAGCTAAATGACATAAATTATGAATGAATCAATACTCAAGAACTATTTGACAATGGAAATTCTAAGAGCGTAATACATCAATTGCAGATTTACAAGAGAAGAACAATATCCTAAATGAAGAATCCAAAGGATTAAAAAGAGAACATGAAATTTAGTCTGTAATGATATGTGAAGTGACCAAACAAAACAAGAAAGTTGAAGAAGGAAAAGTTTTGTTTAAGGAAGAAAAAAGACAAATGGCTATTGGACTTGAAGAAAGGTCATCTGATGTGAAAAAGATTACACGCACTCAAAAAAAAATGATGAATCAACTGATGTTTTCAAAACAAGTGTTAAATAGGAGGGACATGGAAATGAAAAATCTAAGATCACAAACTGATCTACTGAGAAATTGATTAAGAACTCATAAAGAACTTGTGGAAAGAATAAAAAAGCCTAGTGAAGCTATAAAGAACCTTGAGAAATCACTCGGGTCATCTAGAAACAAATCTAGACAAGAACATATAAAGAAACATTCATCTGAAGAAGGAGAATCATCTAAGAGTGGAGATGTGCTATCATTGTGGCAAAAATGGTCATATTGCAAACATCTATAGAAGCAAAAATGGTATGCAAAACCCTAAACCTAATTTTTTTGGTTATTGTTTTTATTGCAAGAAGAAAGGACATCAAATACATGAGTGAAGATTAAGAAAGAAAAATATACCCACTATATCCTAATTTTAGGGATATTGTTACAATTGTCAAAAATTTGGACATAGAGCTTACAAATGTAGATCACAAGTAAAACCCTATTGGACAAATAGGAATGCACCCAAAAAAGTTTGTTCAAATTGTCACAAGATTGGACATATGAATAAGAATTGTAGGAATTGAGCACTAGTACCAAAAAATGAACACAACAAGGGTGAAGGAAAAGTGGATGATGAACAAACAAATAAGGATATGAATTAAACCTCAAAGAAAAAGGTAGAAACTAGAAGCAGTAGAAAAAATGAAGTTAAAGTCACCCCATCCAATGGAGAAGGTGATCACATTACCTCAAACTAATCAAGAAAGGTGTGTAAGGAACTATGTACTCAATGGTTTATCTTACATTACTTCCTAATATAAAATGTGCTAAGGTTCATATCTGCATAAGAAAAGATGCATAAGAATAGATCTATGCAAAGAATAGTGCAAAAAGAATCATTTACACAATGGGTGCCAAACATAAATAAAATTGTTTATATTAAGTGAGCATTTCAATATGGACTGAGTATCCCAATGTCAAGTCTATAGGCTGAGTTAGATGGAATAGACCAAATTCTATAATGGAGATCGAGCTCAAAAGTTTAAGTAATGACTAAGATAGTTGGATTCCACCTAACAGAGAACTCAACATTAATAGAGACCCTAAATCAAGACAATGAGTGTATACATTGAAAAATTGAAGGAATTTTATACACTATGCATTTAGATTTTGAGAGCATAGAGCAATTTGAGCAATTTTCATAAGTGACTTCAAGGTGAAAGGTTGATCAAGAGAAGATTTAAGTTGCACCAAGTTATTCATAGGACAAAGTCAAAAATCCCTAATGAAAAAATATGGCATCTTCATCATCCATAGCAAAGAATCAAGGAGTATAGGTAAGTAATGTTCAATTGGTGAAGAATGATTCCTCCACAAATTTTTTTGTGTTATTCCTTAGATTTCTATGAAGGGAAATCCAATGGGTAAGTCATTATGATCCATGATGTAAATAATTGTTACATGTGTAAAATTGGACAAGTTGGTGATTATGAGATTTGTGAGGCATATGAGAAATTATGTAATCAAGGGATATTGAAGGATGAATTCAAAATATCTGCAAGGAAAGAGTTAACTCGTGCCCTATATTGTCCAAGGAATTTCAAGATTAAATGAATTAAGGTAGTACTAAGTAGAATCTAGAATATGAAGTTGTGGCTAGAGAATGGACCTATTGAGATTACAAAGAAAATAATTCACAAGGTTAATTGGTATCCAACATTAGATAAAAATAATACTACACATTTTTTGAGCCAAGATGAAATTGAGGCTCACACAAAATCTGAATGGAATGGATGAGGGTTGTCATTTTCTACCATCACAGATATAGTGATTGAGTTTGTAGTGAGAGTTATTTGTCACAAATTTTTAGTCAAGTAGACTGAATAATGTGCCATGTTTACCAGTCAACCAAAAGTGGAAATTGTTATGAAGGATCATAAATTTGATCTTGATGAGTTGTAAAAGTAATAGTTGGAAGAGAACTTGACGTCAATCAGGAAGGCAAAGAATTCAATGTGTAAGTTTGGATCGTTGATTATGTGTATATTCTTTTATGTTCATAATTATTTTCTTGTTGTTAGCAATAATATTTGGGAGCAAGAAAAACCTATCACAAGATAGATTAGTGAATATGAAAATTAGTTGGGAGAAAATTTTGAGAATTTTATGGACATTTATTTTGAGGAGTTAAAATAAAAGTTGAGAAGAAAGATTTGGATCCTAGAAACATTAGTGATGAAACATTAAAATGACGTATGTTTTCTTGTAGATAGGGATTATACATTTGTTCAATCTCTCAAGCCTAGGAAAGCATGGCTTATACCATTTGATTATGAATTTGATAGTGACAATGTAAGTGCAAATATTGATGTACTACTCAAAGAAGTTATTGATGTAGAAGAAATAACTTTTGGGAGATATGAAGGAGCTAAGGCAAGAATCACAGTTGATGTCAAAATAGCTTCAAAAGATAAGAAGATAAAGAAAATCATTGAAGACCCAGAAGAGAAGCTAGGTACACAAAGAAAGGACAAAGAACCTTTAAAGATTACACAAGGTCTTGGTGAAGGTTAAGAGGAAGAAGGAGAAGAAGATTAGGTTAAATAACTAGTAGTGGTTACTCCACTAACAAAGAAAGATAAAACTATGAAAATCACAAATCCTAAAGTAAAGAAGGTTACAAAGAAGTCAGTAGTGACACCCCTCTCTCCTCCTACACTAGCAAAGCCAAGAAAAAGGGTGACAATAGCTAGTGCCAAGCCATCTACAAAGAAATGGATAGTCATTATTATTTAATAAAGTGACTCTAGTATAAAGAATAAGACAAGCCAAAACACTAGAAGCTAAACAAAGAGAAGAAGGATAGTCAAGAAAAAATAAATTGAAGAGAAAGATGCAAAGAGGACCAAGTCAAATCAACCAAGACATCACTAGGTCACAGTACCTAAAAGATCAAAGGATATTAATGATGTATGTGTCAACATTAGAAGATGTATAGGATTATCAAGTTTTAAATTTGTAAAATATGATACACTAAATAATGATGAAAAATCAAAAGTAGAAGAGCCCATGATACTTATGATTACTAACAATAAGTTGGCTCCTACTAAATTGGAAAAGAAGATGCCAATTAATTTTTATAGTAGATTAGAAGGGAGATGTCAATAAGAATCAAACATGGAGAAACAAATAGGAGAAGGCGCTTTGGTCAAAATTATGCCACAATCATCAAAAGATCTAAAATCAACATTTTTAGAAAAGTACAAGAATCGATTTGTTCCTAAGTTTGGAATTTTCATGATTCTTCATAACAAGATTGAAGTCATAGTAAAAAAAAATGAACTATTGTGGAAAAGTATTTTTGGCTTAACCACTTAAATATTTGAATAGGAGAAAGTAGTGAAGATTGTGACCATCAAAGTTGATCATAGTGATGAAGAACTCAGGTGTGTCAAACCCACAAGGCAACATATCACCTATACATGACACCACAATAGAAACTCTAGTTCATGAGGGAAAAAAGTCCTCAGATGCTAAAGGAGAAATGTAAGAGGCAGAAAAATCAACTAAAGAAACTTCTGCATAGGTCAAGAAGGACCAAATATTTTAGAACCTCAAATTGAAGGAAACAAGGAAAAAGGTGAAGGAACATAAAATATAGTGCCAAATGCTATGATTTTTGTCTTAAGAAAGTCTAAGGGGTGACACCCATCACCTACTCTTATTAAAGTAGTGATGAGTAGTAGCAGTCAGAAGAAAAGTAAAGGAAATGAATTAAAAGATAGTTCATTAGATAATACTATCAGTCTAGGTGAAGTTAATTAAATGCCAAAATGGGATCTAGAAAATATTACACTTGATAAAACTATAATTCTATAGGATATCTTGCCAAAGAAAATGAAGCAAGAAGAAATAAAAAGAGAACAAAAAGAGAAACAAGTGTTGCATGATATAAAAGATATATTTTTTGATGCTTTTCATGTACAAAATATTGATGGGAAAGCCCCTGTTATTTCCTAGCTAGTACAAATTGTTGAACAAGTAATACTGGAGATATTGAAGTGAATGAGAAATTAATGGCATGGTTAGCAAAGAAAACTGAGAATAATGTTAAATAGAGAAAGTCTCTACAACCATTGTTGAGAGAAAGGTAGAGTTACATGCACATGTACATAGTACAAAGGAACTTGTACACAAGATAAATTTTTTTGTTATAATATCTTAAGTGATGTGTCAAGGTCTACCAATGATTTTTAAGAAAACATATAGGGGATTCAGGCTTAAATGAAGCAACCAAGAAGCTTAATTTCACAATCAACAGAATTCATCACAATACATTACAATAAATTATTATTTGCAAAAGGAAAATTGGCCAAACTACAAATAGCTTATAGCACCATTAGGGACAAATTGATATCTATCCAATCAATATTGATACCTCACCTAGAGGTTATACAATTAGAACTAAATTCACCAAAAGATCTAATCCAAACATATCATAATATTTTGATTACTAACAGTTTAATTGACTTGGAAACAAAATTGGAATTGAAGATTCATTTCTTGGAATCAACAAGAGCAACATGGGATCATGATTTTGCCATGGTCAATTAAATCCACAAACTATTTATTGACAAATATAATTTGATTCCACCCATGCAATCTCAAGAACAACCATAAGTGACAAAAACAAGGGGGAATGTAATACTAATGATTACATACAAAGTGGGAAAATGATGAGATGAGGAAGTATATAGGAATTTAGAGCTCAAAAGAAAGACATGGTATGACAAAGACACAATCATACTACTTAAAGTCATGTAATATATGTATTATTATATTGTTCAATCCACCAAAGTTTTGAAGTTCTAACGAATTGCATCATAGGCATAGGGGAAGTACTCTAATTCTTTTATTATAAAGATGTAATCATGACAAAGTATTTTTGCCACTAATTCCAAAGGGGGAGATTGTTTTTATATCAAAATCTTAATATATATTACTGTCAAACACTTAGTCATATATGAGGTAGATACAGTCAGTCATCACTACAACCGAGCTACTCTATATAGGTTGAATCATATGGAAGACATGTAAATAAATATGTATATGTTGAGCTCTATAGGAGTTGATAAATTCTTTAGTTATTGAGTATTCTCACTATTGGCTGACCCTAGTGAATACCAAGGAGCCAAAGCACATAGATGTCAAGTTATATAGAAAGTACCAAGTACATTTAAGGACGAGCAAAAGAATGAAGAACAGTTATGACTGAGCATCAGAGATAATAAGCATTGAGCAACATAGAGTAGACATTAAAATTTAAAATGTTATAAACTTTGAGGTAAACCATTTCAAGCTAACATGAACATGATATTTAATGATTGTAGAGTTTTTTTTACACATGTTGTTATTCATTTTGATGTCGATCATTGATTCCTATGTAAGGTGAACAACCAATTAGATGAAGAGGCAAAAAGGGAAGCATCTAGAAAACTCATTAGAATAATTTAAGTAGGTAGATCCAAACCTTATTTTTATATAAGAGGAATGTGCTATCACAAAAGATATTATGAATTATTGGAAGGAAGAAAAGGATATAAGTTTTGGATTTTGCATGCATGAGAGAGTTAAAAAGAATAGTGTACAATGAATTTATGAAGAAGTGAAGGACTTAGTAGACACATATCAGATTAGAGATCAGATAAAAGATTGGAAGGAGGAGATCTATAATCAACAATTATAGTCTAGACCAAAGGGCCAGGTACTGAGATAGTTCTAATAGATTGAATAAGGGATCTCTTAATAGAGTGGTTTAAACATACCTCTGTAAATCTCTTAACAAAGTCCTTACTCTATTGTAACTATAAAATCCTCTCACAAGATAAGACCTAACAATCTTAAATTCCTTTAATAGGGTAGACCCCTCATAGGGTAGATCACTAGAAGTGATCAAAATTGTAACCCTAAGAGATTAAATTTATTACTGTAGTAGTGAAGATTTGTGGGTCTCATCCCCACCCAAGTTTTACCTAGTTCACCTTGGAGGGTTTCTGAGTAACCATATATTTTTGTTATGTGTTTACATTTCATGCATATGATTGATAGCTAGATCTACTTATAACAACAGTTTGATTTTACAATTTATGTTATGCATGAATTAGATATGAGATGGAGGATATGGTGAATACAATAAAGGTTATTTAAGGGATAAAAGTTTTATGGATCCTGATTCACCCCACCCATTCTTAGTATTTTAGTTTCCCAATTAACCTCCTAATGAGAAAGGGACCTATCATCTCTAGTCTTCCAAAAAAATGATAGTAAACACAAAATAGGAAAATAAACACACAATGAAAATAAAGGTAGGATAGAAAGAAAAGCTTTAAGAATACCTAACCTACTATGTATAGTACAAGAGTCACCTACTTAACTTGAAGTCTAGTTGAGTATTAGGTCTTGACCATTTTAAGATAATGGAAAGACTTCTTTGGATGAGTACACTAACTTAAAAGAGTTGTGCTTGCTCACCAAATGTATCATGAATGGCCCTTTCCATAGGCTTTCAAATTTGGAGTGCATTCTTTTTGCTTCATGCCTCTTATCCCATAATAGAATAAGATCTCTTTCTATAAACTTGTGGGTTTGTGCCTTCTTTTTGAAAATATTCTTCACACCAACTGGCTCTATGTGATTTTTTTCACCATTTCTTCTCACTCTTCTTCTAGCTTAATAGGTACATGATTCTATTTTCCACGGTGTCTCAAAAAACATTTTCCTCCACTTCTATCTGTAACTTTCATACTGATAACTCTAAGGGGAGTGGAAGGTTAGCCCTTATTCCATGTACTATCTCAAATGGTGAAATCTTGATGATACTTTGTCCACCCACAGAGATTTATGTAGCTTCTTGTGCTAATTTATCTAGTTGTTAAAAATGAGCTTCTTCATAACATTTATTAAGCTCATATTGATTGATTCTTCTAACTAATTTCTTTGTAAGAAATAGTTTAACTAATGGTTCATGTAGATTCCATGGTTGTAGATGAACTCTACAATCTCCATTAAAGAAAAATATGAGGCATTGTCCATTACTAGCTTCAACAGTACTCTGAATCTTACTAATATATTTTCCTTAAAAGATTCATAGAATACCTAGTATTTGGTCTTCTTGGTGGGCTTTTCTTCTACCCACTTAGTGAAATAGTTTTTCATAGTGATAATGTACATATGACCTATACAACAATGATAATTTTAGTTGCTAATATTCACCAATTAGCTAATCTAACTTATTAGGGACCCCAAATTTGGCTAATTCTTTTGCACTTTTGGGCTGACCATATTGCTTGCACTTTACAAAAATTGGGTCCCATACTTAGGTTAATCACCAATAATAATATAAAAGTAATTTTATTTTAGCGATGACTTCGCCAATAGAGTTTAATTTTTTCCACATTGTAAATTAAATATTTTGCCTACAATTTCTAAGCCTTGTCTTAATCAATGGTCATATTAGCCATTTTTTGGTAAAAATTTATGTTAGGTGACAAGTTAATTAGTATTTTTACATGTGTCTCTATTCTAGAGACTTTCCATGAGGCTTTTTATCCTTTCCCACTTTGGCCTAAAATAGATTTGATTAGGGACACATGTCTTTATTTTGGGGACTTTCTCTAAAACTTGGTATCCTTTTAAAAGTTTGGCCCAAAATAGGATTTAGTCCATTGATTTAGGATCATCCAATGATTATAAATAATAGATGTGCTGTCCCCAATCCGCTATTCAATAATTTGGATAGAAACTATAATCATAAAAGTTGGTTAAAATTAAGGTTTAAGTTTAATAATTAATTAGGTTCCATATGATAATAATAAAATCATGGTTTCTAGGTATGTTTATGTATGCCCATGATTTTCTTCAATAATAAAATATTCACTAGGAATTTATCAAATTTTCATATGATTGAAAAAAAAATTCCAATAACATTTTAAAAAATTCCTACTTTAAAGAAAAAAATTCTAATAGAAATTAATTTATTTCACCTCAACTAATGTTCAATTCACCAAAATTTTATACTTTTTTCCAGGGGGATTTCCTTAAAGTTATCCTTGCTGCATAGGAGGTGGGATTGATGGGTCTAATGAAATCTAACCCCCATTGCTGGAATGGACCTTTGATCACATCTAGTTTTTATGGCAAGGCATCTAGTTGCAACTTTTGGGAAAACATCTTGCAATTCACATATTGTGCTACCCATCTGTATGTGTTCTTGAACATCCCAGGCCAATAGCAACATTTCCTTATAATGTTGAAGGTTGTGACTAAAGAGGAGTAGTGTCCATCACATGCTTCATTGTGGAAGGCTCAAAGTAATTTTTCCTATTGTGCCTTATGCACACATCCAAGGAAAGTATCATTGATTTTCTTCTTGTGAAGCCAATCTTCCCATATGACATATCAAGCTCCTTTCATTCTAATATCTCTCTTCTTCTAATGGGTAAGACCACATGGGCATTCTCTGTATGTTAAAATTTAAGCTATGTTCAAGGACCATGGGTCTTGAAGACTCACTATTAGGGCCTTGGGCTTGGTGTTACACCCCTATTAGTAATTTTCTACAATTAGGCTACATAATCCATTTCTCCAAACTATCTTAAACAACTCTATTTTGATATTATACTCCTAGACTTTTAAAATCCATGTACCTTTGGTATTACATCCAAATTCCTATTATGTGAGGATCATTGTGACTTGGAAACATGCACCGGATCATGAGAATGGAGTATGTAGATCCTTTTTTCTTAAAGGTTGAACCACTGCATATGCATGTTTTTCCACATGAAATTACATGAGTTGGTGATCCTTCAAGACAATGCTCATGAAAGATATTAGATCTACATTCCCTCTTCATTTCCTTGCACAAGAATTTCCAAAATATTATGCTTTGAGGCATAACAATAGATAATAAATTATATAGTGTAATTAGGATAGACTAGAGTGAGGGCCTTGGCAATGAGACTCTTGATGTATTCAAATTCTTGCCTACCAAATTCATTCCATTTGAAATTTGGGTTTTGTTTCATCACGTTTATAATACATTTTGTGATCTCAAAGAAATTAAGAACAAACTACCTTAGGAAATTAACTTGACTAGAAAAAAGACTTCACTCCATTTTTCCTAGATGGAAATTCCACTTCTGGATGGCTTGAACTCTCTTTAAGTCTATCCTTATTCCTTCCTACAACATGATATGTTCAAGAATCTTCTCTTCTAGCATGCACAAGATAGGTTTCTTCAAGCTTAGGGAGATTCCATTTTCCTAACAATGCTATAAAAAAATTCTAGGGTCCTTTATGTGATCTTTCCACTTCTTGGAGAAGATTATAAGATCATCAAGCTATATCACTAATATCTTCTCCTTCAAATCATTGGATGTTTTATCCATGGATCTTTGGAAGGTGGAACCTAAGTTGAGAAGACCAAACAAAATTTTATTGTATGCAAAGGTGCTCCACAAGGTGTTGAAGTCATTTTTGTGATGTTCACCCCCAACTTTAATTTGATTATACCTAGAAAATCCATCTAGTGTGGTCATCATCTTTTAACCTACTACTTTCTATAATAGGTGATCCATATTTTGCAACACATAATTATCTTTAAGAGATGCTTGGCTGAGATTTCAAAAATCCACATAGATTTGTATTTCTCCACTTTTCTTCCTTACCAAAAATATATTCACGATCCATGTGGAATAGTGAATTGGTTTGATGATCTAAACTTTCAAAAAAAATTCTACCTCCTTAAAAATTATGTCTTCTACCATTAGACTATAGTTCCTCTACATCTAGTAGAAAGGCATGGCATATGGCTTTAGGGGAATCTTAAGCTTACTCTTTTCACTAATGAAATTATTCAAATCCTCATATCCCTAAGAGAATACATCTTGATAGTTTTAGAGAAGCCCCTTCACCTATGATTTTTTTCTTTAGTGCAATATTTTTTGATGTTAATCATCCTCGGTTTGAGATCATCCCCAATGTTTAGGCTCTTGTACTCCGCAATTGATTTTTCTCTCTCCTTTATTTTCCTCTAGATATATGCATCATGGGAAGAAATAACCTTTCAAGAGAGACTAGAAGGGATGGGATTTTTTATCTTTAAGTTGCACAATGCCCAGTTCTAAGACTTCCTTGTTGTCCATAGATGGCTCATAATTGGTACTCACTTCCTTTGAATTATTGTCCTGTAAAGAATTCAATATTTTCTAAAAACAACTAGATCTTCTTATCATCTTCAAACACTTTCTAAGACTCCATGTTATTAGGAAAATTGGGATGGAAGAGCACCTCAATCATATATTTATGATCCATGAAGTCAATGTATGGGATAAGAGGGGACAATGAGGCTACCAAAGAATATCCTCTTGAGTACCAATTCCTCTAATTTTATAGCCTTTTTTTATTGCATACAAATTTTAGACTTTCTTCCCTATTAGTTCTTCATCTCCAATCATCCATATTATTTAATCTCCTTTCTCTTTAGCAACTTCTATGCCTAAAAAGAGTGCTTCATACTCCACCATGTTATTTTTATTCTTGAATTCTAGCTTATAGGTAAGGTGGCTTATTTCACCTTGAGGGGAGACTAATAGAAAACCTACTCCAAAACCTATTGACATACAACTACTATCAAATTTGAGTGTCTACATGCGAGGAGTGTCAGGTGGCTCGAGTTCTCCTTCAACTTCAAGTGGGTCATTAAAGATTGTGTAATTTTTGAACTCTAATTCTTGCTACAGGATGAGAGCTTTTGAGTCATCAGATTTCATTACTGTATACTTCTTTTTTATCTAGCTCTAGCTTAATCTTCCTATTTCCAACTAGAAATTTGCATGAGGCTAATATATATTTATTTTTCTTCCCATGTATCTGCAAAAGCCTCAACTTAAGAGCATGTCACTGATGAGGCTAATTATTGCCTCTATTTTATGATAATTTTAATACTCTATTTTAATACCATCAAGACATTTGTGAACTTATGTATACGTGAACTAAGGATTAAAGCCCAAAATGGAACCATTAACCTATGGGTAGATAGTATGTCATATATATATATATATATATATATATATATATATATATATATATAGTAGTATTTCATATAACCATCAAACTGTGTGTTCTAACATTTGGATTTAATTTGATTATGCTTATTTGCAAATATCTCTGCATTATAACTAGCTTGTTAGCAAAGGAAGCTAAAGATGGTTGGAAGCATTAAAGAGGAATGTTGAAGATGGTCGATAAAATTCAAGGAGAAAATGTTAAGGTTCAACCTCGGTGGAGTGGAAGAAGTCATAAGGGTACCAAGAGACATGGCCGCTACCAAGGAGGATCTATGAAGAATTGATATATTTTCTCTGCATTTACTATTGTGTCAAATTAGTTGTCCAGACTTTATTACTCATACCATGACTATTATCTTTCCTTCTTTTTCTCTAATCGATTTTTAGTCAATTTGTTTTCTTTCCTTCTTGAGAATAAGTGTCGATCCTCTATCTATAGGGATTAGATCAATAGTGTTAGGAGGTTAGGAGAAAGTTTATGAAAAGAAACTGTTGACTCTTTCTTTGAGTTGTTTTTACAGTTTTATGTATCGTTCTCATGTAAGGAATTTTTGGAACATAATAAAATAGTTCTTGGTTTACACTCTGTGTTAGTAGATTAGTAGAAGCCAACTAAGGGGGCCCACTTGGGAGGTGGATTAGATTAGAGTAGTTAGATTTGTTTTTAGTATTTCTAGTATTGCAGGTAGAAATTATAAGTTCCTTCTTGTAGCATCATACTTTGTGAGTGTTCCTACAACATCTATAAGAACAATTATAGTAGATGAATTGAGTTGGAATATAAGTTATTATTTAATTGTATATCTAGAATTCATTTCAGTAAAGAGCTAAGCATTTTAGTTTCATGCAACACTAATGTAGGTTCTTTTCTTGCTTTTTACTTTCCTGCAGCATAAGCATAATGACTCATGAAGAAACCTAGTGCACATACCATGCTAACCATTTCAAGTATAAATCCATAGGTTAACAAATTAAATGCACCTCATGGTGGGGAAAATAGTCCTTATATTGAATATACTATTCCTAAGAATGGCCTTGGGTAGGAACTTAGGATGAAATGCAAACTCTATTTCTGGATAAATACAAAGAGTATTGCAAAGCATTTGGTTCAAGAGGAGATGACATCTTTAGGACATCACAAAAGGAGGAAGAAACATTGGAAGACTATGTTTCACATTTCTTGTATACATTGCAGAAGAAACCTCAGCATGTGTTGTCTGAGGATTCACAAAAGCTAGTCTTTTTGAGAGGTGTGCATGATAATTTTTTAGAAGTACTAGACTTGATGGCCAGTGGTGATGTATATCAATCTTCTTGGGATGACCTCAAGAAAATCTATCAAAACTATTCAAGGTCAACTATGAAGAAAGGTCAAGGACCTCATTCCACAGTCACTAAAGGAATTAGTCAGGGTATTTCAAAGCTCAAGATATCTAACCTACTGACCTATTTCAAGCAAGACTTCATAAATGATGTCGCTACACATCTCAACACAATGACTGCAAAGAATAAGCATGCAGAAGCTAAATTATGATTGGTCAAATATTGTCCTTAATACCACAAATAGAACCAAGACTATGCATCTAAATTGGTAGCTAACCTGGAGAACTAGCATTTACTAATTGAGTACATGAAGATAGATGGGGACAATGATTAGGTGTTCTTCATTGCTCAACATCAACCATGGGCCTTGAGACAAGGTATGCCTCAAGATCCTCTACAATTTTCAAATCCTTATAATAATCAATGGCAAAAACAAAGCTATCAAATTCCCTCCCAAGTACTCCCAACCTTCTTGGCCAAACCAATATAATAACCAATGGCAAAACTAGTACAATCATCAGTGAAAAAACCAACAAAACAATCAATGGAAAAATCAATAAAACAACTGGCAACCACCGAAAGGAAATTAGTAGCCTAATAATCAATGGAGGGACCTCACCTTCATAATGGCCTAACCAAAATCTTGGTAACCCACAACTACTACCTCCAATTCAACAACCTGTAATAATGCCACCTCTTGTAGCAACTAATGATAACCCCAAGCCAACTTAGTTACCTACTCAACCTCAGGCAAATCCAAACAACAAGTAACCACAACAAAAAATGTACACTATAGGTACTCAGCAATCCCCTACATATTCCTTAGAAGTATTTGATATACATTTAAGGTCGGGTAAAACTTTGCCTGCACCAAAATACCCTATTATAATGGAAGTTGCAGATACTCCTGCAACACCCCTTCCAAAAGTGATACTGCCAGATATCAACCTGCCAACTAATGTGCTTAGTAAGACTATTGACCATACTATACTGAATCCTCCTTTTCCACATAGGCTAGGTAAAGTGAAATCTATACCCCAAAAGGAAGAGACATTTGACATTATTGAGCAGCTGAAAAACATGCATGTTCAAATTCCCCTATTTCAAGCTATCAAGGATGTCCCTCTTTATGGAAAGGCTATTAAGGAAGCATGTCTTAAGAAGCCAAGATAGAAGCAGAAAGACCCTAAAATAGTTCATGTTGTCAAGCAACTAGAAGATATCATGTTAGGGAAGGTAGTAACACCAAAGTATTTAGACCCTAGTAGTCCAATGGTTAAATTGTTCATAAATGGATAGGCTATGAAAAATGCTTTAGTTGATCTTGGAGCAACAATCAATGTAATGAGTAAAGATACAATGCATAGGTTATGCATGGAGGGCTTAAAGACAACTCCCACAATGTTACAACTTGCAGACAGTTCAATTTTCACTCCAGATGGTCTCATAGAAGATGTGATAGTGACTTTAGATTCATGGGAGTACCCTACTAATTTTCTTATCCTATCACCCAAAGTCAAACTTGTTGGCTATCCTGTCATATTAGGAAGACCTTGGTTAGCTACTATTGATGCCAAAATCAGTTGTAGATTGGGCAGTATGACAATTTCAAATGGTCAAAACATAAGGAAGCTAGAGCTATATCCACATGCCCGACCCCAACCAGATTTGGGAGAACCTGTTTGGCTAGAGTTAGGAGATGAAGAGGAAGAACAAAATTATGTAGCTCAACTCATGATGTTGCATAAAAATTTTTTTCTAAAAATACAGGAAGAAGATGATATAGTATAAAGCATTCTCACCAATGAGTGTATAGTGGCCAAAGATATTGATGAAAGTTCTATCTTACAACTATGTACCTATGAAGATTGTGTTTACCCAGTAACTCCTAAAATAATTGACCAACTATTGCTAAGAGAAGTATCTACAAGACTAGTACCAAAAGTGTCAATGGTAAAATTAAAAACTACTGTGGAACTTTCCCCTAGTCACAATCTTCATGTAAACAATAAGTTGTCCATATTCCAATTGGAACTATTAACCAAGCTCCTCAATTAGCATGAAAAAGCATTTTCTTGGGATGATAAGGATATGGTAGGATTGAGTCCTAAACTCTACACCCATAGGATATACATCAATGAAGAAAGCTTGCCACTTTGACAACCTCAACGGAGAATAAACTCAACATTGCGTGAAATAGTTAAGATAGAGTTGTACAAATTGTTGGATGCTCAATTTATGTATCCAATCTCTGATAGTAAATGGGTATCAACTTTAGTTATTATACTTAAGAAAGGAGGGAAGTGGTGGATTTGTGTAGATTACAAAGAATTAAATAATGCCACAAAGAAGGATCACTTTCCTTTACCTTTTATTGATCAAGTTTTGGATAATTTGGCTGGAAAAAAATACTTTTCATTTCTAGATGGATACAATGGATACAACCAGATAAGAATTACTCTAGAAGATCAAGAGAAGACCGCATTTACATTTCCTTGGGGTACTTATGCTTATTATGTATTACCATTTGGTTTATGTAATGCACCAGCTACTTTCCAGAGAGCTATAATCAACATCTTCACTAATATATCACATGACTACATGGAGATATACATGGATGACTTCACTACATTTGGTGTCACATCTAAGGAAGCTTTGAAGAACCTAGAGAAGGTACTCATATGATGTGAAGAGTACAATCTGTCTCTCAACAGCGAGAAATGCTTCTTAATGATGTAGGAAGGAATAGTATTGGGACATTTTATCTCTGAAGCTAGAATCCAAGTAGACCCTGCAAAAGTAGAGGTAATTCTCACACTCCCCACTCTTACAAAATAGAAATAAGTTAGATCTTTTTTAGGACATGTTGGTTATTATAGAAGATTCATTAAGGATTTTAGTCAGATAGTTAGTCTTCTTTATACTTTACTTGCCAAAGAGGTTGAATTTACCTGGACAAAGGAATGTGACAACTCCTTTCAAAAGCTTAAATCATTGTTGACCACTATACAAATACTTAGGGGTCCTGATTGGACTTTTCCTTTTCACATAAATATAGATGCTTCTAACTATGCCATAGGTGCAATTCTAGGACAAAAATCCCAACATCTTGAAAATGCAATCTACTATATTAGCAAGAGCCTTCATAGACTAGAATTAAACTACACAGTGACTAAAAAAGAACTGTTAGCAATAATTTATGCTCTAAACAAATTTTTGCATTACATAACTAGCTATCCCATATATGTTCATACTAATCATGCAGCAATTAAATACCTCATGAACAAACCTGCTACTACAAGCAGGTTAGCAAGATGGCTATTGTTGTTGCAGGAATTTGATATCACCATCATTGATAAGCCTAGGAGAGCCAATGTGGTAGCTGATTATCTATCAAGAATCCAACATGATGAGAATGACACTACTCTAATAGATGATGCATTTCTAGATGAGCATTTATTTCATATTGTTATCCAAACTCCATGGTATGCAGACATTGCTAACTACATTGCAACTAATAAAATACTAGCACATTTCTCTTACAAGGAAAAGAAGCTGCTTGTAGAGAAAAGTTTCCATTTCTCTTGGATTGATAATATCTTATTTTACACTGGACCTAATCAAACTATGAGGAGATGTGTGAGAGAGGCTGAGACATATGGCATTCTACATGCATGCCATAATGAACCATGTGGAGGACATTTTGCAACAAAAAGAATAACATTGAAGATTTTAACAACTGGTTACTATTGGCCTACACTTCACAAAGATGCAGCCAACTATACACAGAAGTGCGATAAATGTCAAAGGATGGGCAGATCAACAAAAATAGATTAAATGCCTCTTAATCCACAACTGGTGTTAACACCATTTGATAAATGGGGCATGGATTTCATTGGTTCAATTGATCCTCCATCCAATGGGAAATCATATATCGTTGTGTGCATTGACTATCTAACAAAATGGGTTGAAGTCAAAGCCATGAAGTAGGCTCATGATCACAAAGTTGT
This sequence comes from Cupressus sempervirens, assembly GCA_028749045.1. Classification (NCBI taxonomy): domain Eukaryota; kingdom Viridiplantae; phylum Streptophyta; class Pinopsida; order Cupressales; family Cupressaceae; genus Cupressus; species Cupressus sempervirens. Next base: position 623,891,199 of record CM053792.1, read on the forward strand.
AGAATTCTTGTATGAAGAAATCTTTACTCGCTATAGTGTACCCAAAGAACTTGTCACTGACCAAGGTGCTCAATTCACTTCTAATCTGATCACAGAACTTATGAAACAATATAATATCAGACACCAAAAATCAAGCCCCTATCACCCTCAAACTAATGGACAAGAAAAAGTCACAAATAGGGAGATAGAGGCCATCTTAACAAAAATATTTCATTTGCACCGAAGGGATTGGAATAGTAGACTACCAGAAGCTATTTGGGCCTACAGAACAACATGGAAAGACTACTATAGGGTTCACACCATTTGAGCTACTGTATGGGAAAGTAGCAATGCTCCCCATTGAATTTGAACATAAAACCTTAAGAATAGCATTAGAGTTCAACATTGAACTTCCTGCAGTATAGAGAGAATGTCCTCTACATCTTAACTCTTTGGATGAAATGCGCAAGGCTACTCTAGAACACATCAAAATCATATAGAAGCAAAGGAAACAATGCTATGACTCCCACATTAAGAATAAACAATTTCAAATTGGCGGTTGGGCATTGTTGTATGATTCTAGATTTAAAGATATGTCAGGCAAGCTATAGACACAATGGCTAGATCCCTATGAAATAAACCATGTATTTGCAAATGGAGTTGTCCAGTTGAGTATCATTGATCTAGTGTCTTTTAAGTTCTTAGTCAATGGCCATAGACTCAAGTTATATAAATGGCCCCAAACAAAAGAGGACTTCCTGCAGCAATTTCAATGACCAACTTCAAATGAACAAGAGGTAACCCTTCCTGTAGCAAATGGTGCTAACCTCCTACTTGGAGCTCTTCAATACTAATTTCTTCAAACATGCCCATAATAAAAAATTTGTCCACATAAAGTTCAAAAATTCTCCATTCACTTTCTAATTTCTTCTTTTCCAACTCATCTCATTTCTTTACCTACCACCCACCCACCTTCCATGTCATCATTTTACAATGCTTTCAATAAACACCACCATTTTGCTAACGTATGTTGTCACTACTAATGTATTTTCTGCCACCTTTTGGTATGTGCAATGATCAACTAATAGGTATAAGCTTTTCAAATCTTTATTCATTTCTAATACATAGATTTTGTTTCTTATATCTAGTACTACATTATTTATAGTATTGTGATGTTATGCCAGTTTCATGCCTCGTGTTAAGTATGACAAGTGTGGACACTTGTCCATGTTTCATAGGGGGTAGTGAAGATTACTAATTCCCAATGACATTCCTATTTATTCATTAAGATTTTTGAAATCTTTATACTCCCTTTATTGATTACAACTCAATTGCTATAAGTACGCAAGTGTCTAGGTGTCGTACCCTTATTCCTGAATGATTCCTTACTCTCAGGCTATGATGTGACCTAAATTTATTTTTCAAGTGACCCAAATTTAATTCTTAGACAAGTTTTACATATCTATGATTTACTCTCATTGAACTACATTATTACTGCTCATGAAAAATTGTTATGACAGTAATTAACTGAAAAGAGTGTGAAATGTGAAAACAGGTCTATAAAAAAACAAAAGAAAGCCTAAATTTATAGGAGGGAATAGGGAAATAGTGCAAGTAGAGTAGATAGTGAAATTTTCAAGTAGAAATGGGTGGACAATTGCGACGACGAGAACCAATGGAGCATACTATTTTACTCTCAAACGTAGAGGTAGTAAGAAGATTTAATCTGTGTGACTGGTTAGGGTATTTCTTGAGTCTAACAATGTTTGATGAAGAAGTAGCCACAAAATTTACAAGAACATTTAATAAGGGAGAAGCTACTATATGGGGATTGATGGTTGTTGCTACAGAAGAGTGAATAGAAAAAGTAACTGGGTTACCAAAAGTAGGAGAACATTACCCTAATATGCATGATGTAAGATCAGCCAGGGCTTAGTTTATCACACCAACTAATCCTTAGCTGTATACAACCAAGCAAGGTTGCAAAAGGATGTCTCTTTTGCCACCATACAACAAGCTAGTTATGCACATTATTAGGTACCTTAACTATGAAGGAAGATTCTCATATTTGCATGTACATCATTTTAAATTGCTCAATTACATAAGGCACAATTATCCAGTAAATGTTCCCAATTTCTTGTATGACATGTTATGCATTAGTGTTGAAGAAACCCAAAAGGGGAAGGACAACTCTATCACCCATCATGCCCTAATCAAATTTCTCATAGAGAGATCACTTAGGGATGCCTCTCCCATTTCATGGGTAGAATTTGTCCAAGTTAAAACCCTACAACCCTAGGCTGTCCTTAATAAATAGCCTAGTGAAGAAAATGTAGCTCCCATTGATAAACCTACTGAGCAAAGCACTCAAAATGCTAAAGTTGGCAATGTGCAAGAGAATGTGTAAGAAAATGTGCCCTTAGCTATTCAAGAGGCTAAAATGCCTACCTCTACCTGAGTAAAGAGAAAAAAAAATTACAAGAAGAGACCTCAGCTCTGGTAGTAGAAAAACCAAACCTTGCAGTCGCAAAGCAAAAGAAAACACAAACAGGTCCTGTAGCAGTCACTCCTACAACAAAGACACTGAAAGGAAGTAGTAGGAAGAAGGCTATGACACCTAAGGAGAACCCTATGAGAAGAAGTCTTAGAATGAGGAGAAAAACTTCTAAAGTGTTAGTAGAAGCTCAATCTACTTCATCTAAACCATCCACTAAAGAATCCCCAGTAAAAATTGTTCTGAAGAATCTCCTCCTCGCCCTGAAACTTTAAATATTCCTAAAAACCCTAATGAGGAATGTAGGGTTGAAGTAAATTAAAATCAAAATGCTTTCCCAATAGGCCAACAAGGTACTCTAAGTTGTAAAGACATCAGCCTAGTTCCCTACAAGCCAACATGGCTTACAAATTTCTTAGAGCAGTCGTGGAGGGAATAGAGGAAAAAGAAAAATAACTATGAAGAGGATAGTGGTTCCATTACCCTGCAAAAACTTATTTTCTAGTTGTATGGAAAACATATGCTTGTTGCAGCCCTATGGGAAGAGGAGAGGAAGAAAATGAAGAAAGTCATAGTGTCCCAAGGTGAGAAAATTATAGATTTGAAAGAGAAATTGGAAAACCAAAAATAAAGGATGGATCATGCCCTCAAATTGGTTGATCAAGCACTTGCTTGCAGATCACCACATCAAATTTATGCTATGTGTTTAAAGGAACAATTCCTTTTATTCCAACTTATTCTAACCCTCAAGAACATAAATGCAGAATTCAAATGAGCTTAGGAATTCTATGGTTTATACCAAACTCTACCATCCTGGCAGAAAAACTTGCTCTATGAGTTATATGTGCATAATTTTATCATCCCAGCAGAAATTCAATGGAATCCTTTACTCTACATAGGGGATATACATCTAAGGGCTTTGATTTCTTGGGTGCATAAAGAAGCTAATTATGATAGATAATTGAATAATTATAGAGATGAGGAAAGAACATAGCCCCTGTTATTAAGAGTTGAGAGTAGTAAACTAGAGGAAATTCTTAGGGACTGGTTTAGATTAACTTATGGGGATAAGCACAAGGAGATAAGGAATAAAATCTTCACTGTTAGAACCAAGGTCTATGTAGAATATGATAACCTACCTTACTTTACCTTTCAGAGAGCCATGGTTGGTGTTAAAAGCAAGTGGAGTAGATTACCTGAGACACTCAAAAGATCAGAGCCACATAGTCCTATCAATTTAGAGGTCGCCCTTCATCGTGTTCCAAAGTATATATAGTTGGGGAAATAGGGTGGGCCAAAATTGTGGTGCCCACTTAAAATGCGACCTCTAATGCTCATGTGGCCCCTGTAAGATATTAATGCTAACAAATTTGACAAGTTGCAGGTGGACAATAGAAGGGAAGTTTGGGAGAGAACGCGAGGATTCTACTACACCTTCAAAAGTAGCAAGAGAGGAAGGACTAAAGTTGGAGAATTTAGATCATTGACCAGGAAACGCATGCTTGAAGACAAGCATCAATTTACAAGGGGGAAAATGATGAGGCTAATCATTGCCTCTATTTTATGATAATTTTAATACTCTGTTTTAATACCACCAAGACATTTGTGAACTTATGTTTACCTGAACTGATGATTAAATTCTAGAATAGAACCATTAACCTATGGGTAGATAGTATGTCATATTTTGTCAATATTATATATATAATGCAATATTTCATATAACCATCATAATGTGTGTTCTAATATTTAGATTTAATTTGATTATGCTTATTTGCAAATATCTCTACATTATAACTAACTTGTTAGCAAAGGAAGTTGAAGATGGTCAGAAGCATTCAAGAGGAATGTTGAAGATGGCCAATGACATTCTAGGAGAAAATGTTAAGGTTCAGCCATGGTGGAGTGGAAGAAGTCATAATAGTACCAAGAGACACGGCCGCTACCAAGGAGGAGCTATGAAAAATTGCTATATTTTCTCTACATTTACTATTGTGTCAAATTAGTTGTCCAAACTTTATTACTCGTACCATGATTGTTATCTTTCCTTCCTTTTCTCTAACGGATTTGTAGTCAGTTTTTTTGCTTTCTTGCTTTAGAATATGTGTCGATCCTTTATTTATAGGGATCATATCAATAGTGTTAGGAGGTTAGGAGAAAGTTTATGAAAAGAAATTGGTGACTCTTGCAATGAGTTATTTTCATAGTTTTATGTATCGTTCTCATGTAAGGAATTTTTGGAACATAATGAAATAGCTCTTGGTTTACACTCTATGTTAGTAGATTAGTAGAAGCCAACTAAGGGGGCCCACTTGGGAGGTGGATTAGATTAGAGTAGTTAGATGTGTTTTCAGTATTTCTAGTATTGTAGGTAGAAGTTATAAGTTCCTTCATGTAGCATCATACTTTGTGAATGTTCCTACAACATTTATAAGAACAGTTATAGTAGATGAATTGAGTTGGAATATAAGTTAGTATTTAATTGTATTTCTAGAATTTATTTTAGTAAAGAGTTAAGTGTGTTAGTTTCCTATAGCACTAGTGTAGGTTTTTTTCTTGCATTTTACTTTCCTATAGCATAAGCATAATGACTCATGAAGAAACCTAGTGCACATACCGTGCCAACCATTTCAAGTATACATCCCTAGGTTGAAAAATTAAATGCACCTCATGGTGGGGAAAATATTCCTTAGATTGAATATACTATTCCTAAGTACAGCCTTGGGCATGATTAATATACACCTATTGTGAGGGAGATCAATCACAACTACATGGAATATCTGCCACTAAAAGAGTAAGCTTGTGTCTTTTGGTTGGGTGAGTTGCAAGAGAAACCTAAGCATCTATAATGGCCAACCAATGAGACTATCTTGGCACTCATGGACTAACATTGACCAATTTTTTTAGTTAAAGGAAACCCTAGAGAATGAGCTACCATCACTAGCATAACATTGTCTAAATCTCCCAAGTGAATTATACAATTTCTCATCTTGTGCCCATTGATGAATAAGGACACATAGAATATGTTGGGTTTTTTCCTCAAAGAGGTAGCTAAAAAACTTGAACCATCTTCGTGGAAAAAATCTAGTAAATATGACATTTATATAGGTGGAGAATTTGAACAAACATTTACATTACTATTTCTATCCCCCTTACAACAATCAATTTACTTCTAGAGTTCTACAAGATTAGACTTAAGGTAATTCAGCAAGGAAATCAAAATTCTATTTCCTTTATAGAATAATGATTATATCAAAAGCACTGGTGCTCTTAACTATTTGTAATAGTGGGTGATGAGGTATTTAGGTTGGTGGTTTAAGCATAATTACACACAAGGGTACTTTCCTTCGGTTCTGCAGATGCTGTCAAAGTTTTACCTTTCTAACTTAATGTTATCACAATCTAAGGTGTCCCATCTAAGATGGAAAATAAATCCCTTCCTATCTCTAAATCTAGCTCATACTCCAAAAAATAATTTTTAGAGTCACCATTAGGAGCTAAATCTTCTTCGAGTTGAGTGATCTCAAAGGCTAGCTCATTTGTAATGGTCATATGCCTATACCTCATCATCTCTGGGCATGTTCCTATATCATGATCAGAGTGAGTGGGAATATGCACATGTCCCCTTTCTTGGATGGTGCTTCAATAGCTAGCCTTTGCTACATCAGAGGTAATTGAAACACCTTTAGCTCGTGGTTCTTCCTTGGAATGAAATGGTATGGCTACTGGGAGGAAGGCCCTAGCTTTGAGATTTTCTTTAGAAAAACCATTTCCCTAACAAGTTTCTATGACATAGCCTTGAGATCATTGTAATACTATTGCTACTTACTCTAGTTTAGATTTATGTCTTCCATTTTATAATAAAGATCTAGTCATCTTTGAGCTCAACTGTCATATTCTATGTTTCCACCAAATCCACCACATGAGCTCACCTCAAGTTGAGACTAATATCTAGTGGCATGGATCCTAGGAAGAAATTTTCTAATTGTCAGGAGTTGGCCTACTATTTGTTGCAATCTAATTAATTATTTTATTGAACTTTTCCATGAGCTCCTACATTGAGGAAGTTGGATCCTTCTTGATGTGGCCTGGTTGGGTCAACAACATGTGTTCATCTTTTGTACTCTTGAATCTAGTTTCAAGTTATTTCTTCATGTCAACCCATCTTGTAACACATCTCATTAGGAAATTTTGGAACTAGTCAACTATGTTTTCCACTAGTATTTCCACAAACATCCCCATGATGACATCCTTATGTTGGGGTGCTACCACAATGGATGTGGTGAAGAAGGAAGTAATGTGCTCCTCTGCGAATACTTTTCCATCTCCACTAAACTTAGGGAAATTCCTCCTTGACACCCATACTAGATCACTGCTTGTGACTAGGTATAGGGGACCAATTGCATTTCCTCAAGGTATTTCCATTGTTCTCAAAAGACTAAATGGAATGGGTCATAAACTCATAACCTGCAGTGTGACAATGTTGTGTGGAGTGAGAGCCTGACACATCAAACTTCCAAGGATCTAGACTTTCAGAGGGGAAGTAGTCCTAATTCAATTTGGATGAGTGGGATTCTTCACAAAGGTGTTTTCCTTTTGGATATTCTCAAGGACATCTTGTATTTTCTTTGCTCCCTTAGTGCTTTGTCAAAATGGCTCCAAAAGTGGGAAATTTTATTTTTTAAGCTCTTCCGATATGATATTTGTTTTTCTATGTCCCTTAGCACTCCTTATATACTTAGACTCTAAATTGGACAAAATTCTTTAATTCTATTGCTTTTCAAGAAAATCAACTTTCAAGTGTGCTACTGTTGTTAAGCTTGTCTCTATCACTAGAGGAGTCATTCCTAGTTTTTTGCAGTGGCATCTCATCTCTCTAGAACTAAGTTCACTCTTTTGTAATCTTTTACACTTATTCTTGACGCCCAAGCTAAAGTATTAAGTTTTCTAACTAATTTTTCTTTCTTGTCCCAAAAATTGAAATTTAGCTGAAGGACTAGGATTATGCCTTCATGAGGAAGCACCATTTTTCCTCATAATTTGGGGTAGGTTGTGTATAACTTTGTCAAATATTTTCCAACATTTCATAACAAATATTTCACTAGTTAGCTCCCCAGTAGAGTCACCAAAAAATTGTTAGTTGATAGTTTGCCATCCACTCTTTCTCAACAGAAAATACTCTCTCACACACACCCAATAGGTGGGAGAAAAAAGAGTCACTAACACATTGGGAAGCATTTTTGTGTTGCCCCACTTAGATTCCCTTTGAATTTTTGAGGTACATCTTCCTCCTAGTGCATGTGCAATGAATTATGTTTAACTCCTACTCTTAACTATGGGATATGCTTTTAACTAGAGAGCAGGAGAGGTTGTCTTAGGATTTCTTGCAATGATAGAAAACCTAAGAAAGGTTAAGGATTTACAGATCTATCACTCCCACAACCATGAAAATAATAGAACCACTTTTCAGTACATCAACTACTTCTACTTCTACTGCTATATGTATATGTCAGCTACTAAATGATATGTTGTCTTACTTTAAAATGCAAAGATAGAGGAAACATAGATGTAATATAGCCAAAGTGCCTATTTGACCAGCAAAAACCATTAGTCCAATGACCATTAAACTCAATGACCTCCTAAATCTTTTACATCCCAATTTCCAAACATAAAATTCACTTGCTATACAAAATAGGTGAGAAGAAAATACAAGAAACCACAACAACACATATATTACAAAAGTTATTAATCCCAACTACCATTAAAAACAAATGACTCCCAATTTAAAGAAAAGATCAAAATATCCATGAAAATAATCTGTATGCAAATTTTTTATTCTCTCTCAATAGTCATAGCTACTAGGAGAAAATTCACACAAAAATTTGTGGATCCTTTATTGATTATCAAAAAAGTTACATTTATGGGCCCTTAATCTTTGGTTATTACAAAATATTTACATTCTAAGAAGGTAGTAGAGCAAGATAAGAATAAAAAGGAATGATACATGTCATTTGATATAGAGAAATGATTAATTATGGGGAGCTAGGATGTTTTGGATACCATCATCTCTTGACTTGGTAGTTTTTTGATGAATCTTGTGACAATTCATTTCCCCTATGATTGTTGTCAAATCCTCTAGATTCACAATTGACATGTTGTGCAACTTGACCAACCAATAATCATGGTTTGTGGCTATGTTTCCCATAGTTTCAGCCTTCTTCTACAAAAATGTTGATGCCTTAACCAATGTTCCATCAATAGTAGTTAGAGTGTGGAGTCCTCGTATGCCCATTTTCATATTATATACATCCATGAATTCACCACACTTTCTAACATGGGAATCAATATGGAGTTATTGGAGGTAGAAATAAATCATGTTTTCTACCTTCTTAACTAACTCACATATTTTCTTTTGTTTCTCCAAACTTTTGACCATACTTTCCCTTTTGAATTCAAGGGCCATCATGTACTAAGAGCTTTGTTCATGTAATGCCCCGCCTAGAGATCATTGGAACAAGGATTCAATACAAGCCAAGATATTTTTTTTAAACAAGTATGATTGCACAAGAAAATAACATACATGGATCACATAGATCACAATAGAAGACTTAACTACTATTCTGAAAACCAATGAATCTCCAAACAACACTACCCAAACTGACATGCACACAATAGGAAACGAGAACCCAAAATGACAATAACACAAAGAAACTAAGATTTGTCAAGACATGGAAATTAAGTAAACCCAAAGGGTACTATGATCACCAAAAATTGATCCTAAAAAACCAATAGAGATGCCCCCTATTTTTTATGCAAGGACCACAGACTAACAGATTCTTACACAAAGATGTGTAGCATGCCACATGAGGAAGTACCTTTTGCATGAGGATGTGCACCAAATGGAATGAGAAAATACTTGGCCAAATAGCTAAGACACCCAAAACTGGTGTTGTGTTTCATGCAAGAAAGTGCCAAAGGCCACGTGAGGAAACCCAACACACCACGCGAGATCTTGTGTTCTCGTGTGAGAAAGTACGATTTTGCACAAGATTCCAAGACAGGAAGCCAAAAAACAAAAGGGTAAAAAACTAAGAAACAAATATCCTCCACACTAGGGAGTAGCAGATCCAAATCTCAGGACAAGGACACTTGAACAATAACTAAAAGACAAAACATAATCTAACCATCTAACAATTGATAAAGGGAAAGTATAGAAGGAAACATCGTAATATGCTAAAAAAATATCGCAATAAATTGAAGTAACATCACAGTAAACAAATAACCAAACTAAGTATGTGGTTCCTCCTAACCACTAATAGCATCATAAGACCATCATGGATCCTAGCCATCCCATGCACATAACATCCCAAAATACTGACCAGATCATCAGTGCTAACTTAAGAGGACATCACTACTAAAATGTGCTACAACATAAGAATAAGGAAATCTAACATGCTAAAAGTAAAGCATTGGATGATCCAATAAATCAACCACATCATATATCATATGCTAAACATCATATGAATAAAAAATCTAACATGCTAAACCAATAAGCAATAGATACACCAACGAAGCAATTCCCATCATCTAATCATATTCTAAATATCATAATATAGGAATGCAACAAATAAACTAGCATCATCTAAACATGATATCCAAGCATTCCAATGAAAGCATAAGTCACAAATAAGTATACTCTAGAACATGAAGTACAAAGTGAAAACATGTAGCAATGGTTGCACTGGGACAAAAGATCATCTCTGTACACCAGTCCCCAACAATGGTATAGGTAGCTATGCCTCCCAACCACATAGAGCTTGTAGGTCCACTCTCGCCATGCTGATGGAGATAATGATCCAACCAAAAACACACATAAAGCACATTCATGGCTAACACTCATGCGAAACAATATGATGACTAAAGCCAAGAACATAGACAATGCATAAACTATAGGTCCTGGTCAAACACTCAATGGGCTACTAAGTAGGGGTTGGCATCATGGAGAGTCACTTGGCATCAACAAGCCCAAGCTTGGATCACTTTTGGAAACACTCTCATGGTACTCCCTTAGAACCATCACACGAATACAGACACTCACTCAAGGTACTCCCTTGAAGGCCAATGCATAGAACTTTTTTCATTATCTTAAGTTTTATTACCACTCACATATTTTATTTAGTTATCACTTACTTAAAGCTCCCTCTACCAACCTATGGCACCATGATCACCAAACTGCAAGATAGAAGCCTGCTCCATATGTTACCCTACCCTACCCGTGCTCATCAAACAATGAGTGCCCATAGGCATGCATATTCCCAACCCAACCCAAATGATCATAACTTCTAGAAGTACCATGGAAGATCAAGCCTCACAAGTCACCTGACAAATGTATATGCATATAATCATGTGTGGTGCACCTCCATCATGAAGATCATAGCACAAGGATTGGATGAGAACACAAGAAAAATATCACTAAACCAAAAGCAACTTGAGAGAATAGATTCTACACGAATCCCAAAGGAAATAAAACATATATCATGAAATCACTCAACTAGCCTCAATTTGGGAGTATGGACTCTACACAAATCCCAATGATGTAACAAGACCAAATGTCATGAACTCACTCATCCAGCCTCAATTTGGGAGTATGGAATCTACACGAATCTTAGTGTCCACAAAACAATAACAAGGGTCCAATAGAAACCATAACACCAGGTAAAAAATTACTCAACTGAACATAACATCAGGAGTACGGATGTGGCATGCATCCCAATGTAAACATAAAAGTGCAAAAATGGTTTGAATAACATCCAAATTGATGATCTAGGTCCACGACCAAGCTCATGCCAAGAAAACCTAAGAAAATAGGGTGGTACACAAAATGAGGTAAAATCCCCAAAAACTGGAAAACTTTAAAATTAAAACTCATTTGGTCTTTGGGCACAAAAACCTTGAAAATCTAACAAAATTTGGGTTTGAATACCATATGAAAAAATGTCCAGCATAAAAATGCAAAACCCCAAACTCCCATCCCAAAAATAGGCAAAATATTCATACCTGACCAACTGGGCAGAACCAGCAAACAGAAATAGAGGGGAACACTAGTTCTCAACCTCTTAACAAATGGCTACCAAAAATAGAAGCTAAAACAAATTAGAAATGATAAAATGGGAGAGCCCTACCTCATAACCAAAAGGAGCAAAATGGGAATCTAAACTATAAAATAAAAACCTCGCAGAAGTAGCCAGAATTCACAGCAATCCAAGGTCTCCTGAACTGGATCCAACGAGCCCAACCTCACAATGATCCCACACCCATAGCTCCCACAATGAACAAAATAATAAATCCTCATCATGAGGATTTTGGATTTTACTCTCAAACTTTCTAATTCAAAAGTAAGAAGTGAGGAATTAAATTCCTTTTTGGATACTTATTCACTTTTTGAGTGAATAATCGATTAGGGAAAATAACCAACCAACCTAGTTAAACCTCAAATTTACCCAAAAAAAAGGCTATTCCTTGTAATAGGAATTCATTTATGGAAAAGTTGAAAGAAATTAAAAATAAATTAAATAAATCCCAAAGACCCAAAAACACAAAATTTTCCTTAACAACTTTCACAACAATGCAAACCTCTAAATGCATAGACATGCTCACTAGTTTAATTACATAATGCAAATGAGTTTAGATTTAATAATGATCGAGAGGATTAATTGAACAATTAAAATAAGGATATGTCAACCATACAGAGATGACATTGGTAAAATATGAATAGTTGAATCACTAAATCCATATGCCACTGCCAAGGATATAAATCATGTACACTAAAACACACGATCAAGTTCAATTTGCATATAATAACATAGCTAAAGCAATAAATGCATTAAATCACCTAATTTAGCCATTTATTCAATTATGATAAAATAATCTATTTACATCAGTCACATTCACATAAAGCATAACAACATAGGAATGAACTAAATAACCATAGCATTAAATCCATCACATAACATAATCAAAGATACTTCCAAATACCAGATATCCAGATATCATCATAAAACACATTGTCATCTCAAAATGGCATCACCATGCATTATGATCAACTGAATAGTATAGTAGTCTAACATCTATGATACCAGAATCAAAGTATAACATCTGACCCTCAGGTCATCTCAATGTAAAACATAACATGAGTAACAAAATATCTCTTGGATCAAAATATATCAAGGTAAATATCAACAACACATAACCATTGAATCCAACATAGACAATTCATTTCTAATTATTTAAGCATTTAATAATGGTGGTTTACACAACATTAAAAAGGCACTTAAAACATATAAGTGAACACAATCATAAACATGACTAACCACTACTAACAGAACCTAGTCCAGTGTAGCAGGGTAATAATACATAGTGCAATCTCTATACACACCTTAGGGTAATCATGAAACAACATCATGATACCACATTGATCTTGGTAACCACTAGAACAAACCTTAGTGAACCATAAATCAAATAATAATCTCAAAAATTAGTCATAAGCATAATCAAAGCAATTGATACAAAACATAAATCCAATCACCTCAATGGTGTAGACCACTCATGGTCGCAATCATGATCCCTTCTCAAGGAGAGATCAACAAGGTTCCATCTATTGGGATGACTTATAGAAGTCAAATGGGATAGGCACTACAGCTCATCCCCATCTTCCAAAATACCCACATTGAGAGAATTATCCTTCTTCATACTCATGATTTTATACAGAAAGGAGGAAGAGTCTTTATATATTTCAATGTCCTTCTTTAGGGAATTGAGTTTGATGTACATAGTTTCCTTCAATTTATAATTTTGATACACAAGGCACAAAATTTATCAATCAAGGAGAGGCCCCTTGCTTTCATATCTTCTAGCCACTCCCTAATAATCTGCCTAAAGTATCTCCTTCCTTGAGTTTTCCTAACATAAGTTTGTTTTCTACAATTTAAAGATTAAATAGCCTATTATTTGATGATTCTCACACTTTACTAGCCAATAGGGAAAATAATTATTGGATACATTGAGTTGAGATTTATAGACCTTCAATTTATTCATATCTTCACCTATCTCTTAGTTCAAGAGTTCCCACATGATGCACTTTGTGTTATGTTACAACACTCACATGTCACACTACTGGACACTAAGATATGTCAGGATGAGATCATCCAAGTTCCCATCATTCTAAGCCTTGGAAATTCCCATGATATAGTTCCCACTATTTGTATCTCTACCAAAGGCTTCCAACATGGGATTTCTCTTTATCATCTTTAGAGCAAGAATCGGCTTCATTATCTATGAGATCAAATCCTTTGGAGGTATGCTCTCTTTTTCTCTCTTCCTTTCTCACTCCAAGGTGTTCTCCATCCATTATTTTGATATGATAAAATGTAGAGAGGATTGCAGAGCTATGGCATCAAATAATTTCCTCATGATGAGAGGAGTACTCATCTTCCTTGCTGATAATAGGAACATAATAATTATAGTTGTAGAAGTGGTGGTGGGAATGTTACCTTGTGTATCTGGTGCCTAATGTGATATCTTTGGAAGAGGCCCTTTTTCTTGTGCATCTCCTTGCTTGGCTCTATCAAACCCATCTAACTTAATCAATAGGATAGAGATGATGAGACTTTACAGCAACAAGAGAGGCTTCTACAGTCAATAGAGGCAAGTATACATGCAATGATGGTTATGATGCAAGATTTGATTGGGGAAAATAGGAGAAATAATCATAATAATGACCAAGATGATAGGAGCATAGCAGGATCACAACATAGGACATGGTTTGGAATAGTTGACAGACCCACACATCCTACATTCAAAGAAGAAACTCTAGCATGCACACCTGATGCTATGGTAATGGATATTGTAGATGAACTCAGAAAAGCGAGGAATGAGTGGGATTAATTACCAAAATATGTACAGGATGGATGGACATTTGACATGTACCTAAACTATAGAGCTGCTAGGCAGAAGCAAGTAGATAAACACAGTGAGTTGCAATAGGTCACCAACAAGTTGGTATTACCCACATTTGATGGTAGTGGAAGAATGACTACTCGTCCTTGGATTCATAAGGTGGATACTTTCCTATCTCTGAAGACTATGACAGAATTTGAAGCACTCAAGTATGCCACTTTACACTTAGATGGGGCAGCACATGGTTGGTGGACACATGGCATGATCACATTGCAACACAATCAGGTAACCACTTATTAGGATTTTATGGATAGATTGATAGAAAGGTTTGACAAAAAAAATCCTGAAGTTTATTTTTGGGAGTTAGACTAGTTGAGACAGTCAGGAGGCTTAGAACAATTTATCAATGACTTCCAGAAGCTTGTAGTGATGGTGTCTGACATTTCAGAAAGGAGGCTAGTCATTTTATTCACAGAGGGATTAACTAAACCACTCAAGGGGTGGCTAAGAGCCTTTGATCCTCCTACATTACAAGAAGCCATGAAGAAAGCCCATAGTATGGAACTTGCAACTCCAGCAAACCGATTTAGTTCAAAGGGTTCTTCATCATTTAGAGATAACAAAGGGGAATTCAGCAAGGGTAAAGAGAAGGTTAGTGGCTCAAAAATTAAGCCAGTTGCACCTTGGGATAAGGAAACGCTTAATGACCTATGTAGGAAGAAGCTATGCTTCTTTTTCAAAGGTCCCTATGAGTTTGGTCATGATTGTCCTATAAGGCCTAAGGGGAAGGCTAACCGGGTGACGTGGGCTTATTACGAGGGTTTAGATTCAGACAACTCAGAGCACCATGATGAGGATCTTGATGAGGAAGAGGGTGAACAAGAGGTAGATAGTGTTGAGAAAAAAGAAGCTCCAGAGATACATTTACAGGAAGCACATCTGTCTAGTATTCAAAGAGAGGGATCTTTCAGATTTCGAGGAGTCTTGGTAGGATAGAAGGTTATTACTCTATTGGATATAGGTGCCACACATAATTTCATTGATGCACGATTTGTGGAGAGGCATGGACTCATTATTGAGGAGTTCGAGGGACTAAGAGTTAAGGTAGCTAATGGATATACTCTTCGTTGTGATAGGATGGTGCGAGATCTACCTTTGTGCTTGAACAACTATGAGTTTAAGGTGGACTATCATGTGGTCAACATGGGTGACATGGACAAAGTACTTGGGATGCAATGGCTACATTCTTTGAAGGAGTTTACCCTGAGATTGGAGGATATGGAGATAAGATTCATCGTGGATGGCAGGACTCATGTGCTGAAGGCTATCCGTAATGGTGATGTCAGGACTATCTCATTTAGGCGGTTGGAGAGATTAGCCAAGCATAATAATATAGAGTGGGCAGCAATATGCACCTTGATGCCTACCCAGGGGGAGAAACATAAGACTAAATATCATCCAGATATTCAAAAATTGAGAATCAAGTATGGGAAGGTATTCAATGAGATTGCACCAGGCAGGCCACCAGATAGAGATATTGAGCACATTATTGAGCTGGAGGAAGGTGCTAAGCATTTCATGATCACACCATACTAGCACCCAAAATGACTCAAAGATGAGATCAAGAGGATCATCAAGGAGTTGCTAGAAATAGGACACATTAGACCAAGTAAGTCACCTTTTACATCTTCTGTTGTTTTGGTAAAAAAGAAGGATGGAACTCTACGAATGTGTATTGATTACAAGGTGTTGAATAAGAGAACTATAAAGAACAAGTATCCCATCCCATGCATCAATAAGCTGATAGACGAATTGCATGGGGCTTGTTATTTCACAAAAAATTATTTGAGATCAGGCTATCACCAAATTAGAGTTCGAGAGCAGGATATTGAAAAAATTGCTTTCAGATGTCATTATGGGCATTTCGAGTTTGTAGTCATGCCTTTTGGTTTGACTAATGCACCTGCCACTTTTCAATCCACTATGAACAAGGTCTTTCACCATTAGTTGAGGAAATTTGTGCTAGTGTTCTTTGATGATATTTTGATCTATAGCAGGACATGGCAGGAACATTTAGAGCACTTGGAGACAGTATTGAGCATTTTATAGAGCAAGTCCTTGTATGCCAAGAAGTCCAAATGTGATTTGGGGATGACAAAATTGTTGTATCTTGGACACATCATTAGTGCAGAAGGAGTGCGAATGGATCCTAAAAAGGTTCGTGCTATTGTTGATTGGCCACCACTAGAGAACCTTACACAGTTAAGAGGGTTCCTTGGTCTATGTGGATTCTATCACAGGTTTGTTAGTGGCTACTCATGACATGCAGCGCCCATGACAGATTTGCTAAAGAAAGGGGCATTTGTGTGGACTCGGGAGGCACAAGAGTATTTTATGCAGTTCAAGGAAATAATGACTACATGCCTAGTGTTAGCATTGCCTGATTTCACGAAGCCATTTGAGCTTCAATGTGATGCTTCTAGAGAGGGAGTTGGTGTTGTACTCATGCAAGACAAGCATCCTATAGCTTATGAGAGTAGGAAAATCAAAGGGGTTGAGAGATCATTCAGTATATATGATAAAGAGATTTTGGTCATCATGCATGCCTTGGCCAAATTCAGACAGTATCTTGTGGGCAGAAAATTTTGTATTAAAACTAATCATAATAGTTTGAGGCAATTTTTGGGACAGTGGGACCTGAATGATCTTCAGAAAAAGTGGGTGAGTAAGTTACAAGCATATGATTTTGATATCACATATGTTAAGGGGACACAGAATATTGTTGCAGATGCTTTATCCTGTAGGCCACACCTCACTTCTATGATTCAGATATCAGAGGATTGGTGACACTTGATTGTAACAGAATATGCCAAAGACACATAGGCCTCTTCTATAGTGGAGGGAACAAAAATTGACACTAGATACACTCTCATAGATTATTTGATCATTTATAAGAACATGATTTACTTAGTCCCAGGATCGAAAGTGAAGTAATTGATTTTGAGAGCATTCCATAATTTACCTCAGTAGGCCATCCTGGGTATTTCAAGACTTACAAGTTAGTATGAGAACGGTTCACTTGGAAGGGACTTAAGGTTGATGTTTTGTGGTATGTGCATGAGTGTCATGTTTGCCAACAATATAAACAAGAGCACACTTATCCAGCAGGGCTCCTACAACCACTTCTTATTCCTAACAGGAAGTGGGAGTGCATCTCTATGGATTTTATCATGGGCTTGTGTAGGGCCCAGGGGTGCGATTGTATTTATGTGGTGGTGGATAGGCTAACAAAATATGCTCACTTCTTCCCTATCGCTACTACATACTCAGCACCTCAGGTGGCAGAGGTCTTCTTCAGGGAGATTTTTAGATTACATGGGTTGCCTCAGAGCATTGTGAGTGACAGGGATAGTTGCTTCATGAGTCACTTTTGGCAGGAGATATTTCGGTTGTGTGGCACTAAGTTTACACCTAGCACCAGTTATCACCCATAGATCGATGGTCAACTAGAGATTGTAAACAAATGGGTGGAAGGGTATTTGAGGAATTATGTGGTAGATCAACAGCGAGCTTGGGTCAGATGGATATATCTTTGTGAGTATTGTTACAATACTACATATCATATGACTATACAAATGACACCCTTCATGACACTTTACGGTTATGAGGCACCCAGTTTCTTAGATTTGTTGTTGGGAGACAATCAAGTACCCCGTGCAGGTGAACTATTACAAGAAAGTAAGGATATAGTTGCTACTCTCAGAGACAACATTGCTAGAGCTAAGAACTAGAAAAAGCAGTATGCATGTACAAGAAGAGGACTGAGCATAGTTTTGAGGTAAATGATATGGTTTACCTCATGTTGTAGCCATATAAGCAGTCCACTCTCAAGAAGAATGGTGCAAAGAAACTCAAGCCATGCTATTATGGACCATTCAGGATCATCAATTGAGTTGGTGAGGTGGCTTATGAGTTAGAGCTTCCCACAGATAGTAGAGTGCACAATGTGTTTCATGTATCATGCCTCAAAAATGCATTGGGTCAGAATGTGATGCCTTCTGTAGTATTACCTCCCTTGGATGATGAGGGCAAATTCATCTTAGTGCCAGAATCCATTCTGGATAGTAGAGATAAACAACTTCGCAAGAGAGTATCTAGTTAAGTGGAAAGATTTACCTGTTGAAGATGCTACTTGGGAGGGAGAAGTGATTTTACAGCATCCAGCATTAAGATTTCTTGAGGCCAAGCAATTTTAGGAGGGGCGGACCTGTAATGTCCCTATTTTTGGAGGAGTTAATTATTAACTTAATAAAGTGATATATTTTATCAAGTCATTAAATAAAACAATCTTCTAGAGGTTGCTGGAAGAAGCG
Organism: Cupressus sempervirens; assembly: GCA_028749045.1. Taxonomy (NCBI): domain Eukaryota; kingdom Viridiplantae; phylum Streptophyta; class Pinopsida; order Cupressales; family Cupressaceae; genus Cupressus; species Cupressus sempervirens. The sequence goes on from CM053792.1 coordinate 623,909,997, forward strand.
GAGAAAAAATTTGAAAAGGAGGCTGACCTATCGAGGAAAAAAGAATAAATAGGCATTGAGGGCTCATTCCCTATCATCGAGATTTATTATTTCTTTTTGCTGATGTGTGTTGTGGAGCCTAGGGTTTCTGCAAGTAGTCACAATTGGCCATTGAGAACGAAGACTCTCAATTGGTATGCAATTTTGAGGGTGTGAAAGATCACTTGAATTATTGCAGTGGTGGGAAGGATATTTCAGTGGTGGGAAGAATTGGTGGCTAGGTGGATTGACCACACACCCCACCTCTGCAATATACTGCAACCGTGTGACTGTTGTCACAGACTATAGAAGTAGTGGTATGGCATACCACTACAGCAGCAAGCCTGTGGCAGCAAGCATGCCGCAACCGACCCTTTTAAGGAAGGCTAGCAACCCTTTTAAAAAATATATATATACTTCCAATGTTATTAAATTTATAAATTTATTTATTTTTAATTTAAATTTATTTAATTTTAATTTTACATCATTTGATATTAATAATAATTATTAAATATAATTTTATTAATTGGTTTTTTAATTATTAATTATTAATTAAAATATAGTTATAATATATATATATATAATTAAATTTAATTCATTTTAATATTATATATAATTAAATTTAATTCATGATTAATTAATGAACTTATTATTAAATTTTATAGTTTTAATTAGGTATGTTAATATAGGTAACCCATTTGCATGGTCTTTGATTAACTTAATTAAATGGAATTTAATTAAGTTTAATTATTTTTTTAAAAAGAAGTGGTTAATGGATTTAGATTCATTTTGTAACGATAATGATTTTTAATAAAATTGAAACTATTTTATTGAAAGATCACTAGTTATTATTTTAATGACTTAAATAAACAAACATTTACCCTTAGAGTATTTTAGGAAATTGATGGGGGGTAAATCTTTATTTTATTCAAACAAATACTAGGTTAACCTTTAAGGTAAATAGAGAATCTTTTTACTTGAACATACACTGAAACAAAAATTGAAACCTTATATTTAACTCAACCATGTGTTTTCAATACAAACCAAAACATGAAACCTACACCTTGTATCTGTATGTTGTATGTGTCTTGGGATTGGGTTGACTAGAGTGTTGACCAGTTTAGGACGTCTACCAAAGGCTTGGGAGTTCTATGAGTGTGGTATTATGCTGACTCAATCATGATTGCTTTTACTTAACAATGGTAATGTGATGGTATGCTCTATAATGAGTGTGTTTATATTATTGGTTACTATTTTCAATGTCTTTGTCGGATAGCGAGATTTATGCTATTAGATATTTGACTTAACCTTTTTGAGTCTTCGATCAGTATTATTGGGATACTTTTTGGATGCTCGTTGAGAACTTATGGGAATTTTGAATAATCTTTTGATGCTTTCTAGTCACTTGTATAGGACTGAGGTGATTTTACTATGATTCTTTGATTTGTGATTTCATGAGCTTGGGGTAGGTTATCTATATGTAATGTCAAGAAGTGGCTTGCAATGGAGGCTAGAGGCCTAAGTGATTCCTAGGTTAACCCATTGTAAGTTGTTTAATAAGTGAAAACACTACACTAAATGAGAGTAAAATGAATCTAATAAGAGTTTTTATATGTTCTTGCCCATACCTCGAGTGCTAGTATAGACTAAGATGGGAGTAGAGAGAACGCTTGGTTGTGACCTTGCATTTGTAGTATGCCTTTTCAGTATGAGAGGATACTAGTGGCAGCATAGGGATCACTAGGGGGTTAGAGTCCTGAGGGACTACTAGGGTAACTTTAGCATGATTTGTGCGATGACACTCGCCTACTTACATAGTAGGTTTCCTGCATGTCTTGTGTGCCTCTCGGTATAGATGTCGATTTATATTGGAACCTTTAAGCTAGAATACTTTTAGGATTTCCTAGACTTAGAGAGTAGTTTTGATATTTGGTTTGATATCCTATTTGGGACTTGAGACTATCTCCTCAATATGATGGGAGTGGGCCATTTAGGTTCCACGCAATCGGGTGGTAGTGCTTTTTACTCTTACCATTAAGATCCATCTATAGTCACTGTAGCTAGAGCTTCTTTGTTTGAATTTCCTTTCATTCTATCTAAGTATCATTATGATGGATGGTTATATTTTATGATGGGTTTTTATATCTTTTATGATGGATGGATATATCATGTATGGTGGATGGTTTCATTTATTTTATTGTACTTGTATTACGAATCCAAGGAGGAGGATGTATTTCTAGTTCTACATATGTATATTCTTTTAGCCTTTCATACCCAGTGACATGTACAGTGGATGATTAAGCATTCTGAATTTTATTTGTTGAGAGACATTCAGAACAAATGTATATTATTTAAATGGACATTTGAATTTTTAATTATTCTTTCACATGGATGTGGTATTTCATGGACTCTGTATTAATTAAATTTAAATGTGATTCAATGTCATGGGATCCTTAAGAAATGTAACCCGTTATGTGTGCTTATAGATGATTGTATGTTATTGCTTCCCCTACTTTATGCTTGATGTGTATGTTGTTCTTCTTGTTTTAAAAAAAAATGTTGGCAAACTTAGTAAAACTTTAGGTTATTTATTTTGGATCCCTTCGTGGGGGGTTACATCTGGTATCAAAGCCTGAGTTTCTACATTAGGAGCTCTGGGTATATTGGAATGCTACTAGTTGTTAACTAGTTGAACAAAAATGAAACTTTAAACTATTATGTATATCAATTTCAAACTGAAAATTGAAACTTATTCTATTTTAAAGACCATGTGTCTTTTATATATGCTTATAGTAGTATGCGTTATGGTTGATTTTAGTATCTTGTATCTTGGATATTATTGTAGGGTGGTATCTGGGATGAGATCTTCTATTAGGGGTTGTAGCCTTGGCTGTGGTAGAGGCCATCGATGAGGAAAAGCTATCAGTATACGTGAGTCTATCTACAAAGGCCTCATTCAAGAAAAGAATAGGGAAGAGTATGTCAGTGAGCATCAAGAAGAGATCCATAGAGAGCAATAGGCTGACTCTAGGGAGGTTGATCTGAGGCAAATGATGCAAACCATCATTGATTGCCTACCTCCCATTCAGAATTAGGATGGAGCACATCACGAAGGACATGAGCATAGACCTAGGTCTAGGAGCCCTAAGAGGGATTGAAATAGATCCATAGTAGCTACTCAGATGAAGCACCTTATGACATCCAAGGTTAAGCCCTTTAATGGGCATGGTTCAAGATATGTAGCTGAGCAGTGGCTTATTGCTCTTGATAGGGTTTGCGCTATGTAGGACTTTGACAATAATGTCAAAGAAAGGTTTACTATTACTAACCTGGAAAACTTTGGAGCCACTTGGTGGACTATCAAGGAAAAGAAGATGGGTATAGACATGAACAGTGTTACATGGGAGATATTCTTGGAAAACTTCCATGAGTGATTCCTACCAAAGGAATGGAAGCAACATAGAGCAGATGAGTTCCATAACCTGAGATAGTTCACTATGACAATAGTAGAGTATAAGTGCAAGTTCTATGAGCTCATGCCCTTTTTAGGATTTAGTGATAACCTAGCATAGTTGGCACAACATTTCATCAAAGGCTTAAACAATAATCTAATTGGGGGTGTTAAGGTGTTTGAGCCTAAAACCCTCAAAGATGTGGTACGTCGAGCCATCCTTGTAGAGCATAGTGTCAACCTTGGACATGGGGGTTTTGAGGGAGCATCTATAGCATTAGGACCTAAGGGCAACCACAACTTAGGTGGGAACATGAAACCTCCTTTTCCCAAGGGGAGTCAGAATTAGTAGCAGTCACAGCAGCAAAAGGGATCATACCCTTAGACACAAAGTGGTGGAAATAGTTCTAACTCCAATAACAACCACAATGCCCAGCACAATAGGTAAAATTAGTACACTCAGCCTACACAAAGCAGCTAGTCTTTTGCTAGAAGGGATAGCCACCAATGGTCGAATGCACCTCCTATAGGGAGAGGATCTGGTAGAGGCACAAGATGTTATACATGTGGGCAAGTTGGACACATTGTAGCTCACTATCCATGGCTAGAACCTTAGTATTCAGGTCCTAGGCCAATAGCATCTGAGCCCATAGTCAGAGATGCAGGTAGAGATCATAGGGTATTTGCAGCAATAGATCACTATTAGGTAGAGGATCAGGGGACTGTGGTTGAGACTACAGGAGCTATCCGAGGTACACCTCTCTCTTTATTGTTTGATTTAGGTGCCACAAATTATTTTATTTAACCATATCTACTTGCTAAGTGTAAGCTAGAAGCAGTTAAGCAAGATCGGGGTTAGCAAGTTCAACTAGCCTCAGGTGCTAAGGTTTCCACAGATTTTGTAGTTCTTAAATGTGAGCTTGGCATAGGAGGGTTTATGATATCAATTGACCTTTGGGTTATTCCTCTTGGCTCCTATGATGTGGTCTTAGGTATGGATTGGCCTAGCTCTCATAGAGCTAGTATAGACTGCAGGAAGAAGACCATTGTGTGTTAGGATGACCAAGGGAAGGATGTGGAGATTGTGGGGATATTGAGACCTATATCTTTATGAATGATATGCACTATGCAATTAAAGTGGAGCTTTCGTAAGGGATGTCAGGTATTTGTTGTTAGAGTAAGTGAGCTAGATGAAGAAGATCCTGCGAGAAAGACTTTAGACCACCCTATTTTACAGGAGTATGTGGATGTCTTTTCAAGTGATATTTTGGGAATGCCCCCAAAGAGAGATATTGATTTCAACATTGACCTCACTCCAAGAGTGGAGCCTATGTCTAGAGCTTCTTATCGTATGACCACTCAGGAATTGAGTGAGTTGCACCTATAGCTAAAGATTCTTTTGGCTAAGGGTAGTATCTGACCTAGTGTATCACTATGGGGAGCTCTAGTGCTCTTTATGAAGAAGAAGGATGGTTCTTTGTGCCTTTGTATTGATTATAGACAACTTAAAAAGGTGAAAATAAAGAATAGGCATCCTCTATCAAGGATTGATGATTTATTTGATCAGATCAAGGGAGCTACAGTGTTCTCCAAGATTGACCTTAAGTCAGGATACCATCAACTTCACATCAAGGAAGATGAAATTCATAAGACTACCTTCAAAACTCACTATGGGCACTACGAGTTTACAGTGGTACCTTCTGGGCTGACGAATATTCCATCAGTTTCCATGTGTCTGATGAATGGAGTGTTCTATTCCTATCTTGAAAAATTTGTACTCATGTTCCTTGATGATATACTGATATACTCTAAGCCCCAAAAGGAGCATGGGGAAATTTGCATTTGGTTTTTCAATGCTTGAGAGATAATCAATTTTATGCCAATGCAGTGAAGTGTAATTTCTTTCAATCAGAGATACAGTACTTATGGCACATCATATCAGGTGAGGGTATCTTTGTAGACCCACAAAGATCCAAGCAATAGTAGATTGGCCTACACCCACTACTATGTCAAAAATTCATAGTTTCATGGGTCTAGCTAGTTATTATCATAGATTTGTCAAAAAATTCTCTAGAATAGCACATCCTATCACTTCCCTCTAGAGGAAAGGAAAGAAGTTTTTATGGATGGAGAAATGCGAGGAAGAATTTTCAAAGCTCAAGGAGCTTTTGACGAGTACACTGATCTTAGCAGTACCTGATCTAGCAAGTGATTTCATAGTGTGTACAGATGCTTCCCTTGAGGGGATTGGAGTAGTATTGATGCAGAATGGATGGGCGATTGCATATGAATTGCGCAAGGATCACAAGCTGAATTATCCTACACATGATCTTGAGTTAGCAGTAGTAGTTCATGCCTTGATGAGATGGAGACATTTCTTGCTTGGACATAGATTTGAACTTTATAGTGATCATCGCAGCCTCTAGTACATTTTCACACAGCCTAATCTGAATGCTAGGCAGAGGTGATGGATGGAATTTCTATGTGAGTATGACTTCAAGGTGAAGTATATTCAGGGGAAGGAGAATGTGGTATGGTGTAAGATAAAACTCCTAGGCTTAGTTTTCCACTTCCACCAAGAGATTTCTCTTATCTCCTAGTATCCTATGCTTCTATAGGATCTCCTAATAGGATTAGATCATTAACTAAATCCTATTCACTCTTTACTACAAGAGTCACACCTTGAAAACTCCACCTTGGATGATCCACACCTTAATTTTGGTTCTCTTTCTCACTTTCACTTAGATGGATCTAAGTGCCAAATCCAATAAAACATCACAAATTTCAGACTTCATTGTGGGGACCTTCTTCACATTTAATTCATTCATATTCCATCCCATTTTACTTATTTGGGAAGGTTCTTGGCTCTTAGGTTTATCATATTCAAGATTTCATCCAAAAGAGATCTTAAAAATAGGCCTATTTCTAGTAGCCTTCACCAGTCAGTTTTTCCCCTTTTTAGAAATATTTTCCCAAACAACTCAGAAAACTAAAACCTGATTTGGATACCCTTTTGGAAGTTTTAAAACTTTCATTAAGGTTTCTGGGTCTCAAAGTGACCGTACACCTCCTTCCTAATATCAAGGAGAAACAGGGCTAAGAGGCCTAGTTTCCAGGACAGCTTGTCTAGGATTGATGAAAAATGCTCAAAACCTATCCTAATGGACTGGTACAACTTCCCAATGATTAGGATGGATAACTAACATGAAAAAATACCATAAAAATTCTTGGGTACGTGCTGTACTTCCCATTCCCCACATGAAATGATTTGATTTCTCATTGTCAAGCCTCTACCCGGGTATGTCAAACTCGCCTAGGGCCTGATCATAAAGCTAGCTTCCTTTCTCATGATGCTTCCTAAATTTAGATACAATATTTAAAGAGGCCCCAATTAAAGATTCAACCACTTATTTAGTGTTTCCATGCTTGAAACTCATGTGGGAGCCATTTTTACAAAATCTGTCACAGTGTGACCAAAAGAAAGTCCTGAACTAAAACAACTTGAAAACTATGATAAAACTACTCTAAACCCTTAACACATAAAATGAAAAAGTCTTTAAAATGACTATAGAACAGATATCAACTACTGTATCAACACGTTTTTGGCTTCAAGTATGAATTTTCTCTCAAAAAACTGAAATATCACTTCAAAAATAGAGTTTTCTAGCCACTTCATTAACTCAAACTTTTTTACAATATGCAACCAATGCTTGGAGATTCAAGAAATCACTCCATTAGGTTTCTTCTCCACCATTCTAGGGCCTATTTTGTCGAAAATAACCTCCCACAATCAAAGGAATCCAAGGCTATCCATGTTGCATGGAATATTTGCAATAAGTGCAAAATGTTGTTATGACAACATTCTTACAACACTTGGAAACTTTGAAAGATGCCTTAATCCTATATTAGAGGCTTCTTATCCTCACATATTTTGAGGATCCAAGATCATTCATGATCATCATATTTATTTAATAACCATTAACCATTCTTAGGCCTAAGACACATTAATGACTCAATCTCCCTAACCCCTAACATTAAGAATTTAAATAACAACTAACAAAGGCTATTTGTGTGACCTTAGTCTTAGTGACTAATTCACCTAGCAAACATAAAACAAGACCTTCTAAGGTCCTCAACCAAATTACACTAACTTCTTGACTTGGCTAGAGTCAAGTACAAGCCAAAATTGACTAACTAGTAGAGGTTAGCCTAGGTGCTCCTGCACCATCCTCCCCAAAATAAGAAGTTCAATCCACACTTGGATTGATGATGGTAGGATCAACTCCCATCTTTTTGAACTCTGATTCTTTTATCCAAACAACATCAGCATCATTTTTTCCATGCCTTTTAATGAGATGCTCCTTGTACTCTTTAGTCCTTGTCTTTTTATAGACTCTTGTATCTAGTATGATGTCTGGGCCTATGACTGTAGCAGTAGGTAATTGGAGATCCTCCACATCTTTGATCACTTCATGAAGATTCTAATCCATGTCTTGTTGTGGTTCTTTATAATGGACTAAGTCAGCAATATTAAAAATGGGTGACAATCCACTGTCTTTCGGCAGTTCAACCTTGAATGCATTGTCACCATATTTAGCCAATATAGGACAAGGTCCTATCCTTCTCATTCGTAGCTTGTGGGGGACTCTTTTTTGTAGTCTTGACTTGTTGAGATGCACCATAACCAAGTCACCAACATTAAAATCAACTATCCTTCTACTTTCATCCACTTTGGCTTTATGTTTTATAGTGTTCTCTGTCAATGTTTTCCTCACTGTTTCATGAACTTCTTGCTTAGCAAATGCAAAGTCATCAGCATATGCACTTGCCTTGACTCCATCTTTTAAATCTCTCAACTCATAGACACCTCTAGGATGTAGGCCATATACAATTTCAAATGGACTCTTCCCGGTTGATCTATTCATGGTGTCATTATAGGCATATTCAACTTTCCCAATCAACTAATCCCATTGCTTTCCATACTCCTTAGTTAGGCATCTTAGAAGGTTTCCAAGACTTCTATTAACAACCTCAGTTTGACCATCGGTTTGGGGATGGTAGGCTGACCCAAAGGATAAGTTAGTTCCCAATCTTTGCCAAAGAGTCTTCCAAAAATGACTCATAAATTTTGTGTCTCTGTCTGAAACAATGCTGATTGGTAGTCCATGCATTCTCACTATCCCTTTGAAGAATAGAGATGCTATTTGACTTGCATCATGTGTAGTCTTGCATGGCACAAAGTGAGCCATCTTTCTGAATCTATCCACAACCACATACACACTATCCATTCCTTGTCTTGTCTTGGGTAACCCAACTACAAAATCCATGCTTAAGCATTCCCATGGCCTAGTAAGAATAGGTAGTGGTTGATAAAGACCAGCATTTGTTGAAGTGCCCTTGGCTTTTTGACATACTAGACAACTCTCCACATACCTCCTAACATCAAGATTCATTCTAGGCCAAAAGTAAAACATTGAAACAAGGTCTTGAGTCTTAGTGATCCCAAAGTGACCACTCAAAGCACCATTATGCTTTTGTTGAATTAAATTCTCTCTAATAGAACCTCTAAGAACACACAATTGATTCCCTTTGAACAAGAGATCACTTTGCAAAGTATAATCAGCATATTTGCTATGAAAATGATTCTTGTATTCAGCACATACCTTATAGATGTCAGCAAAGTCCTCATCATCTACATATAGATCCTTGAAATGATCTATCCCCATGCTTTTCAATTGGATTTCTTGTAGTGTGAGGGTTATTCTTGACAATGCATTAGCCACCTTTTTTAGTACACCCTTCTTGTGCTTGATATGGAAGGTGTAGGCTTGTAGGTACTAACCCACTTCATGTGCTTGTGACTCAACTTCTCTTGTGAATTCAGGAAGCTAAGTGCTTGATTGTCTGAATACACAATGAACTCCTTGGGAAGCAAGTAGTGCCTCCATTTTCTTTGAGCTTGGACCAATGCATACATCTCTAAGTCATATGAGGAGTACTTCCTCTTAGCCTCACTTAACTTCTCAGAATGGAAAGCCACCGGTCTACCCTCTTGGCTTAGAACGGCCCCAATTGCTACATTGGTAGCATCACATTCAATGATGAATAACTTCTCAAAGCTTGGCAGCACCAAAATAGGTTGGGTAGCTATTCTTTCCTTCAACAACTCAAAGCTCTTGTTAGCATCTTCATTCCACACAAACTTGGTTTTCATTCCTCCTCTGATAGTATCCAACATAGGAGTACAAATTGCACTAAATTGTCTTATAAACTTCCTCTAGTATTGTGCAAGACCATGAAAACTCCTTACCTCAATTGCTGACCTTGGAGTAGGCCAATTCATGATAGCCTCTACCTTGCTCTTATCCATTTTCAGATTGCCATGAGATAAAACAAACCCAAGATATACCAGTTCTGATTTGATGAACTCACAATTCTCCAAATTGATCATCAACTTCTCTTGATGTAGCTTCTTGAAGACAATATCAAGATGTTTCAAATGCTCACTCTTTGTCTTGCTAAAAGTCAGTATATCATCTAGATATACAACTACAAACTTGCCTATGTAGTCCTTGAGTACTTCATTCATGAGCCTCATGAATGTAGAGGGGGCATTTGACAATCCAAATAGCATGACAAGCCATTCATTCAGTCCTTCATTAGTCTTGAATGCTATCTTCCACTCATCTCCTTTATGGATTCTTATTTGGTGATATCCACTCTTCAAGTCTATCTTGCTATAGTACTTTGCTTCACTTAAACAATCCATTAAGTCTTCAATCCTAGGGATAGGGAACCTATACCTTATGGTTATCCTATTGATAGCCCTTGAATCAGTACACAGCCTCCAATTTCCACCCTTCTTAGGTGCAAGTATGGTGGGTACAGCACATGGACTAATACTCTTTCTAATTAGGCCTTGGTCTAAGAGCTCTTGTATTTGCCTTGCTATTTCCTCATTTTGTTGAGGGGTCATCTTATAGGCTGCTTTGTTAGGTAGGGTAGCTCCTGGGATAAGGTCTATCCTATGACTTATGGCTCTTTGAGGGGGCAAGGTTGAAGGTTGACCATCACTTACAATGCCTTGCTAAGTCTGCAACATACCTTGAATCTCCTTTGGTAATTCAGTCTTCTTAGTCACCTTGTCTTCATCTCCTTCTCTTGGTTTCAACATCAATGCATACCCTATGCCTTCACCTTCTTCCATGGTTTGTAGGAACTCTTTTTCACCTACCATAAGAACATTTGGACCTGCTGTCTTTATTTCAGCATCCTCCAACAATGACTGAATTTTGAAGGTAGTATTATCCTTCTTGAAAGAATAGGAATTCTTTCCTCCATCATGTATTGCTTGATGGTCAAATTGCCAAGGTCTACCAAGGAGCAAATGACACGCATCCATAGGCAAAACATCACATAAAACTTTGTCTTTGTACCTTCCAATGGAGAACTCCACCCATGCTTGTTCATTTACTAACACATGTTGACCCTTATTGAGCCAAGTAACCTTGTAAGGATTGGTATGGGATATCCTTTTCAATTTGAGCTTCTTGACTGCTTCTTCTGACACTATATTATTAGTAGAGCCTGAATCAATAATGACCCTCCATACTTTTCCCATTATCTTGCATTTGATTCTAAACAAAGCTCTTCTTTGGCTTGGCTCCTCCTTCACCGGTTCCTTGATTAGAGTTCTCCTCATCATGAGGTTCTCCCCTTCCTTTGAATTTAATGGAATCTCATAATGTTTAACTGCTGCATTAGTGTCTTCATGAACAAGGTTAGCTCTCTTATCACCTCCTTGTGATGAGCCACCTTTCTCAGGGCATCTATAGGCAAGGTGCCCCATTTGATTGCAATGGTAGCACTTCATATTGGCAAAATAATTACCTCTTCCTCTTTGTGAAGAACCACCACTTCCTCCTCTAAAGTTAGAGTTATAATTCCTTCCTCTACCACCTCTAATTGAGATTCCTTCTTGTTGCTCACTGAATTTTACCTCACCTTGAGCTCTAGAATCAGAACTTCTTCCACCATAGCCACCTCTTTGACCTTTTGTATCTTTTCCTTTGCCTTTACCTTTGGAGCTATCTTGCTTTCTCTTGCTCTTCTCCTCTATCTTCAAGGCCATTTGATAGCATTGCCTAATGGATTTTAAGTTCACTAGGCTCATCTCTTCTTGAATAGACCATTTGAGACCATTCAAATACCTTGCTAGCTTGATGCTCTCATCCTCAACTACCTTGGACCTCAAACACAGTTTTTGAAACTCCTCGGTATATGCTTGGACATCCAAATCTTTTTGCCTAAGATTTTGTCTCCTTCTATGCATTTGGACTTCATAGTCATCAGGAAGATATGTTTGATTGACTTTGGATACCATACCCTTCCATGTCACGATAGGACCTTTACCATCCTTTTCCCTCTTAGTTTGCACAAACTTCCACCAAGTAAGGGCTGAACCTCTTAGTCTAGACTTGGCCACCATTACCTTTTGTGCTTCAAAGATACCATCACATTCAAAATGGTTCTCAATGCTGTCTATCCAATCCACAACTGAATCTGGATCCATTTGTCCACTAAAAAGTGGAACACCTTCTAAAGCCTTGCCACTCAATGCCTTCAATGCTTTCAAGAATGGCTCTTCAGGAAGAATAGGATCAGGGTTTGGTGCTTCTTCCTCCAACTCTAATTCCTTCTCCTTTGCTTCATCTTCTTCTTTAAGGTCAATCTTCTCTTTGACCCTATCAGCTTTGTCTTGGACTTCACCCAAGAGCTGCTCCATTTGAGCTATTCTTTGTCTTAACAAATTGTTATCCTCTTCTTGTTCCTCAACCTTCTTTTCTAGTTCAGCATTAGTCACCATGGCTTGTGCTAGTGTATTCTCTCCTACTAATTTAGAAGATTGATGCATTGACCACAAGCTTGATCAACCAAGCTCTGATACTAATATGGTGTAAGATAAAACTCCTAGGCTTAGTTTTCCACTTCCACCAAGAGATTTCTCTTATCTCCTAGTATCCTATGCTTCTATAGGATCTCCTAATAGGATTAGATCATTAACTAAATCCTATTCAATCTTTACTACAAGAGTCACACCTTGAAAACTCCACCTTGGATGATCCACACCTTAATTTTGGTTCTCTTTCTCACTTTCACTTAGATGGATCTAAGTGCCAAATCCACTAAAACACAAATTTTAGATTTCATTGTGGAGACCTTCTTCACATTGAATTCATTCATATTCCATCCCATTTTACTGATCTTTTAAGGTTCTTGGCTCTTAGGTTTATCGTATTCAAGATTTCATCCAAAAGAGATCTTAAAAATAGGCCTATTTCTAGTAGCATTCACCAGTCAATTTTTCCCCTTTTTAGAAATATTTTCCCAAACAACTCAGAAAACTAAAACCTGATTTGGATACCCTTTTGTAATTTTTAAAACTTTCATTAAGGTTTCTGGATCTCAAAGTGTCCATACACCTCCTTCCTAATATCAAGGAGAAACAGGGCTAAGAGGCCTAGTTTCTAGGACAGCTTGTCTAGGATTGATGAAAAATGCTCAAAACCTATCCTAATGGACTGGTACGACTTCCCAATGCTTAGGATGTATAACTAACATGAAAAAATACCATAAAAATTCCTGGGGACATGCTGTAATTCCCATTCCCCACATGAAATGATTTGATTTCTCACTGTCAAGCCTCTAACCGGGTATGTCAAACTCGCCTAGGGTCTGATCATAAAGCTAGCTTCCTTTCTCATGATGCTTCCTAAATTTAGATACAATATTTAAAAAGGCCTCATTTGAAGATTCAACCACTTATTTAGTGTTTCCATGCTTGAAACTCATGTGGGAGCCATTTTTACAAAATCTGTCACAGTGTGACCAAAAGGAAGTCCTGAACTAAAACAACTTGAAAACTATGATAAAACTACTCTAAACCCTTAACACATAAAATGAAAAAGTCTTAAAAATTACTATATAACACGTATCAACCACTGTATCAACACTTTTTTGGATTCAAGTATGAATTTTTCTTCAAAAAACCGAAATATCACTTCAAAAATAGAGTTTTCCAGCCACTTCATTAACTCAAACTTTTTTACAATATGCAACCAATGCTTGGAGATTCAATACATCACTCCATTAGGTGTCTTCTCCACCATTCTATGGCCTATTTGGTCGAAAATAACCTCCCACAATCAAAGGAATCCAAGGCTATCCATGTTGCATGGAATATTTGCAATAAGTGCAAAATGTTGTTATGACAACATTCTTACAACACTTGGCAACTTTGATAGATGCCTTAATCTTATATTAGAGGCTTCTTATCCTCACATATTTTGAGGATCCAAGATCATTCATGATCATCATATTTATTTAATAGCCATTAACCATTCTTAGGCCTAAGACATATTAATGACTCAATCTCCCTAACCCCTAACATTAAGAATATAAATAACAACTAACAAAGGCTATTTGTGTGACCTTAGTCTTAGTGACTAATTCACCTAGCCAACATAAAACAAGACCTTCTAAGGTCCTCAGCTAAATTACACTAACTTCTTGACTTGGCTAGTGTCAAGTACAAGCCAAAATTGACTAACTAGTAGAGGTTAGCCTAGGTGCTTCTGCACCATGGTAGCTGACACTTTGAGTTGCAGAAGACATGTTACATTATCTATGGCTCTTACTGTTGATTTGAGGAGTTAGATACTTTAGGCACTCCCTACTGATACGTGGTATCAGGAGGTGTCCAGATAAATAGATTCAGGGAGACCATTGGAGGGTAAGTTTTCAGACTATTTTCTTGAGTTAGATGGCCTCCTAAGACATTTAGGAAGGATCTATGTGCTGCGACTGGATGAGCTTCACACATTGATCCTATCAGAGGCCCATTGTGCACCTTACTCAACACATCCAGGTGTCAAGAAGATGCATGTGGAATTGCGATGTCTATTCTATTAGATAGGGATGAAGTGCAACATTGCTGATTTTGTGGCTAGGTGTCTTGAGTTTCAGAGAGTCAAAACAAAACCTCTAGTGCCTACACTACCACTGGGCATCCCACCGCTTCAACTATGCCACTCTCCTTTAGACTTTGGGTGACTAGGCATATTGAGTCTATCTCCAACCTTTGATGCAAGTCACCTAGATCATAAAACTTAAACTGAGCATCACTTCAACTTTTCAAAGTGCATTCGATACAATTTAAACTATCATAACCAATGAACATTGTAGCCATGGTATTTTATGGCACTTAAATAATTAAACTGCTTGCAAAATTAAAAAGTGGTGTTTGAGAAAAGAGATGATTAATTATTTCAAGCAATCTTTCTTTATAGATCTTCCAATTAGGTCATTGGATAGAGATCTACAAGATTGATTTTCTTTAAATTTAGGGACACTTTTTGGGATTAAAAATTAGATTTATCATTAATTTAGGGTTTAAAAAGAAGAAAATATATTACTCATGCCTTTTCTATACAACCTTTTCTACCATAAAATCTGATCCTCAAAAAAATCTACCACCTTAAATGGGAGAAGAAAAATTTATAATTTCCTAACATTAAATTTGGACAATGCATATGATCTCTATTTGGCCCCTAGAATTTGGCTTTTGCAAGTGAAAACTTCACCTCCAATGTTGGAGAATCACTTCTTTTTCTTCACCACATCTTCTTTTAATCTTTAGTGTGGGAATTCTCTAAATGACCTCCTTTGAGTATTATGCTTGAATATTTTTCTAGCTTCGAGAACTTGGAATACAATAGGAGAATAATATTCCTTATGTGAGATCTCGCTTATAGTGTTTCACCTTCAAGCAGAAGAGAGGTGGAGTAGGGGCATACTATGAACCTCGCTGTCTTCAAGAAAATTTGTTGACTTAGATGAATTTCTTCTCACCAAGAGGAGGCCTAAGATATTTCTAAGGGTAAAAATTTATTATAGAAAGGCAACCCACAAGGGGACCAACTTAGGGATTACCCCCATAAAGTAGGTGGATGGAGAATGAGCACATTAAGATTCCCATAAAACCAACTTAAAGGAAAAATGAACACCCAATGAGAAGTAATTCTTATCAAAACCTAACTATGAGCTTAGTCAATTTTTAGAACATATATTTGGTAACAAAACTTGCTTGGAGTGATGGGGGGGAGAGAGATTGAAAAATATGGATGACCAAAAGAGGGACAAATTTTATCTAATTTAATCTGTTAAATAATCATACACTACTAATGTAGGATTTTCTAGTCAATAGTAATGATTTTGGATAGGTTTTTCATTAGTGCTAATAACTAAAATGAATTTTTCCATATAGGGAACAAACCTTTTGAATTATTTTTATTAACTTGTGTCAATCTATGAATTCCTCATAATTACTTTGTTATTTGAGCTTCTTATTTTAAAGCTTTTGTTAATTATTACCATAAAGAGGAAACCAAATTTTGAGTTCGGAATTGGATGAATTGGATGCTAATGCAAAAGCATCCTAGGGTAGTTGGCAATCCTACATGTTGGAGTGGTTCACCTTAGAGGTAGGGAACTCAGTCAAAGAAAGATGTGTGGCTCATTCATTACTGAGTAGTTTAGATGTAGTGTTAACTGAGTATTAACATGTCAGGTTAATGAAGTTGTAGTGTTAACTAAGTATTAACCTATCATGTTAACGAGGTTGCAGTGTTAACCAAGTATTAACATGTCATGTTAATCGAGTTGCAATGTTAATTGTGTGTTCTTTCATGTGTTGAGTGAACCTAATAGTTACCAATACTCAAAAGTAGTTTTTTGATGCTTGGTCATGTCTTTGTTCCATCTTTTCTTGTGTTTTCTAGGTTCAATTTCTAGTGTGAGCCGACCTTGGCAATTTATTTGGTTGTATTGAGTTTCTGGTGTAAGCCAACTTATGGATTAAATGTGTATTTAATGCAATGGTTTATTCAATATCTAACATACTAGGCCCACTTGTGGCTTAGTTGGGTATAAGTAGGGAGTCTTGTGGAGTCTATAGTCATAATCATCTAGCTTGGAGAAGAGGATGTGGAAGAGGAGTGAACTTTGGAGAGCTAGTAGCTAAGGCTTGGGAAACAAGGAGATTTCTTGGTGGGCTTGTGAGAACAAGTTTAGATCTTCCTCGAAGGTTTATACAAGAGTGTGAATCTAGACTAGCTAGTGTTTAGGTTAGATCTTGAGGGATCTTGCAAAACTTTTATTGTAATTAATTTTGTATTTAGATGTAACTAGGAAGGCTTTATAACTCAACACATTGCATCAAATTAGTTATTTTATTAATAAAGAGTTGGGTTTGGTATCAGATATTGTATCTTGTATTGTGTTTTCACTATGTGGTTTATTTTTGTAGACTAGCACATCTCCTTTTGGGATACTCCTACCTTGTACTGCATTATATGGTATCAAAGCAAAGGTTTTTCTGAGTGTGTATGCAAATCACTGAAGCTAAGGTAGTTTGAACTAGAACCTAGGGTGAATGTTATCTAATCGAAGGTTGGATCTATTTTATTTGTCGTGAGGGTTTGCAAAAATCTCAGAATATTTCTCCAAGACAGTTGAACCCTAGGGTGATTGAAGGTCTTTGTGATGTTGTGGAAGCAAGGATCTTAGAGAAGATTAAAGAAAAATTCAGATCTGAGATGGCAATGATGAAGAGTGATATGATTGTTGAGATCATAAGTGTTATAGGTCATGTAACTCAACATGCAGGTACTAAAGATGGTTATGAGGAAGTTATTGAAGACTTTGAGGTTGTTGGATCAAGTGGTGAGGACAAAAATAATCATGTGGAGAGACCTAGGGGAAATAGGGTTGGTCAATTTGATAGACCTAGAACTTAGTTAAAGTTTAAGCATACGATGGAGGTTTCTAACTTTTTAAGTACTTTGAATCCTAAAGACCTGATTGATTTCATTGGTGAACTGGAAGACTACTTTGAGCTAGAGGATATTGGAGATTTACTTATAGTGAGGTTGGAATAGACTAAGTTGAAGGGACATGTTTCTCTTTGGTGGAAGGAATTGCAAAGAGATAGAGAAGAGGAAGGTGAAATGAAGATCACTAGATGGAGATTAATGGTGACTAAAATGAAGGCTAAGTTCATTCCTATTGATTATGAACTTGAGTTGTTTAAGAAGTTGCAAAATCTGAAGCAAAAAGATATGACTGTGAAATATTTTACAAAGGAGTTCTACAAGTTTACTATTCATTCTGGGCATAGAGAACTATCTAAGGAGAAGGTGGATAGATATATTAATGTATTGAGATTCAATATTGAGGATGAAGTTGGTATGCTAAATATTTCTTTGGTTGAGGATTCCTATTAGAATGCCCTAAAGGTAGAAGACAAGATGAAAATGAAGAATCAAGGTAGTTCATCTAGGAAGGAGAAGAATGCCTACTCGGCAAAGGCTAAATTGAGAAAAGAAGATGAACCAAAACCTATTGATCAAAAGAGAAGCACATGTAGAGGTGAGTTTAAGGGTACTTGTTTCAGATCTCATGAAGAAGGAAATAGATCTTATGAATATCCAAAGGCTAGTAACAAAAGAACTGTTATTGTGAATGAGGTTGAAAACCATATCAGTGAACTTGAGTAAGGATAGAATTTACTAGCAAATACTAGTTGGACAGAGAAAACTAGAATCTTATTAGAGGAGAAATTTTTTTAGGACTCACTATAAGTCTGGTGGTAAAGTCTACAATGTGATTGTGGATAGTGGTAATATTGAAAACCTTGTTGCTGAGGACATGGCTTAGAAACTTGGTTTGGGAAGAGTAAGACATCCTTGTCCTTATAGAATTGGTTGGTTGCAAGATGAACATGCTTTAGAAGTTAAGGAGAAATGTCTTTTTGATTTTTAGATTGGGCAGTATAAGGATAAACTATTGTGTGATATTATGGACATGAGTAGTTGCAACATATTACTTAGTAGACTTTGGTAGTATGATTGCAAGGCTATGCATGATTATGCCAAGAATGTGATTACTTTTGAGAAGGGTGGTAAGAAGCATTCCTTGATTCCTTTATAGAATGAAAAACTTGGTAGGAGGAACTTGAGTATTGGATGCTGAGTTGAGCTAAAGCATTCTAAAAGGGTTAGAGATCAGTGTGGACAAAAAACTTGTGGAAAATCGAGGGTGAATGTGAAGAAGGAAAATTTGAATAAGGGAAAGAGTGTGCAAGTTGAAGACTTTGAGAATATGTACATGAAGAATGAGTTTGGGATTTATGTGTTGAAGCCTAGAAGATTTTCTTCTAGCTATTGGGAACATCTTTAAGCACCTAGGGTGTATGATGCAAGAGCATCCTAGGGAAGTTGGAAATCCTATGTGTTGGAGAGTTTTGACCTTGGAGGTAGGGAATTTAGTCAAAGAAAGATGTGTCACTCAGTCATTAGTGAGTAGTTTGGATGCAATGTTAACTGAGTATTAACAATTTATGTTGACCGATTTGCAATGTTAATTGAGTATTAACCTATTGTATTAAGTGAGTTATAGTTTTAACTGAGTATTTTTAGTGTTAACCAAGTTCACAATGTTAATCAAGTGTTCCTTCATCTTTTGAGTGAACCTGATAGTTGTTGATACTCGAAAGTCATTTTCTGATGCTCGACCATGTCTTGGTTCTAGCTTTTCCTAAGTTGCCAGGGTATAGTTTCTAGTGTCAGCTGACCTTGGTATTTTATTTCATTGTATATACTTTTTGTTGTAAGTTAACTTATGGCTTAAATGTGCATTTAATGCAAGGTTTTATTTAATATCTAACATACTAGGCTTCCTTGTGGCTTAGTTGGGTATAAGTAGGCAGTTTTGTGGAATCTTTAGCATAATCATCCAGTTTGGAGAAGAGAATATGGTAGAGGAGTGAACTTTGAAGAGCTAGTAGTTGAAGCTTTGGAAATAAGGAGATTGCTTGGTGGGCTTGTGAGCAAAACTTTAGATCTTCCTTGGAGGTTTCTACCAAAGTGTGGATCTAGACCAGCTGGTGTTTGGCTTGTATCTTGCAAAACTTTTATTGTAATCACTATTGTATTTGGTCATAACTGGGAAGGCCTTACAGCCTGACACATTGCATGTAATCAATTATTTTATGAATAAAGACTTGTGTTTGGTATCATATCTTGTATCTTGTATTGTGTTTTTGTTGTGTGGTTATTTGGTAGGGGCTAGGACATCTCCTTTGGGGATACTCCTACCTTGTACTGCAACATATGCTAACAAGGCTTTGGGGATCTTTGTGGGCTCTTTTAAAATATGTTATTAAACCAACTTTAACTTTCAATTATAAGTAATATAATATTCTTATAATTTTCAAACTTTTGAGTTATGAGTTAGAATGTGGCATGGTTTTCAAAACCCTATAAAGGTCAGTGATAATTCAAAAGTTCCATAATTGACAATAAAAATTGTGGTCTACAAATTGGCTGTGTCGGGTGATTTAAAAAGGCATTTAACCAGCTACCACACTAATGCTTGACATTATCTAGAAATTTGTGGATGAAATCTTCCTCTTCGGTGAGTCCTTCATACAAGAAGCTAAAGCTTCGAGGAACCTCCTCTCCAATTATGAGAATTTCTCAAGTAAGTGAATTAATCTAGTTGAAAGCAAGATATATTTTTTTAACACCCCTAAGATTTTATAGGTTAAGGTCAAAAATATCCTTGGTTGTCAATCAGAGAACCTCTTGGGCACATACCTCAAGCTTCCTCTAACCACAAAGGAGGTCTTAACCAACTATTGGAACACTATCCTGGAGAGAATGCAAAAGAAGCTTGATGGGTTGAAGGGAAAGTTACTTAGCAATGCAGGAAAAATGCAACTCCTAGGTGCAATGCTCCAGGGAATCCCCATCTACTTTCTCTTAATTTTCAAGATCAACCAACAAATGGCTAACCAACTAGAAAAAGTGCAAAGGAACTTCCTTTGGTCTAGCATGGAGGAGAAAAATAAATGGAGTCTTGTGAATTGGGAGACTATGTGTAAACCAAAGGATAAAGGGGGATTGGGTATAAGAAGAATTGTTATATGAATAAGGCTCTACTCACAAAAGTGGGCTGGAGATTGGTGGAAAATGAGACCAGTTGGGGAAGAACCATGAAGGCTAAGTACATTTCCAACACTCACTTTAGATATAACCTCCTCAATAATGATCTGCCTAGTGGGTCTAAGATCTAGAATAACATTCTCAAAAATAGGGCCCTTAGAAAAGGTGTGAGATGGCTGGTTGGGAATGGGAAAAGAATCAGATTCTAGGAGGACAATTGGATAGGGGGAAACCTCTTAGTTACAAAAAATTTAGTGGCCTCCAGGAACCTTTAAAAAGAATGATGGGGATGAAGGTGGTGGACTATATTAATGAACATGGAAAATAGAAAGACTTATCCACTTTGGATATACCAAATAGTGAGGACTCCCTGATCAAAGAGCTAGAGGATCTAATCAGCCACCATGTACTTCCTATGCATGCTTAGAAGGATGGGGTTGTGTGGGATAGGTAGATGAATGGTTGGGTCTCAGTCAATTCTACCTATTAACTCATCTTTGAAAATGATCAAACCTCATTAAGCTGGAGAAAGATATGGATTTGTCAGTTACTACCAAAAGTGAACTTCTTTTGGTGGACGGTGATGCATGGAAAAATCCTCACAACTAACAACCTTCGAAGGTGGGGCTTACCAATTACCAATAGATGTTATCTATGCAAGAAGGAAAAGGAATGCATAACCCACCTCTTTTTGGAATACCCCAATACCCTAAAGGTTTGGTCCTACATCTAGAAAAAAAATTTGATGGGTTGGGTCATGAAAAATAGAATGGAGCAATTTGTGGAGAACTGGAGTTTCCCATCCTACCACCCCCACCTCAAAATTCCTTATATTCTCCTCCCCTCACATGTTTTTTGGGGCATTTGGAAGGAGATAAATAATTAGGTCTTTCGTGAGGAGGAAAGGGGTGAGGATATTGTGGGAAAGATTCTGCAAAAGCTCATTACTAAGAATGTTGTGGCAACAAAAGTCAGAGTGCCACAGGAATCCCCGAGTAGGAAGGAGGAGGATATTGCTGAGAGATGGAATATTCTCCCCAATTTCCATAATTTTGAGAACTCAAAAGTGGCTTCTAGAAGAAATACATGTTGGATTCCCCCTACTAACCCCACTATCAAACTAAATTTTGATGGGACAGTGCATAAGGGGCTTGTGGCAACTGGTGGTGTGTTGTGAGACAAAAAAGGTGATGTGTTGGTTTCCTAGTCAAGAAATTTGGGCCATGGAACTAACAATGTGGGGGAAGCCACTGCCTTACTTTGGGGCTAAAAGTTGTGATGGAGCTGAAAGTCAAAAGACTTACCATGAGGGGGACTCTAAACTCATCATTGATTCAGTTTAGGGTCAGGCTCAACCTAGATGGGCACTAAGGCACATCATGGGGGACATATGGCATTATCTTATGAAACTAGATCATTATGATTTACAACACACAGGGAAGGCAATACGGTGGCAGATGCCTTGGCTGGGTGTGGTTTTGATTTTGTGAACATAAAAAGTTGCAAGAGTGTGGAAATGCTACCCAAGAATGTGCATTCCCTTATTTGCAGGGAAAGGACCCCACTAAATCAGGTTAGATGACCTTCCAACTTTGGAAAATGGACTTTTTTGGTGGGCTTGCTATTATTATGATAGCTAAGGTCACCATAATATTGACAAGATTTCTTGCAAAGGGGAATTATACTAATTGCATCATGAAAGGGCATGGAAAGGGTGAATTAATAAACAATATTGGCTTTAAAATTAATGCCATTATTGTTTAGTGTTATGGCATGATTACAAGAAACGTTCTCATTAATACCGAGGCCAGATCATTATGGTATTACGTGTGAAATCCTCACACTCCCCATAATGATATTTCTAACTATCTTGTACATTATATTCACAGGCTTGTGAAGACCAAAAAATGAAAGCTTTCATCCATTGGTTGCTCTATTTTTAGGCCTACCTTGATAATTTTCTAGGTGCAAATGATAATTACTGAGATTGTGGAAGGAGATTTGGTTGAGGACAAAGTTTCCATGGGTGGGGACCTAAATAGATTGGGGCCCACAAAGATGGACAACTTATCCAAAAGGGAGGCCACCTAGATAATGCTAAAAGAAGGGTTTATCCCCTACATGATAAAAATTGTTCGCAATAGTTTGTCGCTACCAGGAAGGATAGGTGGGTGACCATAAATGGCATTTCTTTTCAAGTGAATGAAGAATCTATTGCTATGGCAATGGGTTTGGAGATGAAGGATAGGAAACGATAAAAAATCACAGAGGTGGAGGATGAGTTGAGTCTATCCAATTTCTTCAAAGAATGAGGCTCCCTTACTGGTACAAGGGTGGCTTTAGAAGAGACAAACTTTTAGAGCCCTGGGATGATGTATGTTTGATTATAATAAAGTATCTAATGCTAGAGGGTAGGCATGGTGTGTATTATTTTTATCATTTCCCTCTACTTAACCATTTTTCCAATAGGGAATTTGTTAGTATTCCATACTTTATGTTGCATTCCCTTGAGGACAATGTCATTGATGTTAGATAAAAGAAGAAAGAAGGGGCTAATTTCACCATTCTCCACCAAGGGCTCATGTTCTACCTCTTCCAATTTCACCTGGCCCTTTTCCATCCTCATGTGATTTCCATTGATAACATCCTCCCCTCTTGGCACCCCCTACATTTGGAATTTACTAGTGGTAGCCATGGCCCTATTCCTCAGCCCTCACCTAGCCAAACCCCTACAATGGGTAGGAAAAACATAACTCTAACCCTCAAGTCGGAGCCCAACAAAAGAATTAAAATGGACAAGAGGGTGGAGGTTGAAACTGGGGACTCAGATGAGGAAATTTGTGGGAATATAAGAAGGTCAGGAAGAATTGCTAAGACCCAAGGTCGATACAAACAAATGGCCAGTCGTTCTTAGGAAGATACCAACTCTAATGAGAGTGACAAGAATTCAAGGGATGGTGTGGATAAGGGGATAGAAGATACAAATAAAGATGTAGAGAAATGGGATGAAACCCTTGATGGTACATGGGACTTTGAGGCAAACAACACTACTAAGGACCCCACACATATCTCTGCCAACATCAACCTGTTGTCTACTGTCAACCAGGAGCACCCCAATATGACCAATGCCTCCCCCAACACTATTTCCTACTTGGTTGGTAAAGAGGGCTAAGAGAACCTGAAAGGCCAAGCTAGCAATCTTGATGTGTAGGTTAAGTAGAGCCCCCTGGCAAATTTGACACAGGCAATAGAGAGAATAACTAGGGCCAAAGACTCACCTAGCTATCCAAACCACCCTACAAGAGTTAACACAATAGAAGCAAACACAAGGAACAACAACCAAAGGAGGAAGAAGAATGAAATACTTTTATTGATTCTTCAAATATTCAACATACATGCCCAGCCGTAAAGCCTTCTGGGTTACTGCCAATTACAAATGCATTCACATTCAATGATCCAACTACCAATTCAAACATTCAGTTCTGCTCCCTAATCTTCTTCCCAAAAACTTCTTTTTGAAACTTTTCTAACTCTAAGCCTAAACACTCTATTTATACTTGCCAAAAAGGCTTACAGATTATTCTAGAACATTACATAAGAGGAAGCCAACCCAAAAATGGTATGGACTCATCCCAAGAAAAGATCTCAACATAAATGTCATGAATGAAATAAATCCCGCAACTTAGCCCACAGAAATCATGTCCAAATACTAGCACTCGGCATACACTAGATAACTCGACACATGAAGGAATGCTACAATAACTTAGCACATAAAGGAATTGCTACAGTAACTCAGCACATGAAGGAATGCTATAGTAACTCAGCACATGAAGGAATGCTACAGTAACTTGGCACATGAAGGAATGCTATAGTAACTCGGCACAATAACTCAGCACCATCTCCCAATTACTTGGCTTATTCCCAACTAAACATCTCAACAAATTTCCCAAGCTTCTATTCACAACCTCTGTCTGACCATCTATTTATGGATGGAATGTAGAACTAAACTTCAATTCAGTACCCATCTTCTTCCACAAAGTCTTCCAAAAGTAGCCAACAAACTTACTATCTTTGTCAGAAATAATACTTCTTGGTACTCCATGCAATCTCACAATCTCTTTAAAGAAAAGTTCAGCAACATGCTCAACATCTAATGTCTTCTTACATGGTATGAAATGAGCCATCTTAGAAAATTTGTCCACTACAACAAATATAGAATCATACCCCTTCATTGTCTTAGGCAATCCAAGAACAAAATTCATACTAATGTTAGTCCAAAGTTTCTCAGTAACAATAATAGGTGTATACAAACTAGTATTTTGACTCACTCCCTTTGCAACTTGACAAACTCCACAACTCTTTACAAATTTATAAACATTCTTATACATTTTTGGCTAGTAATTACTTCTCTTTTAGCAAACTCAATGTCTTATCATTTCCAAAATGTCCAGCTAATCCACCACTATGCTTTTCCTTCATTAGATTCAACCTCATAGGACTTCTAGGAATATACAACTGAATACCTTTGAACAACATACCTTCTTGAATGAAATATTCATCATACTTACTTATGTGGTCTATCAGATTTGGTGCTCTGCACTCTGTCCACACCTCAAAAAAATTAGGGTCAGCATCAAATAACTCTTTCATCTCATCAAAACCAAGAACTTCAACCTTCATTTCAGTCAACAAAGAACATCTTCTACTTAATGCATCAGCAACTTTGTTAGTGACTCCACTCTTATGCTCAATCACAAATGTAAAACTCTACAAATGCTCAACCCACTTCATATGTCTTTGATTCAATTTCTTTTGGCTTCCCAAGTATTGTAAAGCTTTATGATAAGTATACAACACAAACTCCTTAGGCATCAAATAATGTCTCCACTTCTTTAATGCTTGACCAATAGCATAAAACTCTTGATCATACATAGAGTATTTCCTTTTAGTATCATTCAACTTTTCACTAAAGAAAGCAATAAGCTTACCTTCTTGACTTAATACAGCTCCTATTGCATTACCACTTGCATCACATTCAACTTGAAATACTTTTTTGAAATCAGGCAAAGCCAATAAAGGTAATTCAACAACCTTTTGTTTCAAAGTTTCAAAACTCTTATCAGCTCCATGTGTCCACTTGAATTCTTTTTTATCTCCGCTCATTGTCTCAGTCATAGCATTACAAACAACACTGGAATTCTTTATAAACTTTTTGTAAAAACTAGCCAAACCATGAAATGATCTTACCTCACTCACATTCTCAAGTGTAGGCCATTCCAAAATTGCTTTAACCTTCTCAGGATCCATCTTTAATCCATCAGCTAAAATCACAAATCCTAGATACACAATCTCCTCTTGCATAAAAGAACACTTTTTTAGATTAATCAGCAACTTTTCCTCTTTCAACCTCTATAATACTTGAATAATATGCTCAAGATGTTCTTCCTTATTCTTGCTAAATATTAGAATATCATCCAAATAAACAATCACAACAGAAGCAAACACAAAGGATAGCAACCAAAGGAGGAAGAAGAAAGAAATGGTTTATTGATTCTTCAAATTTTCAACATACATGCCCAGATGTAAGCACTTCCGGGTTACGACCAATTACAAATGCATTCACATTCAATGATCCAACTGCCAATTTGCACATTCAGTTCTGCTCCCTAATCTTCTTCCCAAAAAATTCTTCTTGAAACTTTTCTAACTTTAAGCCTAAACACTCTATTTATACTTGCCAAAATGGCTTACAGATTATTCTAGAACATTACATAAGAGGAAGGTCGATCCAACAATGGTTTGGACTCATCCCAAGAAAAGATCTCAACATAAATGTCATGAACAAAATAAATCTCACAAGTTGGCTCGCAAAAATCATGTCCAAATACTGGCACTCGGCATACACTGGATAACTCAACACATGAAGGAATGCTACAGTAACTCGACACATGAAGGAATTGCTTCAGTAACTTGGCACATGAAGGAATGCTATAGTAACTTGGCACATGAAGGAATGCTACAGTAACTCGACACATGAAGGAATGCTACAGTAACTCAACACATGAATGAATGCTATAGTAACTCGGCACATGAAGAGTGCTATAGTAACTTGGCACCAACTAAGTACTACAGTAACTCGGCACCAATTGAGTGCTACAGTAACTCGGCACCAACTTGTAAAATGAATAAAAATTGAGTAGGATAACAAGGCAACCTAGGATGCTCCTGCATCAGAATTGTGGTAGGACCCTAAAGCTAGAAACCAAGGAGAATGAACTTGTTGCTCACAAGGAATTGATGGACAGGTGCATGGTGATGGAGGAGGGATTCAACCTCTTCTCCAAGTTCACTCTCAAAGTGATGCACGCGGCGGCCACCACTCTTCAGCTTTTGGCCAATAACTTGGAGGAGGAGAACCTTGGAAAGGAGGACACAAAGCTTCTTTATAGCTTCCTTGTTGATGATCGGGCCAAGTTTCTCATGGTTGAGAAGGGAAAGAAAAAGGAGGCTAGTTAATGGTTTTCTAGTTTTAGTTGTTTGTTTTGGTACTCTTCTAGTCTCTCTCCCCATTTGCTATTGATGGTTTTATTTTTTATGTTGAACTTGTTTATGGGTTGTAAGTGGTACTATGCAATGACCACCTACATGTAGTTTGTTAACTTGTTAAACTCTGCTAGTTTCAAAAGTAGGAATACTAGTAACTCTATATACTAGTATACTATTTATTATGTTTTTGATATGAACCATTAGGGGGACTATTTAGTTGTTTGATGGTTGCATGTTGGTCTTGTGTTGATTATTAGTAGGTTTGTTGGTTTTTCCACCACCATTGTAAAGGGCCAACCCCCTAGTCTTTGGCTATTTTTTTATCAAAAAAAAAAAAGGGAGTTTAAGTTTTAAACTTTTCATAGATACTTTTTTGAAAGAACTTGAAGCTTGTTTGAAAATGACACATCTGTAGAAATCTTCTTAGATGTAAACATAGTTTAAGAACCCATATTAAAACCCAACCTAGAAAAAAAAAAATTGAAGTGCTTCTAAATGGACAATTTTGAGTGAAGCGTAAGAGAATTTTGTTAGAGAATTAGATCATTGTACAAAATTTATTGTCTGCAATTGTCATTTTGTAACTACTTGAAAATAATGAAGTCATAAAAATATAAGTTTGAAGATTTTATGAGGGCATGATGAGGCTTCAACAACTCAAGAAATGCTAATTGAGTTTTTAAACTAATAGAAGTTTCTTTTCCAATTAGTTAATAAGTGCAAAACCAAGGATATACTTGATTTTCACTAGGAAAGATTATTGATAATGATATAAAAAGAGCTTAGAACTCTATTTTTGGATTTCCTGGGCTAAAGAATCAAATATTCATCAATACGAGGACATCAAAGGGAGAAAAAAACCAAAAGTAGAAAACAAAATCTATTAATTACAATGGACAAGTGTGTAGGACACTTGTTTCATAATTCATACAACTTTTTTTGCCTATTATAAGGGAGGGTTAGAATTGTGTCAACGTTTAAAAATTATTTATACACACTTAAGTGATCTTGAATGCACCTTTCCATTAGCAATCAAACTCATCATAAGAAATCAAACTCATCATGTGCTCCTTTTGACTCCCTTCTTTTATTTGATAGAAAAGCTAGATCTCACACCATGGAATTTCTTGGTTGGGCTTCCTAATCATGTATCTTATATACCCTATCTTGATGTTGAGTAATCTTATAAAATATGTCTTCCATCTCCTTGTCCATTATACTTAAGATACACAATCCTATTTTCCAAAGAGTCCTAAAATCGTTGATTTTCTGTTGTAGTTTATAGCTTAGCAACTAATAACTAAAAAGGTAAAGGAAAAGAATTGCCAATACCATATGCTAACTTAAAAGGATACATGCCTATCAATTATTTGATGTGAATCCAAAACACCCATATCTAGATTCATGTAAAAAAAAATTGTCAATCCATCTAATTCACATATACAGCTAGCTTCATCATGATAAATATCAAATTTTTATTATTGGACTTAGTTTTTCGATTCTCTTGAGGACAACAAATAGTCAAATGAACAAAAGTCATCTTATGTTCATAACAAAAAAAGCCTATTTTAGAAGATAAAAATTTAGAATCATTATCTATTATGAGATTATGAGGAATCCCTAAACATACTATTCTCCATGGAATCTCTTCCACCAACTTGGTAAAGTAATCTTTAGTTGTGAATATATTATGTGATTTGTACATGACAATGGATTAATCGATCCAACAAAATCCAATCCCCAATGTTGAATAATTATTTTCAAAATGTAGGCTTTTAGATGAAGAGTTGTCAATTATTGTGTGATGAAAATTTACTTATGGTCACCCAATGATATGCATCTTTTAACATAGCTAACTACTAATAGCCTTCATATTTTAAAGGTTATCACGAATAAAAAGAAACGACCACAATATGCATTATTATGGAAAACCTCCAACTTTTTTATTGATATACTCAAAAATATATTCTAGAGCATAAAAAATGAACAAGTATAATATTTTTTAAATTTCATTTTTCTTCATCATTATCCAATTCTTATGAACACTCCTATGAAAAAATATTAATTGAAGGATGAGAATAAAAGGATTAGAAGGGACAAAGGAGAATGCATTAGGTTTAACAAAGGTAGCGCAGAAGAATGGCGCACCAGAATGAAGCAAATCAATATGAAGAGAGTCTTCTCATCGGTCAGAAGTCTGACTGTTTTTCAAAACCTGTGAAACCAACATCCACCATGAAAGGCCATCATATACCGAGTAAGGTCCACCTGACTTTGAAAAGAATCTCATCTGGGTCCCTTCTTTGACTAATTTTTCTTCCGGATTGGCCTGCTTCAAAGTGGAGAGTGTATATCATCTATAGTATTCAGGGGAATGATTATGGAACGTCATCTTCTTCTGCTCATTGCGACCATCATGATTACTCATACTTTGATTTAGAGGAAGGAATCGTCAATGAAATGATGCAAAGACATTAGAATCATGACTTGTGAGAAAAGTAGCGACCAGCCAGTCTGGTTACCCTACAACTGATGATGTAAATCAGCCAAGTTCAGAGAGAAGAGCAATGTGAGTTCAGCCAACTCATATCTTTTTCAAAGCAGAGTGGTACGGAAGAGAATTATTTTAATAGTTAGTAGTAAAATTTGTTAATTTAATATTTATATTGCTGATTTAATGTTTAATACTTTTATCAATAATAATTTTTAAGGTCTGAAAAGAAATAAATTATGTAACATCAAGTTAACATATTAATAAAAGATAATTTAGTACATAAGAGTTATTTCACTTTTTCTTACTTTTTCTTTGCAGTGTTTTAGATATTTTGGGTAAAACGTGTAATGCTCAATCATATTTGATGATGTGACCTTCAAAAAGTTTAGTTTTTGAAATCTTAATTGTAAGTAGAAGACTTAAATAAGAGTCATTTGAAATTTCTACGATGATTTTGGGAAGCTCCACTTAAGATGCTTACTACTCCTCTCTTCCTATTAATTAAGTCGATAGGCATTTTTTATTGTGGCACGCAATGATCAAAAGATTGTCTTATATCAGAAAAGTGATGTATGTTAGATGTCTATCAATTTCTTGAAATATTGAACACCATTTTAAATGTTGTTTATAATCTCATTATACAATATAATGTGTATTTGGAAAAATACTAAAGTGAACAATGAGAAAAACATTCCCCAATGAAATAGACAGGCATGATGTTGGGTATTTAGTTATTTAGTAGTTTGGTAACTACTGATGTTCTTGGTTGGGGAAGAAAACAAAGTTCACTATATGTAGAAAAAGTAATATGTAATGGGAGAACGATCGAGTTAATAAAAGCTTCCTGGATTCCATTTTCATGTTTTAAATTATAAATTTCAATGCTTTGGCTTGGCTTCTGGATATGTGCATTGCTAGTCTTTTCTATTTTATATTTTTCATTTGTTTGTTAGCAAATATTGAAAGATTTTGAATTTGCAATGTGGAATGCCAAATTGATACTTAAGAATCAAGCCCTTTGTTTAGAAATTTATATAATTGGTTTTCAAGTAGAATGGGTCTCCATTGTTAATTTGGGGTTTCTTGTCACATCTTAATTAGATCAACTAGTCTAGTTACTTGTTTATGTGGCGACCAAGTTGATTTTGACCAGTCAACCTTTGTTTGAACATGGATTAAGGAAACTTAGGTTGATTATCTTATTGTGTTGTGAAGTATTAATTAGCGTGGTTTAAGTAATTAATTGATGCATATATGTGTTATGGTGATGTCACTTTTCCATTCTTATATGATGTTGTTGTGATGTTTCATGATACGATGTTCATGATTATATTAATGTGTTATTTCGATATCTATTTATCTGATTATGTTGGATAGTGACTCATTTTTTGTTGTGATTTTCTGAGTGGTTACAACATTCGACAGAACAAAAGTGTGCTTGAGGTAGAGAGGGTTACACTCTCAGAAGGGGATGGTTGAAACATCCGAAGCAGTCACACACACCACCTACGAATTCTAGTTATAGTTAGTTATAGTTCAAGAACAAAATAAATGAAGGGATACGCATCTAAAGGGAGCACAAGGAAATGCCGACTGTTGTTTGTGGACAGATTGACACCATTCAAACCAGGTTCCTCTTTCACTGTCTATTTCTAATTTCTGAGCACATGTATTACGTGATTCTTTACTTGTCTTTTGTGGTCTGGTTAGTTGCTTGATTGCTTGCATTTGATTAAGGTAGGGTAATAAAAGAAAATGCACATATATGTTATACGTAGGAGTTTTAGCTATGCTTTTGCCATTACATTTCTTATAATTGGGAGGGTTTAGACACATCACCTGCTTCTTTAAGTTCTTTTGTTGAACATGGAAGCAAAGATTTAAAGGCTGAACACTATAGACGAACCATTGAATCAACTTTATCAAGATCCTATAGATGTGCATAAAACCAAATCTGATAAGCATTAATAAATATGAATTGATAAAGCCCCAGAACTGTAAAAAGATATCTCCATGCATCATTGTTGGACAGAGGGTAATGTTTGAATCTTCAATACTATGATGTGGCTCATCAAAACCTTTTTCTCCTTGATTCAGTTTGAAACGATGTAAGGGTTTGTTGTTTGAAAATTTGTCACTCCATGAAAATGACCCTGCCCAACCTAAACATGATGAGGAGTGATGCATGTTTGACAACATACATTGATGGGATATTATAGGGTATCTCTTGATCGTTTCCAAATGCGACCTAAAATTGTTCTACATTTTGAATAGGGAGAGGCTACGCTAAACAGAGAGATCTTACCTTAATACCGACCCACAAATTGTGTTTG
The DNA here is from genome assembly GCA_028749045.1 of Cupressus sempervirens. Lineage (NCBI taxonomy): Eukaryota > Viridiplantae > Streptophyta > Pinopsida > Cupressales > Cupressaceae > Cupressus > Cupressus sempervirens. The sequence continues at coordinate 623,941,902 of CM053792.1, forward strand.
CTGAAATCTGATGCACTTCATGTTTGTTGTTTTTTTGAGAAGTGCAATATGTTGGATTTAGAGTTTTGTTGTCTGTGAAACTTGATTGTTTCTTAAGGTGAAATTTCTATATGAATGTTATACCTAACAATAATTAATGTTGAGAAATTCTTATATTCTTTGTTATACTTAATATGTGCCACCATTGAATCATTAAGCATTTTGGGATTAATGTACAATGTTTGATTGAATTAGTACAAATTTTTGAACCCTGATGTCTGTTGAAACTCCATATTTGTAAAGTTACTAAACTAGTACATTCACCATTTCATATTATGCGTTGAGTATAGAGAACCTTTTTTTAAATGACCATCTATATTACTATCTTGAATGTTATAGCTTCTGGTTGATGATGGGATACATGAATTGATGTGTAGATGTTCTTTCAAGTCCAATGAAGGTCTCAACTCGTATCAGAGTGTGTGGTAGATCACAGTAGGAATACAATATTCATAAACAATCAGAATTCTTTGATCATTACAAAAATAGTAGTAGACCTTTTGTGTAAAACCTTTGTGGTCGAGTTGATGTTGTAAGATTGATGCCAATAGTTCAAACATTGTGATCAAAATGGTTGTTCTAATTAGGTGTCACAGCAAGTTGAAAATTTAATTTACTACATGGGAACTCTGAGTTATAAGTACTCTTACTTGATATTGTTTACTAAGTGTTGGGGTTTATGTCATTCATCAGATAGGTGTAAAATGGCATAATGGAGGGTGGGGATGGATGCATTTTGTTTTGCTTCTCCCAACCTATCAGGTGTTGATAGGAAACATTCATTACATTTTGTCTCTCCTTTTAGTAATGGTGACAAATTGAGTGCTTTGTCAAGCCAATTATCTTTACTACATTGAATTATAATTTTTATATGTGTAATGCATATGTGTGTGACTATGCTTACTTTTTCTCACATATGAGTAGATATGCTTAAAATGTTACATATGGGTAGATAGGTTTTTCAATATATTCTTTCCACTGCATATGTGTAGATGTGTAGCATAATTTTTTTCCCTACCACATTTCGTGATTAGGCTACTGGGCACATGTGTGGATGTAGTATGTTTCACGGATGTATCGAATCCATCGGATCTATCTTATTCTAGGAAGCTAGACTTCTCGTGTTAGGGTTGGGGTGTTCTTTGTGTCAAGAAGAACCTTGGGGGAGTAAACACTCTATGGTTATATTAATGTGTTATTTCGATATCTATTTATCTGATTATGTTGGATAGTGACTCATTTTTTGTTGTGATTTTCTGAGTGGTTACAACATTCGACAGAACAAAAGTGTGCTTGAGGTAGAGAGGGTTACACTCTCAGAAGGGGATGGTTGAAACATCCGAAGCAGTCACACACACCACCTACGAATTCTAGTTATAGTTAGTTATAGTTCAAGAACAAAATAAATGAAGGGATACGCATCTAAAGGGAGCACAAGGAAATGCCGACTGTTGTTTGTGGACAGATTGACACCATTCAAACCAGGTTCCTCTTTCACTGTCTATTTCTAATTTCTGAGCACATGTATTACGTGATTCTTTACTTGTCTTTTGTGGTCTGGTTAGTTGCTTGATTGCTTGCATTTGATTAAGGTAGGGTAATAAAAGAAAATGCACATATATGTTATACGTAGGAGTTTTAGCTATGCTTTTGCCATTACATTTCTTATAATTGGGAGGGTTTAGACACATCACCTGCTTCTTTAAGTTCTTTTGTTGAACATGGAAGCAAAGATTTAAAGGCTGAACACTATAGACGAACCATTGAATCAACTTTATCAAGATCCTATAGATGTGCATAAAACCAAATCTGATAAGCATTAATAAATATGAATTGATAAAGCCCCAGAACTGTAAAAAGATATCTCCATGCATCATTGTTGGACAGAGGGTAATGTTTGAATCTTCAATACTATGATGTGGCTCATCAAAACCTTTTTCTCCTTGATTCAGTTTGAAACGATGTAAGGGTTTGTTGTTTGAAAATTTGTCACTCCATGAAAATGACCCTGCCCAACCTAAACATGATGAGGAGTGATGCATGTTTGACAACATACATTGATGGGATATTATAGGGTATCTCTTGATCGTTTCCAAATGCGACCTAAAATTGTTCTACATTTTGAATAGGGAGAGGCTACGCTAAACAGAGAGATCTTACCTTAATACCGACCCACAAATTGTGTTTGCTGAAATCTGATGCACTTCATGTTTGTTGTTTTTTTGAGAAGTGCAATATGTTGGATTTAGAGTTTTGTTGTCTGTGAAACTTGATTGTTTCTTAAGGTGAAATTTCTATATGAATGTTATACCTAACAATAATTAATGTTGAGAAATTCTTATATTCTTTGTTATACTTAATATGTGCCACCATTGAATCATTAAGCATTTTGGGATTAATGTACAATGTTTGATTGAATTAGTACAAATTTTTGAACCCTGATGTCTGTTGAAACTCCATATTTGTAAAGTTACTAAACTAGTACATTCACCATTTCATATTATGCGTTGAGTATAGAGAACCTTTTTTTAAATGACCATCTATATTACTATCTTGAATGTTATAGCTTCTGGTTGATGATGGGATACATGAATTGATGTGTAGATGTTCTTTCAAGTCCAATGAAGGTCTCAACTCGTATCAGAGTGTGTGGTAGATCACAGTAGGAATACAATATTCATAAACAATCAGAATTCTTTGATCATTACAAAAATAGTAGTAGACCTTTTGTGTAAAACCTTTGTGGTCGAGTTGATGTTGTAAGATTGATGCCAATAGTTCAAACATTGTGATCAAAATGGTTGTTCTAATTAGGTGTCACAGCAAGTTGAAAATTTAATTTACTACATGGGAACTCTGAGTTATAAGTACTCTTACTTGATATTGTTTACTAAGTGTTGGGGTTTATGTCATTCATCAGATAGGTGTAAAATGGCATAATGGAGGGTGGGGATGGATGCATTTTGTTTTGCTTCTCCCAACCTATCAGGTGTTGATAGGAAACATTCATTACATTTTGTCTCTCCTTTTAGTAATGGTGACAAATTGAGTGCTTTGTCAAGCCAATTATCTTTACTACATTGAATTATAATTTTTATATGTGTAATGCATATGTGTGTGACTATGCTTACTTTTTCTCACATATGAGTAGATATGCTTAAAATGTTACATATGGGTAGATAGGTTTTTCAATATATTCTTTCCACTGCATATGTGTAGATGTGTAGCATAATTTTTTTCCCTACCACATTTCGTGATTAGGCTACTGGGCACATGTGTGGATGTAGTATGTTTCACGGATGTATCGAATCCATCGGATCTATCTTATTCTAGGAAGCTAGACTTCTCGTGTTAGGGTTGGGGTGTTCTTTGTGTCAAGAAGAACCTTGGGGGAGTAAACACTCTATGGTTGGCATGGTAAAAGCACCTGGGCGACACTCTCATCTCAGATAGTAGATAGATGACATTTGATGACTTTGGAGACTAGATCACAAGAGAAGGACACATGAAAAGATTTTATGAAGCCTATTTACTGATTGTCCATTCATCTTAATGTTGAACATTTTTATGTAATTATGTAAATGGATAATGTAATATAGAGATCATGATGTAGTATTGATCATGCTTATGATAGACATATGATGGATGTTCGATGTGCAAATCAACATTTTAATCATTATGTTGTATTATATTTAGCTGGCAAACTAAATTTTATTGTTAAATCTTGATTAATGGATAACGAATGGTTATTTACTTTTCAACTCATTTTTTATTGGTTACTTTCTCATTTCTCACATTTTGTGTGATGTGGCAATCGTAGAGTAGGACCTCATTCTTACATATGGTATTAGAGTTGTGTTTAAACCCTGGGCCTTGGGCTACATGGGCCAATCTATATCATAGAGTTGTATCCAGCAGTGGTACACAAGTTGAGGAACCTAATGAAAGGTTGGATCAGATATTGGAAGTGTTGACCCATTAGGGGATTTTTTTACAACAACAAGGCCAAAGAATTGATACCTTTATGGTAGACATGTCGAAAAATAGGCAAGGAAGAGTGATGAAGATCAACGCTTAGAAGCCTTGTGCCAGCAAGAGGAGGAATGAAGAAAAAAATGTGAGGATGATCAGTTGGTTGAGGCACTTAGGAAGTTTGAGGAAGAGAAAAAGGAAAAAGTTGACCATTGAATTACTCTAATTAATACTAACAGGGTATAGATTGCAGCTGACTTGAGAACAGATCGCAAGAAAGTTACTCCTCCCACATTTCATGGTAGAGCTTCTGGGGAAGATGTTGAGGCATGGATTACTAGTATGGAGAAGTATTTCCTAGTTTGGAACTATACAAGGAAATCAGGAGTAGTTTGGGCCATATTTCAACTGATAGGTGAGGTAGCTACATGGGGGGGAAATGTAATGGTTGAGAAGAAATTTTAGCATTGGGAGGTATCATGGGAAGGATTTACACAACTTTTTTTTAAAATATGGTTATCTCAACTATTCCATGAAAAGAAATCATTTGAACATGATGTCATGCAGTACAATGAACATGTTTGTCACTTGGTGAAGTATGTTGTAGCCCATGAGTCAAGAAAGCTCAAAAAAACATGAGATGAATTATGCTCTATGTGACTTAGAACTAGTTGTGATAGTACATTCTTTGCAGATGTGATGGTATTACTTGTTAGGAAAGCTATTTGAGCTAAAAAATGATCATATGAGGTTGAGATATATATTTACTCAACCCAATCTTAATGCCAAACATAGGTGATGGTTAGAGTTCCTTAGCGAGTATGATTTTGCCATTGAGTATATAAGGGGAAAAGTGAATAGGGTTGCAGACGCTCGTAGTTATAGAAGACACATCTCTGCTATCACTACTTCTAGGACCCACCTAAGGGAGTACATCCTTTAGTACCTTCCTAGAAATACCCGTTATGAATGGGTAAAGTTAGCATTTCATATTGACTCATTTGAGTTGTGTTTTGATGGATATTCACTTGATGATGATGGGTTGCTAAAGTACCAGAATAGGATATATGTTCCCGAATATAAAGGAATGCAAAAAGTAGTTCTTGAGGAGATGCATTGCACTCCATTTTCAAGGCACCTGAGGGTAAACAAGATGATGGCTAATGTGAGGCCATTATACTTTTGATCAGGACTCAAGTGGGATGTGATAGAGTATGTTGCCCAGTGTTTGGAACATCAGTGTGTCAAGGTTGAGCATGTCCATCTGGCAGGACTTGTGTACATGATAGGTTATCAACATAGACTTTGTGTAGGGTTTACCCATGACACAATGCAAGAATGATGTTATCCTAGTCATAGTCAATAAATTAACAAAATTTTCCCATTTTATTACCGTATTCTTAAAGACGGATCTTTGGTTTTGGTGAGGAAATTTGTCCAGGAGATATTTTGATTGCATGGTATACCAGAAACCATCATCTCTGACATGGATACTTGAATGACTTTAAGGTTCTAGACAACCTTGAACTCTACTTTGGGTACATGTTTTAACTTTAGCATTGCATATCACCTTGAGATTGATGGACAAAATTAGAGGGTCAATCAAGTGCTCAAAGATCTGTTGCACATGTACTGTATGGATCAACAGTACAAATGGTAGGCTTATCTTCCATTAGTGGTGTTTTCTTATAACAACTCCTATCATTCTTCATTGGGCATGGCTCCTTTTGAGGCCCTTTATGGATGTAAATGTCATACCCCTATCAATTGGGATAGGGTAGATGATATGATTATTGTTGGTCCTAAGATATTGAAAGAGATGGAAGAGTAGAAGTTTTTGATCCATAGTTGGCTAAAGGAAGTGGTTGATCGTGAGAAGAGTTAGGCTGATAAGAAGCACACTTTCAAATAGTTCCAGATTGTGGATAAGATATTTTTGAGGGTGAGATAACATAAGAGTTCAATCGCATTTGGCAAGATCTCCAAGCTTGCACTGAGATTTGCTGGGCAATTTGAGGTGTTAGAGGTTATCAACCCAGTTTCTTATCATCTTATGAGTGCTACCACTCATGTTAGCCTACATTCATAATATTTTTCATGTTTCACTACTTAAGCTATATCATCTTGATATATCTCATGTGCTTGACTGGCATGCATTGTAGGTATAGGATCTAGGGGTGATGGTAGTTTTGCCCACCTGACTCATTGACCAACATACCATCATGATACAAAACAAGGACGTCCTCTAGTATGAGGTTCAATGGAAACAATTTTGTGTGGGTAGTACCACTTAAGAGGATGTAGAGGATCTTCAAAAATCCTTTCCCCATCTTTTTGTATGACATCCTTTTTTTCAAGTAGACATTAGTTTTGGATGTGATTGTGCTTATTTTGAGTGATTTGGCATCAGGATGATGCCTCTTCTTGGTGGGGAGGGATGTCACATCTCAATTGTATACTAGTATATTTACTTGCTTATGTGGCAACCAGGTCAACTTTGATCGATAAACCTTTGTTTGATCATGGATTAAAGAAACTTAGGTTGATTATCTTATTGCATTGTGAAACATTAATTAGTGTGATTTAAGTAATTAATTGATGCATATATATGTTGTTATGGTGATGTCACTTTTCCATTATTATATGATACTTCTATGATGATTCATGAAATGATGTTCATGATTATGTCAATGTGTTATTTCAATATCTAATTACGTGATGATGTTAGATACTAACTCATTTTTTGTTGCAAGTTTTTGAGTGGTTGCAGGATTCGATGGGATGAGAGTGTGGTTGAGGTAGAGAGGGTTAGCCTCTTGGAAGGGGATGGTTAGATCATCCTAAGAAGCCATGCACACAACACCTATAAACTATAACAATTTGATTTAAATTGATATTAATGTCTTGTTCCTTACTTAGACTCTTAATGATGAAATGGAATGGTAAGATGGAAATCTACCTGTGATAAAATAATTTCTTTGAAACCTTTCTTTTTTCTTGACATCTAAAGAATAGAAGAAGGAACAGAGATAGTTAGAGAATTTAATCATATTTCATATATAGGTACATGAATGAACTATGTATTCTTTACACATGAGATCTTTTATGGTACTAAGTTCGAATAAGAATTTTTTTTGGCACATATCTACCTCTTCTACCTAAAAAGGGGGAAAAATATTAGGTCAATTATACTTCAAGAAGAAAATTAATGAGGGGATAAACATCTTAAAGGAACATAGGGAAATGACGACTTCTATTTGTGGGAAGATTGATACCATTCAAACCAGGTTCCTCTTTTAATGTCCATTTCTAATTTCTAAGCACGTGTATTACATGATTCTTTACTTGTCTTTTGTGGTCTAGTTAGTTTCTTGATTGCTTACATTTGATTAAATTAGGGTAAAAACAACAAGTGCACAAAGATGTTATACGGAGGAGTTGTAGTGGTGTTTTTTTCCATTACATTTCCAATAATTGAGAGGGTTCATACATAATGTTTTCTTCTTTAAGTTCTTTTATGAATGTGGAAGCAAAGATTTAAAGGTTGAACATTATAGACAAACCAGTAAATCATCTTTATCAAGATCATTTAGATGTGTGTAAGACCAAATGTGAGTAAGCATTAAGAAATCTGAATTGATAAACCCTCTGAACTGTAAAAAGATATCTCTGTGCATCATTGTTGGGTAGAGGGTAATGTTTGAAGCTTCAATACTATGATGTGGCTCATCAAAACTTCTTTTCTCCTTGATTCAATTTGAAATGATGTAAGGTTTTTTTGTTCAAAAATTACCACTCCACGAAAATGATCCCACCCAACTAAAACATACCCAGCTTAAACATGATTAGGAATGAGGCATGTTTGACAGCATACATTGATGGGATATAACTAGGCATCTCCTAAGCATTTCCAAATGTGACCTAAAATCATTCCTACATTTTGAATAGGGAGAGGCTATACTAAATAGGAAAACCATACCTTAATACCGAGCTACAAATTGTAGACTGCGAATAAAACCTCTTAACTTTATACAATAATAATGATATTAATCACAATAATGCATGCAATTACATTCAATTTCATTAACAATATTGGTTTCTATCTACTCATTAAAGACAACTTTATAATTTCTTGAACCTGTAGTTTATAGAGCTAGTGGATGAAGCAACTAGAAAATATATAGTTGGTTATTTTAATGTGCTAATAGGTTTCATAGTATAACTTAAATTGGATCTAGATATATGGATGTATTATTACTAGAATTGGACACCACTACAAGGGCTAAATTTTTCTAATTTCATATTTACTCTCCAAACTTAGATCAATGCCTAGGTAGAATACAAAGATCTCTACTTCAATACTTCTTTGAGTCTCCATGTTTGGAATTATTTTTAAAAGTATGTTGGGTACAACTTAGTGTATGTGTAAATTTGATGCACTTCATATTTTTTGTTTGTTTGGGAAGTGTAATATGATGGATTTAGAGTTTTGTTGAGTCTCTCAAACTAGATTGTTGCTCAAGGTGAAATCTTTGTATGAATGTTATATCTGACAATAATTAATGTTGAGAAATCCTTATATTCCTTGTTATATTGAATATGTGCCTTCATTAAATCATTGAGAATTTTGGGACTCATATACAATGTTTTATTGAATTAGTACAAATTGTTGAATCGTGATGTATTTGAAACTTCATATTTGTAAAGTGACTAAACTAGTGCATTCATCATTTCATATATGCATTGAGTATAGACAAAAATGTATTTTTGAATAAATTGACTGTCTATATTACTATCTTGAATGCTATAGTGTCTAGTTGATGATGGGATACATGAATTAATGTGTAGATGTTCTTTCCTAGCTGATGAAGGTTTAAACTCATATTAGAGTATGTGGTAGATCATAGTAGGAATACAATATTCATAAATAATTAGACTTCTTTGATCATTATAAAAAATAGTAGTAAACCTTTTTGTGTAAAACTATTTGTGGTCGACTTGATTCTATAACATAAATGCCAATAGTTTGAACATTGTGATCAAAAAGGTTTTTCTGGTTAGGTGTTGCAATAAGATGAAACTTTATCTTACTACATGGGAACTTTGAGTTACAAGTACTCTTACTTAATATTTTGTCCTGAGTGTTGGGGTTTATGTGCTTCATGGGATGGTGTAATGTGGCATAAGGGAGGGTGGGGATGGATGCATTTTATTTTTCTTCTCCCAACCCATCAGGTGTTGATAAGCATGATTCATTATGTTTTGTCTCTCCTTTCAATATTTCTAACAAATTGAGTGCTTGGACAAGCCAATCATCTTTACTGCATTTAATTAAGTTTTTGATATTTTTAATGTATATGTGTGTGACTATGCTTAATTTTTATTGCATATGAATAGATGTTCTTAAAATGTTACATATGGGTAGATATGTTTTCAATATATTATTTTCACAACATATGAGTAGATGTGTAGTGTAATTTTCTTTTCCCTGCCACATTCCATGATTAGGCTACTAGGTACATGTGTGGATGTAGTATGTTTCACAGTTGCACTAGATCCATCCAATCTATCTTGTTTTGGAAAGCTAGGCTTCTCATGCTAGGGTTGGGGCATTCTTTGTGTGAGGAAGAACCTTGGAGGAGTAAACACTCTGTGGTTGGCATGGTAAAGTGTCTAGGCCACACTCCTCTCTTAGATAGAGGATGTATGATAGTTGTTGTCTTTGCAAACCAAATCATACAAGAAAGAAACATGAAAAGATTGTATGAAGCTTATATTTACTAATTGTATATTCATCTTAAAGATGAAAACTTTAATGTAATTATGTAAATGGATAATTTAATATAGAGATTATGATGTAATATTTATCATGTTTATGATAGGCATATAATGGATGTTCGATGTGTAGAGAAGCATCTTAATTATTATGTTGTATTATATTTAGTTGACAAACTAAACTTAAATGTTAAATCTTTTTTAATGGATATTTTCAACTCAATTTTTATTGGTTACTTCTGTAATTCTTGCATTTTGTGTGATGTGGTAATTGTGGAGTAGGACATGTTCTTATATTTCTACAATTAAAAATTAGAATTTTTGTTATGGTTTTGTGTTTGTTGGAATTGGTTAAAACCTCTTTATTTAACATAAATTTGGTCTCAAGAATCTATTTTTGTTAAAGAGACCTGGAAGATTTTAGAATCGGTTATCTCATTCTTGAGAAACTGATAAGACAAGGTCATACCTTCAAAGATTGATCTCATACCTCCAAAGATCGATCACATTTCATTTATAATTGTGAAATGGTGGGTGCATTACATTTATTTATGCAAGTGACAGTATCAATAGTGGATATTGTAGCATACAAAGACAAATCTGTAGAATGCATCATGCTATACATTTGGAATCTCCAACTTGATTAATGAAAAATAATTAATCACTACCTTGAACTATATAGAGAAACTATTTTTGGAATTTTAATAATATATTGAGTGTCATTTTTGACAAGTTCAAGAATCGATGAATATGAATAGAAAATGAGTTTTGATTAAAGACTAAGTCAAATAATCAATTCTAAGAGTGGGTTTTGGTAATTTTTCCAAAGATCGTTATTGCATTGATTATTTTTGTGACTTCAAGAATTGGTCAAAAAATTAGCGTTCTATCTCTTTTGCACAAATATCACTATGAGGAGGTTCATATTTTGGTTTGGGTTGTCAACAATCCTATTCAATGCCATTTGATATTATTAATAAGTGTAAATTTTCAAACTTTTGATATTAACTGAAGAAAAAAAATCACGCAATCCAATGTGTACTTAAATTGATTACATGCATGAAATCAGTTCAGAGATATGAATTGAATCTTTATAGGTTTGGTTGAATATACTTGTAATATCCCCATATGTTGAGATATAAATGAAGCAAAATGTACATTCTTGATTCGGAGGTGAGTATCAAATGTGATTATACACAACATAATGACAATGGAATAATAATACACTTTGTAGTAGAAATGTTATCATTCTTGTTTAACAAAAAGAAGATATGAAATGTCATAATTAAAAGTAAATGAAGTCTCAATATGTAGAAAAAGAATGTTTTTTATGGTCATGATAGAGAGTGAAGTTGACACATTTGTAATGCTGATAATTTTGTTGAAGCTTTTCTATAGACACTGATTTTGTGAATTCATAACTTTTCCCTCACCATGGAAATTCACATTTGGATAACATCCCAAGTGATATTGTTGGTTTGTGATTTCTTCTCTATGTCATTGCCATCATTCAAAATTAAGTGTTTGATGATGAAAGTAAAAAAATATAGGTTAGTGAACCATAATTTTTTTTATTACTATTTGTACTACAAGATATACTTCGGTTAGATATGGTTTTTGTGGATAGTTGTTTCATTTGAATGCATGTAATAGTTTAAATTTTCAAATGAAAAGAAGTAATGTAGATACACTACTATTTAATATTAAATGTACATAACCTCACTAAAATTCCTTCTCTTTGGGATTTGAAACTACAACCTCCAACATAGTGTGCTAATGAGTGAGGCTTAAAATTATGATTTTTCTTGAGACATAGGTTTAAGTTGATTGTGGGCTAAACTTCTATAATGCATAACCCAACAACCCTGTCTAATGACACGAGGGTATGGTCATCATCTTCTTTGCCAACTCTTTCATGAAATTTTTTATTTAGTACTTTCCAAAACAATTTTAAGAACTGGGCGCATGTAATTTTTAATGATTTGTTTGCCTCTTAAACAAATTATTTTTGTGCATATTTGAGAGCTTGTGTCGAGATTAGAGCCCAACAGAGTGAATTTTTTTTTGGTTATGTGAAACTCTTTTGATAAGAAGGTCACATGATCTTTGGGATAAGCTTGTGTTTTAAATATGCTTGTCCATTTTACAGGCATTTGAATTGACTTTCACATGATAATGCAATTCGCTACAAACTTTCATTATCTTGGATGCTAAAAAAATTGTAGAATAGAAGTAAATACTTTCTAATAATTATGGAACAAAAGAGTTTTTATAATTTTAAAGTAAAAAATTAGTCATTTTGATAGTTCAATTTTCAAAAATCTTCATTGTTTGGCTATAAAATAAGTAGCTTCAAAAAGTTTCATTGTCTTTGAAGCAAAATATGTTGATGTAAAAAATATATAAATAAGAGTAAGAGGAAAAAATTTCAATTATGTTTGATAGAAATAGTTGGATCTCAGAAAACATGCATTTTAGTGACACACTAAGCATAATGCTTATAATATTGTGCATTATTTTATTCTTGTTAATTTTATTTCATAGTGACTATAACAAAGAAAGGATGTTGTTGATCCCTAAGTTATGTTGTCTATTGGTGTCAAACACTTAGTCATTTACAAGGTAGGACTATTCAGTTATCACTATGACCAAGTCATCTTATATAGGCCAAGCAAAGGAATGAAGACTTGTATGTAATTCAATTGAGGATGAGCAATTACTATTTTCAAGAAATTTTGTGGTCCCCAAGTACTCCAATACAAGTTGAGTCATCCAGAAGATAGTTCATGCCAAGCGTATAGATGTTGAGTCACATAGTATAAGATGAGAAGATAGAGGTCGAGTGACAACATGAAGAAACAATGTATGTCAAGCACCAAAATGTTCAAGTGCTGAGTAAACTAGTTTTCATATTTATTTTTGGAAGAACACAACCATTGAGGTAAACCTTTTTTCTGACTTAAATGCATATTTTAATAATTAAGGAGTAAAGCATGGATTTGATTACGTGTTTGGTTAAGGCTCGTTAATCCATAAGCAAGCTGATTAGCCTATGGAAAAATGGAAGACCTAAGTGGAAAAAGAGATGGATATAAAACATTGATTTTAATCTAGAAACTTCTATAGTTTATTATTAAGAAGAGGTTCTAAACCCTGATTTTTTAATGCATGCAAGACAGGTTGCAAGTTTGGATGGTGAAGACAAAGTTTCAAGGTGAACCAAATAGATAAATTGAGTAGAGCGGTGAAGGGAAGAATATAAATATATCATATTAGAGATTAGATAAAAGATTGTAAAGAGGAGATCCATTATTAACATTATAGCACGTGTAATCAAGGTAAATCTTTTAATAGAGTGGTCCCAAGAGACCTTTGTAAATCTCTTTAAAAAATGCTTACTTAGTTGTAATTTTTAAATCCTTTAATTAAGGTAGATTGTATAAGTCTTGAAAGCTCTTAATATGACAAACTACTCAAAGGGTAGATCATTAGAAGTGATCAAAAAATTTGTAGCCCTTACAGAAGAAATTTATTACTGCAGTCGTGAAAGCTTGTGTCTGCCATACCCACCCAGGTTTTACCTTCACCTTGGAGGGTTTCTAGGTAACCCAAATATTTATGTCATGTGTTCATAATTTTCTTACATGTTTCACAGATGTGATTAATTCTTAGATCTAATAAGCCATAAAAGTAAATATTTATGTAATTTAAGAAATTGTTGAGATAAGGATTAGCGGTGAAGTTATCAAATTTGATATTCATTAGAAAGGGTAAAAGTTTTAGAATTCCAATAATTGGTATCAAAGATTAGTTCTCTTAACTGAAGTGTAACCACTTGAGAGTTAAGAGCTTGGAGATGGAGGCTTATAAATTGGGAAAGATCACTAAAAATTAGAAGCTTGATATATAGCTTGCACTATAGCATCTTGAAACAACAAGATAAGAACTGAAGAAATACCTAAAGAGAAGGAAGGAGATGGAAATCCAAGAGAATGATACTCAATATCAGGAGGAAGAAAATGAGGGTCTATTTGATGATGAAAATTCTAGTGAAAGTGATGTAACAATAGCAAATCTATCAGAGAGGAACAAAACACTGAATGAAGTGATAAGAGGACTAAAGAAAGAAAATGAAATCCAATCAGTAAGACTATGTGAAGTGATCAAATAGAAAAAGAAAGATGAATAAGATAGGACAATGGTTGATGAAGACAAGAGACAAATGGTTATAAGACTTGATGAAAGGATATCTGATGCACAAAAACTCACACACAAGAAATTTGATATGCTCAACAAACTACTAAGTGTAAACCAAGAGCTAAATAGGAAAGATGTGGAGATTGCAAATCTAAGATTAGAGAATGATCAACTAAAGAATGAGTTAAGATATCAAAAGGAATTAAATGAAAGGATGTGTAAACCCAAAGAAGCTATGAGATACTTTGAAGAATTGATGCGAACATAGAGAAGATCCAATGACATCTATGGACTAGGCTATACCAAGGACCTATCATCTAATGTGGAAGGAGAATCATCAAAGAATGGAGAAAAAAGGAATAAAATTCCAAAGAAAAAAAAAACCTACACGTTATCACTATGGAAAGCCAAGCCATGCAAAAAATGTCTATAGAAGAAAGATTGGTATGGCAAAGCTTATGCCCAAATTCAATGGATATTCTTTTAATTGTAACAAGATAGGTCATCAAGCACATGAATGTAGATCAAAGGTCAATAAAGCACCAACCACTTCTAGATTTGAAGGTTACTATTATACATGTCAGGATTATGGTCATGGAGGACAAGATTGCAAATCTAAGACAAAACCTAATTGGACACCCAACAAGAAAGGAAATGTACCTAAGCAAGGTAACACAATCAATTGGGATTAAAATAAATTGTACAATTATCAATTATGTTGTGAATATGATCATATTGTAGAAAATTGTATTAAGAAACATTTCAAAGTTAAATCCAAGAGTTGGATGAATGGTAGTTTAGTTTGTTATAACAATCATAAGACTAGTCATTTGAGCGAAAGTTGCAAGATCATATCACCAACACCTAACAATAAAAAAAACAAAGTTAAAGAAGTTGTGAATGTTGAACAAGAGAGAAACCAAATGAATCAATCATGGAGAAAGGAGGAAGGTAGTAGCTATTTAACTAATGATTTTGAGATTACCCAATCCAATGGATCAGGTGATCACACTTCCTCAAACTAACTAAATAAGGTAGGTATGTATGGAACTATGTTTCAAGTTGTAAAATCATACACCAATTCCAAGCATAGGATGTATTTAAGTCCACATCAACATGAGTGAAGATGCATAAGGACAGATGTTAATGTTTGAACCAAAGATTCGAGTCAAAAATTTGGTAATGATTAGAAGTGTTCATCTAGTATGTTAGTATGGGATGAGTTGTGGTACTAAGAGAAAAGAAGTAGGTACATGTACTAAGTTTTATAGAGAAAGCCAAGATAGTTGTATGCACTTTGTGTTTACCAAGGGTAAAAAGTATTAAATCAAAGATCATTTCAACTATTTGAAGGTATATAGTCAAATTTTGAGTTCATTTTTACTCACCAAGCTATCAAATTCACAAATAAAAGAACTAGATGACTTCAAGGGGCAATTTATGTGAGTTGCAGAATGATTCTAGTATGTCTCATTGGCCAAAAGAGTAAACATGCAAAATTGTTTGAATTGAGTTGCTAAATTTGTGGATTTGTTTAAAGGTTTGAAACCCTAGTTTGTGAAATAGCATCATCTGCATTTGTAAGTGAGAAGAGGAAAGCATTGAATGGTAGTAATACTCAAATTATTCACAATGATGCATGCCATCCTCCAAAATTGAAGGCATATCTAGAGATTATAATGCAGGGAACTCCCCTTAATACCATAAACTCATAACAGAAATAAAGAAACAACAAAATATGCAAGAACAAAATATGAACTTCTTATTATTGTTGCAAATGCTGAATTACAAAATTCTCAATTACAATATGCTAACCCAAATGGGTGCCTTCACTACAATAATCTGCGAGATAGTGCTGCAAACTATCACCCAAAGCTGTCCTAGACAATCTTTGGGCCTTTCTTAAATAGGCAATTTTATGTCACCTAGGAAGGTTATAGCTGCTTAAACTTAATATCTAGGGCCGACAGACCCTAACAATACACATAGAGTCAGCCAAATACATCTTTGACAAATTATTTTAGAAATTTTGATAACCCAACTTCTGAAGGCCATAACTCACAAACCGTTGCTCTGATTGGATATTATAACCACTTTTCAAAAATGCCAGCTCGTGATCTATAGGCTTGGACTAGTGCTAGTGCCCTTTTCTCAAGTTTTTGGACCTCATTCGGGCACTCTAAGGCCTCCAACGGTGATCCTGAAGATTTTTTCTACAAATTTTTCCATTGAAAATTTCCAATAACTTCTTTGATGCTAATGCTTGAGCAATGAGATTTTTATGGTAGGCTTACAACTCTAAAATGAGCCTTCTTGTAGAAAATGAGAACATTCTAAGCTCATATGATAAACTTACTAAAAATAGTAAGTTCTCATAAATAGTAACCACCCTATCTGCTAGTCCTTATTAAATGAGAAAATGCTGAAAATAAAATATTTTTGGGTGATGCAAGATTGCCCTTACACCCAGGATGCTCCTGCATCAGACACCCACGGTAATTTGAGAAGTGACCCCATCACGTCTCAGGTGTTTAGAGGAAAACCAAGATGGTTGACCTCCTCCATTGCTAGCCATGATGAATCCTCAATTAGTCTCCCTTTCCATTTGACCAGATATTCCTCATAAAATTTGTTTCTAGTACTTTTTCCAATAGGACTATCCAGTATCTCCTCAAGCACCTTGGTAGCCAAACTAGGTGCTGGAATGCTCCATTGCATTTCTACAACTTCATCTCCATCACCTCTTTTATAATACTCTATCAAATCTAAAATATTAAATACTAGTGAAATATTCAATTCAACAGGCAACTCCACTTCATACTTCCAGAATCATGCCTCTTTACTATCTTGCATGGTCCAAACTTCTTCATCTTCAGCTCATTATATGTACCTACTAGAAAACACTCCTTTCTCAAATGAACCTTGACTTCATCTCCAATCTAAAATTCCTTATATCTCCTTTTCACATCTACCTTAGCATTATACTATGTATTCATCTTTATGATGTGCTTCCTCACCTCCTCATGGATGTTCTTCAAATATTCAGCAAAATCTTTTGCTTCGACACTACTTATCTCTTCCTTATCCAACTTCCTCAATTTGGAAAAATTTCTAGGACTACTCCCATATACAATCTAGAATGATGATTTACTAGTACTCTTATTGATAGAATTATTATATGCAAATTCTATTTGTGGTAAAATCATATCCCATCCTTTTGGTTTAGCTCCAACCAAGCATCTCAGCTAGTTTCCTAAATTGCAATTCACAGCTTCTGTCTATCCACTAGTCTATGGATGATGTGATGAACTGAACTTCAAATCTATCTTCAACTTCTTCCACAATGTACACCAAAAATACCCAACAAATTTGGTATCTCTATCTAAAACTATACTTTTTGGCAGACCATGTAGTCTCACCACTTCTCTGAAAAACAACTCTGCAATATGAACAACATCACTAGTCTTCTTGCAAGGAATAAAATGTGTCATCTTTGAAAACCTATTAACCACCACAAAAATAGAATCATGCCCATGCTGTGTCCTCAGTAATCTAAGAACAAAATCCATGCTGACATCCTCCCACGACTTCTTTAGTATAGGTAATTGCTGATGCAACCTTCTATTCTGCTTCACTCCTTTCACCATCTAACATACTCAGCAACTCTGTACAAACTTCGTCACTTTTTTCTGTAACTATGGCTAGTAATAATTTTTAGCAACCAAAGCTATAGTTTTATCTCTGCCAAAATGTCTAGCCAATCCTCCACTATGCTTCTCCTTGATGAGGTTCTCTCTCATTGAACTTCTTGGAATGCACAACCAATTTCCTTTGAACAACATATTATATTGGATAATAAAATCCAACCACTTTGTCCTATCAAGTGTAATAGGTTATGTACAAGCCTTCCATGCTTCAACAAAATCAAGATCATCTAGATACAATGTACTAAGTTCCTTGAACCCAACCACCTCTATCTGCATTTCTGCCAGCTAAAGTTGTCTTCTACTAAGAGCATCTACAACTTTGTTAGACTTCCCACTTCTGTGTTTCAAAACAAATGTATAACTCTCAAAAACTCAACCCACTTTAAATGCCTTTGGTTCAATTTTCCTTGACTATTCAAATATTGCAAAGCTTGATGATTAGTATACAAAACAAACTCCTTGGGAAGAAGATAGTTTCTCCACTTCTTTAATGCTTGAACTATGGCATAAAATTCTTGATCATAAACAAAATATTTTCTTTTTGCATCATTCAACTTCTCATAAATAAGCAACGTGTCTACCTTCTTGGCTCAAAACAACTCCTATTGTAGTACCGCTAGCATCATAGTCTACTTGAAACACCTTGTTAAAATTAGGAAGTGCTAAAATAGGTTACTCAGTAACTTTCTATTTCAATAGATTGAAACTCTCATCTACTCCTATAGTCCACTTAAACTCTTTCCTATCTCTCCTCATTGTTTCAGTCAAGGGTCCACAAATACTGCTAAAACTTCTTATGAACTTTTTGTAAAATGTAGCGATTCCATGAAAAGATCTTACATCTATCACACTCCTTGGATTAGGACATTCAAGGATAGCCTTCACTTTCTTTGGGTCCATTTTTAGACCTTGTCCCGAGACTACAAATCCTAAGTACACCAACTCCTTTACAAAATTGCACCTCTTCAATTTTATCAACAACTTTTCTTCCCTCAACTTTTCAAACACCTTGTAAATATGAATCAAATGCTCCTCCAATGTCTTACTAAAGATTAATATATCATCCAGGTAAACAATGACAAAATTACCTAGAAACTCCTTCAGTACCTCATTCATGAGCCTCATGAAAGTGCTCAGTGCATTGGTTTGCCCAAAAGGCATGACTAACCACTCATACAGTCCTTCCCTTTTCTTGAAAGCAGTCTTCCACTCATCACCTTCTCTAATACGAATCTGATGGCACCAACTCTTCAGATCTATCTTTGTGAAATATTGAGCTCCACTCAAACAATCCATAATATCATCCATCCTTGGTAAAGGAAATCTATACTTGATGGTGATCTTATTGATAGGATGAGAATCTATGTAGATCCTCCATTCTCCATTCTTCTTTGGTGCTAATACTGCCGGTATTGCACATGGACTCAGACTCTCTCAAATCAAACCCTTCAATAATAATTCATGAACTTGCTTGTTGAACTCTTCACTTTCTGTTGGTGTCATTCTATGTGCTACTTTATTTGGAAAACTAGCTCCTAGAACCAAATCCATCTCATGACTGATCTTCCTTACTAGTGGCAATCCATCAGGTACATTATCTGATATAATATTAGAAAACTCTTTCAACATATCTGTAACTTCTGCAAGTACCTCATCTACTTCCTCCTTACTATCTTTAGGAATTATATCAAAACACATATGCTCATGCTTCATACCTTTAAGAAACTCTTTTCCATCAACAAAACATATTCTAGTAGAACTGCATACATTTTCTTCTTTATCCTTCAACGGCTTCAACTTATATTTCACTCCATCCTTAGTTAGAGTGTAGGTATTTGCTCCCCCATCATGTACAACATGCTTGTCAAATTGACATAGCCTAACCAAAAACATATGACATATGTCCATAGGTATGATATCACATAGTACCTCATCCTAGTAGCTCCCAATCTTGAACTTCACCGAGCACTGCTCATTGACCATAACCTTGTGGTCATCTTGCACCCAAGCAATACAGTATGGATGCAGGTATTTCTATCTCTTTAGCGTCAACTTGGTGACCATCATTTTTGACACTAGATTGTCAGTACTTCCACCATCAATGATCAAATCAAAACACTTATCTTCACATTTGCACCTTGTTTGAAACAAACTCCTTCTTTGATCAAGTTCATTTTCACCACTTAGCAAGACTCTTCGGTTAACTAGGACTTCTCCTCTTTTAACATCTTTAGAATGTGAGGATCTAGCATCTTCATCAACATGTGCAACTCTCAACTAACCTTCTATTATTTGATCCATCCTGCCTTGGTGTTGGTTACATTCAAATGCTCTATGACCTTCTTCTCTGTGGTGAAAACATTTTCCTTAGAAGCCTCATCTTCCAAATCATTGTCCTCTACTTCTTCCTCTCTAATCTCTATTTTTCTAATCATGGAAATGATTGGAATTGTTTCCCCTTTGGTTTTGGTTGCTACTTCCAGCCTCATCCTTGTTCTTCTAATCATCATTACAGCCTCCATAAGATCGTCCATCAGATCTTCCATCATGACCTCTTCCATTATTCTTATTGTCAAACTCCTTGCTCAATTTCTCCTCAACTCTTAGGGAAAATTGGTATGCCTCCTCAATACTATTCATTCGAACCAAACTCAGTTCGTCCTGAATGTTAGGCCTTAACCCATTAAGATAATAGGCAACTTTCACCTTATCAACTTCTACATGGCCGGTTCTAATGAGAACTCGATAGAACTCCTTAGTATACTCTTGAACAGATTTTCCCGCTTGCTTCATTCATTGCATCTTCTTCAACAGATCAAGCTCATAATCCATAGGAATGAATTGTTGCTTCATTTTAGCTATCATTTGATCCCATTTAGTGATTTTTTCCTCCTTTCCCTTTCTATTTCATTCCAACTGAACCTCTTGCCACCAAATCTTTGCATGTCCCTTTAGTTTTGCCTTCGCAAACTTGACCCTATCTTGATCCTCACTATCTTCATACTCAAAGTACTCCTCTAGTTCATTGATGCAATTGATCATCTCTTTTGGGTTAAGATTTCCTAAAAATGTGGGAACCTCAACTTAGTTCTTTTTCCAGTCTTGGAGATGGCCCTTAAAAGCCTCTCTTCCTCTGGGTTTAGAACTGCCTCTACTTTGACATTTTCTTCTACTTCATCCTCATCTTCACTTTCATCTCTTATGGGAAGATTCATTCCTCTATGCATTTGTTCTTCCAATGCTTGCATTTGTCTTTGGAGGGCTCAAAAACCCTCAGGTGAAACACTTGCTGCTCTTCTGCCACACTCTCCTCTTGGAGGCATTTTCGCGCTTTTGTTGAAACCCTAGTGCAAACTACCTCACAATCAGTGATCTATCTACACACTTAGCCCAAACCATAGTCCTGGTGTGAACTGCCTCACAGTCGACGATCTATCCACATGCTCATGAACTCTAGCTCTGATACCACTTGATGCAGGAGACTCCCCTTAATACCATTAACTCATAATAGAAATAAAGAAACAACAAAAAATGCAAGAACAAAATATGAACTTCTTATTATTGCCGCAAATGCGGAATTACAAAATTCTTAATTACAATATGCTAACCCAAATGGGCACCTTCATTACAGTAATTTGCAAGACAATGTTGTGAACTATCACCAAGAGTTGTCCTAGACAATCTTCAGGCCTTTCTTAAATAGGCAGTTTTATGCTGCCCAGGAAGGTTCTAGATGCTTCAACTTAATATCTAGGGCCGATAGACCCTAACAATACACATGGAGTTAGCCAAATATATCTTTGACAAATTATTTTACAAATTTTAGTAGCCCAACTTCGAAAGGCCATAACTCACAAACCATTGCTCTGATTGGCTATTATAACCACTTTTTAGAAATGCTAGCTCCTAATCTACAAGCTCACTAGCACCCTTCTGTTGAGTTTTTGGACCTCATCCAGGAAATCTAAGGCCTCTAACAGTGAGCTTGATGATTTTTTCTACAAATTTTTCCACCGAAAATCTACAATAACTTCTCTAATACTAATGCTTGAGCAATGAGATTTTTATGGTAGGCTTACAACTCTAAAATGAACCTTCTTATAGAAAATGAGAACATTCTGAGCTCGTATGACAAACTTACTAAAAATAGTAAGTTCCCATAAATAGTAACCACCCTATCTACTAGTCCTTATTAAAATAGAAAAGGCTGAAAATAAAATATTTTTGGGTGATGCAAGATTGTCCTTACACCCAAGATGCTCCTACATCAGATTATGCTAATATGGGAGTCTTTAGGAGCATTATCTAGAATTCTTCCCCATGTAATCATGGTGCACAATGTAAGGTCATGCTACATAAACAAAATTGGTGAAATATGTAACTTTGAATTGAGGAATTCATATGATAAGGTGTGCAAGAATGGGGTATTGAAGGATGAAAACAAAGTTGTGGTTGAGAAAAGGGTTAAGTTGTGCCCTAGCATTCCCCAAAGTGTTTAAGGTTGAATGGATTAAGATTGTTTTAAGAAGGATATATGATATGAAGTTATGGCTATAGAATGTGACAGCTAAGATTAGATTGTTTTAAGAAGGATATATGATATGAAGTTATGGCTAGAGAATGTAACAACCAAGATTAAAAAGTCCATTATACATCATGTGATTGGTTAAATTGTTCTAGATCGAGTAAAGATTGTTCTCTGTCGGTTGAGAGACATGATAAAAGACCTAACAAAGGAAAAGTGGAATGATAGAAGATCGATTTATTGATTTTGTAGTTCGTGTGACTACACACAAGTTCTATCAGTCGATAAGTACCATAACTATGAGTTGGTCGAGCTACAATGATTCAATTTATAGAGAATGTTGGAGAAATAAGGAAAGATAAGAACACTTCATGTAATTTTGGCTCTCTCATCATTTCTATATTTTTCTATGTACAAAAGTCTTTTCATATAGTTGGATATGTAATTTGGGATAAGTCAAATCCTATGACCGAGAAGATAAATAAATATATTAAGCAAATAGGTGAAAATTTTGAGACCCTTATGGATGGTTATTTTGAAGACTTCAAAAGAAAGATGAAGAATAGGTTGAGGATACCTAAGTCATTTGTTGATGAGTATTATGATCACATATGTTTTCTAGTTGATACAGACTATACATATGTTCAAGTAGTTATAATGAGGGTGGTATGGCTAAGGCTTATGCACTAGGAAGTGAATGTTGGTGAAGTTTCTACTACAATTACAATATTGTTGGAAGAAGAAATTGACAAGAATGCTAAGCCATTTGGTAGATATGTGATGCAAAGATAAAGATGATGATATAGAAAAAAGTTCCTAAGATAGACAAAAAGAGGAAGAAAATGATCCAAGAATTGGAAGGAAATATTGGAGAGTCACCAATCCAAATCACATAAGGTAAAGGTGATGATGATGAAAAAGAGAAAGGAAAAGGCAAAGAACTTTTTTTTTTTCTAAGCCAAACACAACTAAGAGAAAAAAGAGGTTGTAGTAGTTGACTCTAAGGTGAAGAAGATCCTAAAGAAAGAAGTAACCACCACTTCCACACCATAGAGGGTCATCGAAAAAAGGTCCAAGTCAGTAATCCCTATAGCTAATGAGCCAACAAGGAAAGGACTAGTAAAGATCACAAGGCTAGTCAAGGGGTAAAGTCCAAAGAAGAGAACATTAGAGGCCGAGCAGGACCAGGAAAAGAAGAGGCCTAGAAGAAAATTAGTTGTCAAACTAGATGATGAGAATGAGAGGACTAAGTCAGATGACTTGACTTAGTTTCAAATAGTACCAAGGAGAGTGGTTCAAGACATTGATAAGGTATGTGAAAATATGAGTTTAGTTGGATTAACTAATTTTAAGTGTGTTAAGGATGAAACTTTAGAGAAATTTGATAAAAAGAAAGTTGAATAGGTTGTTGTAGATATGATGGTAAATTTTAAGTATAGACTAATAGAGTTAGGAAAATAATTGCTAGAAGAATTGTAAAATAAAATTGATGCAAAATGGAAATGGGCATTGACTACTAAAAAGAAAATGAGAGAGACTACATTAGCCCAAGTCATGCTAGATTTAGGGAAGCATCAGATGGAAATAGAAATAAAATATTATTCAATTAAATTTGTGCCAAAGTCAAGGGCATACAAAATTTTAAGAAACAAAATTGAGGATGTTGTATAAGAAAGAAAAAATATTTGGAAGATAGATTTTGGATTTATTCCTACAACAGTAGAGAAAGAAGAAAACAAATATGAAAGACGTGAATTGGAAAGTATAGAAGATATCCACACCGATGTCAAGAAATTAGTGGGAAAATTTTAGAATATTGAAGAAGAGAGTTTAAAGTAGGTACAAACAATCACTATTGAGGGTGAAACCTCTAAAAATATATTACCTAATATGACTATAGAAATAGAAAAGTTAGTGTCTATTGAGCCAAGAAAATAGGAGCAAGCTCCTAATTCTATCAAAGACACTTTGATGAATACCAATCCAATAATTGTGAAGATAAAGGAATATCCAAAGATTGGTGATCAACAACCACCTCAAGAAGTAACACTGATATTAATAGATACATCTAACTAAACTATTGAATCAAATGTACAAATTTTAGATAAGGCACAAGTTGCGATTATTGATCAATAATGCAGGTTGACACAAGAAAAGAATAAGGAGTCAAAAAGCCAAAATGCACAAGTAGATAAATATACTATAGGAAATGAAGGTCCAATCATCTTAGGACCTTTGAACGAGGGAAAAAATGAGACAATACAACTAGGCTCCACTAGTGAACATGCAAGGACCAAGGAGCAAAGAAAATTTGAGGAGCCAAAAGGTGTTGAGGGCACACAAGATATTGTCCAACAACCAAGTCTAGGGCCCCAAACACAAAGTATGCAATTTCCATGTCCAAGTTCTAGCACTCCAGACTGAAAAGATAAGTGGAGAAACAAGAAGAAGATATAGTCACCTACCAAGTTAATGACATTGGATGAATTCATTGTGATTCCAAATTGGAACACTAATAACTTAACTTATGAGAAGATGATAACCTTGCAAGACTTGAACATGGCAAGGAAAACAAGATAGGAAGAGCTAAGAAGGGAGCAACAACATAGGTTAGCATTGCATGAGATGAAGAACATTTTTGTAGAAGTATTTGATGTTGAAAACCTTGATGAGAAGGCTCCAATCTCTTCTTAGCTAGTTCAAATTGTGGAGAAGTTAATTGATACTAATGTTGACTCAAATGAGAAGTTGATGCAGTGAACAAGCAAAAAAATTGAGAAGAAACTGATAGATAAAGTCTCCACTAAAATTGTAATAAGACAAGTACATTTATTAAATCTTGCAAATTATAAATATATGAAAATATCACAAATATTCATTCTTTGTACAAAAAATTATCTAATGCTACATTCTTTACAAAAGAAAAACAAGACCTCGTAGATAGATTACATGTAGATTTAAGGTCAACAAGACATTCTTTGAACATGGATACAAGTTCAAGTTTGTTTCACTTTAATAGATAAATAATAATCCAAGCTAGATTAGCCGAGTTGAAGGCTAATGATGGGAGAATAAGGGCTAATCTCATCTATATTCAAATAATGTTGACACCTTATCTAGAGGTTATGTAGAGAGAGATTACATCGGTAAATGAAGTAGTACAAAGAGATCCAAATCTCTCTTCTACTGATAGTTTGGTGGATCTAGATTGATGAAGGGTTCTCACCTTAATACCATAAGCACATAATAGAAACAAAGAAACAACAACAAATGTGAGAACAAACAATGGAATTCTTATTATCACCACAAATATGGAATTACAGAATTCGGATTTACAATATGCTAACCCACATGGGTGCCTTCATTACAATAATCTGCAAGATTAAGATGTGACGTATCACCCAGAGCTATCCTAGACAATGTTTGGGCATTTCTTAAATAGGTAATTTTATGTCACCTCGAAAGGTTCTAGAAATTCAAACTTAATACCTAGGGCTGATAGACCCTAACAATACATATAAAGTCGGCCAAATACATTTTTGACATTTTATTTGGATGTTTTGGTCAGCCCAACTTTGAAAGATCACAACTCTTGAATCATTGCTCTAATTGGCTATTATAACCACTTTTCGAAAACCCCAGCTTCTAATCTACATGTTCAGATCGACGCAAGCACCCATTTGTTGAGTTTTTAGACCTCATCTAGACACTTTAAGGCCTCTGATGGTGAGCCTAAATTTTATAGACCAAAATTTCAAACAAAAAATCCATAATAAATCCATGAATATGCATGATATGGAACTGAGCCTCAACTGGTAGGCTGATATATCCAAGATGAATATCCACCTCTGAAATTAGGACATTTTGAGCTCATATGAAAAACTTACTAAAAATAGCAAGTTCCCAAAAATAGTAACCCCCTTTTCTAGTAGTCCTTATTAAAATAGAAAACGTTGAATTTTTTTTTTTAATTAGGTGATGCAAGATTTCCCTCACACCCAGGATGCTCCTGCATCATAGATGCTATGCTAGAAATCAAGATTCAAATTTTGGAATCTGTAAAGATGAGTAGGGATCATGTGTTAACCATGATAATACATATTTATAAGTCATTTACAGACAACTATGTCATTACCACTACTCCACCTGAGCAACCATGGGTGAAAAAAATAAGGGGGATGCTAGACATGATCAAATGAATCAATAAAGAAAAGTTTTGTAGAGAAGAAAAATAGTTTTGAAAATTTGAAGTTATGCATGTATATATTGAGTGGCAGAGTTACTCTATCTACAACATATACTGAGCAAGGTATGGATTTTAATCTATGGGGGGTATTTTAATTTTAATTTTGTATTGAATAGATTTTGATCATGAAAAAGTGTTTTTGCCACTAATGTCAAAGGGGGAGATTGTTGATCCCTAAGTTCTATTGTCTATTAAGTGTCAAACAATTAGTCATTCACAAGGTAGGATTATTCAGTCATCATTATGACCAAGACATCCTATATAGGCCGAGCAAAGGAATGAAGACTTATATGTAATTAAGTTGAAATGGAGCAATTGCTATTATCAAGAAAGTCTACGATTGTTGAGTACTCCAATACATGTCGAGTCATCTAGAAGATAGTTCATGCCAAGTGTATAGATATTAAGTCACATAGTATAAGCATAGTAGATAGAGATCAAGGGACAACTTGAAGAAATAGTTTATGCTGAGCATCAAAATGTTCAAGTGCCAAGTAAACCATTTTTTATATATTTGTTTGGAATGGCACAAATATTGAGGTAAATTGGTTTTTCCAACTTAAATGCATGTTATAATGATCAAGGAGTAAATCATGGAGGTTATTACATGTTTGTTTAAGGGTCATTAATCCCTATGCAAGGTGATTAGCCAAACAAAAAAATGGAAGGAATAAGTGGAAAAAGAGATGGATCTAGATAATTGATTTTGATTTGGAATTGTCTATAGTTAATTATTAGAAGAGGATCAAAACTCTAACATCATAATGTGTGTGAAAGAGGTTGCAAGTTTGGATGCTAAAGGAAAAGTTTGAAGGTGAACTAGATAGAGTGATTGAGTAGAGCAGTGAAGGGAAGAATACAAATATAAGAATAGAGATCATATCAAATATTTTAAAGAGAAGATATGTTATCAATATTTGTAGCGTAAACCAAAGAATCAAGTACTAATACATTTTAGCAAGTGTAATCAGTGTAAATATCTTAACAAAGTGGTCCAAACAAACCCTTGTAAATCTCTTAATAGAGTGATTACTTAGTTGTAATTTTTAAATCATCTAATCAAGACACGCTGCATAAATCTTGTAAGCTCTTAACAGGATAGACCTCTGACAAGGTAGATTATTAGAAGTGACCAAAATTTGTATCCCTAACAAACAAACTTTATTGTTGTTGTAGTGAAGATTTGTGGGTTTTATCTCCACCCTAGTCTTATCTTCACCATGGAGGGTTATTGGGTAACCAAAATATTTGTGTTATTTTTTGATCATTTGCTTACATGTTTCATGGATGTGACCATTAGTTGTTAGATCTAATACATCATAGCAGTAAATGTTTACGTGATTGATGATATTGTTGAGACAAGGATTAGAGGTGAAGTTATTAGATTTGATATTTGCTTGAAAGGGTAAAAGTTTTATAGACCATGTTTCACACCCCAACCCCAACCACCCATCCCCCCACCCTCTCCCCTCCCCCTCTAAGTATGTAGGGTGATCCCACAATAATGGGTTCCACTTTTTGACCAATTTTGACACTGAAATCAATATTTTTGAAACAAACCTTAGATTCGAGTGACTATATCTCTAAAACTATGAAAAATTTCAAGATGACGTAAACTAATGATTTATAGTACTCTGTTCCTACTTTCTAACCATATTTTTAAATTTTTTTTTAAAAAATATTTAAATCAATTTTTCTTCTCCTCCGAAAAGCGATACATATTAAAATTCAATATTTTTAAAGAGTGACAGTCCGCTTGACACACATAACTTTTTTTCTAGAATAGATAATGAGGTAATTCTTTTGGTGTTAGATTTATAACATCAATATCTAGAGGATGCATTTGGTTTGATTCAATTTCGTTGAATATTATATAGTTTATGAAGTTTTGAAGTGAAATCAATTGTAATTCAAACATACATTCATTTTTACATAAATAACTTGAACTCAATTTATCATAAATCTAAATTATTATTTTTGAATAGAAAGTTATCTTAATAACCTATTTCCTAGATATTTTTCAAATTTTTTGACCTAGTTTACTAATTTCTTTGAAGTGTTGAAGTCAGTTGATGTTCAATCGGTAATGAACCTATAATGAGTTAAACTCATATGAAAGTCATAATGAATATAATATGTATTACAATTATAGTCATTGGAAAGCTTGCTCTGAGAAGCACAAATTGACATTTTTTATTTTATAGTAGGAGATCATTTATTTTCAATTTTGGGTGTCAAAAGAGCCAAATTTATTTATTTTTAGAAAAGAGGGTCAAAAATTTATAAAATCACATGTTTGTGCAAACACAATGTTGGCGTGAACATAGTAAAGGTGTTCACATAAACATGTGGGGCTAAGTTTTCTAACAACTAGAAATTTGATTTGACATGTTCACCTGAATATGTCAAATAATTAATGTTTGCGTGAACATGCAAAAACACAAAAAATATGTTGAAATCACCTACAAACATGTCAATTTTTAAATAGTGAAGTCATACTGTGAAGCTGTACTATGACATTTTTATATAGTTATTGCATGAAATTTATCAAGGCAAGAGTAATTTTTTTATTTTTATGATTTTTTAATGGGAAACAAGAAAGGAAGGCAAAACAAATATGCAAGGAAGAGATTTGATGAAGTAGAACAAAGAAATCTTTAGAAGACTATGGCACGTTATCATCGAATTAAAAAAGGTCTGTAATTATATATATTAATTTTTTTTTATGATCTTAAATTTAATTATGTTTCAATCTTATTTTTTATTTAATTTGATTTATTTATAAAAAAATTTGCAAACAATCAACAAGGTGAAGGAAATGTTGAATAAGGCTCAATAGATGTAGAAGAAATTCATATGGGAGAAAGGTTAGGAACACTCCCTATAGAATCTCAAACAATGAATGTTGAAGAAGGTTCAAGATCACTCCCTACAGAGTTTCAAATAACAGAAGTTGGAGAAGGGTCAAAATCTTTCCCTGCAGAATCTTAAGTAATGAATGTTGAAGAAGGCTCAAGATTGCTCCCTGTAAAAAATCTAGTAATAGAAGTCAGAGAAGGGTCAGGATCAGGTGCAGGAAGTGGTATGGATGAACTCCTAAATATTTCCCAATATATTAAGAATGGCATTTCTCATAAAAATTTAGATCATTTACTTAAAATGGATGTGGATAAATTGAGAAGACTCGCAACTCCTATTCAACCCTTAAGTTTGTCTAAGAAAAGGTCAATGAATAAAAAGATAAGAGAAATTATGACTAAATTTGATAACATTGAAACATTTGAACAAGCTCAGTTGCTTTCACTTTTGCTTACACAAAAGAATTTTCAATAGGCATTGAAATTGTTAGGGTAGACACAACATCAAAGAAGAGAAGATTTTCTAACATGCAAACTGATGTGATTGAAAATGTTAAACAAGGTTTGAAAAGCATAGGAAAACACTCTTGAACTAAAGTTAATTCCATGGCAAGAAAAGTGATGTTGATGTCTGTTGTAAATAAGAATATGACCCAAAATAGACAAATATCTTCAATTTCATTTGAAATGGGTTTTAGTAGGAAAACAATGAGAGAATATGTTAAGAGAAGATTCATTCTAGATGACAATACTATGGAGGGCAATTGGGCAATCATGTATAGAGCACCTCGTTTTGCTAGAATTAAAGAGGTATTAAAAAATTTAGTCATATCATTTTGGATTGATAACACTTGTACTTCATCAAATAGTAGAGATGTTATCAGGCATAGGATTACATCTGGTCAATATGACCATCATACAAAACATTGGTTGGACACAACACAACATGAGTTATATGTGTCATTTTGTAGTGAACATCCTAATGTAAAAGTTGGGCAAACATTATTTGAAAAATTGAAACCATACTTTGTGATGTCAAACAAAGTGTTTGAAACATGTTGTCGTCATCATATTGAATTTGATCTCCACTATAAGGTATTTCAAAAGTTTGTAGAAGACACATATGGTTTTCATGCTACTCCTCCTAGTAGGAGAAGTGAGTTTATATCATCCA
The DNA here is from genome assembly GCA_028749045.1 of Cupressus sempervirens. Classification (NCBI taxonomy): domain Eukaryota; kingdom Viridiplantae; phylum Streptophyta; class Pinopsida; order Cupressales; family Cupressaceae; genus Cupressus; species Cupressus sempervirens. Next base: position 623,972,395 of record CM053792.1, read on the forward strand.
TTCTATGTGACAAAATAAATGATCTAGCTGGTCAAATAAATTGCATCAAAGGATTATGTGAAACATGTGGTTAATTGGCTCTATTTCCTTTGAAAATTGAAAATATTGATGTAACAAAAAAATTGAATTGCAAAAGTTACAAGTATGTGAAGAATGAAACAAAGTTGGGGAAAGAGATAAAAAGGTTAGAATATGTTGAAGAGGAGTTACCTATTGTAACATTTATGGATAGATTTAAGAATTTGATTCAACCTTATATTTGTCATGCATTTTTTGAAAAGTGGCAAGTACAAAAGTAACTTTGAGAGATAATTTCCCACTTGGAACGATTGTATCAACTGTTGATTTTGGAGAGAACTATTCCTTTGTTCATCAAAAAGTAATTCAATTAGATTATTTCTTTTCTAAGTAGGTCACTATTATGGTACATGTTTGTTATAGGCATGCACAGTTAGATTTGGATGGTGTTCAGAGTACAGTTCAAGCATGAGCAATTAAAAAGGAATATCATTTTTATACAAGTGATGATAAAGAACATTACATTCACTATGTAGAACATTGCTTCAATATGTTTTTTTCTTATTTGAAAGAAAGAGACATAAATGTTAATAAACATTATGTTTGGTTTGATGGATGTGCCGCACAGTTCAAATCATCTAGACCATTTTATGCATTATGTAGATATCATCGCAATGAGAATATAAAGCAAATATGGAATTTCTTCGAGAGTGGCCATGGAAAAGGTGACCATGATGGTGTTGGAGCTTGCATCAAACATGCTCATGATGTTTTGATTAAGTAAAAATAGGTTTTAAAGGACCCGAAACCTTTACAAAATAACAAAAGTCTAGAGATAAACAAGAGATGTAACCATCAAAGAAAAGCAACAAAAGATAACATGAAACAGACCTCCAAAAAGAACAACCATGAGGTCACCCAAGACAGAGTTGGAAAAGACAGCAAAAGAAAAGTAAAAGAATAGCAACCAACCAACTAAAAAGTCTTTATCAGGTCAATAGCTTGATTTGCTAGAATATGCATATTATCAGCACCGGCCTTCACCTTGTCCTTCTTACTGACTTCCTCATTCTTCTTAGAATGAGCTTGGGTGTGTTTGCTTGGTCCTTGAGACTCTGCCACCAGAGGGGAGTCCTACCCTTTTTCATTCTCATTCCTCTTCAAGAGGTTACCCACATTGTCTGCCATCTGTTTGAACAATTTTTCCAAATTGCCCAGTTTAGTATCCATTTTCAACACCTTCCCCTAAATCCCACTAATCTCTTTATCCATCACCCTTTGTTTGGCCTCAAGCAATGGAATCTTATGCATGAGGTTCTTAACTTCTTCTACATTCCCAATAACCTCTGAAAGTCTATCTATATGTTGGCCCAATGTTCGCTCACCTTTGGCAATTTTGCTGACTTGCTCAATTTCCTTGCCCAACAACTGCATCTGTTGCTTAAGGAATCCAATCTCCTTCATAATTGAACTAGGGTTGCCAAAAAGACCCTTGGACAACCCAAGCCCACCTTTAATATTATCATCCAAATCTGGAATATGCCCCTGTTCTCCAACATCCTCATTATCTGAATCCCCATTCTCCCTAATCTGTACCCTATCCTCCTGCCACCTTAGAGATTTTTTTTCCTTTCTAACCGGTGAGTCAAAGGCTCATCATCAAAAGGAGGAGAGACCTGATCATCTTGAAAGCCCTTACTACTATTTCTTTTACCTCCACTCCTCTTCTTATAGTGATCTCTCACTAATTCCTTCATGAAATCGCTCTCCCAGTTAGAATCACCTTCCTCAAAAATCTTTTTCTTCTTTTTGGAACTGCAACTCGAGCTCTTTTTCAAACTACTAAAATCGTCTTCAACTTCATCTTGGGTATCAGAATCATAGCCTTTATCTAGGAGACTCCCTTCTGTATCTTGGTCTGCCCCTTTCTAACCACCCCTGGGTTTCACAATCTTTTTGGACTTTAACACATTCATTATCAGGACCATAAGACCCTTATGGAAAACATGCTCACCATTTGAGTCTTTCTGAATAGCCTAAGTTGAAATACTAAGAGACTACAATAAATAAAATGGAAAATCCATCCTAACATGATGTTGAAAGTGACTTGCTAGCATGAAATGATACCAATACAGCTTAGTGAATCTCCCATCTAAAGTTAGATATTCCATTATCACAAAAAGCACAAATTTCCATGGTTGAGAAACAGAGGCTGGGTTATAATATGAATTACCTATTTTAACCAATCGACTTTCCTCCTACTCTATCTCCACAAATCATCGATAGCCCTTTCTGAGAGCTTCCTCTCCTGATAAAAATTAATCCCATCCATGTCCAACCCTATGGCCTCCGCAATTACTTCTTTGGTAACATCCATTCACTGGCTACCAACCATCACAGAGCCATCCTTCCAGGATTTGATAAATTGGTGCATAATAGCCAGATTATTACCTCTCAGCTGTTCCATATACCCTGTGAAATTGCCTCGCTTAAGAATATTCTAGACCTCCATCTTGTTTCTCCACTCTAAGCAACTTACCAGCTCCACCCTTTTCCTTTTTCTTCCCATATTCTCTGTACCAAATTTGTTGGGTTTCATTCTCTAAAAACCCCAAATCGCTTTGTAACTAAATGCCACACCACAAAAGAAAAGAGGAATGGCAAAAACTTCCCAGAATCTATGTGAAATGCTTGCCTTTCTAAAAATCATAACCCACCATGCTCCAAATGAGTTCACCTCATAATTAAAAATCACTGACACCATCATAATTAAAATATTTCTGCTTAGATCTCCATTTATCATACTCGATAAGTTGGTGGCCATCTGGAGGTAAAGACTCAAAAGAATCCCAAATGATTTTATGATTGCTGATACAAGCCATATTCATAGCCCAATCAGTAGTACGATTGGCTTCTCTAAAATTATGAGTTATAATGCAAGTTTGAAAAGAATTTATAATGTTAATAGCCTTGAAGATAATATTGCTAATAGTCCACGATGGTTTAGAAATTTTATTTAAATAATTAATAATGTTGAGGGAGTCGCCTTCCACCCATATGTTCCTCAAATTCATACTTTTGGCATAGATAAGACCATGAAGAGCAGCAGAGGCTTCTGCAACATGATTAGTTTGATCCCCTATTGGAATAGCCATACATCCCACATAATCACCATTAGAGTTTCTAATAAAAACTCTGCATCTAGCTTTGCATGGGTTCCCTTTCAAGGCCCCGTCAAAGTTTATCTTAAACCAATTCACTAGAGGACAATCCCATCTAGCATTATCCCTTGGATTAGGATCCTTAATATTCATTCCCAAACTCCTTATATTCTAGATATTAAGCACCCCTTGTTCCCACTCATTACAAGGTTGCTATCTAGAACCAATAATTTTAATATTTTCAATCATAAGGACCTTGATTTTATAGAACACTTGATCAGGACTGGATTCCACACCTCTAAATATTATATCATTATGCTCCTTCCAAATGCCCCAACATAGATAAGGAGGAATGAAGTCTCAAAATTTGATAATGAAGGCATTCCTAGAAGGAACCATCCAACTAGTAAAGAACAATTGGATGGTAGCATGGAAAACCCAATCCACTTTCAGTAAGCTATAAAATTTATCCCAAAGCTTCTTGGTAAAGGGACAATGCATCATAATATGATCCACCAATTCCCCATCATTCTTGCAAAGAACACATTGATTAACAACAATGAAACCTCTCTCCTTAAGATTATCAAGAGTCAAAATTTTATTCTACAAAAGAATCCAAAAGAAGATATTAACTTTGGGTGTCATGTCTTTGACCCAAGCCTTAGCCCAGCAAGGTACATCTGGATCATCGAAAGAGTTAGCATAAGCTGAGGCAATAGAGTACATACCACTGGGATCATCCTTCCAATAATCACCCAAAAAAGCACCAAACTGATTCTTGCATTGCTCCATTTACCTATTCCACCTTAGATCATCACAAAGAGGGTGGTCCAAGATCCAAATGTCTTCCCAAAAAAGAACTTTTCTACCATTTCCCACGTTCCATTTAACCCCTTTCCTTAAAATATATTTGAATTTTTGAGCATTCTTCCAAATCAGAGATCCCCCTTGTTCTAAATCAATATTAAGGAAATGATGAAAATCCAAGTGGTCCCTATGATATTTATCAACCCAAATATTCTTCCATTCCCCCTCTTCCTTGTGCCATCTCCATAATAATTTAACTAATAAGAATTCATTCATTGTGGTAATCCTTCACAAGCCAAGCCCTCCCTTCCCCAGGGGCATACAAACATTTTCTCAAGCAATCAAAGGGAATATTTTTTTAGTCTCCATATGAGTCCACAAGAAAGTCTTCTAAATTTTCTCAATAGAAAGAGCAAACTTTCTCAGAATTTTGAAAACACTCAAAGCATAAAGCAGAACACTTTGTAGGATAGACTTCAAAACAATAACCTTACCAGCCTGACTGAGGAGAGAACCCTTCCAGCCAACAAGTTTCAAGTGGATTTTATCAATCAGCGAGTTCTAAAAGCTATCAAGAGGGGCTAAACCCAAAGGTAAACCCAGAGAGGTTCCAAGTAGAGAACCGCTCTCATAGCCTATAATCTTTTTGATCTCATTTTGTCTTGCATCACTAACATTAATAAAGTAGATCACACTTTCGCTCCAATTAATTATTTGACCAATGGCCATCCCATAGTCACCCAAAGCCTTCTTAATGTTCCTAACATTTCTCACCAAAGCCTCCCCCATAACAACAGGATCATCTAAAAATTGTTGATGAGAGCACACTAAAGTAGAAGATGAGGGATTAAGGCCCAAAAAGTCCCCTTTCACCACCATTTTATCCACAAATCTCCCCAAGCATTCAGCTAAAATAACAAAAATAATAGGAGAGATTGGGTCCCCTTGTCTAAGACCCCTAGAAGCCTTAAAGAAAGAGGTAGGGGAACCATTAACAAGCACCGAGAAGGAGGCCGATGAAACTAACATGGAGATAAGGTCCCAAAATCTCTTATTAAAGCCAAACACTTCCAATCCATAGAGGAGGAAATTCCAATCTATTCTATCATAAAATTTAGAGAGATCAAGCTTAAGAAGAAACCCTTCATTCTTTGACACTACAAGAGAATGAATATTTTCATGAACTAAAATAATGGAATCCAAGATTTTTCTACCAGGAACAAACCCATTTTGTTGCCTTGAGATGATAGCTAGAAGAAGGGATAAAATTCTAAGAGTAAGAACATTAGAAATAATTTTATAAAAAGAATTACACAAGCTAATAGGTCTAAACTGATCCAATCTATCAGCACTCAACTTCTTTGGAATAAGAGCAATAAAGGTGCCATTTAATTCTCTAAGGATTTTTCTAGAACCAAAAAATTCCTTCACACCATTACAAATATCAACACTAATGATATTCTGATATTTATGAAAGAACAAAAAAAGAAACCCATTAGGACCAGGGGCTTCGTCACCCTTAAAAGAGAAAAAATCCTTAGAAATCTCATCCATAGAAGGAATGGAAGTGAGGGATAGATTCTGAGCCTTAGATATGTAAGAAGGAATGCACTCTAGAAACATATTTTGCTTATCCAAATTCAAATCAGGGTCACCTTGAAGCAATCTTCTAAAGAACTCCATAGCCTCCCTTTTGATAATCTCTTTAGTATCTATCAAACCCTCATCTGTATTAAGTCTGGAAATTCTATTAGCCATCCTATGCTTTAAAGTAGTCAAATGGAAGAACTTAGTTTTTCGGTCACCTTCCTTCAAAAAGACCTTTCTAGAACATTGTCTCCAAAACATCTCCTCCTTGGTAATAAGGTCATGAAGTTCAACCAATTTGCTACTTTCCTCCTCCCTTGAGACCACCTCATAATCATCAATTTGAATCCTATCTTGAATATCTTTAAGTTTCTCCAAAATCTTTTGTTTGTTCTCAAAAATGTTGCCAAAGGCATGTTTATTCCATTTCTTAATATTTTTCTTTACATTTTTTAATTTGGCTGCCACTCTAAACATTATTGTACCTTCCACTTTGATACCCTGCCACACCTTAATGAGGTTCTCCAAGTTCGGATGAAGAGTCCACATTTTCTCAAATCTGAAGGGGAAATTCTTATGAAAGTTGAGCTTATTCGCAACTAGGAAAATAGGGTAATGATCTGATCCCACACAAACTTGAGCATTAAGTGCACATTTATAATTTAGGAACCAGTCATTACTAATAAAAGCACGATCGAACCTAGCCTAAATAAGATCCTTTCTAGCTCTTCTATTAGTCTAGGTGTACTCAATCCCATGCAAGTCAAGATCATGGAGAAGATGATGATCAATAAAGTTCATTAAATCTAGTCTATTATCCAGATTGGTCTGACTTCCTCCCCATTTTTAGAATCTTTTAAAGGGGTATTAAAGTCCCCCATCACCAACCAGTTCTCCTCAGTAAAAAGCTTTCTCTGATTAGAAATTTCTTCCCACAGGGCCTTCCTTCCCATTTGGAGTTGGGGGCATAAACATTAGTCGGGATCTAGCTAAAATCATCTTTTGAATTAAAGAATCTAATATTCATCATATTTCTATTTTGATAAATGAGCTCCCCTTGAATCCATCTATTAATCTAGAAAACCACCATCCCTCCTAATACACTTTCAGAATCATTACCAATAATCCTTCCTCCCTTGAAAATAGGAAGACATTCCACCTTATCCTTTAGCATCTTGGTTTCTTGAATAACAAAAATGTCTAGCCTATTATCCCTAATCATATTTTTCAAAATGTCATGTTTATGAGGGTCATTTAACCCTCGGATATTCCAAGAGATAATCTTCATAATTTATGAAAAAAAAATTATTCAAGGATGGTTCTCTAACTACCATTAGTGATGCCTCTATTTGCCTCAATTGTTCTTTTTTTGCAAATTGGATGGTCTTCCAACTGATGATGGAGAAGACCCAACATCACCATTCTTGAGGGTTGAACTAGCATTCTTAGAAGAAGAACATCCATTTCTACTCTTAGAAGTTTTAGACTCCCCATTTTTAGAGTCTTCTTTGGGCCCTTTCTTATTGTTTTTCAATGGAGTAGTCTCCTCATCTTTTTTACCACCTTTCTTCCTACCTTTAGATTGTTTACCAACTGAAATATAGTTGGCATTAGAACTATCTTCTTACCACACTGCTTCCTCATCATGAGAGACAGTTAGAAGATCCTCAACTTCTCCTCTGACAAAGCTGCTAGTCTTCACAGACTCCTCGACCCTATGTTCTGTAAGCAAAATTTTATCCTTTTGGGTCCCCTCTTTGACAATATCCCTCCCCTCCTTGGTCATGATTACCTTATCTTCTTGGTTCCTCTTCAAAGTGTCACTATTAGGGATCTCTAAAAGGACCTAGGCAGAGGCATTTAAACCACTATTTGTCTCCATAGGTGAATCCAAACTAGGATGGGGAACCCCCACCTCACAGTTTGAGTATTTAACTATTCTTGAAGAGGAGCACCATCCTCACAAGGTTTTGGTGGAACCTCCACACCCTCAATCACACTACCCCCACACCACTATCTGAACACTTAGACTGTTCCTTTAGGGTGGCAGACACGTCTAAATCTGCCCCCCCCACCCTTAGAGAGTTCCTTTCTCACCCACACTTTCTTGACCTTCTTAGCCTTTCCTTTCAGAGAAGGACATTTCTTAGCCAAATGGCTAGCTTTCTTGCAATGAAAGTAGGCAAAAGGAATAGACTCAAACTCAATCCGTTGATCCTAGGTACCAAGTTTATATTTTAAAGTGATAGATTTGGGCAAGTCCACACCTCTTGAAACTCTAACACAAAATCTGGAAAAGTTCAATCTCCTTCTAGAAACAGTCATAGGATCTAAAGATAGGAGCTCCCCAAAAGTATTAGCTATGCCCTTGAATACATCTTCCACCAAAAACTCAAGAGGGAAACTGGGTAGTCTAACCCAAATAGAGGCTTGAATAGAAAAATCATCCAAAGAGTAAAGGTTGACAGTCCATTTCTATAACAGTAGGGTATGCCTTCCTATAACCCAAGGACTGCTACAGAGAATATCCCACTTATCCACCTCACAAGAGAAAAAAAAGAAGAGACACCCTTTTGCCATCATTGAGATGTCAACTTGACCTTTCAAAATCCATTTTTTATGAACGAAGGCCCGCACATCTTAATAATTGGGTCTAGCCCAATGAATCTCCCAACCAGAGTCGTGTCCATATAGGAAATTTTTTTGTCAATAATCTGATCAAGGATTTCGATTGAGTACATGCCTTTATCCCTTGCAAATATATCCCTAACCGGTGGGAAAGAAAACTTGCCAGTGGGGTGTACCCCAAATAAGCTGGACCATTTTTAAATTTGCTTGGGCCCCCCACCTGAGTCCTCCAAAAGCCTGCCATCATCAGCATCCCTAGATTCAACATCCCCAGATTCAATAGGGGAATCTCCAGTTGATATAGATTGCTCACCCGATATAGAGGAATTCAAATTTAGATTCCCACCTAAACACTTCTCCCCGCTTGCACATGCACTCTCGCTTGTCATTGTGTTCCAAATTGTGACAATCCATGATGCACATGATGTTGTTGAATGGTGTAAGACACATTTTACATTAGATGAGGTTGGGACATCATCAACAATGAGTCAAAAGGTACCATATAGAGTCTTTTGGGAGATAACAGGTATGGATGTGTACATCTATTTAAATTTTATGCAATTAAGTTATAAAATTTTATTGTTAAGTTTTATCTTTCAATTCATTGAAGTTTAAATTTAATTTGTCCATATTTTCAATTTAATGAACTTTTACGTGTTAATAGAAAAAACATGCATGGTTGCAAGAGGATAGAAAAGACATGTTCCTTACATTCAGTCATGAGTATAGATAATTGTAATTGGACATTGAAGACAAGATAATACTCATGTTTTTGTGACAGTTGCATTCATGAAGACTATGAATAATGCATCAATCAAACACATGGAGATACAGGTGCATGGATTTTGGTACCACTTGATATTACCGATACATTTGATAAAGATGATGAAATTTTTAATGATATTCCATTGATTTTTGATGATTATAATCATATCTCTAGATTGGTAAAAGTGGGTAAGTATCATAAAAATTAATCGCAACTTGTCAGTTAATCTCAACTTGTTATTTAATTATCAATTTGAATTGTCTTATATATACTATACACATGTATGTATACTTGTTATGCAGGAGAAGTCTTTACAGTGATTGCTGAGCCTAGAATCATGAAGGTGTCAGTTATTATTTATTACGATGCATTGTAGAGAGGACAAAGTTATATGATCCTAAAGAAAGTGATGGAATGTTGTTCCCCATAGGTATTATACATACATGTGTGCACGTACATATATGAATAAATAAATATATATATATATATATATATATATATATATAGGGAACTTTATATCTATCAAATTTTAAAATATTTAAATTTGTGGTGCAGGTTCTATTGTGATAGAGGGAACACATTTGAAGCAAGACAAAATAGTCCAACATGGAATACACTTTGTTGATTATCAACCTGACAACAAGGTTCTACAATACAACCACCTGGCCGTTGCTACTGGGCTTTGTCTACATCCAATCAAATTTAAGCATGTACATTGCAAGTGGAGACTAGATAATGAAGATCATGAGAAGATATTACATGTTATAATTGTACATCATGGTTGAACTGACCTTTGAGATTTATTTTATAATAATTTGAATTAATTTAAATTTGTTAGTTTACTGTATAGGGTCATAGCTCTTAGTTTATTAGTTTATTAATGTGTTTTTAAATGTATGCATTTTAATAATATTGATTACCATGGATGAATTTAATAATAACAACTTGATATAAATAGGCAATACAAGTTAGTTGGAACTTACACAATCATTAGATAGATATGTATCAACGATAATTTAATATGTTAGAATTCTTAAATATCAATTTCTTTTCAAACTATTGAATTTCATCTTGAATTAAATGTGTTTTTAATTGTATGATCATACTCTTAGTTATCATTAGTGTAGTAAAAAAACTATGTAAAGTAATAATATTAATTACCATGGATGAATTTAATAATAACTTGATCTAAATAGGATTGATCTATGTAAGTTAGTTGGAACTTACACAATCATTAGATAGATATGTATCAAAGACAATTTAATATGTTATCTAAATTCTTTTATCAACTTCTTTTCAAACTATTGAATTTCATCTTGAATTAAATGTGTTTTTAAAATTGTATGATCACACTCTTAGTTATCATTAGTTTATTAAAAAAACTATATATTAATGTTAGTTTATTAGGGTCATACTCTTACTTTATTAGTTTATTAATGTGTTTTTAAATATTATATTTTGTAAAAGTTTTTTAAAATAATGTATTGGCTTACCTAGTTAGCATTTTTTTTGATCGGTAAATGGTCGTAGCCTTGATATATTTTATTAATAAAATTTAAATGTACAAGCAACTAGTTAGCATATTTTCATCCACATACAACTAATATTTATCTTTAGTCGTACTAATTGATAATTTAACAAATATGTATCCTTCTAACTTCCTACTAATTGATTTAACAAATTTGATTATTTGATTATTTTATAATGATCACAATAAAATCTAAAGTTTAAAATTTATAATCTAATTGATGAAGAATGTTGTACTAAAAAAAATATACACATACATGTACGTCTCAAGAATAAACATCCACATCTAATATCTAGATATTGAAATGCATACATATGCAACTTGTAAGTCTCGAATAAACATGTATACATGTAGCAAAATATAAAAAGTCATATACATGTGACCATTCAACTACTGAAGTACTAAATAGTCAAATAAATAGTGAAACATGTATGTATGTCATCGAGGTACTAAAATACACGTGTATGTAAGTCTCTAGAATATATACAAAGTCTCCAATATATAAATGCATCAAAATATATATAAATCTACTACTACTAGAGGGACCCCTGAAGACATATACAAATAGAATAGCCCTCTAATCGAATCTCCTATACATTTTGTGGCTAAGGCGCATCAACCGAGCCCTGCAAATACACACACACACACACACACACACACACACACACACGTGTGTGTGTGTGTGTGTGTACATTCAAGTTAAATACGAGTGTATATATCTAGTTTGAAACATAAATAGCTTTACAAACTATTTAAAACTTGTACCTAAGCACTATTGGGTGCCTTAATAGAATCATCTCTCTAACGTACATGCCCTAGCCCAACACTAGATGTAATCATGTGCTCAACGACCTGTGCCTGCATGATTTATTATAGTTCTTAAATTAAATATCTATCTAAGTTGAATTTTTAAATTTCATATATTTAAATTTAAAAATAAATTGTGTGTGTGTGTGTGTGTGTGTGTGTGTGTGTGTGTGTGTGTGTGTGTGTGTGTGTGTGTGTGTGTGTGTGTGTGTGTGTGTGTGTGTGTGTGTGTGTGTGTGTGTGTGTGTGTGTGTGTGTTTGGAGGTGGAGGTGATCAAAAGACTCTATTGTATCATTTATCGATGCATCTCTACTGTCTGAAACATTAGTGCATCCTAATACTGTAGCATCATCTCCTAAAACTCTGACACCTACTGAACCACTCTCAGCACCACAATCTCCAACTGCTAGTAATGATGAGTGAAGTGGACTGTGTGACTGGCTAAGTAATGGTGTAGAATTAGTGCCGGGTTAGAATAACATGTCCATGTACGATGAAAATCCCATGCTCAGACTAGTACCAATCTCAAATAGTCCTCATAACTACTCACCAAAATTATCAAGGCCCTTAGCTGTGATCCTAACATCTCCAACTCATACGCCTAAGTGATCTGTAGAGTGTCATGAGCCTAGTGCAGAATGTTGTGAGCTATGTTGTGTGGCAACTGTCACTAGTGTGGTCTATGTCTGTGGAACTATGAGGGTCTAATGGTGTCTAATGGCATCCATCACTAAGTGAACTGGCATCCCCTATGTATTAGAAATATAACTGATACTTTGTAACAAATCCTCCAAAAAATACAGTGCTAAATCCATATGTGTGTGTTGTCCTGAAAGAGCACGAACATTGCCTGGTATTGGTAGTTCAATAGCTCTATATGCCTCATTAGAGGAGGTGCCTTATGTGATACTAGATGCCTCTAAAGATGGTCAACTTGGATGAATCCATCAAGTGTGAATATAATGACCAAGAGAATCAGATATGATACTAGCGGCCATAGATGCAATGTGTCCAATACTATCAATTGCTCCCCTTTGGGAAGTAATGACAACTCTATCTACAATAGGCACTAGTGCTAGAGTCATTAGAGGAAGTCTCTATCCAACAAATTGCCTCACATCTGGAGGTGGTAGACATTGTGCATTACAATATTGGTCACGATCTGTGATCCAACCATGCACTTGTCCGTAGTAATCTGGAATGTCTAAGTAGTTGATATTGAGCCCCATGCGGAACTCAGTGTACAACTGCTATGTAAAATAAACAGGTATTTGGCCATTATTAGGATAATGACCATGTGTGGCTAAAAAATGAGGATAGATCATACTAGCAATAATAGAATCTCTGCATCGTGTGACTCGATATCCTCTCACCCTACCCTATGTACCCTCATATGATGGAAAGAGATCTCATTTGATGACATCTTTGGGGGCCACCCTCTTGACGTCATCAAAAGATGCATCTCCTAAAATCTCATCTCTAAGCTCTCTAGATATGGTAGCTAATATGTCAAGGTAAATGAATGGTGAGCTCTAAATTTAGTAATCAGATCCTGTAAACTCCTACATATGGTAGCACATATGTCTCTATATAGACCATCATTGGAGGACAATATAGAGTGCTATAATCTAGCAACCTCCTACTCTGCAAATGAAAATAATGCATCAATATCGATGTATGGAGGTGGCACAACATCACCTCCAGTAGGAGCTGTAGGTTTAGGCCTCCAGCAGGAGTCACACTAGGAGCCATACTAGGACCTACACCACCTGGAGCCACACTAGGAGCCACAACATGAGCCCCACCATGAGCCCTTCAATGAGCCACAACACAAGCCCCACCACAAGCCATAGCACAAGCCTCAGCATGAGCAACACAAAAAACTATACGAGGAACCGCAACATGGATCACATTAGGTGCCGCAGCAGGAACCACATCAAGTGCTACTACAGGAACCAAATTAGATGTCGTAGCAAGAATCGCAATCAGGAGTTGCAGTAGGAGCCACAACAAGAGGAGTCACAATAGGAGCCTCATCAGTGCCCTCAAGATGATGAGCAAGCTGATCGTGTGAAGTCATATCTGTATAATGATGGAGCTAATTTATATAAAATTTGTACATTGTATATAATGCATACATATTTAACATGTACACATGTCTCTCTAAGTCTAGTACACACAATTTTTTATTTAAATTAAAAGATATATGTAATCACGTACATCACATGTCTAGATAATCTGTAACATACATATCAATAAAATTTATATGATCATATGTATGAGAGTTAGAGTTAGAGTTGGAGTTAGAGTTAGAATTAGAGTTAAAAGGAACTTGAGTTTTCAGAACTTTAGAAATTAAAGATTAGTACTTAGGTTTGACTTAAAGGGTTCACTTGAGTTAGATTAGGGTAATGATTACAGTTTCATTTACATTAAAGGGTTTGATTTCTAGGGTTAAATAGTTAGATTAGGGTTCAATGAGTTAGATTAGGGTTTGATTAGGATTTCATTTAGATTAAAAAGGGTTTGAGTTTTTAGTTCTGGATTACATTAGAGTTTGAGTTTTCAGTTACCTGAAATCTTACATTGGAGTTTGAGTTAGATTCAAGGGTTTGACTTCTAGATCTAAGGGTTTGAGTAACGATTGTTTAACATTACATCTAGTTTAAGAACTTTATAAAAATTAGGATTTGAGTTTTCAGTTATGATTAGATAAAGGGTTTGATTATGGTTCAAGTGGTTTAGATTAAAGGGTTTTCTAAAAGTTAAAGATTACCTCATGATTCTAGGGTTTGATGAATAGAGATATCTAAGGGTTTGGTTAGGGTTTGATTTATAGGGAACTTATTTGGTTAGATTAGGGTTTGTGTTAGATTGGAGTTTGATTAGGATGTCACCCTAGGGTTTGAGTTAGGGTAACTTGATTTAGATTAGGGTTTGAGTTCTAGATTAAAGGGTTTGGTTGGGGTTATGGTTGTACATTAAACTTACTTGGTTCGAGTTAGTGTTTGTTTTAAAGGGAACTTTCAATTTAGATTAAAGGGTTTGAGTTAAATATTAGGGTTTGGTTAGCATTTGATTTAAAAAGAAATTAAAGTTTGAGTAAATTTAGGGTTTGAGTTTTCAGTTAGGAAATTAGATCTAAGGGTGTGATTACGTGGTTTGATTTCTAGATTAGGTTTTGAGTTAAAGATTAGGGTACATACATATGATTAGGGTTTTATTTAGATTAGGGCTCGGTTAGGGTTTGATTTATAGGGTTATGTAGTTAGATTCTAGGGTTTGTGTTAGATTAGGGTTTGATTCCAGGATTTCATTTAGATTAGGGTTTGAGTTTTCATTTAGGATTAGATTAAAGGGTTTCAGTTTTTAGTTATAATTACATTATGACCTTTGAGTTAAGGTTTGGTTAGGGTTTGATTTCTATGATTACCTTCTAGATTAGGGTTTGAGTTAGATTGTAGGGTTTGATTTAGATATATAGGGAACCCTCATATAAAGATTAAAGGGTTTGAGTTAGATTAGATTTTGGTTACAGCTTGATTTCTAGATTTACAATCTTAGATTAGGGATTTTAGTTAGATTAGGGTTCATGATTAGGGTTTGAGTTAAAGATCTAAGCATTTCGATTAAATTTAGTTAGGATTAGATTAGTGTTATGGTTCTACCTAGGATTACATTAGCTCATTTCAGTAACGAAACTCTAGGGTTAGATTAGGGTTAAAGAGTTTTCAAGTTAGGGTTAGAGTTTGAGTTATGGTTAGGGTTAGGGTTAGTGTTATTTTTTAGGGTTATAGTTAGTGTTCTAGGGTTATGGAGATCTAGCTCGTTCTAATATTTTTAAATTTTCTATGTACTAATTTGGTTTTTTTTGTTTTTTCTAATTTTTTTAATAATTCATTTTTAATTTTTTCTAATATTTTTTAATATATTTTTTCAAATATTTTATATTATTTTTCTAATATCTTCTAATGTTATATACTAATTTATTTTCTTTAATGTTAAATATTAATATTTCCTAATGTTATAATGCTAATTTATTTTTCTAATATTGTAGATTAACATTTTAAAAATATTTCACTCAGTGATTTTTTCATAATAATTCTACATTATTGTTTTTTAATATTTTTATAATGTTTTTCTAATATTTTCTAATTTTCAAGACTAATATTTTTAAACATATTTTCTAATGTTTTTCCTAATATTTTCTCATAATTTTCTAACATTTTTCAAACTAATATTTTTAAATATATTTTCTAATGTTTTTTTAATATTTAAAAATGTAACATTTTTTCTAATATTTTTCTAATAAAACTAATATTTTTAAATTTTCATTTTTTTAATATTCTACACTTTTTTTTTTTTTAATATTTTGTAATATTTTTCTAATATTTTCTAATTTTCAAGACTACCATTTTAAAAAAAAATTCTAATGTTTTTTCTAATATTTTCTAATGTTTTTTCATAGTTTTCTAATATTTTCCAAACTAATATTTTTAAATATATTTTATAATGTTTTTCTAATATTTAAATGTAATGTTTTTCTAATAAAAACTAATATTTAAATGTAATGTTTTTTTCTAATATTTTTTATGTAATGTTTTTTCTAATGTTCTGATTTAACATTTTTAAAATATTTTCTAGTATTTATCTAATTTAACACTAATTTTTTCCTAAATTTGGTTTTCTAATGCTATATTAATATTTTTCTAATATATAACTAACATATACAAAAAAATTATAAATGTTAAATTAATAGAATTAAGTAACATAAAATAAACAATAAAAATATTAAATTAACATGAAAATATGCTTTGAAAACATAAAAAACATTTAAACAATAACATATAAACATACCCGAAAATACGCAACGATGAGAATCTGGAGGAGAATGACAGAAAATGATGCGGGAGGCTAACCAATCAAACACATTCACTCCAACATCCAAATCGAAATCACACACCATAAAAATGAACGGTAAAATGGAGAAAATGATGTTTTTGAAAGTGAAAATCACCGTAAAATATGTTCATGCAAACATACCTCATATATATGAAATGTGTTTGCACAAACATGTATTATAATTATGTTCATGCGAACATAATTAGAATGTTCATGCGAATATATGTTAAATTTCATATGTAGATTTTGCCATTTTTTTCGATTTCCTTCATCCCACAAAAGTGGAACCCATTATTGTGGGTTCACCCTCTAACTTTCCCATTAGACTTCCAATAGTTATAAATGCCCATCTCTCACAATTTCTAAACATTGCAGTGTTAGTATTAATTTGTTTTTTGAATTTGGAAAGATTGAAGCACAACATACTAGAAAATGTTATTATTATACATGACTTGTAGAAAAAAGAAACAAAATAAGTATTTTTAATAGATTTTAGTCAAGACTTGTGAACTCGTCATCTAAGGTTAGTTTTAAAATTATAAAATTTGAGTATTGTACTAACATAGTTATTAATTTATATATTAATAATATAAATTATGTAATAGTTCTAATATTGTATGTTTATCATTGGTCATAATAGCATACACATTTGCATAGAGTAATTAACATAATAACCAATACATGAGCAAATTGAAAAATATTTGTAAGAAAATATCTAAATTTGAAATTTTATCATAAAGCTTATATAGGGAAGAATCTCTATATCTAGAGAAAGTTTGTATCCTCAATATGAAATCTAAGGAAATAAAAAATGTTAGACAATGAAGTGACATTTCTTGTGGCAGATTAGTTTATTATCCTTGTTTTGATAGTAAAAAATTGAAACTTTTATGTTGATATGACGAAGTGTTTCTAATTATATTTAGTGGGGAAGAGGCCCAAATAAATATATAAATCAATATAAAACCATTGGAAAAATAAAAAATCAAGGTTTGAATGGAAAGCTTATTAAAAATTCAGAAAATAGATAAACAAGCAAGGATCAATAGATAAAACAACTACGCTAGAAGATTTTAATAGTTATCAACATAGTTAAGAAACACAAATTTTTAAATGTCTAGCATTAAAGAAAAATACTATAAAAAAAAATAAGGACTCCTAATAAATGTAGCCCCACCCATTAAGTGTCTACTCCAAATTCTTTTCCCAAATAGTAACACCACAAGATCTCTTTCCTTTGAATTTCTCATTCGTAATGGTCATTGTTTATTTTCTCTTCATTTTCCTCCCATTTTTTTCACCATCATACCTCCCATCATAATTATTCCTATTAGGGCTCTTTTTTTGTCTATGCTTTCCATTACATTTTTTTGGTTTCCTCCATATCCAAGCTTCTCTCTAATATGTCATTTAGATCAATTTTACATATTTTTTGAAATATCTTCCATCTAATCTAGTGTCCCAAGGTTTGGTAGGAATTTATTTTTGAATTCATTCCATGTGGCTAAATTTGGTTGGTGGTTTTAAACATAAAATTTTAAATATTTATTTTTCATAGACCATACAAAATCCAACAACCTCTCTTTATTATTGATTTTTTAAATAAAAAAATCTTGCCAGAGACTCCAAGATTTATTTTTAAATTTTTTTTATCATCACTATTGTCCACTAAAAAATCTAGTATCTTAATAGTGATATGTGTAAGGAAATGTTTTCAACCAACTAAATGGTAAATTTCACATAACCCACAATATATATTATGTAAGTAAACATTTAGAATCCACATGTAATATAATAGACAACCTATCCATCAAATATGACACAATATATACCTTGGGAAAATCCTCACAAGGGAAAGACTTAGCCTCTAAAAGAATCCATCACAATGTATTATTCAACAATATACAATTCCAATACAAAATTGGAATCCTTCAAATCCCTAGACACAACCAAGAAATCTATGTATACAAGAATGGATCCAAACATCTCATGACATGCTTCCAATATTCACAAATACAACATTTCGTAACCTATCTAACCTCAACAACTACATTTGTACTTTCTTTTTTAGAAACAATCTTTCACAAACCTATCAATTATATTAAATGAAGTCATGTGCTACTTAATCCCTTAACCCCACATCCAATATTGGGTACATTATTTCAATTATTTCCCCAATATTAGACAATAGCAAATAGTATCATAATATTCTAATACAACTCATCAAGAATGTTTCATGGAAATCTCTACATGTTTCAAATCCATCTAAGTGCAATATTTGCAAAATAAAGTAAAATATTACAATAACAAATATTATTATGCAATGCATACAATACACATTTTCTCAAAAGTACCCACTTTTATGCATTATATAAGGATTAATACTATTGCAACATGTAGAGCCTAATTAAACTCAAAGGTTAATTTTCTCACTTTCTTTGGTACAAAATCTCCCCATTTATTATCTATGGGGATTTAGGGGCATCACCTCCATGATAGGAGTCAAGGAGTAGTACCTCTTTGTGAGGTCCATGGACAATGCCCAAGGTGGTGTTTTGAGGTCTCACTCCCTGCACACTCCCAATCATGATATAGGACAAGGTTAAGGGGCAGTGATTTTGAGGCCAAAAAATGAGTTTACTATTACAAAAGGCATTGGGAGTTATTTTTTCTATCAAACAACTTATTGTAGCTATATTTATATGAAACTAAAGTATTGTATAAAATTCCTTAAGGTGAGGGATTTTTATGGTAAATAATCATTTAGTAGCTTCTTACAATGATGTTGAGTTGCTATTATAGATTGTAATCGGGTTGAAATCATTGGATAATAATATTGGACTTTCTATTTTGGTGGATGTAGCCTAGGGATTGGGTGAAACATGTTATATATTTGTTTCTTGTGTTCCCTTGTGCATGTTTTAAACATTTTTGATATTTGTTATATTTGCATCTAATTGTGATTTGTAGTTGTAATCCTAACAAATACATAGCAACACTGATACATTTGTTGTGCATTTATGCAAAAATTTCTAACAAGGAATCTTTGATACATGGTTCCTGTGTTTGTCATAATTTTGATGCCCTATTACATTGAGAGTTAACATTCCAATGGTTATGGAAACAATAAAGACCATATCAGCCAATGTCGTAAGTCTAACTACAACATAGCATTGTACCATTGAGATTCTTATGAGTTACAATAGTATAAGAAAATAAATCATTTAATGAAAGCATCAATAAATATCTATAAGGATACCTCAATGCATGAAATTTGTACCTAATGTAGGAGCATCTTGGGCTCTTAGGAAATATTGCATCAACCAAAAATATTTCCTTTATTCTGGTTCTAGACTATTGTTTATGGGACAACCCTTGTTGTCAGTGGTTGTTTCCTCTACAAAGTTAATTTCTTAACATAGACCTATTGTGGATCACTTCCCTATATTCATTTAATTTAATGGTAGTTTACACATTATTTCTTTCTAGCATATTGAGTGACATATGAAATTTTTCTTTGGAAAGCTTCATATGATTAAGTGGCATCCTGTGGCTTTAGGAAATATTCTTGAATCATGTGTGGACCTAACCTTATTCTCACATATGTTCTTTTCTTAGTTTTAAGGTCTCTGATGTCTCTTTGGGATGGGACCCATGTTTTGTGTTAGAATAAATGATTAATTTAATTACATTTATTAAGTTACCTTTACTCCCTTCTTAATATTTAACTTTATGCACAAATGTTACTATTTAATAATTAATATTTAATTATTTAATTTCATTTACCTATTAGGGTTTTCCTTATAGGTTTTATGATCTCCTTCTTTAAAGATTTATCTTTTCTATATTTTTTATTATTATTTTGTTTGATAATATAATCTTGCATATTTCATAGTCAAACACTTGCCTTCTCTTGTCTTTGCTTCTCTATGATAGGTTATTGCATGCAGGTGTTATACTGGATCTTTAGATATGTATTGCTCAAATGCTACATGGTATCAGAGCTGGATCTATTGTAGCTTGTTTGATTTTATTGAAGAAAACATGAACACAAGTTTGTTGGATCAGATCTAGCAATTCTTTAGTATTTATTGTGGAGATAGGGGGTTCTCTAAAATTTGGAGCATTTTGAGTCCAAATGGACATCACTGTTGGATTTAGAGTGCGTCAAAACCCCTGTTTCCATATAAGGCACTTCAATTTTGGATGTCCTTGATAGGAGGGGCAATTATTTTTTATTTTTAGGGCCTGTATGGCCTCTACATGTGTCTCGAAGAAAAAAAATCATGTCTTTAAAAAAAATTAAAAGTAACCTTTTTTTTTAAATTAAAAAATGCTTCCCTTTATAAAAAAAGGCATAACCCGCGACCCACGAGTTGGCCACCATTGTGCTGCTCACACAGTCCACATCAAGCTTGCGACCCTCTTTCACTCAGCCACCACCATTGTCGATGTTGCTTCACTCAAGCATCACCTCTGCTAGATCTCACTATCTACACACTATTGTTGAGCTACCATCCCTCTTTCGCTAGTTTGTGGTCATGTGGGGGTCGAGTGCTTAATCTTTTAACCCCAAAGCAAATTTATTTGGCATAATAGGGTGCCTATGGGTTTTTTGGGATATCTTCAGTATATAAAGGCTTTTTTGGGTGAATAAGATACCTTCAGAAAAGTTGATTCTAAGATAAATACATTAGTACTGGTTTTACTTTCTTTTTTGCATTCCAGGGGGCATAACTTGCTCAATTTTGTTCCATGTTTGATCTAGAAGAAGCATTTGAAAGGTCTCTTCAAGCTCTTTCAAGATTCTTTCTTCTTATTCATCATATTTTTTCAAAGGTACAATTAATCCTAATTTGAATTTTTTTTCTCTTCTCATTGTATAAACTTTCTTTCTAGTTATTGGGGCTTGATTTTTTACATTGTGGGAGGTTTTTTATATTCTTTTTTTGTCACTTCTATTAGTAAACCAGAAGTATATAAAAATAAATACCTTCTAAAATATATGACTGAGACCTCTTCTTGTATAGAACTTCTGACCCCTCATAACTATCACACATGAAAATCCATGATAACATGGCTTCTCCGGTCAAAGGGGTTGTGGTCTTGTTTAGACAGAGTGCAACCAATTTTGCAAAGGCCTTTTGAGGTGAGGTCATGCAAAAAATGAAAAATATGGATAAGGCAGTGGGTTGATTGCTTTACAAGTATTTGAGAGTATACAATTTCATCTTGATGTATGCAATACCCCTTTAGCTATGTGGACCATGCTTAATGACTTATTTGGTATAGTGAATGAGTACAAGACACTTTAGATTAAGGCAAAGCTTACCTCTCTTGTACCAAATTCTTTTCCTTCAATTGAGGACTTCTTAACGAAGTTCAAATAGTAGAAATCTTGATTACAAGATTGTGGGAAGATCAAGACTGACACTGAGTGCATTTACACGATTATTTCTAAGCTTTGTGGGAACTTTTAGATTTTTTCTTCTACCTTCCATTCCACCAGGGATGCTTTTGGTACTAGATTTACCATGCCATCCTTTAAGGTTTTTATGTGATCATTTGACTCAAGAGCAAGCTAAACTCTCTCAATTGGATTTTCTCATAGGCTCACAGACTCATGCATTGGTAGCTAGGACAACTTCTAGAAAGAAGGTGAAGAAACAAAAGTCACATCCTACAAAGTCTTAGATTCATTCTATAACTCCTCTCTCTTCAGGACCACCTCCTAATAAGGAAGATAAATCAAAGAAAGATAGACTAAAGTGTGATTATTATAATAAACCTAATCATGGTGAGTCACATTTCTATGAGAAGAAGTTAGATGGCATGCCAAACAAGTTTCAGATTTGACAGATCTCCTTTAGAAGAGAAACATTGATATTCCTTCTACTTCTCATGGATCTTCTTCTTCTTCATCATTTTAGTAAGATGGTAAAGACATAGGAAAGGGTCATGCATTATGTGCACTTAGTACTCCAAATTCTTCTAGGTGGTTATTAGATTCAAGTGCTTCATACCATATGGCATCTTCTCAAGATTTGTTCTCTTCTTTTGATGCTTCTCCTACTCCACACATTTTGATGGGGAATAACAATGATATGACTATATGTGGGAAAGTTTCTATAGGAATTGATGATGGTGCATTCCATGATTTACTATGCGTTCCATCTTTGTCCTCTAACCTTCTCTCTATCTATCATATTACTCACAATGAGACAAGGAAGACAGTTGAGTTGACACATGATTGAGTGCACATGAGAGATGGTGAGACAAATAATATTGTTGCTACATGGATTTCTGAACATTCTTCCTGTCTATACTCTTTCTCTCATTTTGGTCCACCATCTCTACCATTGAAGAATGACTTCCTCTCCATGAGGGCTAGTTAAGGTGAAGTTGGGTAACTTGAACTTATGTCTTGGCTTTTAGACTAGTGTTGTGACTTCTACACCTTCATCTCCTATTCAAATTTCATTTGTTGCATAAGATTTATCTTTAGCACTGCCTAACATTATAGCTACATTTATCGAGCCACTTAAGAGAATTTTTTGATGATATATCTGAGAACATTCTTCTCCTTTAAGATGACAGATTCAGTGCACCTATTATCTCACCTCCATTGGAGATTCTATTATAGGATCACATGCATTCTCTTTTCATCATTAGCTAGGACTATTAGCTTCATCTTACATTTAGGGGTTTTACCTTATTGTCCACTACCTTTGCTTCTCCTATATTAAACCCACATAGGTATGATCACTGACATAGGTGTTCTACCATTCTTGGTGTGTGTGTTGTGGGGGGGGGGTGTGGGTTGTGGAGTCTCAAGCCTCTATCTTGGGTGGTTTCATTTTTACTTATGGTTTTGAGAGAGTCTCTTGCAACATATCATTTGTACTTTTCTTTCTATCTCTTTTTGGAGTACCGTTTTCCCACTAGGTTTTCTCTATTTCTCCATTTCACAAAGATGTGGTTGTGATTGGATATGCCATCATGCATTATTATTGAGACTCAAGTTTGCTTTTAACATTGTAGTTTCCCTGTTTTTTCATGCATTGTTTATAGCTACATTTTTTCTCATCTAGGGGCGGGGGGGGGGGGGGGGGGGGGGGTGGGGGGTGAGTAAGGGATTAATTTTAATTATATTGATTAAATTACGTTTACTCTCTTCTTAAGATTACACTTTATGCATACGCATTACCATTTAATAAATAAGATTTAATTATTAAATGTCACTTACCTATTAGGGTTTTTCTTTTAGGTTTTACCATCTTCATATATAAGGATTGATCCTTTGTATATTTTTTGTTATCTTTTTTTTTTCTAATAATATAATCATGCATATTTTCAAAGCCAAACCCTTGCCTTCTATTGTCTTTGCTTCTTTGTGACAGGTTCTTGCATGCAGGTATTCTACTAGATATGTGGATTTGTATTGCTCAAATCTTACATTTTATAATAAATCATATGTTTTAGTTTTCTTATTTATCTTGATGGTTATAGATTTGATATCTAAGATCTAAGTAAGGTAGAGAGAAGATTGGATTTCATGACAAAAAGGCTTCTAATCTTTCTCATTGTAATGTTATTGTAATGGCTACAACTAGGTAGGCCATATATGTAGCACATTATAAGGATATTATCTCAAAAAATCTACATTTCAATATACTTTTGTGATTATTCTATCATATTTTTATTGTGCTTCTATAAGTAACTCTAATAGGGTGTTTGGAGAGTGATTCATTGAAACATTCCCCATCCTACCTTGTGTCAAGTGGTATGAGAGAGAATTTTTATTTCCTTATAAATTGTTGGGATTGTGGAGAATCCTAATTGGATTAGTTTTAAGGTGAAAGAATTGGTTTCATAACTATAACTTGTAGGCAATTACAAATCTTGCAAGAACTATTCTCAAAATTCAAGGTAGAGGAAATGAAAATTCTTCTCTTATGGAAATGCTAAGACAAATTGTAGAAAGACTTGAAGCTATTCAAATAGTCTAGATAACAAGGGTACATCTTGATGATGTTAGTGATGACAAAGAAGTGGTTGCACCTAATCCTAAACCTAAAGTTGAAGAATATGAAGAAATATTTTTGAGAGCTTTGATGAGAAAATTCCAAACCCTCTTTTGATCCTTCTAATTATTTTGAAAAACTTGATACGTATGCCTTGTTGGATTGGGATCTCTAAGATGGAGAAATACTTTTATTACAGAGTATTAGTAATGATAGGAAGGTCACGATAGCATCCACTAGATTGAGAGGACATGAATATCTTTGTTCGAAACATTTACCAGAGTGATATACAAAGGAGATGAAAGAAAAAGATCACTTGGGGTAAAATGGTTGGTAGGTTAAAAGAGAAATTTCTTCTTTTCGATAATCAAGTTAACTTCCTAAGATTAATGTAGAACCTTGCGTAGAAGTACATGACTCTCAATTTTTACACTAAATAATTCTACAATTTGGATATCAGATTTCAACATATTGATGATGAAGTTGAGAAGGTTTCTAGATACTTGAATGGGCTACAGACTTTAATTCGAGATTAAATAAATTTTGTAAAGATGGAAAGTGTGGCAGAAACATATCACTATTCCATAAGAGCTTAGGAAAAGTTAGCATCGCCATTAAGATACAATCACACTGAATAGCAACATCATCTAGCATCTATTAGCTATGATAGTAATCATCAAAATAATGCATATTCAATGAAATATCTCAATACACAAATAAACATGTGAAATCAATCAAAGTATCTCCCAAGTCAAAATAACCATAGAACAAAATGAAAATATGAGAGACACTAGAATTCCTAGGGATGTGTTGTGGTGCATAATAGATGAGTTGAATGTTCCAAAAGATTATAGATTCATTGTTTATAAGTTGTATGAGCAGGTCAGAGCCAAAATTATAATTAAGGAGGGCATGTTTGAAAGATTTGGGAGTGGCATTGGAGTCAAACAAGGGTGTCTTTTATCCCCCACTTTATTTGGTCTATACATTGATAAATTGAAGATTGATTAAACAAGGCTAATGGAAAATACACACATTTGGCAAGTTATGTGGTGAGACTACTTTTGTATTTAGATGACCTTATTCTTATTGCAAATTTAAGGTTTGAGAGAACATCTAGAAATTTTGGAGCTCTTTTGCTAGGAAGTGCAAATGCAACTAAACACCACCAAGACCAAATTCAGGATCCTTTCTTTGAAAAAGAAAAAATAACATATTACATTTATCTTTGAAGACAACTCTTTGGAGATTGTGGATGACTACAAATATCTAGAAATTTATTTTCGATATAGACTCAGTTGGGAGACTTGTAGATTAAAAAAATATAGGGTGATGTAAAGCCTCATCCCTTCTCTAGAATAGGTGCAAGAAGATTGAGTTATGAGATGGGAAAAATAAGAATACCATATTTGGTCTATTAGTGGTACCAATTGCTCTTTATAGGTGTGAATTTTGAGAGAGTAATGTGTTAAATCATAAATGATAACAAATAGAAAGGATTCAAAAGCATCCAATCACTAACAACCTTGTGTTAATGTAATAGCATCAGTCGAAATGGGACTTCATCAGATCATACTATATATGAAATATATAAATGTTAAATTGTATAAAGATATATTCATGTGTGTGTGTGTGTGTGTGTGTGTGTGTGTGTGTGTGTGTGTGTGTGTGTGTGTGTGTGTGTGTGTGTGTGTGTGTGTGTGTGTGTGTGTGTGTGTGTGTGTGTGTGTGTGTGTGTGTGTATGTATATGTATATGTATATGTATATGTATGTATATGTATGTATGTATGTATGTATATATATATATATATATATATATATATATATATATATATATATATATATATATATATATATATATATATATATATATATATATATATATATATATATATATATATATATATATATATATATATATATATATATATATATATATATATATATATACAATGAAAATTAAATTAAGTATGATCTGACCAAGTATCCTTATTATAAACCGATGTCTTAACTAAATCTTAGAATGATAATGGTAATATAGACCATTGATCATGTCATGTAGGGACATGACCCTATGTGGAAATAGCCACGTAGAGTCATGTCTCTATCTGACATAACCACTTCAAAAGATATATAAGCTCTTATTGCCGAGGAGAAATGACAATCAATAACATCAGCCACTCCTAAGCATCTTCTACAGTTTGGATCATATACTCCATAGTAATATTACATTGCTAAGCTCGCTACTGATTATATTAAGTCTACTCCAAGCAAAGTTTGCCGATATTAATTATGATTTAAAGTGCAATCTGATTTAATATTACTAATTGTAGTCATTATCAAAACATATAGATATTATTTTGATTTGTATTACGTAATTACAAATTAATGAAATATATTAGGAATTTGTAAATTCTCCCTATCAGTGATCCTATTCAATTTTACATGGTATCAAAGCCATACGAATAGAGAAATTCAATATCCTAATTGTTAAATATCAAATTCTAAATATCTTCAACTCAAAATGATGAATCACATAAGATTAGAGGATAGACTTGAAGGGGCTTCAAACTTTGCCTCATGGAAGATTCAAGTAATGATTATTTTACAAGAGATGGAATTAGAAGAATATATAGAGTCAAATAAACCAGTACCAGAAAATGATCCAGACAAGACAACATGGAAAAGACACACCAATAAAGCCATGAAGATTGTCATAGATTTTTGTAAAGGATCACATTCTTCCTTCTATATTGTGTCTTAAGACAACTTTTGAGACGTTTTCAAAAATTCAGAATAATTTCAAAATTAATAACACTAGTAGATTTCTAACATTAAAACAAGATCTACTATACATTAAAGTGAACAATGGAGAATCTATAACATTTTATTTCTTAAGAATTTTAGAGTTGAAATATCAACTTGTGACTATTGGAAATCAAGTAGATGATAAAGAACTTAGCATTATAGCTCTAAAAGGACTACCACTATCTTGGGAAACATTTATTCATGGTCTAAGTTCTTGACCTGATCTTCCTAAGTTTGAACTACTTAAGAGAAAATGTACTCAAGAAGAGTCAATAATAGTTTCTAGAAGAACCAGTTTAAATCAAGAGCGAGACATTCAAGCTCTTCAAGACAATATCAACAATAAAGAAAAGAAAGGTAAATTCAAATGAAATAGAAAGTAATTCAAAAAATCATACAAGAAATGAGATTGGTCAAAAGTACAATGCTTCAAATGTGACAAATTTGGTCAGACTCATAACTTTTGCCCTAAACGAAAGAAAATTCAAGAAGCTCTAGCATAAATTAAAGATGAAAAAGATGAAAACTTTGCATTCTATCTAGCACTCTCAAGTGAATTAAACTCCAACAAAAGCACTTGGATTATTGGCAATGGAGCATCACATCATATCATGGGCTTTAGAGATAAATTTGAAAGCTTTGAAGGATACTCTTTTAAAGAAGTAACCACTAGAGACAATTCTACACACTGAATAAAAGGCATTGGATCATGTTCAATTCAACTAAATTCAAGTATTACTCTTCAACTTAATTTCTTTTAATTTGTACTTGGCATAAAAAGAAATTCGGTCTCTATCTCTGATCTTGTTGATCAAGGATATTGAATCACATTTCAACAAGACAAAGTACTATCTTGGCTAAAGAGTTCAAATATCAAGAAAGCCATATCCATTGGATTTGGAGATGGACGTTTATATAAAATTTGTAACCAACAAAATTTAGCTCTAAATCTTTTAGTATCAAACACAATTGAAATATGGCATAGAAGACTATGCCACCTTCATTTTCGTACCTTATCAACTATAGGAAAAATTGTAACTAGGTTATCTAGTCTTAAACTTGACCATTTAGGCATTTGCAAAGGATGCACCCTAGGTAAAAACACAAAAGGTTCCTTTCCCAAAAGTGAACACAAATCTAATTCTATACTTGAACTTATTCATACTGATCTTTCTGGTCCTATGTATGTACCTTCCCTAAATGGATGTCTCTACTATGTGATCTTCATAAATGATTTTTCTAGGAGAACTTGGATTTACTTAAGCAAAAATAATCTTTCAAAGTATTTATCCAAATTCAAATAATTCAAAACCCTAGTTGAAACTAGTTTGGACAAAAAATCAAAACTCTAAGATCAAATAATGGAGGTGAATGCATTTTAGAAAATTTTAAAGACTTTTGCATTTCTATTGGGATTAAGAGGGAGTTTTTTGTACCATATAATCCTCAACAAAATGGAGTTGTAGAATGGAAAAATAGATCCATTATTGAATCAACCAAAGCTATGATGCCTGATCAAAATCTTCATACCTCTTTTTGGGCTAAAGCTTCCAATATTGCACTTTATATACAAAATAGATGTCCTCACTCAATACTGGAAAATACAACTCCTGAAGATGTATTTTTAGGCATCAAACTATTGAAAAGAGATTGTTTTGAAGTGTAGAACTTGCAATGGAAATATCATCATCTTGCTAATGATGTCAAACTTGCTACTTGTTGGTGAGATAATTTCTTTTTGGTTTGAATGCTATCATGTGGTTGATTGATGAAGATGATTTGAAAAGAGGAGATAATAAGAGAACATAGAGAAAGGTTGAGTTAATTAGTGTATAAAAGGAGCACTAAGACCAAGTAAGACATTGATACTATAATGTAATGTTTATCTACTTAAAATCTATAATTAAAGATTACTCAAGCAAAGAATAGAAGAAGATCAAGTACGAAAAGTGTTTGCCAAGCCTTGTCTAGAAATCAGTACAACTCGAGCATAAATCAATAGAAGTCGAGTGAAAATCAATAGGTGCTAAACAAAGAAGAAAAATAGTGCAAGCCAAGTGAAATTTAGTATATGCAGAGTAAAGTTTAGTTGGTGTTGAGCATCAATAAACTTTAGTATTTGTCGAGTGAATTAGTGTTGGTCAAGTGACAGAACAATATAGATGTCGAGTAAAAATAATAGTGTTAAATCAAAGATTTGACAAATCTAGGATGACTAATTTGATTTCTTGAATTATGTGAAGCATATGGAAGATGACTATGATGAGCTGGTGGCACAGAATTCAAGGTAAACCATTTTGAGGTGAATTCAAGGAATATTGTAGATGAAGTTTTTAGAGGAACTCAAATGGAAAAGTGGGTAGATTCATTGAATCCTACCTAGCCCTAAAATGGACAATTGTGGTTAAACGACAGAAGATCTAAATTCTTTATTTATAGAGATAGTTAGCTAGAAGTAAAGGTTTTCATGTGCAAGAACCTAAGGAAGACAAGAAGTCTAGGGTATTGCTTCATCTAGTGGCCGAACATAAGAGACTGCAGTTGGCATACAAAGCAAGAAGGTTTAAGGGGATGAATGCTTGAAGGGTGAACAAGCTATCAGAGCTAAAGAGTATGAATGCCAAGTAGAATGGATGACTGAATCAAAGATCTGTAATGTGCAAGTGAGTTGTGAGTTTATATTAGATCAAGTCCTACTGTTGCTTTCTAACAATTGTACCCGTGTGTATAAAATCCTTTGGGTTAAGGTTGACCTAATAGTCATTTATAAATCCTCTAACCAGGTGACATTCTAATGGAATGTTCTAAAGTCCCCTAACAAGGCTCACTCCTAATAGGGTGATTGAAATCCTTTAACTAGGTCACATTTAACAATGTGTATTGTAACCTTTAACAGGGTTGGTCTTTCACAAGGCATCAGTTTAGAAGAAATCGGGTAGCATATTTCTAGTGTTTTTTCCAAAATTAGGTTTCCATGTAAAATCCTTGTGTCAAATTATGTGCATGTGCTTATGGTATTTCATGTTTATATTTCTACAAATTTATTTTGTCCTACGACAATAACCTACTAAGTTAAGGTATTGTATGATCTAATGGATGCATGCTTGTTAAGATTTTATGGATATGGATCTGTTAAGCATTGAAAAGTTTTATTTGTACATTTGGACCTTGGATAACTAATTCACCCCCCTCTTAGTTATTCTAAAGAATTCCAACACAAACAAGACTTAAGTCACCTAAGAATATTTGGGTGTCCTATTTATATTCATATTCCTAAAGAAAAAAGAACCAAACTAGGACCATTTAGAAAGAAGGGCATATTCATTGGATATAGTGAGTCAACCAAAGGTTACAGGATCTATGTTCTCGGGCAAAGAACCATTGAAATTAGTAGAGATGTAAAATTTGAAGAAGACATTGCCTTTAATCTTTCCAAGAACATTGATGAATCATGCCCAGAACCCACTACTAAACTAGATGAGACTCAATTAGTAGAGAATGAGAGGGAGAATGACATTGATCATATTATACCTTCCATTTCAAATTCAAAGAACACTAAAAACCCTAATAATAAAAAGAGACCACTTTGGGCTAGAAAAATGATATAAGAAAATTGTATAGAACTAGATGATGTAATCAGAGAAAATAAAAGAACAAGGAATCATTCATGCAATATAGCACTACTCTCAGAACTCATCAAATCAGAACCTATAAATGTTGAAGAAGCATTAACATGCAAACCTTGAAAAGAAGCAATGATTGAAGAATATTAGTCAATACTAAAAAATGATGTGTGGGGTGTTGTACCTAGACCCAAAGATAAATCAATTGTCTCTTCTATATGACTATTTAAAATCAAGCATGCACCTGATGGTAGCATACAAAAATACAAATCTAGATTTGTAGCTTGTGGATTCTCGCAAAAGAAAGGAATAGATTATGAAGAAATATTTTCTCTAGTCACCCGTTACACTTCTGCCAGAACCATCATAGCCATTGCAACATCCAAAGGTTGGAAGATATATCAAATGGATGTTAAAACTGCATTTCTCAATGGTGAAATTGAAGAAAACGTATACATTGAACAAAACAACCTAAAGGATTCATCACTCATGAAAAAAATTCTTATGTGTGTAAACCAAAGAAAGCACTATATGGTCTAAAACAAGATCCCAAGGCGTGGTATGAAAGGATAAACAACTATCTCTCAAAAGTAAGATATTCCAAAAATGAAGCTAATCCTAACATATATTTTAAACTTGTTAAAGATGATATGACTATTCTAATTCTATATGTTGATGATTTACTAATAACACATGAAGAATATCTTATAAAAAAATGCAAATAGGAACTAGCAACATAATTCGACATGAAGGATTTAGGGCTTCTTCATTATTTTCTAGTTCTAGAAGTTTGGAAAAAGAAGAACTACATTCTTTTAAATCAAGGAAAGTACATAGTTGATATTCTAACTAATTTTGGAATGATGGATTGTAAACCCTTAAATACTCCTATGGAAGAAAATCTACATAAGCTAAAGGATGGCATATTTGAATATGAGCCTACTGATCCCACCTACTACAAGCAAGTTATTGGGTCACTGATGTACTTGGTAAACACTCATCTCGACATCTGCTACACAACTAATGCCTTAAGTCAATTAATGTGTGAACCAAAGAAGATACACCTCATGATAACCAAGCACATTCTATGATACCTATGTGGTATAATTGATATGGGCCTTAAATATGATCAAGTTGAAATTAATCTTTATGGATTCTCAGACTTTGATTGGGTTGGCAACTCTATTGATCAAAAGAGTACTACTAGATTTTGTTTTAGCCTTGATTCAGTTACGATCTCTTGGTTTAGCAGAAAATAACCATCAATCACCTTAAGTTCCACTGAAGCGAAATATATAGCCTCTTCCATGGGAGCCAAAGTAGTATGGTTAAGGAAACTGTTAGTTGGATTGTTCAAGTAACCTTTGAAGCTCACTATCATTTATTGTGATAATAAAAGTTGTATCAAGCTTTCAAAAAATCCAGTCTTTCATAATCGATCTAAGAATATTGAAATACCTTATCATTATATTAGAGATATGGTAGACTGAGATGTCATTAAACTTGAGTACATAAGTACAAATGAGCAGACAACTAATGTCCTTACCAAACCTCTTGCCAAACTCAAATTGGAGTATTTTAGAGGAAAATTTGGTATGATTAAATTGTAATTATATATATTGAAATCTATTTCAATTTTATATGTTGTTGTTTTGGATATCCGAAAGTCATTGATAACTAATGTATTGTGATTATACTATATTTAGTTGTTGTCTTGGAGTGCTGGAGATCATAATACTTGTCATGATAGAGTTCATGACATTGTGTTTACAGTTATTTGATGAGTCACTATTTTAGAGTATTAAAGTCAGATAATCTGTTCTTTTGGTATATATGATTGAAATTGATACCAATTTGTATTTCAAGAATACATGGAAATTTTGATGTCCCACTTCTCTCTCGCTAAAAGGGAGTGTTAATGTAATATCATCAGTTGAATTGGGACTTCATCAGATCATACTATATATATGTAATGCATATATGTTAAATTGTATAAAGACACACACACACACACACACACACACACACACACACACACACACACACACACACACACACACACACACAATTACAATAAGATGAAAATTAAATTAAGTATGATATGATTGGGTATCCTTATTATAAACTGATGTCTTAACTAAATCTTAGAATGGTAATGGTAGTATAGACCAAATTGATCATGTCTTGTAGGGACACGACCCTACGTGGCTAGTCATGTCTCTATGTGACATGACCACTTCAAAAGATATATATGCTCTTATTGCCGAGAAGAAACGACAATTAATAACATCGACCATTCCTAAGTATCTTTTGTAGTTTGGATCATATACTCCAGAGTAATATTACATTGCTAAGTTCGCTATTGATTATATCAAGTCTGCTCCAAGCAAAGTTTGTTGATATTAATTTTGATTTAAAGTACAATCTGATCTAATATTTGACTACAAATTTATGAAACATATTGTTATTAGGAATTTGTAAATTCTCTCTATTAGTGATCCTGTTCACTTTTACACCTTGAGGTCAAGCCAATGGTCCCTTACAAAATCCTCTTAGTGGAAGTTGGTATGTTTCCAATTGAGGCTTAATGATCATTGACTTGCTAAGCTACTTAAAAAATGTTGGAAATATGGATAAGCATTAATTACTAACCAAAGATGGTTGTTGAAAAAGAGCTAAAACGTAGGATAAAAACATGAAAGAAACAAAATAACATGTGGATGGACAAATAAAACTTAACTCTTTGTAAGTGCCTAAACATTAACAAGGAGACAAAAAAGTGGGTGTTAGAAAAATTGAAGATTGTCACATGGACAAAACAACTAGGTACAATTAGGTAGGAAAATACAATTTATATTAAAGAATTTAATCCTATGTGAAAACATGATGATAATGACTATTTAAAATTCACAATCAAAAGAAAGGCCAAAAGTCTAATTAATTGAAGACCAACTTTCATCATTTGAAATGCAAAATTGGTAACAAAGAATATCTAAAGAAACACGAGAAGAAAAACATGCAAAACATGCAAATTTTACAATCAAATAACATGATATAATAAGTTTTTTACTACAAAAGTAGAATAAAAAGTCATTTTTTCTTTTAACATAGATTAATTTGTTATCTCATGGTCCCTTAGATAGTAATGGCTATCCAACAAAGTGAAATTTAAAATATATAAGAAAAGTTTGAAGAACATATTGCACCCCGAATAAAATATAATTTTCGTTTGCTGTTCAGCCGTTGGACTGCTGGTCTCATATACGTTAAAATTCCTTCATCATTCAACAAGTAGTCCTCTTCCCTATTACTTTTTCTTTCAATTGCGAGCTTCTCTAGGTACCATTCAGCTGATTGTTTTGAATCCACCAGCACGCGACTTGTGATGGACTCCACGTTCTTGCTGACAGCGTTACTCAGCATTTTTACGGTTACTTCCGCTAGCAATGGGAGCAGATGGATAAAGGATACAAATTCTACTAATACTCGTATAGATCTCGGAGGGAAGGGAACAGAAAAAGGCTTCGATTATTTTGTGTTCGCTCTGGAGTGGCCTGGCACCATTTGCAGAAATACCCACCATTGTTGCTCTACGAATGCTTGTTGCCACGGGTGATTTCTAATTTCAGCATTGCATTCATGCCTTAAATTGTGCAACGATTATATACATTTAAAAAAATTAATTGATCAACTTTTGCTTTCAAACTTCCCGTGCTACTTCCACCGCCTGATTATAATGTACTGCAAACTGCCCTTTTTCTATGGGGGTGACACTCCAGTAAGTATCACTGAATGCTTTCATTTCAAGTTGTCCAGTTATCGGTTTTAACGATTTCGTAACAGGCTTGTGTATATTATGCTCAAAATTTAGATCCTTCCTTTAGGCATCAGATAGGAGCTTTATAACTGCCCATAAACAATATGACCATCTATTATATATATTTTGAATTGCCTGGCGAGGCTCAGGGTTCAAATGCCATCCTCCATTGAAAGCTCGACTATAAAGAAAGCCTCCTAAACAGTTTGATTTTTAGCTGGCAGGGCCTGATGGTGCAGGTGTGTGTCCATAATTGGTATTGTGCTTTCGAATCCCAAGAGCGTCAGGGTACTTGTACCTTGTTTGTACAATATAGAAGGCGAACTGGATAAATATAGATTTCCACGG
This sequence comes from Cupressus sempervirens, assembly GCA_028749045.1. Lineage (NCBI taxonomy): Eukaryota > Viridiplantae > Streptophyta > Pinopsida > Cupressales > Cupressaceae > Cupressus > Cupressus sempervirens. Next base: position 624,007,221 of record CM053792.1, read on the forward strand.
CTTCACATATTAAGTTGGTTAGTGTCCGAACTTGGAGTGACCCTCGAAAATTATCTTTACCTTTGCCTTTTTATTTGTCTGTCCGGGTTCAGAAACCTGTCCAAAGTAAGAGCACTAGAGACGCTTTCGACTTCGGGTTCCCACTTCTCCAAATGATCTCCTGCAGCTTCATGAACATTGGAAGATTATGGAAATCGCACAAAGTCACTGGAAGAATCACCCCTACAAACAGTAATGGCTCAACAATTCGTTGCCTTCGACCTAATTGCAGAAGGAATTACCAAATTTTTATTAACCTTAAAAGGTTAAAAGCCCTTTGATCTGCCGTAGAGGGTCTGTTAGAGTGTTCAATTTGATTGAGCTTTGACACAAATTTGGTGGGATATTGTTCATTGAGGGTTTTGCGCATATAAAATATATCAATGCCAGCTGAAATGCCCGATACCGTTTATATTTTGTTCAATAGATACGTATCCTGTTTCGTTAGGTGGCCAAATGTAGAATCCCACTTATTCCTATAGTTATTGCACTAGTGGAATCATCAAGTTGTACAGATGGTAAGCAGAATGCTTTCACTTTGCATACACCAATAGAGATTTCGCTGTCTCTGGTTGGGTGTCAACACTTGAATGTTTGGGGCATCTGTATCCGACGAGTTGCTTTATACATACAGACACGATATAATCTATCTGAAGAAATGTCCAATATAGATATGCTGTATTTAATAAATATACTCCCCAGCTCTTAAAGTGGACGGATGTGGAATAGTGTGTACCACCTTGATTAAACCTTAAATATCACGTCAGATCTATTTTTGCATTGTATTGAATTATTTAATGATTTATCCAAAGTAACGAGAATCAGAATCGGATCAGAATTGGCAAGGCCGAATCGAATCATGAATTTGCCATGAATCCCCCATGAATCAGCTATGAATCGGTAAATTTGAAAAAACCCTTTAAATTTAGAGATTTTAACAATTTAAAACTTATTTCATGCACCCTTTATTTAATATAACTTAAACACACTATAGCATCATCAAATAGAAGTTAAAATTTAACATACATAAACATGAAACATAAAATCCATCACATACATAACTATGTTACATGTAAAATGTAAATTGTAGGCTAGCTGAAGTAAATAGAAATCATATGATCATAATGATTCAAATCATAGAATGTATGTAAGATGAAGATCCATAAGACATCAAATCATAAACGTATATAAGAATCTAAGATGAAGATCCATGAAATGTATGTCTAACAGTATCAATATCTGTAAACAAAATGAAAAAACAAGCCTCCAGCTCAAGCCTCATCATCATCCTCAAACTCGGTCGCAGCCTTAGCCTCAACCTCTAAGTATCCAGTTTGCCTACTAGAAAGGTGTCTAAGGTAGGTCCTAGAGGACTACCGAGCCATATCCTCTGCATGTAAGATGGGCTCACGAACAACATCGCTACAACTTGTGTTTGTGCATGCACATGTGCGTCTACCAGTGCCTGAACGTGCTCTAGCCGCCTCCTCTGCCATGGCCACAGCCTCAGCCTCTATATCCACCTGGTCAACCCACTCATGGTCATCCTCAGTGAAGACTGGATCCACAACCTTTGTGAGCCACTCTGATTTTGGATCAATCTCCTCCAGAATGATCGGAGTGGAGTCAATGCCCAAAATCTATCTGATCCTAAGACGAAGGTTGTAATGAACAAAAACAAGATCATTCAACCTCTTCAAAGTTAACCTGTTTCTCCTCTTCGAGTGGATGTGCTCGAACATGGACCAACTGTGCTCACATCCAGAAGCGTTGCTTGGCTAACTTAGAATACAGATGACAATTTTTTGTAGTTTTGGGGTTGAGGGCCCAAACATTTGCCACCATCTATCTGAAATAAGGGAAAACAAAAACAATCAGTCTCATTTACAAATTTAAAATTACATAATCAACAATTAAAATTTAAAATGCACAACTTATAAGTCATAAACTTTAGATTCATGAATATATTATTTAATTTTTACCTAGCTGTATTGTTGTCCGAGCATCTATGGCCATCTTGTCAGATAAAATTGGCCCTTCTTTATTATTGAACTTGTCGAGCTCAATGATTGCAACTGCGCTATCCTCATCACTACTCAACCTTTGGATCACTATATATAAGCTGTGAGAACCTCCTCATCCACTTTGAAGTTAGGACGGAAACGAAATGCTGGATTCAAAAAGTAAGTTGCTGCATGGATGGGTCGATGGAGCTGATTCTGTCATCTCCTATCAATGATATCCCAAATAGGGCCATACTTCTCCTGCACTCCTGCATACTGGGCTCTAATGGTCTCTTTGGCCCTATCCATGCCCTCATATATGTAGCTCATAGAGAGCTTCTCCCAATCAGTAGTTCTAGGAGAGATACAAGGGGCTAAGTGACCTGCATATAAAGTAAAACGAAAATTTGAGTCAAAACTTACACATAAAATAATATAACTTAAAGTAAAACTAAATCATTAAACAATTAAATATTAAATATTAAATACTAAATAGTAAACTGTAAAATACTGAATGTTAAATTGCAATAAATTTACCTTAAGGATTTCTTTAGTAGGTTTCCAAAATCCATCACCATCAAATATGCAATTCACCACATCTACCCCTGTAGTGGTCGTAGCATAGGAAGATGAAATCCACTCCTGCCCAACAAACATGCTCGTCAAATCGTCCCTTGATGTCAACAAGGACTGCAGTGTGATGAAATTCAAGGCAAACATCGTGATGCCTGGACGAGCTAACTCCTTGCCTCTTGTGTACTTCCTCATTGTGCTAAGGATAAATGAATGATTACAAATAAACTTGCATATATATTTTGCCCTTTCGACACATGACTTGACCCACTCAAGCTTGCCAATTTCCTCCAACATAAGGTCAATGCAGTGTGCCGCACAAGGGGACCAAAATATGGAGGGGTGCCTCTCCATCAAAAGTTTACCTACAACAATTTTAAGTTAAGTAGAAATTCGAACATGTTAGAACTTAGGAAACTTAAAATTAGGAAAAGTTCAAAATCCAAATAAATTTATTTTCAAAATTTGAAAAGTTAAAAGTTTACTTGCAGTGACATAACTTGCTGCATTATCCATCACCGCCTGAACGATATGTTGTTCTCCCACCTTTGCTATGACTTCCTCAATAACCTTACATAAGTATGTGGGGTTTTTTATATGAGCAGAAGCATCAATGGATTTGAGAAACATGTATATCCTACAAAACAATGAATTATAATGGATCATCAACAAATTAGCAATCAACAAATCAAAATTTGAAATATAATATATTCAATCACGATTCACAATTATGTATGTAGGAAAGTAGAATGATCAATCACCTCCATAGGATACAAGAGAATTGAGGAGTGTTCTATTCCTCCTATCTGTCCAACCATCAGTCATGATGGTGCAACCCTTTTCGATCCACTCTTTTCGGTTTTCCTCAAGCTCAACCTTCATATCCTCTACCATATCATCCGAGGTATCCACTCAACTCAGCCTTAGTTGGGGCTTTAAACCTCGAACCACAAATAGCAACTGCATCTATCATGTTTTGCCAATAGGGAGCCCTATCACAAATAGATAGTGATTAGAAATTTAGATGTCAAATCATTATGTAAGCTTGTAAAGCGAATCTATGATTAATCAATGAATCATAAAACTAGTAGATATAATTAAAGTTTTACTTTTAAGTTTAACCTTAAAGAAAATAAAGAAAAAAGAATCAATTACTTGGCTGCAACAAATGGGATGTTGCAAAAGTACCAAAATTTGCAAATATCTTTTTTGGCAGCATCATGAATCTTTTTGTTCAAACTCATGCCCTCAAGTGTGGGTTTTGAGCCAGGAGTAGTGCGGGGCACAAAGTAATTATTCATTCTATTTTTTCGCACTTTAGGCCACAATAGGTTGGAGTTGGACCTAGTCTCAGTATAAGACTGACTAGCACTAGCACTCACATGAGCACTAGAACTAGGACAAAAAAGAGGCTTGGAAGAACCCTCTCTAACACAACCTACGGATGCGGAAGCAGATGCAGATGCAAATGTGGCTACGGGAGCATGGGAGCCAATAGCCCTTAACCCTTCAAGTTGCATTTTCTTATTCAATTTCTCTTGTTCATATTTTTCTAATGCCACTAAACAAGTACATTTTGCCTCAGCAGTTTGTTTAGTGCAAATTGTAATATCATGTCCAGGTATAGCAGCAATGTGGTATTTTAATCTATAAATATCTCCAGAATTTATTTCTTTACAAAACATACATTTTGTTTGAAATTTGTTTTTTCCAGGAAACTCTTCGTTATATTTCCAATATTCATCTTTTTTACCCATTGCGGAAAATGAAAGCAAAGGGCTGCTGCAATAAGAAAATTCATGTAAAATATCAATGTTTGAAACTAATAAACAAAAGCTACAAAACAACAAACTCTAGTTTGCAATTTAGTAAAATTAAAAAACATTCAAGATTTGCAAATGAAAACTAAAAAAATTTAACAAAAAATGCATAATACACTAACATGCAAAAAAAAAATCAGCACTTACCTCTTGCAAATGAGTTGAGGAGTGTTGATATTGACTCCTTAATGCTCCCAATGCAATTTATAGCCTCCTCAGATGGACTTCTGATCTCTTTGGTGCTCTTCCTTCTTGCTAGTTGGAAACCTGTGGTTTTTCTTTTCTCTTTTTCTCTCACTTTTCCTCTCTTCTACTCATGCTTAACAATTAGAAGACCCTTTAGGGTTAAAACAAAGAGGAAAGGCCAAAAAGAAAAGAAAAGAAACATGTGGTTTTTAAAAAAAAATTAAGCCAACTTTATTGCATGCTGTGGCCGATTTTTAGGACCGATTCAGGCAATTTTTTACATGAATCGCCGATTCGAATCGACGATTCCGGTGATTCATGCCAAAAAATCGGTCGAGATGATTCACGATTCAAAAAAATACCTGGCCTGAACTGAATCGCCAAACTAGTGATTCAGGCAATTTTCGGGCGATTTTCGGAACCATGGATTTATTAACATCCAAACCCATAGTTTCAAGTCAATCTTCTTTAACCCATTTTTTGAGTTGAGAACTAATTATCTTCTTCTTTCATGGGCATCAATTGACTATAGTGATCCCTGTCAAAACAAAGAAGATAACAATCTGACTTTGTTCTTCAAATAGTGTTCTGGCTAATGGCTAAAGAATAAAATCAGGAATGTTCTGCCCAAAAATCTTATTCTGTATACTTCCCAAGAGAACTTCCTCTATCAGATTGTGTGTCTACAATCAGTTTTGGGAATCTTGGTCCCTGATTGGCTGTTGAGGGCTCATAGACAAAGTGTATTATATTCTATATAGTTAAACACCCAGTATAATAAATATTACACAGTGTTAGTGTACTTCCTGTTCCCCTTAGTGTGCCAATTTAGAATTGCATGTTGGCAAACTGGGTATTTTTGAACCATCTGGCTTCACTAATCTGTTTAGGAACTAATATTTCCATTCCCAATTGACCGTACTACTTTCCTTAACTTCTCGTTGTAGGAGTTTGAGGGGTGACCCCAGAGCAAGAAAAATAGGAAAACTCTTTTGACCTGCCACAACAATTCAATCCTTGTTAGTGAAGTTGTGTTTGCATTCAACATCGCTCTGCTTTAGTTATGCAACCTTTTTATTCAAAGGGCACATCTTAATGTGAAGAGTTGGGCTTTGGCAGAAAGCTTTTTTAGTTGGAATGATGTCTGCTCTGGCAGCAGAAATCATATTACACAAATGATCTTCTGATGATAACACTCCAAATTTGTACTTGGAGCTCTTCCTTGAGGTTAACTTGAATACAAACCTGCCGGTTATGGTACAAGAAATATGTTTTGTTTGGTTTGAACAGGCCTTATGAAACCTTAACCAAGCCTATACTTTCCATTCTCTTGAAAATGACTTTTTTCAGAGAATGAATTCTGTTAAGTCTTGTCCATGATGTCATCTGACATATGTTTTCTTTCTTGATATTGATATCCATAAATTGTCTTCTATAAATTTTCTCTTCAAATTAGTCCTGCAAAGAAAATAGGTTTTCAATGATCTCTGTTGACTAAGCTACACCCTCTAAAAGGTCAAGTAATTGCTTCTAATTTCTTAATTTGTTTCTTGCCAGCATTAAAAATATCTTTTCTAGAACCAATTATCATCTGTTGTCTTCTTCTCACTAATATGCTTATTTTCTTGATACCGATACCCATAATTGTCTTTCTATTAGTTTTCTCTTCAGATTGGTCCTTCTAAGAAAACAGGTTTTCTACAGTCTCTGTTGACTTCAATAGTGATAAAAACTGCATTCTGTGAAAGGTTAAATAATAGCTTCTAATTTAGTTAATTTATTTGCCGCCAACATAAAAATATCTTCATTTATACACTAGTGAATTGGGTACACTATAGAGTTTGCTTTTCATTCCTGAGTTGAAACTAATTCTGTTTGTTTCTTTTTTTCATAATTTTTGGGCTTTCTACATTTAGAGTGGAGATAGATTTGAAACTAGCATTCTGATAAATTGGATTTGATACAGATGAAAAGTAGGGGGACTAAGGGTTGACTATATTCAGATATTACCAACTAAAGAGGCAATGGAGCTTTTATTGATGATGCCCTATGACATCCAAATTTTCTACAAATATAATGCTAGAGAACTAATGACAAAACATCACTTAGCAATTCTCTTACTATTTGCAAATACCTGCTGATTATCACTTCTGTTTTTTTCTTGTCCATTGTGTTTGCTAAATATCATGTTCCAAGTTGATAGAAGAAAATGTTTATGTGAGACTAAGAATGTTGTCTCTCTTTTCTGCAGAATCTCAAGCTCCTTGCATTTCACCATTCGTAAGTGCTCAATACTTGTCAACTCTACTTGTGAGAGAGATTTTTTGGAATTTTAAAAATTATTGATATAAATTGGCATCATGGATTTCTCAATAAGCCAACAGGACATTTATTTTGTTCCTTAAGATGGGTTACCATTAGATGTTTTTTGACAGGATTCTAGGTTGCTTCACTGAATGCTCTATTGCATTTGCATCTTGAGCTTATGGAACAGTTATGAAATAATTGATTTTCCTTGTTTCCCCTTTTACAATTCTTACACAATGTTAAAAAAATGTGAATTGTACTGCCCCACTCGGGAATCCTTCGAAATAAGGATTAAACATACACTAACATTTTGTTGTTGTTAAATAAAGCTATAAGCATAGCCATACATACATCTTACATAAACAACTGCAAGTTGAAGACTTTAACAATGATCCAAAGATTCCCAAGTCTGTCATTAGACTAATACTTTTCCATTTTCCACTTAGGTGATTAACATGCAATGTTCATTTCAATCACTAGATATTTGCATCCAATTTGATATTCATTTTATTGCCCAAGTACAAGTTCCTAGGTGATTAGTCATTCATGTTCATTTCCAATTTTAAAGGCAAAGAGAACCTGCAAAAGCTTCTAACTATCTCGAAGGTCGATAGTTGATATGTTCCAGATTGGGAAGGTACATCTCCCAAATGGGTATTTGAATCATCAACTTACAATTTTCAAAAGTTACCGGAAGTACTCATTGTCCAAGGAACGATGAACTCTGATCAGTATCGTATGATGTGTTAGTGAACAATTTTTCTGTCATGTCCCTCTCTTAGCAACGTAATTATAACAGGGGATTTGCCTATCATTGACTCTCGTAGGCAAATAATTATGTGAAGAGGGTCGATTTTGTCTTCCAATTAAGAAAGCGGGGCCTACTCATTCGAATATTAAATAAAGGTTGTATTCTAACTTTATAAAGTTAATTATTTAATTTTATAAAGTTAATATTTGTAGTGCAAGATGATTCCGGATGATTTCCAGAAACTTCCCGGCAAAGAGATAAATAAAGGACATAGGGCTCCCTTTGAGGCAAGCGATTTTGTGGATTGGTTTCTAATTATCGGTTGGAGCAATTTGTAGTTTCGGTCTGCAAATTCCCAGAGGTCTCTGAGAACGAAAACTCTCATAGATCTGCATAACTGAGGAGGTGGGATATCTTCCGAAGGGTTGCACATTGGAGGTGGTTTTCAGCCATTTCATGTTGAGATTATTTGCATATTCAGATGATTGGAAGGAGGACGTCTGAATCAGGAAACCCCCATTCAGCCAATAACAGTAGTCTAAGTTTTTGTGAGCCGTGATTTGTGTTACCGCCCGAATGCCTTGTTCCAAGAAGTAAATCAAGGGGTCTACACAAACAGTAAATCGCATCAAGGGCAGATTTATTACCCACTTGGGTCGTTCGATTCAAAGAGTGAGATCGCATTAGGCAGAGGCGCTTTCCCTTGGATCGGATCAGTCAACGTTATCATTGAGCGCGATTCAGGACTCCTCACCAAGCAGACTGCCGCCAAGTCACGGGAACATCAAGGACGCGAAAGGATGGGCTGGCCGCCGCTCAAATAACTGCGATCTGCGGCTTCAAGTGTTTGGAACGAACCTGTAAAAGAATCCAGCGGGTAGACACTGGTCTCTCGGGTTTCATGTGAAACAGGCACATCCACAATGTTAACAGTAGCTGCGACAGAGAGGATCCGGTGATCCAACAAGACAAGACTTGCACTCTGCCCCTTCCATGAAATGATTCGGCAGAGTTGCAGCATAACATACCTTCCAAATGGTGATTGCTCGGAATAAAACCAGCGTTGTCCAATAGTCAGGTCCCCTCTGTGCTCAATTGTAAATTCATTCAGGCTTTGTTATTTTCTCATTTGACTGTTAATTAAATGAGGCTAGATCTCTTGCCAATTTGCCATTGCATATAGATTTGGTTTTGTTTCCTGTATTTAATAGTTACTCTTCAATATTGTTGCTTTGGTGGCTCTTTTTGAAAGGGGTCAACTTAATAGCATCTAAATTTGAATACAACTTGCCTGACAAGGGCTATTTCAGTGGTATCAGAGCAGTAGTCCTGCCATCCTGATTGGGTAAAAGTACTTTAATTGCCGGAGTTATATTCAAGGACAGGGATATGGGTGAAAGACAAAGTCCGCCAAGATTTCCCAGAGTCGACGATGATGAAACCAGAGAATTTTACAGAACCATGACTAACGGACAACAAGAAATAACTCAGACACTACAGGCTTTGACTACCATAATGGAAAGAGTTATTCAGCCCAGGATTCAAGATCAAGGAAGAGGCACATCTGATCACGATGATAGGAGTGTGGCAGGATCACAAGGTGCTCCTAGGCGCAGATCATGGACAGCAAATAGGCCTACTCGTCCCACCTTCTTAAGGGAAGAGGCTCAGGAGATAGGAGAAGACGATGCACCAGAAGATTTTCAAGATGATCTTAGGGCTGCTACGGCAGAATGGCAAGCATTACCCCCGCATGTGCGTGAATTATTGAACTTTGATCGATATCTAAACCAAAGAAGAGAACATATGAGGAATAGCCGCCAGAATAGGAGACCTAGAGGAGGTCATGAAAGTGAGTTACAACGAGCTGTCAGTAAACTTACTTTGCCTTTCTTCGATGGGAGTGGCCAGATGACAACACAAGCTTGGATTCATAAGTTGGACACCTTTTTAGCGTTAAGGCCTATGTCAGAAATAGACGCCATCAGGTATGCCACCTTGCATTTGGAAGGCGCAGCTCATGATTGGTGGTCACATGGAATGGTTACTTTACAGCACAATCAGGTAACATCATACCAGGATTTTGTGGATAGACTGGTTGAACGTTTTGATAAGAAGGATCCAGAAATTTATTTTCGCGACCTTGCACAATTAAGACAGACTGGCAATATCGAGGTTTATATTAGTGAATTTCAGAGGTTGTCAGTCATGGTACCAGATGTTTCGGAAAGGAGGTTAGTTATCCTATTTACCGAAGGATTGTCTGAACCCCTCAAGGGATGGATTAAGGCATTTGATCCAGCAACACTGCAGGAAGCCATGAGGAAAGCACGAAGTATGGAACTTACAGCTCCCTCTAGCCGGTTCACTCCCAGGAGCACTACCTCTTTCAAAGACAACAGGAAGTTTGATAAAAATAAAGGGAGGAGCATTGAAACCAAAGGGAAATCTACCACACCCCTAGATACAGAAGCATTAAATGACTTGCGAAGGAAGAAACTATGCTTCTATTGCAAAGGTCCATATGACAGGAATCATGATTGTCCCTTGCGACCCAAAGGAAAAGCCAATAGAGTTATGTGGGCATATTACGAGGAATCAGATTCCGACAGTACGGAGAAAGAGGGTGAACATACTGGTTCAGAATCTGAGGAAGAGACAGGAAAGTCAGAACAGAGAGAAGAACCTGAATTGCATCTACAGCAAGGGCGCTTGTCTAGCATTCAACAGGAAGGATCTTTCAGGTTACGTGGAGTCCTAGCAGGGCAAAAGGTGATTACATTGGTTGATACCGGAGCCACACATAACTTCATTGACGCAAGATTGGTTGAGCGTCGTGGTATTAAGACGGAAGAATTTGAAGGTCTTCGTGTACAGGTTGCTGACGGATACACTCTTAAGTGTAACAAGATAGTTAGAGACATGCCTTTACGCCTGAATAATTATGAGTTCAAAGCGGATTACCACGTGGTCAATATGGGTGATTTGGATATCGTTTTAGGCATGACATGGTTACGTTTATTGGGTGAAGTTACTTTCCGACTCAGGGACATGGAGATTAAGTTCGAAGTAGACGGGAGGCAGCATGTATTGAGAGCTATTCGGAATAGTGATATCCGAACAATCTCTCTTAGACGATTGGAAAGATTGGTGAGACATGAGGATCTCGAATGGGCAGCCATGTGTACTCTCATGCCTACACGAGAGGAACCACCAAAGACAGAATATCATTCCGATATACAGATACTGAGGGAAAAGTATAGTAAGGTATTCAGCGATATTCCACCTGGTACACCACCTGATAGAGGGATCGAGCACATCATCGAATTGGAAGAAGGCGCTAAACCAGTCATGATTACTCCATACAGGCATCCCAAAAGGCTTAAAGATGAGATAGAGAAAACCATCAAGGAGCTTCTCGCAATGGGACACATCAGACCTAGTAAGTCTCCTTTTGCTTCCTCAGTAGTTTTGGTTAAGAAGAAAGATGGTTCGTTACGGATGTGTATAGATTACAGGATGCTGAATAAGAAAACCATTAAGAATAGATATCCCATTCCACGGATTGATGAACTAATAGATGAACTGCATGGGGCATGCTACTTTAGTAAGATTGATTTGAGATCAGGTTACCACCAGATTAGAGTCAGAGAACAGGACATTGAGAAGACGGCATTCAGGTGCCACTGTGGGCATTTTGAGTTTGTAGTGATGCCATTTGGATTGACCAATGCACCAGCTACTTTCCAGTCTACCATGAATAAGGTCTTCCATCATCAGCTGAGAAAATTCGTGTTGGTATTCTTTGATGATATCTTGGTATACAGTCGAACATGGCAGGAGCACATGGCGCATCTAGAAACAGTATTGAAGACTTTGCAAGAAGAATCCTTGTATGCCAAAGAATCCAAATGCGATTTGGGAATGACTGAGTTGTTATACTTAGGTCATATTATCAGCCGAGAAGGTGTACGGATGGATCCTGATAAAGTTCGTGCTATTGTAGAGTGGCCTACTCCTGAGAACCTAACTCAGTTAAGGGGATTCCTTGGATTATGTGGATTCTACCGCAGATTTGTTTGCGGATATTCACGACACGCGGCTCCTATAACCGATTTGCTTAAGAGGGGAGCTTTCGTTTGGTCAGCAAAGGCACAGGCTTGTTTTGACAGGTTCAAGGAGATCATGACTTCGTGTCCGGTACTAGCGTTGCCTGATTTCTCGAAACCATTTGAACTCCAGTGTGATGCCTCAGGAGATGGTATTGGGGCTGTTCTAATGCAGGATAAACACCCAATTGCATATGAAAGCAGGAAACTTCGTGGGCCCGAGAGATCATTCAGCATTTACGACAAGGAGATGTTAGCTATCATGCATGCACTAGCTAAGTTCAGACAGTACTTAGTAGGTGGCAAATTCTGCATAAAAACTGACCACAACAGTTTAAGGCATTTCCTCGGGCAAAGGGATCTCAATGATAGGCAGCAGAAATGGGTCAGTAAGTTACAGGCATATGACTTCGATATATCTTATGTTAAGGGCACACAGAATGTGGTAGCAGATGCCTTGTCACGCAGGCCACATCTTAGTTCAATGATTGAAATCTCTGAGGATTGGAAGCATCTAATTATTGCAGAATATGCCCGAGATTCATGGGCATCAAGGATAGTTGATGGGACCCTTGTTGATACCAGGTACACACTTGTGGATGAATTGATTATTTACAAGAGCAGGATATTTTTAGTCCCAGGATCGAAGGTGAAACAGTTCATTATGCGAGCTCTTCATGATTCACCTATAGCTGGTCACCCCGGATACTTTAAAACATATAGACAGGTGCGAGAACGGTTTACATGGAAGGGACTTAAGAAGGATGTTTTGCAGTATGTTCGTGAGTGTTCCGTTTGCCAACAGAATAAACAGGAGCACACCTTTCCAGCAGGGCTTCTACAGCCACTTCCCATTCCGTGTCAGAAATGGGAATGCATATCCATGGATTTCATTACTGGGTTGCCCAAGGCTCAAGGACGTGATTGCATTTATGTGGTGGTGGATAGGCTAACAAAATATGCTCATTTCTTTCCCATCACCACTACTTATACTGCAGTACAGGTAGCCGAAGTATTCTTCAAGGAGGTTTTCAGGTTACATGGGATACCCCGCAGTATTTATCAGTGACAGGGATAGTAGATTCTTGAGTCATTTCTGGCAAGAGGTGTTTCGATTATGCGGCACTGAGCTCACACCCAGTACTAGTTATCACCCGCAAACTGATGGTCAGACGGAGATAGTAAACAAATGGGTGGAAGGCTACTTGAGGAATTACGTAGCCGATCAGCAAAAGGCTTGGGTAAGATGGATTTATTTATGTGAATATTGCTATAACACCACTTTCCACATGTCTATCCAAATGACACCTTTTCGAGCATTATACGGCTATGATACACCCAGTTTCATTGACTTATTGATGAGTGATGTTCGGGTTCCACGTGCTGGGGAATTACTGCAAGAAAGTAAAGATATCATTAGCTCTCTATGTGATAACATCGCTCGAGCACAGAATCAGTATAAGCAATATGCAGATCAAAAGAGGACGGAGAGAAGCTTTGAGGTGGGCGACATGGTTTACTTAATGCTCCAACCGTTCCGACAATCTACTCTCAAAAAGAGTGGGTCAGAGAAGCTTAAACCCAGGTATTATGGACCATTCAGGATCAGTAGGCGAATAGGGGAAATTGGCTTATGAACTTGAGCTTCCAGCAGACAGCAAAGTATATAATGTGTTTCATGTATCACGTCTCAAAAAGGCATTGGGACAGAATGTGATACCTTCTGCAGTCTTGCCACCTTTGGATGATGAAGGGAAATTGATCATGGTACCGGAATTCATTTTAGAAAGCAGAGAAAAACAGCTTCGCCGAAGAGTAATCCGAGAATATTTGGTTAAATGGAAGAATCTACCAGTCGAAGATGCTACTTGGGAGAATGAGACCATTTTGCAGCATCCAGCTCTGAGATTGCTTGAGGGCAAGCAATATCCGGAAGGGCGGACTGTCATGTCCCTCTCTTAGCAACGTAATTATAACAGGGGATTTGCCTATCATTGACTCTCGTAGGCAAATAATTATGTGAAGAGGGTCGATTTTGTCTTCCAATTAAGAAAGCGGGGCCTACTCATTCGAATATTAAATAAAGGTTGTATTCTAACTTTATAAAATTAATTATTTAATTTTATAAAGTTAATATTTGTAGTGCAAGATGATTCCGGATGATTTCCAGAAACTTCCCGGCAAAGAGATAAATAAAGGACATAGGGCTCCCTTTGAGGCAAGCGATTTTGTGGATTGGTTTCTAATTATCGGTTGGAGCAATTTGTAGTTTCGGTCTGCAAATTCCCAGAGGTCTCTGAGAACGAAAACTCTCATAGATCTGCATAACTGAGGAGGTGGGATATCTTCCGAAGGGTTGCACATTGGAGGTGGTTTTCAGCCATTTCATGTTGAGATTATTTGCATATTCAGATGATTGGAAGGAGGACGTCTGAATCAGGAAACCCCCATTCAGCCAATAACAGTAGTCTAAGTTTTTGTGAGCCGTGATTTGTGTTACCGCCTGAATGCCTTGTTCCAAGAAGTAAATCAAGGGGTCTACACAAACAGTAAATCGCATCAAGGGCAGATTTATTACCCACTTGGGTCGTTCGATTCAAAGAGTGAGATCGCATTAGGCAGAGGCGCTTTCCCTTGGATCGGATCAGTCAACGTTATCATTGAGCGCGATTCAGGACTCCTCACCAAGCAGACTGCCGCCAAGTCACGGGAACATCAAGGACGCGAAAGGATGGGCTGGCCGCCGCTCAAATAACTGCGATCTGCGGCTTCAAGTGTTTGGAACGAACCTGTAAAAGAATCCAGCGGGTAGACACTGGTCTCTCGGGTTTCATGTGAAACAGGCACATCCACAATGTTAACAGTAGCTGCGGCAGAGAGGATCCGGTGATCCAACAAGACAAGACTTGCACTCTGCCCTTCCATGAAATGATTCGGCAGAGTTGCAGCATAACATACCTTCCAAATGGTGATTGCTCGGAATAAAACCAGCGTTGTCCAATAGTAAGGTCCCCTCTGTGCTCAATTGTAAATTCATTCAGGCTTTGTTATTTTCTCATTTGACTGTTAATTAAATGAGGCTAGATCTCTTGCCAATTTGCCATTGCATATAGATTTGGTTTTGTTTCCTGTATTTAATAGTTACTCTTCAATATTGTTGCTTCGGTGGCTCTTTTTGAAAGGGGTCAACTTAATAGCATCTAAATTTGAATACAACCTGCCTGACAAGGGCTATTTCATTTTCCTTCCCAGCTATTTATGTTTACATTAATAATAAAAACAGTTTTCACCACAAATGAGTCTTGAAAATTCACACAGACTCTCAATGTTTTAAAGGCACAGCTCCCTTCGACAATGATTTATCAATATACTCTTATTGTTAATGAATTATAGCATTTGCTCTTTTAACCTGAAAGAACTTAAGGAAAGCAAAAGCATTCTCTCATAACCACAAAAGAATGTGCAGATTCAACATTTGATATTTGATACATGCCACATGACACATATTTAAAGATTTCATATTTATGATCAGGCTCACCAAACTGAATAAAAGAAAATTGTAACTCCAACACAGTTAATGAAACAACATCAGTGCAAGAATGAATTTCATATGAAACTACCATCAAGCAAGATAATCACACGATTACCAAAGAGATGCCCAGGAAATAGCCATATGATTTAATTCTATTATCATCAGCTTGCTGTCTTCAAACAAAAGGAAACAGTGGCTAACTTAATTAAAATAACAAACTATCTAAATCCAAAGAGCCGACCCTTCAGATTGATTAAAACAAAGTATATATAGCCACACAGGGCTTTCCGAATCAGTTTCAAAACTAACTCCCAAGGAGTTACTAATTGTTTAAACAGAACCGAGTTTTTAAAGCAAAAGCTAAAGAAAACAAGAAATTAAGGCACGTGGCCCCTCGATTGTCTCTTAAGCTCTAGTTGTGTCATGGCCATAGGCATGTGGATCCTGGGAGTTAGAGAAACCACCACCGTTTTCTTTCCAGGCCTTATGTGCTGCAAGGAAACTGATCAGTTCCTGGTGCTGCGGGACGCCAAGCTTCTCCAGTCAAAGCTTCCACATCTTCATGATCTTGCAGATATGATCGAGCTTCTTATCCTATACTTCTAAATGATCTATGCAGATGATCATCATGAAATCTGCCCTGGCAACGATGGTTGAGTCTTTAACAGAGACCTCACTCGTTTCCTTCAACAATTTCACTTTGGACAAAAAGGCCATTTCCACTTCTTTCTGGAGTTTCTCGTTTCGATCCTCATTATCCATGATTTTAACATCAACGCACCTAATGTCAGCTGGTAGGATTTCCTTTAGACACCCCACTTCTTTCAGCAGTTCAGAGTCCAATCCTTGTTCAATCTCTATATTCCTCCTTTCTAGGTTAGCTTTGGTGATCGACAGAAAATCTGCATTGAATTTAGCCTTTGAATTTTCAGTCAGGAACCTGTCTATTCCATATTCTTGAACCTCTAAAATGTGAATGACATATTCATCCCACATAATTTTCTCATCTTCCCAGGCATTCATTTCTGATTCCAGAGTGGTCACCAATTTGTCAGCTCTTGCATTAGTATTAGTAAAGTGGGAGAAATAATTGGTTGCCTGGGCATGAATTGCGTTCAACCACTCACCATAGGCTTGAGAGATAGAACGTTCTCTCTTGACTTGTTCAATAAAACTTATATTAAGAGGAGAAGCAACAACAATGACAAAAATAGTGGTAGGCAGAGCTTCTGTATTTGGGTTTTGAATTTCATGAATATATTCTGCCATCTTCCGCAAAGACTGTTTTAGTTCTTGTTTATCCCTCAGATCCTTCTATATGCGGTGAGAAATCCTTGAGTTTCCAGCAGTCCATATTTTCATATCTATCGCCCAAGAAGCAAGACCAAGGATTGTTTTCTTTGTTGTGTAATCTTGGGGAAGCACATCATCTATACCTTTGTTAGCCATTGGTTTCATCACTTCAGCTATCCACTGTCCTATATTCTCATCAATATTTAGTGTAGTCTCAATCTTTGCTTTCTTAGCTTTGGGAGTCTTTCCAAGACATTTTCTTACCATGTCACCTACCAGAAGATTTGCTAGAACTATACTCCTTTTCTTGCTTCGTCGACAAATCAAAGCAATTAGGAATGGAGGGATTTTTCTTAGGAGGAGGGGTTTGCAGAACAGGGGATGAACTAAGCACCATTGAACTTAAAGTATTGACTCCCTCTATTACTTGTTGATTCCCTTGCTCCATTTCACCATTTAGGATTTCAACAGAAGGTCCCTCTCTTAAGTTAAGCTTGATTGTAATTGACTTATCACAAGTATCTTTCAAACTCCTTGATTGTTCGTGCTTCTTCCTGCTATGAGAGTGAGTCCACTTGACATAAGGAGGAAGTTGAACTAAACCTTGAACAAGGAGTTCAAGTTCAACTTTCGACTTTAGTTTTCCTTTAGTGGGAGAGAGAACAACTTCATTAGTATTAAGAACAACTATGGGCAAACTAGGGCTAGCATGAACTTGTCGAACACTACGAGTCGCTGATTTTGACTGTCTTTTGCTTAAGAGTCATTGTTCTGTTTTGGTCAGGATAGGCAAGGTTCTTGCATTCAAGTCATCTTCTTCTGGTATGGCCCAGTCAATTTCCAACAACAGGTAAGCCTCCACTTGTTCAATATAAGTTGGGTCGATAGTTTCTTCATTTTCTTCTTCGACTACTCCAAAGGTATCTAGCGAGAGACCAAAATATTTGATCTGAGGTAGTGATAATCTAGGCCATAACCTTCTTCTCACTTCAAAATCATCTTGATAGTTAACCCAGAAATCTTCTAGATGGGGAACATGGAGAGTAGATGAACCTAGCTCAGAATCTCTTAGGGCAAATTCTTGGCTGTCAAAGTTAGGTCTAGCAGAATAGGTTAATAGTCTCATAGATTTAATTTCAGCCTTAAGCTTCAGAGCATCATGAATTACCTTGCATTTGTAATGCCCAAGTTCAACAGGGAATGTGTAGCCAGAGCCTTTCCGAGTTTTACAACACTTTTCTACCTCAGCCAGTTGTCTACATATTTCAATTAATGCAAAATGATCCAGGCCGTTCAAGGCAATCTTAGGGGTTTTCCTCCATATCCTCCGACTCTCAAGTAGGTGAACTTTGGGAACTTAGTAAAGAAACTGCCATAAATGTCAATCAATTGAGTGACTTTCTCTATTATCATTGTGTTCTCTTTTCCTTGAAGCTCGAACACCAGTTTGGCCAAGAAGGCATCTTGAACTATTTTGAAACCTTTGGGCTTCTTACTCTTTTCCAAGAGGGGATAGTATTCATAAATCAACATGCTTTAATTCTAGTCTAAGTGTGGTAAACCCTTCCATTCTCTGCCACAAGCTAGAATATTAAACAAATAGGAAGACATAAAAACCAGAAATTCCAGATTCTTGAGAAAGTTCTTCTTGAAGCCTAGTTGCTATGATATCCACCTAGTCAATAAATCTATCTTCTCCCAAGATTGTTTGAATGAAAAAGTACATCCAGTTCTCCCAATGGAAGGCGTGTGAGTTCCTTTTCACTTTATTCAGCAGTGTAATGACATCTTTAATCTCAGGAATCATATGCTATTTGGTTAATGGATGCGGAAGGTGGGAACCTCCTCTCTTAGATTTGAAAAGCCAACCTTTAGGAATTGTAATATTAAATTTAGTGATATCTGTAGAGAATTGTGTATAGGAAGAGCTGATAGTCCAATCCTCATAGACCTTGTGCGGAGGAATCCTCAACGCATCCATTATAACAGTTCGGTTAACATATACTAGGACCTCACCATTAAAGGCACAAATACATTTTTCAGCTGCGTCATACCTATCTCTACATGCTAGGACCAACTTAGTGCAAGGAAAAGCTTCATAGGAAGTAGACGCTTGTAACAACCCACTCTCTGAAACCTTTTGGGATATAGAACCGGGCTTTGGGTTTGAAAGTCTGCTTAATAACTTACCCATGTCTTCTTTTGCAAGGAATGTGTCCTCAATATTAGCCAAGACACTACTTATGACAGACTCCTTATCAGGTAACTTAGGACAAAATGCAGCCATGGCAGGAAAGGTTACCAGAATAGAACAAGACGGAAAGAATTCACAGCCCTTAAAATAATGTAGGAAAAGAAATAACACTTGATAATGAAGGGCGAGAAACTCACCGTGCCGGGTGCATGCAAGCTTTTCTGGAAGAGATGTTTAAGCTACCTTCGTGTATCTCCAAACAAAACTAGAGAAATCTTTACTTAAAACAACAATGGCAAAAGGAATGAAAGCGAGGTAACTTCTTTTAAGACATAAGACCTGGACCAAAAGCATGTGAATGGCTGATAAGATCGGTGACGGGATTGGTACTTTCCTTCATTAAAAGCTCATTCGGACTTCGCATGTACTGAAACATGCCTTGCCATCATTACCATTAACTCCCAAGTAATATGTATCTTTCCCGTAGATCTTGATAAAGAAGAGTTACTTTTCGTTCCGCCACTTGCTTGGACACATGTCACTGATGATATAAGCCTTTCTGACCAAGCGAACATGAACCATTGAACTACAAGAACAATTCAAGATTCAAGTTCAAAAGTCAAGAAATGCTGGAAACTATGCTCTTAAGACAACACAATTCAGAAACACGGGTGAACCTATGAACTTTGAACAAGAAAGTTCATCGTTCAACTTCAACAAGAAGCAAACGTATCTGTGAGAGCAAATGACTCTTCAACTTGAACTGAGTCGATAGAGGAAGACTCATGAACTTATGAACATTGAACCTTTAAAAAAGTGCTCAATGTTCATGTTCAAGGTTTTGTTCGACCGAAAACATGAAATCAAAGAGCATTGAACTGACAAGCGTTTAAACTAAAGATTTCAATCAGAGACCTTTTCCTTAGAAACAAGCTTTAAACTCCCATGATCATGAATATACAAAGGTGAACCATACATGGGTAACACGATGAAACTTTCCATTGGGTATGATAATTTGATGCGATGAAACATGAAAATGGTAAAGTGCATAAAACTGGCAAGATAAAACACCAGAACAAGTACGATGAAATGCTTCCATCGTATGATGAAATCCTTCATTGTACATTGAAACTCATAACTGAGTACGATGAAATGCATTTATTGTATGACAAAATGCTTCATCATACGATAAATGCACAAGTTGAGGAAGTAAGCACTCGATCACACCTAAATAAATCTACGTCAGTTATACATCTAACTGTTGGCAATTTGGCTAAGGTAGATATTGAATGCTGTCATTTATCGCAACATATCTTCAGTATGAAGAAGGTAGACCTTGAAGATCAAGTTATGGCATTCATACTTAGAAAATTGTCTAAGTATTAGTTAGCTTATTTGGTAGAACAAATACAATTTTGATATGCGCAATTGACAGAGACACTTTTGGCATGTGCGTAGTTAGGTACGGAAAGGACAGAGTGTCAGGATAACATATGCGAGTGCGCAAGTTAGTATAGACAATACAAAATAAGTTATGGATAAAATACCACTCACATGAGAGAATAGGCAGAACAGAGCATGACAGGAAAGATATAATTACAGATTAAGGAATTATTTTGTTTACAAAATAATTACTTAATTAATTAGGGAAGACATCCTAGATGTTAACCCTAAGTCAGCGAGTTATAATAATATATTTTGTAAAGCATGTGAAAGCTTGAAGGCCGTTTAGACAGTATTTTGTAAATTGTAAAGGTATATAAGAAGATACAAATATGCTTAGTTATGGGTGTTTAAAAGGAAGACTATGTGAACTATATGTGATGCGAATTTTGATGTATGGTTAGAAGAATGCGAATTTTGTGAAGAGCAGCTAGAGCTATATTAGATATTGAAGATATCATCAACAAGCAAAAAGGTTTTTGTATCTATCTTTTTGTAACAATGAACTATATTGTATATTGCATGTTTGGGTAGTGGGCTCATCTTGCATACATTTGTAATTTGTAATAACAACTCCTAACAGGGTTGAGGCTTCTAACAAGGCCTAAGTCCTCTAACAAGGACCGAGACACTATACACATGTAATAGACTCCTAACAAGGTCAATATCTTTAACTAGATACTTTTGATTAGTGGATCATTTTGAGGGTGCCATCTCCATCGGGGTTTTCCCTTGGCCAGGGTTTCCCTAGTTAACAAAATATGGTGTTATGTTTTCTCTTGTTGCATGGTTATGTTTACTGTTCAACATAATTAGTTTGCTTTCATATGCAAGTTATAAGGTAATTAATAATATTTAGTTTTGGGCTAAAGTTTGTAGAATACTTGATTCAACCTACCCTATTTCTAACACTAACACATCTAGCTAACAAGATATATAGTCAGTTTGATAGAAGAGAGAATTTGCACCAAGAATGCAAGTACAAATAGAAGTCAAGAAGACAAGAGAAGGAGATAAATCAATATAATCCTGCATTTGGAAGATAGTCATCCCTGTTCTCTGATCCCCAACAATGGTTAACGTAGTGACGCTGCCCAACCACGTGGAACCCATAGGTCCACTCCGTCATGCTTATGGAACTAATAACTTGACCACAGTCACCAAAGAGATTGTAATGTCCCCTTTATATTCACTTGACCTATTATCATAATAATTGTCATTTAGGGACATTTGTGTTATGGAATCATTAAATATATTGTCAATTTGAGTTATAATCAGTTGAGTTTATTTAATTTCATTTCTTATTCAAAAATCCTGTTACTTTCTCTTGTACTAAGGTCATTCATAGATGGTAGATTTACTGTGCAAAAAACACGTGAAACATACTACATGCAGCATCCCTCAAGGCCTAACCCTAATATTGGGATAATTTGCCATGTGCCCGAAATTACTTTGACTTTACTTTCCCCAAGCTCCCTATCTTACAATACCCTAGTACGGAGCAAAGGATGGAATTTCTATGTTTAAACAATATAGTTTTAGATTCAATAATAAGATAGAAGTGATCATTAATCCTGCTATTACTTTATTTATAATCACTCTTTAGAAGTCATTTTATGTTAACCATTAATTATACTAGTATTGGGGAATCCCCTACATAATTTTTCATCACCATATTAAATATGGGTCATATGAGAAATTATGGTTATTTGTTTAATTAGAACTATAAATGTAAATTCTCCTACACTTAGCAATGTGACCACCATATCAATGGCGGTACATAGATGTGGTCCCTACCTCTTTTCTGTGGTATCCACTTAGAGTGCTTACAAATAGTTTGAATGTGATTTACGTTTCCTCCCTTGGACCATGGGTTCCGTTCGTACTTCGTTGGCACCATGTGAGGTTTATCCACCTTTTTTTGTTCTCTTCTTTCCACGTGAGTGGGTTTCCATTTTCAAAGCTCCATGTCCACATGTGTTGTCCGATGCCTTAATATGCTTATCATATTGGCTATATATATGCACCTACGTGCCTTTGTAATATGGGTCGCATCCCATTCGAACATTGAGTTTAGTTTATTTATTATTACTAGTATTAGTAATTCATTACCAAAAGTTTAGTAAAATAAATTTGATTTATTATTTGATTATTTGTGATTTGTATTCATTAATAATTACTTATTATTTATGTGTAAGTATAAGTAATTGTTTATCATGCGATAATTGGTAATTTAGTAATTATTTAATATATTAATTATGATGTCAAGAGTTATTCTTTAATTAGTTATTTACATTGTCGATCTCATACTAATTGATTACATTGATGCACATTTTCATAAATGTATTCTTTTGAGTAATTTAATTTAATAATTTGTTCGTATGTATACAAATCACATGGTATCCATAATAGTAATTAAACAAGTGTACATGCACTAGTATTTCAATTATGGGTTCGTGACAGTCTACCCTTCCTAAATTTGCTTGTCCTCTAGCAAATTTCGGATGAGAAATGATCTCTTCATCTTCATGTCTTATTTTCTTACTTGCATGTTCCTCTTCCTCTTCATCATGGGTGACCTCTATGTTTTGAACTCTACTTCTTCTTGAACATTTGTGTCGAGGCATCCATTCTTCATGGCAACTACGACATGAATTTTTTCTTTTGTTAGAAATGTGGCCTTGCCCCCATGGTTCTTTAAATTTGAAGCATAGGTTCTTTCTTTTTAATTCCTCAATTGAATTTTCTTTAAGGTGAGGATTCTCTTTTGTGAAGGTTCTAGAATGATCATTTGATCCTTTGTTATTTGATTTTTCCACATTCAATGCTATTTCAATTGCATCATCCAAAGTAGTTGGCTTGAAGGCTGAGACTAATACTTTTAGTGAATCTTTAAACCCTTGTACAAATAGGTAGGCTATTCTTTCTTCATTGACCCCATCTACTCCTGTAGATATATTCTAAAATCTTTCAATGTATTCATCTACTAATCCTGCTTGTCTTTGTTAACTCTTTGAAATCACTTTGGGGATGTTTAGGATCAAATTCTTTAATCAATTTCTATGAGAACACTTCAGAGGAAGTGATGTTTTTACACCCTTGAGTACGGACACCATAGTGCCACCAACTGTGCGCTGCTCTCAAGGTGCAAAATGACAAATTGGATTGCATCCTCTTCTGTCATGAGATTGTGATTTAGGAATGTGTTTAATTTTTCCAACCATTCTTGTGCTGTGATTCTGCCAGATCCATCGAAGTTGGAATAGTGACTTTCTTAGCTTTTTGCGCAAGGGTTTTAATAGGTAGTTCTTTCTCGCTTCTAGGAGTTGCTAATCTTTCAGCTTCATAGTATTCTCTAGAAGATACAATCCTTGTTTTAGGATTTAATTTTGAGTAAGCTTCTGCTAGTTCCTCAATGCTACGAGGGAAGTGATTTGTTTCTGCTTCTATTATAATGTTTTGACGAAGTAGGAAAGAGGGTTTCTTAACTTGAGGGGTATTTGATCAACTGCTATTTTCTGAGTGATTTGTACTTACATCCTTTCCTCTAGAATTTTGAAGGTTATTTATGGAGTTATTCACATGTTTCAATTCCCTCATGAACTCTAGGGCTCTTTCATTTTGCTCCATTAATGTTTTAGATGTCATTGCCATGAATGTCCTTAGTTCGTTGGTTATTTGTTCACCCATGGAATTTTTTTGTGTTTGTTTCTTTTTTCCTCTTTCTAAAGCTCTTTGGTCTCCTTGAATAGCTTGCATCAACTATCCTTCATAGTTTTGCATGAGTCTTGCTCTGATACCACTTGTAATGACCCCTTTTTATTCACTTGACCTATTATCATAATAATTGTCAATTAGGGATATTTTTGCTATGGAATCATTAAATATATTATTAATTTGAGTTATAATCGATTGAATTTATTTAATTTCATTTCTTATGCAAATCCCATTACTTTCTTTGATACTAAGGTCATTTGTAGATGGTAGATTTTTTGTGCGAAAATCACGTAAAATAGACTACATGCAGCGTCCTTCAAGGCCTAACCCTAATATTGGAAAAATCTGCCATGTGCCCGAAATTACTCCACCTTTACTTTCCACAAACTCCCTATCTCACAATACCTTAGTACAGAGCAAAGGATGGAATTTCTATGTTTAAACAGTATAGTTTTAGATTCAATAAGAAGATAGAAGGGATCATTAATCTCGCTATTACTTTATTTATAAGCACTCTTTAGAAGTCGTTTTATGTTAACCATTATTTATAATCACATTGGGGAATCCCCGATATAATTATTCACCACCATATTAAATATGGGTCATATGTAAAATTATGGTTATCTATTTAATTAGAATTAGAAATGTAAATTCCCCTACACTTAGCAATGTGACATCACCATATCAATGTTGGTACAATAGATGTGGTCCCTACCTCTTTTCCATGGTATCCACTTAGAGTGCTTAACAATAGTTTGAATGTGATTTACTTTTCCTCCCTTTGACTATGGGTCCCATCCGTACTCTGCTGGTGCCACATGAGGTTTATCCACCTTTTTTTGTTCATTTCTTTCCACGCGAGTGGGTTTCGTTTTTCAAAGCTCCACGTCCACATGTGTTGTCTGATGCCTTAATGTGCTTATTGTATTGGCTATATATATGCACCTACGTGCCTTTGTAATATGGGTCGCATCCCATTCAAACATTGAGTTTAGTTTATTTATAATTACTAGTATTAGTAATTCATTACCAAAAGTTTAGTAAAATAAAATTGATTTATTATTGATTATTTGTGATTAATATTCATTAGTAACGACTTATTATTTGTGTAGTTATAAGTAATTGTTTATCATGTGACTATTGGTAATTTAGTAATTATTTTAATATATTAATTATGATGTCAAGACTTATTCTTTAATTAGTTATTTACATTGTCGATCTCATACTAATTGATTATATTGATGCACATTTTCATAAATGTATTCTTTTGAGTAATTTATTTAAACAATATGTTCGTATGTATATAAATTACATGGTATTTGTTGATGCATGTTTTATGACTCACCAAACAGTAGAACAAAATACTGAGATATCTTATCCTCTCTTGAACAAAGTCTTGTCTATGCTAAGATCATACGATGACTCCAAGGTTCCTTCAATGTCGAGTCTTGACTATGGATAAGCCCGACGGTTGATGTGATTTGCTGATGATTACAAGGGGCCTTAAGTGTGTTTACTCAAATTCTTTTCAAGCCATACTAGATGTGGGAGCTATCTAAAGGTTTTGATAAAGTATTCTTTGGGTTTTCACGAAATATGTGGAAATGGAATGGGATAGGGTTTAAAGATTCTAATCTATTCCTAAGGGAAAGGATGACAGCAAATAGTATTTTGGTGGACAAACTCCTTAATTTACCGAGCTCCGCTTTGCCAAGTTATACTACAACTATGCGTGAATTGGTGCAATTTTCAAGGGTTATGCAAAATATTTTCATACCACCACATACACCATCATAAAGAATAATGCCACTTTATAATTTGTTTAGATTGAACTTCCATCGCCATTTTCTTGTATTTTTTAATTTGAACTCTGATTATTGAACTTTGAATGTCTGGGATTGGATCACTTAGTATTTGGATGTCTTTGATGCTGGAACTAGAATTTGGGACTTGAGCATCTTTTGTGAATTTTTAGGACTGGAGCTTTCTTCTCCTGCAAAATAAAAATAAGCAATATAAGAATCATGCAAAAAATTCAAAATGAAACATATAGACCAATTACATATTCTTTGTCTCTTTAGAAAGATATTTAGCCAAATTTTATCCACTCCTTGCAATTTACTCCATGAATGAGAAATTTTCCAAAACTTAGCAATTTTCATTTTTCCACGAAGGAGAAATTTCCAACACTCAGCCATTTTTTCTTCCATGAGGGAGATATTTCCAACACTCAGCCATTTTTTCTTTCATGAAAGAGGAATTTCCAACACTAAGCCATTTTTTCTTTCATGAGGGAGGAATTTCCAACACTCAGCCATTTTTTCTTCCATGAAGGAGGAATTTTCCAAAGCCATTTTTTCTTTCATGAGGGAGGAATTTCCAACACTCAGCCATTTTTTCTTCCATGAAGGAGGAATTTTCCAACACAGCCATTTTTCTTCCATGAAGGAGGAATTTCCAACATTTAGCCATTTTTTCTTCCATGAAGGAGAAATTTTTCAACACTTACTCATTTTTTCTTCCATGGAGGAGAAATTTTTAAACATAGCCGTTTTTTCTTCCATGAAGGAGAAAATTTCCAACACTTAGCCATTTTGCCATTTTTTCCAAGATTTCCAATTTTCTTTTTGGAGGAAATGTTGTGTGGTCATGGATATTGTCCATAATGGAAGAATTCTACAGCAACCATTTTTCTCCAAGGTGAGATTTTTTGAATGATCATGGATTTTGTCCATGATGGAAGAATTCCGCGACAACCATTTTTCTCCAAGGAGAGATTTTTGAGTGATCATGGATTTTGTCCATGATGGAAGAATTCCACAACAACCATTTTTCTCCAAGGCGGGATTTTTTGAGTGATCATGGATTTTTTCCATGATGGAAGAATTCCATGACAACCATTTTTCCTAATGTTTTTATGCCTTTCCACTTCTGGATATTTCAAGGGTGATTCCAGACTTAACCATTTTTTGATTGACCATCTTGCTTGCTCATTCTTTTGGATATAGAAACAAATACCCTTTTGGCTCTTTATCAACCAAAGCTCACTTGTTACCAAAATAGACCTGCCAAAAATAGATTTTCTAAAAATATTAAGTTGTCCCAAAGTCAATATAAGGTCAAACCGAGAGGTAGTGAAATTTATTAAAAATAGACTTACCAAAAATAGACTTTCTAAAAGTAGTAAGTTGTTCCGAAGTCAAAATAAGGTCAATCTGGGAGTAAGTGAAATTTACTATAAATACACTTACTAAAAATAGACAAGCTAAAAAGAGTATGTCAAGACATTCAATTCTTAAACAAGTAAACAGTTTCCATTATGGGATACACATGGACAACACTTTCCAAACTTGGTCAATTTTACCAATTCTCATTTGAAAGAGGGGACCTTAGAAGGCCTAGCCCAAGACTACCAAGAACTAAAGCCAAAAGGACAAGACCAAGTGTACATGCACTGGTATTTCAATTATGGGTTCATGACAAAGATAAATATCCAAGACTTACATACACACCAAATAGTGCATAACACAAGTACACAATGATCATGAATGCAATGCAGTAGATCAGGTCACTAGTTAGAACACTCTATATGATAACTATGTAGGGACTCTAGTAGAGTGCTTGGCTCATATTAGCCCAAGCTGTATATGGGTATAGTAACTCAATTCCTTCAAGAGGCTTCATACCAACTTTTTTTGAAGAATGGCTATTGGCTAGACACACCATCCTCATACTGGTTCCCTTAGGACACTCGATTATTGCCTAGATGGGTAGATCTCTTATCTTATATTAAGTTTTATTATCCCATGCATTTAATATTGGTCATCACTTTTTAGAACCTCCCCACATTACCTTGTCAAACACTTTTGGGCCGGGGTAAGCGTAGAAGCAATTCTCTCTCTCTCCCACTTCCCAACCACAAGAAAGGATTGCAGAGTTTTCTTGGTAGGATAAACTTTGTGAGAAGGTTCATCCCTGATCTTGCTTCTGTGGTGAAACCTCTCACAACCATGTTGAAGAAGAATATGATGTTCACTTGGACTAGGGAAGAGAAGGCCAGTTTTGAGGAGATCAAGAAATCAATTGCATCAGCTCCTACTCTTGTCAATCCCAACTTTGATAGAGATTTCATCCTTTACTCTCTTGGAGGAGAGACAAGTATATTAGCTATTCTAACACAGTTAAATACATTCCCTTCTCGTCATACAACAAGTCCCATAAGGCAATGCAAGTTTCCAACTCAATCCCCAAATGAACAAACACTCAATTGACCTAAATCTACAAGTTCGAGTCTTGCAAGATCTCGCCGTAGGCACACACACATGCTCATGGGTTGGTACAACCAACTCCACATGAAACAATGATAAACCTAATGCAAGAGTTGGATTTGAGAAATGCAATTAAAAGAACCAAGAATAGTTCAAAATCTTGTTCTCAGCCACTTCTCGGCAAGGCCAAAAAAAAAATCTTGACAAATATCGGAGATAAATCGGTAATTTCTCGAGAAAATATTGGGAATTTAAAAAATGACTTACATTTAATTTGAAATGCATTTATTTTTTTAAAATTCAATAAGGAGATGCATCTAATGAGTTAGTAAATGAGTAAAGAAACCAAACAAGCTGATCTAGTTATATATAAATGCAATAAATAACAATATTGCATCCTTATATAGAATGCTGATGGCTGACAGCGTCTCTAGAGAAAACTTAAAATAGGAAATTCTCTTTGTAAAAAGATAAGCAAATACGAATGTCAAGTACAATATGAAACTATTGTACATCTTCCTCTTCCCCTTCCTAGTAGCTTTAGTAAAAACTAATATCCATCAAGCAAATGATAGACACACTCACATCTGATTATTGAATGGATTCATTTTGCATTTTATTTCATGGAATAATCTTAGCTATATCATGCTCATTATTCATATAACTTCTTTTTAAAACAAAAATTATGTAAATTTAGTACAACAAATGAGGTTAAAAGCAAATGTAAAATGACAACAAAGAGGTTCATTACAAGAGTAGCTTTTACTCTATATAAAATATGGTGGCAAAGCAGTTCATAAGAATGTTAAGAACTTTTACTTTGTATTAAAGATGATAGAAAATAACTTCATAACACAATCACCCATGAGAAGTTTTCAAGTTACCATGAGAAGTTAGGGACTTCTTGCAGAGATATCTCTGTTTTCTTGCTGAGAATTTACGAACTTCTCAGGATCAACTCGTGAGAAAGCCTCAAGTTTTCTCGTTTTCCAAAACTTCTTGTGAGAAGATGAGTTCTTTGCCACTTCTCGACGATATTTTGATCTATGGAACCAAGTATGAAAATACACTTAATTGTGCATCTTGTCAGGAGTACGGATTTGTCAACGAATCCAAAAGTCACAAAGTGAAAAAATAGGATAAATGGAAACATGGAAGACAATCCATATCCATCATCCAAACTTATG
The DNA here is from genome assembly GCA_028749045.1 of Cupressus sempervirens. Lineage (NCBI taxonomy): Eukaryota > Viridiplantae > Streptophyta > Pinopsida > Cupressales > Cupressaceae > Cupressus > Cupressus sempervirens. The sequence goes on from CM053792.1 coordinate 624,036,643, forward strand.
CCACAAAATTCCTTCTTAAATCTGATAGGCACACAAATGAGGCACATGAAAAATGTCCAAAAACCAAACATTTCAAAATTTTATGAAATTGAAAACCCGCTTCTAAAATATACTCAAACTCCCAAAAATTCAATTATAATCCCATTTAGGGCATACACACAATATCCTATTGCATAGCATTACTAGAACTTTCATTTTGAAAACTGAATTCACATAAATAAACATACTTGATGAACCGGGCTATGGAATTGCATGAAAACAGATGGGAACACTAGGTCTTAACCTCCAATCATTTAGTGATCAAAAAAATGTGAAGAAACGAAATAAAAATATATAAACATGAGAGCCCTACCTCTCACCAAAAGCTTGAATTCAGGAAACACAAGAACAAAATGAAGAGGATTCCAAAGATGATGAAAATCTTAGCAATGAAGGATAATCTTGCTACGAATCCAATGAGCCTATCCTTGTGACGATTCGATGAGTCAATCTCCCACAATGAGCAAATCAATAAAATCCTCAAAAAAGGTTTTGGAGCAAATTTTCCAATTTCAATAAAGATGTTACTTATTAGAATACAATCTTTAAGAAATGGTGTAATTCAGTTACAATATATTTATCGGAGCAATAATTCTGATAAAGAAAAGAATAATTGCAATAATTGATATATTTATTGGTGTACCAACATTTTATGTTACCAAGAAACTCATGAAAGCTCGAAGTCTTTTCATGGCTTCTTATGAGATTTTGAGAACAAGAATGAAATAACTCAAATTCTCCAACACGTATTTCACCTTGCATTCACAAACAAGAAAACAAAACAGCTTGCCTGCAAGCTATTCCTTTGCTTGAGCGCCCTATGTTAATCTTAGACTTGATAAGCAGCTCAAAGTCTACAAGACCAAATCTGAAACTAAATTATAACTTTGAAAGCAATATGCACCTCAAAGTTTGCATTGAGTTCAAATCCTCTTGAATGAAAAGACAAAGCTCACAATCAATATCTAAAAAATGTCGTCACATAACACCTTGAATCAAGACAAAATTTGAAGGCAAGTTGCCTCTTTTATTAAAAGCAATTTAATTTACATCCAAGCTCAAAGTCCTAGAGTGCATATACAAAGTGGCGGAGTTTTCTTGTATTTCCAAAAGATAAAATTGCAAAGAACACCCTCCCTTATTTATAGGTGAGGGGCTGAGAGCAAAAAGTGGGAGAAACCTGGCTAATCAAGACTTAATCAACAACTAACTACCTACAGTTGACTTATCCAGCATTGCAAGTCCAAATGTCCCACAATGTGATTACATGTTATAACTTTGCAGATGATACTTGTTAAATTTTGTACCTGTGATAGAGATCTTTATCTCTCAAAATCTGGACGTTATTACCCTTATTGTCATTTGTTGGTCTGATTTTTCACTACGTAAAATCTTCCTAAAATTAGATGTAAAAAATTAGATAAGTTCTATATCCTGCTTCTTAGGGTTTGGTTTTCTGGTTTTGCAAATTTTTTAACCCTATGTGAAATCCCACTAAAATAAGTTTTGTGTCCCAAATAAACATGTTAGGTCTTGTGCTTTTTAAATGTTTATTTGGCGAGCAGTTGTTTTGAAATTGGAATATTCTTTCAGGATCTGCTTAGGTTTTCACTTTTTCGTTCCTTGTTCCCGAAGTTGTTTACACCGTCAGATCTTTGCAAGATCTATGGTGGTCGTTATGTTGCATAAAGAAAATACGAGGATCTTAGCCTATGCAACATAGAGACCACTGCAAAATAGAAGGACGGTGGCATAAAGTAGAAAGTGGGTGCTGGGTTTTTAATTGTTTAAAACTTTTCAATAGTACGGCTGATGTTAGAATTGTCAATACCGGAGAAGAGACCAATTGGAATATGTTACAATTTGTGTCACTAGGTTTTGATGTTTTTCGGTAGGTCGCTATGTCGTGACTGGAAAATACAAGAGCCCTGCCAGTAGCGATATAGCGCCTTGCCAGAAAATAAAAAGGTGAGATATTATGAAACGGATGGGCGCCGAAATGTTCCTTGTTGTTAAAATGGTTGTGTGACTTTATTTCCTTGTCAGAAGCATTGATTGTAGTAATAATGGCAGAAACGTGGAGATTTTTCTCGGTACCGGAATTTCAAAATCCTTAAGGTGGTCGCTATGTCGCGATCGAGAAATGAAGGAATCCTTCCAAGTAGCGATATAGCTCCTTGACGGAAAATGGGAATGCGACAACAATTCCAAAAGGTGGGTCCCAACTATTTCCTTCATCAGTAATAAGCCATGTAATTACCTTGACATGTTGGCATCATTTAAGAACGTGTGTGTTTTACGTGCCGAAATTTGCAAGAAATACGGGAGGTCGCTATGTTGTGATCGGAAAATCCTTGTTTTTTGCTGGTAGTGACATAGCGCCTTACCAAAAAAGATGAAACATGACGGAGCTCAGTTTTATGGTGATTATAGAAAGGATTAAAATAGTATATGATTTGCCAGCTTGTCAGAATATTTCCAAGTTACATATGACCTAGAAAAGCACTCAGCAAAGAGTAGATGAAGAATCATGACTGTTGGATTAAAGTTAATCAATGGTTGTCGCCAAGTCGCCATCAAAAGTTGCACATTGTTTATTTAATGCGAAATGGCAACTAAGGGAAAGAACGCATGGACCCACCACAGTTGAAGTAGAATAAATGCAGATTCCTCACTGTTAGATCAAGTTCACATCAATGGTGGGCGCTGCATCGCTATGAGGAGTTGCTCGTTTTTTAAGGGTAATGACATAGCGACCAAAGGAAGAAAAGGAGGGACACACCACAGTCATATTAAAACACTGATCAAATGCATATCGTCAGATTGAAGTGGAATCGACGACTGTCGTTATGTCGTATAGACAAATTGCTCACTTTTTATGCATGGTGATGTAGCGACTTGGCGACACGTGTCCTCAAGTGCTAGTGGGTCCAGTTGAAGCCGCTAGCAGTAAAAGAAAAGCTTATGTGGAGAAAGCTTACTAGATTGACTTCCAACTTGGCAAGTGGAAGACGAGTCATCCCTGGCTTTATTCTTGGATCGTTAGATTTTTGGAGATCGACGGCATATTTTTAAAATCCGAATGTGGTGCCACCTTGTTTGCCTTATAGTTTATTTATGAAGAATGAAGGCTCCTCGTGCGAACCAGTAACATAATATATTGTAGAAATCTTGCTATCTTTTCTTACGCAAACAAATCTTCAGGCTTCCAAAAGAATTCAAAGCTATTAAAAACTTGTGCTTGGGGTGATTAGGACGTGAAAGAATTTCCACTTGTTCGTAGAGTATTGTAGAATTGTAGAAAAGAGTAGCAGAGAATCAAGTCCCAATTCTCACTATTTACATTACATTTTTCTAGTTTTTTGCAAAGACGTTCACCATGCGTCCAAAGAAAGTTTTTTCCAGTGAAGAGGATTATTTGGCTAGAAATGTTCATGATGATCTTCTTGAATTATTGCTTGAATCCACAAATGAGACTGTCAAGGTGAAAAAGTTAAATCTCCCTAAACCCTAGACTCAAGATTGCTGAGGGGTTGTTTGATAAGGGAAATTGGGTTAGGGATGCTAACACTTCTCAAACTGGGCTTTCCCTTTTTTAAAAATGGTTTTCATAAAGGAAATTATTTGCCCCTCATGCAAACATCTAGAATTTTGACTTGGGAAAGCTAGTGCTCCCTAGTGTCTTCATGGATGCTGATTTATTAATGACTATTGCCAAAGGCTATGACCTAGCAATCAGGGTAGTAAGAAGAACAGATGGTGAATGTCTGATCATAGTAAGCCCTGAGGAAATTATGGAAGTGTTTGGTCTGGAGCCACTATCAGATTATCATACACCCATTGACCTACAAGGTCTAGAAAAAGAATATTTGTCTAAAAGGGATAAGATCAGGTAGGGTGCGCTGAGGGCACATATAGGCACAATTGGAAACTTGCCAGTGATTACAACCTCCTCTAAGGGACCTTTTGAAAAGAATACTTCACTTCCCGGGCTGTAGAAATATACATGACTCTGTGTAGGGTTTTTGATAAAGATGAACAAAATTTTATGCCTATAAGTTTCATGTATATGATAGCTTAGATTTCTTCTTTTGGTGTTGATGTTATTTTTGATTTCGCCTCCTACTTAGCAGAAGAAATCCATATAGGCGTGGTTGGAATTGCCAAAGGCAAGATTGAAAATTTTTTTGGTCATTATTCTTTGCTGATGCACATGTTTTTGTTCAAAGGAGCAACATATTTTGGTAAAGAAATGGATTTGAATGGAGAAAATGAGGGAGAGGCTCTGCCAATTCAGTTGTGGAGTGCAGACATGACTTGGGATGCAGAAAATGCTAGTTTTGTCAGGTTTGATAGGTATTTTGCCTCAAAGTTAAGGTGCCTCTTATTAAGTGACAATCCCAGAGTTCTTAAGACACTAGTAAATTTTATTAGACCCATGGATAACCCATATGGTTTGAAAGTATCTCATAACTAGGGAGACATTATACCATATTCTGTTTCTACTGTTATTAGAGTTTATGGTTTTCTAGGGACTCCTCATGTTTTGCTTTACCAAGTGCTGCTGAAAATAGGAATTGCTGAGGTGTTGTGGCAACTGGGAGGATTGGAAGAAACCTATCTGGTGAAAAGAAACAGAGGCTCAATTTTTCCCACTTGTACTGTAGCCCATCATTTTGTTATTACAAAAGGAGGCTGGTTATTTTTATACAAAATTTTAGATCAGTATAAGATGGTAGTGTCTCATGCCCGTTTTTGTGATGCAAAGGGTTTTTATAACCAACTTTTTAGAATAAGGGTTAAATTTGGTGCCATAGATCATGAACCATATTACCCTGAGGATGTAATTAGAAATGAGTTCTCCTTGCAGGAGCAAGAGACCAAGAAAGAAAAGTGGAGGGTTTTCTCAAGGGTTTTGGAATTTATTCATTGTTTTGACAAGAATTATAAGCCTCTTGGTAATGCAAAAACAGAGGTAGATAGAATCAATAAACTCATGATTACTTTTCCTGAGACAATGGAAGCCATGAATGAGAAAAAACAATTTCTTATTAATGCATATCCAGACAAGGCCAAAGAGGTTATGAAGAGATTGGCATTTACTCCCAATATGGGAACAGGACAATTGATTATCCAAAAAAGGTTAGGTTATAATGTGATACAGAATAAGAAGACCACTGTGGATAAAGGCAAACAAATAATGGCGTCCACTAGTGTTGTCTTGGAAGAAAGACCTGATGAACCTTCTCCTAAGAGGCAAAGAATAATGAAAGAACAAAGTCCTCACATAGAGGAGTATTCACCTACCCAATCCCCTTTGCAGATTGGAGAGGAGCAGCTCACTGGGGAGCAAGTTGAATAGCTAGGGTCCCAAGGGGGAGTTACTATAATCCAGGCAGAGTTGGATGAGGGAAACCCTCAAGAACCTCCTATGCCAAGCCTTGATTTGACAGTGGCAGATTATAGAGGAAGGGAATTGGACCCTGTAATAGAACAAGCCAGCCATGAATTTTTGTCTGATGACAGTTTTGTTAGAACAAGAGCCTTCTACCAATTTACATGGAGAGCAACTATGGGAAAATATGAGGAAAGGTGCAATAAGTTGAGGACTGAGCACCTAGAAATGGAGGAGTTAGCCATGCGGAATCAAGTGAAAGATGAAATGATGCAAGAATTCCAAAATATAACCCCTGAAGAGGGGAGACAAATGGTGAAAGCATCAAATATTCTATTGCTACCCTATTGGGATATAGCAGATGCCCTAGTTTTTAACTCTGTTTCAAATAAACTAAATTTACATGATCAAAATAAGAAAAAAATAAAAGGTGCCACCTTTAGTGAAAACCAGGCTGCCTTAGTTATTTGGTCATTGAGGAAAGGATCTTGGGCTATTTCATCACAGCCAGATGACACTGGTTTAATGGGAAGTATCATTGTAAAAAGAGTGGCAGATACTACCCATGTGGAGGCTGCACATTTGAATGTTGGAACGTCTCATTTAGCTTTGGCCAGTGCAGAACGAGATGAGCATGAAAAGCTGGAGTTACAGGCCAAATATGAGATAGTTTTGGAGGCCTATAATAAAGAAGTTCAGAAAAGGATTGAACTTGAAAATAAAGTGATGGGACGGTCTTCCAGGCCAAGGGTTACATACCCTCGCCCAGTAGTGGAGCCTTCTAAATCCACTCCTCTTATTGAAATGCTAGATACTCCACAAAGGCCACAATACTATACAACTGAAGATTTTGAAGAAGAGGAGCAAACTATGGGCACTGCATGTAGAGTTAAATGTGCAGTATGAAGACAAATTGAGGAAAGCTCTTATATATCTAGTTGATAAAATTGAATGGCCAATATTCTATGATCAGTTAACCAGGGTAATAAACATTTGGGAAGAGATAAAAGCAAGTGAAGAGACTTTGAAACCCATTGTCAATAAGTGGGATAAGAGGAGAAAAGAAATTACATTTTTATGTTATTCTGTCATAAGGTCTTCACATGACCAGATTGAAAAAACTTATGATGTTGCTAGCGATTTGTCAGAGTTTGATGACAAAAGAGTTGGGTTACAAAGAAGAATTGTAAGTTACTTGGATAAGTACAAAAGTGTAAAATTTGACTTATTCCCATGTGCTTTGGATAGAAAGAATAAATTGAAAAGTAAAGGTGAGTGAGCCAAGGAATTAGATGACCTATTTTGTTTGAGAATGAATAGAGTCATAAATGAAAAAGGACATGCATGGTGGGCAACCACTATAGAAGAAATGGTGAAAGTCCAATTATTCTTTGATTCTTTAAAACAAGATTTTGTTAACATTGGTAAAGAGGCTGAATATGTGATTAGAAAGCAAACGATATCCTATAGTTTAATTGGCCAGATGACACACTTTTTGACAAGTGGATGGTAGATATGGCTTTTGATAAGCAGTGGAGAGAAGCTGAAAGTGATGATGATGAGATACATGAAGATGAAGTATAGATCATTGATACACTCACACAAGATCAAAGCAAAGAAGAGGATAAAAGCGAGCAACCAATTTCAGTTGTAGGTTTAGAGGCCCAAAATGATGACATGGTAGAGGAAGACAATACAATAAAGGTAGTTTTATTAGTTCATGATGAAACCAGCAGAAATCTCAGAGTTGAGGTTGATCTGCAAATATTAGAACAGGACACAACATTAGCCAGTTTGATAGCTACATATTCTGAGGAATCAGAATAACATAGGAGCCAATCATGGAATCAGTACCAATTGGAGGTGTAACAGAAATGAGACCTACCAAAAGAATACTATGATGTATAAGTTTTTTGTTACACAAAATTTTGTCTTTTTGACAGCAGAATGTAAATATTTTTTGTCTTAAGGGATAACTGTCATTCTCTCTTAGCTTGAAGCTTGTTTCATCTCATAGTATATAAGTGAGATTCCAGGGCTAGAGAAAGGGTCCGAATGACTATCTTTTTAAGTCTTAACTAGGTCTGTTCGGTCCATTTTTAAAACACATACGTTATGATATTTTTCTCTGTAAATTTATGAGAATTGCATTAGTGTGACAGGATCAAAATGCTTGGTCTAGAGTTATTCTAAGTTTTATTCAATTGTATGCAAACTTTCCAAATGAAATCAATGCAAAGATGAACTGTCACCATAATTTTTCTGGCTGAATCTTGTCTCCATTTGTGTTATTTGGTTGCTCTGAAATTGTATGAGCAAGTCTTATTCAATTGAATAAAATTAAGTGAGATTGTATGTGAATTTGCTATTGCTTTTAATTCAAAGAATTAAGTAAATGCTTTAGTGAAATTGACAGGATTACCATGATAATAGAAGGGATGTCTGTAAGAATGAGTTTCAATCAGAATTGCTGATAATATTGATTGTAAAGCAATCGGTAAGATCTAGGAATTGAATAGACACTGGATCCCAATAGATTAGGCACTGATCTAATTATTTTGGTTTGTAGAAAGAAAGATCATGAAGAACCATCAAACTTAATTTCAAAATCCATTTTATTTTACTGTTGAAGATTATTAATGCTGGTCAGCACTCATTTGCATCTGATCTCTGAGTCTTAGTTAGCTACTATTGCCAGAAATATTTGTGAACCTAAGGAGATTTGTGACCAAATCTGCTTATAAGGAAATGTCCCCCATTTTTGAAATGTCATGAAATGAACGAATTATGTATATGTCAGAGATAGGAGATGAGAATCAGAATGAAACTAAAAAGGATTCTCATATAGTAGCATCCATTTGAACCATCCCTCAGGTATACCCACCTTGGTTCTGCTGAGCCTAAAGAGTAGGAAATCTGTCCAGATTTTGTTGCAGTTGGGTCTAGATAAGAAACTCTTTCAATTGTCTATAGGAAGTAGCTGATCCTTAGATTGTTTGTGCATTCATTATCTTAATGTTGAGTATCTTGTTACTTAATAGTTTTATATAAAAAAAACACCAACATCATCTTTAGCTGAAAAGGACACTTAAGGTTAATTTCTAATATTAAATGTAAATGACATGTGTCATTTACATGCATTGAAGCATGAATATTCAAAGAGTCGTAATTAATTATAGGAGTTATGAGAATCTCAAGAGACCTTCGATTATAATGTGAAGAGTCTCTCTTATTGTTATATAATCACATCAAGCAAAGGATATTGTACACTTGAACATTTCATTATCAATAAAGATATTTTTGTGTTGTGTGGCTGGGTTTTTCCCTTCATTACCGAAGGGTTTTCCCAAGATATTTTTGGTGTTTTTTGTTCTAGTTTTGTCTCTTTTATTCTTGGTCATCTTCACGAATTTCTGTGCTCTAGATTTAACATGTTATTAGAGCTAGCTTAGATATCAACTTATAAAGGTTAATGTTCTTTTCTTTATTGTGTCTTCAGATCTTCATTGGCCAGATTCAAAGTTTTATGGGTTCTTGCATTGTGTTTTGAATGAATGACAACATAAGCTAACAGGTCAAACCTGTGAGACATGTGCCACTATCAATTGATGAGGCTATCAAGTGGCAGTAATGATAGCCAAGGTGCTTCTGCAAAATCCATGCCATCAATTTTTTGTGTGCATGGTGACTGCTTCTTTTGAATGTTTACCTTGATCATGATTGCATAATTATGTGAAAACGTATATTTTGTATTCGTAATTTAGCTTATTAAATCTGGATTTGAAGTTGCAGGATCATGTGTTTTATTGGATTGTGTTAGTGAATATGAAATTATCATTCTGAGTCTTTGATAATTTTTGATAGCTGTCGGTGGTTTCCTTATTCAGATCTCCCTTTGGAATCTATGTATTTTTTTTATGGCTCGAAGTTCTATTTTTTCGCTTTCCACCTTGTTCTTTTTCACGGGACCCTGCGTGCTCAAAATTTCATTCTAGTGTTTACCCGTATTGTGTTTCTTGTTTCCATCAAGCATCATTTATTTAAATGTTTTTCGTGATGATTTGTGTCACGTCAGTTCTTTCTATTTTGAATTCTTTTAGCTTAATTTGTATAAGTTTTATTAGTGCCTCTTCATTGGGTCAGTTAAGAGTCTGCATGTTGAATGCGCTATATTCGTTCTCTTTAATACTGAAGGGTCGCACCTTCGGTCTAAATAGCCAAAGTCATCACTGTGTAACAATTACACTATGAATTATCTAGGTTAGAGACATTTTTGTTTGTACATGTCAGAGATGAAGAGCAATCGACATTAGTTTCGCTCCATAATGTTTGCATCGATTCATCGTCCGTCTCCATCAAGCACTTCACTTCTTCTTTGTCTTGTCAACCAATATAGTCGATATATATTTCTTTTGGTTCAACTCTTTTGCATCATTCTTATCGGGCATATTTGGACTGCACTCGGATTCTGATGTGTATGATTGATGTGGCATCAATTGGTTGTTCAACTTTATTGTTTTTTTTGTTTTGATATGGTACATTTTTTTTTCTTATATCGTTGCCTTATTAGGACTGGTTCCATCATGTTAGATTCATCTCTTGTTTGCTTGTAACTATGTGAATTATCAAATATCTCGTTGTATGTTGAGCTCAAACATAAGTGGTGAATTTAGATGTCAAGTGCGACTAGAGTATCTACTTTACGGGTCATTTATCTCTAGTCTATGACTTTCCCATCATCGCAACGCAAATTGATATTTTGATAAGAAACATTTTTATTTTTCATCTGGGTATTCTTTTTGCGATCAATTTCGTTGTACATAGCAGCTGATTTGTGTTCTGAGGCTCTTATTTGGTCACTAAGAACTCTTATTTGGTCACTAAGAAATGGCTTCTGCCCTCATCACATGCAATTCGATTGCACCCTCTTTGTGTGCTTCATCCATAATTGGCACCACAAGGTCTCGGGTTAAAATTACACATGGATGGTAAAATAGTCCACTTGATTTATGATTCTGCAATGAGGGCTTCTGCGGTGCCATTCTTTGATGGCAGGCTTATCAGGACGAAAATAGGCATGTGCTTGGCTTATCACTTTGTGATATGGAGCGTTGCAGTATACAATGTGGCTATGTTCATCAATAATTGTCTCAAGGATTCAAGACGGGACAACTATACCATCAAGTTTCTGAGAAGATCTCATTCCAGTGCCTCAAGGAGAATCCTCTGTTTGGTGCATTTACCTCAATTTTGGAGAAAATGGGAGATTATTAGTTTCAGAGGGAAGTTGCATTTCTTGGTGCACAAAGTGGTTTGCAATACATACGTTGAGTATATCTGTATGCAACTGCTCATATTGGAATCACAATCTGCCTTCTCTGACAGTTGTTTGGCTGTTAGCTTCTTATAGTCAAACTGAAGCTTGCATGATATCTTTGGAAATAAGGAAGATGGATGCAATAGGATTTTGTTTTGAGAATGTTTATTCACAGACATATTCACAGGGAAGTTTTTTTTTACTTGCATGTTCTTTTGTGATTTTTGCTTAGTCTTTAGATTTTGATAAAATGATCAATATTGAGTAGTTTATGAGTATTTTGTGAAAATCTCTTTTATCTAAATTTTGTGATATCTGATTTTGATTTTTTCAGCGACATTTGCAAATATTAGGTCGAGCTATTCTAGGATGGATACTTGAGGAATCCATTTTTGGCAATAAGAGGACTACCCTAGATGAAAGAAGAATCACTCAGATTATTCATTTGGGATTATTATGGAATTTTTTGAAGAAATTTATTCAAGAAGATAAATATCTCTTGATAATATGCATGGTGTTTTCTTGCAATTTATTTTTGAGCTGTCCTTTCACTAGGAATAGTGAATATTCTAATATTGATTTTTATTAGAATTGTCATTAATATATACTTTCATTGCAAGAGAAAAGCAATGATTAAGAGGGAGATGTTTTAGCTTCAGACGGAGGCTTCATAATTAAGATGGAGTACTTATGGAATCCCCATCACTCTCATAGATGCTTGTGATGCTTTTGGTATTTATAAAATTTGAGACTTAAATGGAATCAAGTCTTAGTTGTTATTGTCGTGTGAATAAATGAGATTATAAGATCAGCTATGATAACTCTTTCACTATTTGATAGTGAACATCATGTTGAGAGATTCCATGACAATTTACATTGAGAGAGTCTGTGAATAAAGGCTTCGCTGTGAGTCTTACAAATCTTTTCATGTTGAGTGATTCCATGAATATGATTAATTGTTATAGGTTTTCATGTTGAGTGATTCGATGAATATGATTAATTGTTATAGGTTTTCATGTTGAGTGATTCCATGAATATGAGTAATTATTATAGGTTTTCATGTTGAGTGATTCTATGAATATGACTCATTGTTACAGGTTTTCATGTTGAGTAACTCCATGAATTATGTTTTGAATTCATATGATTAGAATTTATCATTTGAGATTTTTTGGTTGTAGCTTTGTGTGACTATTTAACTAAAGATCTCTCTTTTTCTAAGAGGGAGTGTTAAATTTTGTAGCTGCAATAGAGATCTTTGTCTCTCGAAATCTGGACGTTATTACCGTTATTGTCATCTTCAGCTGAAAAGGACATTCAAGGTTAATTTGTGATATTAAATCTAAATGACGTGTCATTCACATGCATTGAGGCATGAATATTCGAAGAGTCGTAATTAATTATAGGAGTTATGAGAATCTCAAGAGACCTTTGGTTATATGTGAAGAGTCTCTCCTATTGTTATATAATTGCATCAAACAAAGGATATTGTACACTTGAACATTTCATTATCAATAAAGATATTTTTGTGTTGTGTGGCTGGATTTTTCCCTTCATTATTGAAGGGTTTTCCTAGGATATTTCTAGTGTTCTTCGTTTCAGTTTTGTCTCTTTTATTGCTGGTTATCTTCATGAATTTTTGTGCTTTAGATTTAACAATACCATCACATGTTACTACATCTTGTTTTTACATTACATGTAATCTGTCAAAATGAAATTACAAATACATAATGAAAAAAATATTGAGTGCTTGACAAGACACAACACCTATTTACATCAACTTTTTGTCATTTTTTTGCTGCCACAAGATGCTCCATGATTGATGTGCTCAGGTTTGGTGGAAAGATCTCGATCTAGAACAAGAACTTACATTTTGGATCATTTTTCATCATAGTGGCCTTGATTTGAAAAGCATCCTTTCAATGTTTTTTTTTCTATCTCTATCTTGAAAGTGTTCTACGGTCTCAATCAGTCCACCATTTGTCCCTTTGTATGGCCTTATCATGGAGCTCTTCCTCGTGCCAAGCTTCAACCTTGAAATCTACTAGCGAAATGAGGCCTATCAGGAATTTCGTGATTTTGGATAGGCACTGCAGGCAGCTCAAATATATGCAATTGACCTTAGAAATAGGAAGTTCAAATTGCAAATGCATATATATGTATATATATTGTGGAAGGCAACTTTTTCTTGTAACCGGAATTTGGAAACCCAATTACAAGTGCTTTTAGGAAGTACTTTTTCTTGCAAGTGGGAAAAAACTTTCATTTTTTGCTTAACGTAGGGAAATGACTTAAACTTCTCTTGGGAAATAAACTTGTAGTCGGGATGTAGAATCCTGATTGCAAGTCGGAAGAACTGCTTTTGAGAATCAAATTTTGGGAAGGTCCTTTGGCTCTTGCGAATATATGAGAAGAATATTCAGTGGAAATCTTGGATATGCACTTATAAATTTTATGATTGCTGTCATATATTCCTTATAAAAATAGATGCAAATAGAGTCATTCATACATAGCACTCTGGAGAAGATCATTTTTCCTAAACATAGGCATTCATGAAGAGAAGAATAAATAACCATTGAGACTTCATCAAAAACAATTGCAACAAAATGCAGAATAAAAATGGTGCCAAGAAAAACCAAGGCACAGGTATGTATTACAAAAGATATATAAACAGAATCTGTAAACATATAAAAATGATTTGCAGGAAGAAAAACGACTAAAGGACAAATATATAACTGATTTAAAAACCAAAAAACTGCAGAGAAACACCAAAAACATGAAGTGCAATCCTGTTGGAAGAAAATGACTTGCACTCTGGAAAGAAATTCTTCAAAACGTGATCCTTGATAGGTATTTGCAGAGTTCCAAGTCAAATAGAACACTGCTCCACTCAATGGCATCTCACAGTTCTGGAAGAGGATGCAGATTTGAGGGCACAAATGGTGCCGTAATTAGCATTCGAGCTTTTCAAAATGGCTTGTAAGTTTATTTGATGCCTCAAATGTGCATCATTCCCATCCAATCTGGATTTAAAGTTGTGAATGCAATTAAATTCCTTAACAAATGAAGCCTATAGTCAGGTTTTGTTGAATCAGTTGCAAGGGAAGACAAAAATAAAAAGAAAGCTATTATACTTGTATTAGCTTTTCAAAATCTGATTACAAGTGTTTTTAAAATTATAAAATCTTTCCTTCATCAAAAAATGGTGATAATGAGCTCTTAATGGTGTTTCAGGGACTTCTTTGCAAGTAAAACACTTGTAATAATTATGGATTAAAAATGCCAACTATAGGAGAACTGGGCCTTTTTCAACTCTTACAAGTCAAAATCATTTAGAGTTCTTTTAAAACATTTGTTTTTGAGTTTGTAAAACCAACATTGGGCTTTTAGCCATCAACTACGAGTATCTTAAAAGCAGAACAGATGATGTTTTGAATCTTTGATGCATTGGATGCTAATGTTGGGTTTTAAATCCTTCATTGCAAATGTTTAAAAATAATACTTTACTTGCAATTGGGTTTTAAAATCCCGACTGCAAGTATAAAAAACATGAGACTTTTAAATATAACTTGCTATAGGGATTTTAATATCTGATTAAAATTAACGTGTGATTGGATCAAAAGTTAAGTCCATCTGATTAAGTTGGACTTAAAAATTAACACTACAAGCTCATGCTTTTATAAAATTTAAAGAATATTAGTTGCAGTCGGGATTTAAACCCAGATTGCAAGTAATATATTCTTCATTTTCTCTTGAAATAAAGCATATGCTTAAACTTTAAAGTTTAAACCTGCAATGGCTCAAGAAGCATCGAAGTTGAAAAGACAAAAGATCTAGGACACAAGAGAAAACGAAAACAATAAAATCAAACTAGAAAAATCAATCAAAATACCAAGATTTTCAAAAATCGAGTACTTGCAACCAGGAAAATAGAACGTGAAATTGCAAAGAAAACCAAGAAGAACTCGACAAAAATCTCGAAAAATCACACCAAAAGGATGAAAAGCTAAGACCAAGGCACGGTGTAATCCATTGCCTTCAAAATTTGATCTCAAAAGGCCTATATTAGAGAGAAAACAATGATTTTGGCTCCATTTTTGCATGGGTTGTCTTAGTTGTGGGAATATAAATTTGAGGACAACAAGGCACAAGAAGCTTGAGGAGATGAAAACTCAGTTGCATTCAATTGTAGAGCTAGGTATCTCAATTTCATTTCCTCCTTAATATGCCTGTGCTCATCACATCCCATGAGCTGACATCATTCAGAGATAACAAAAGATCTAGGACACAAGAGAAAACGAAAACAATAAAATCAAACTAGAAAAATCAATCAAAATACCCAAGATTTTCAAAAATCGAGTACTTGCAACCAGGAAAATAGAACGTGAAATTGCAAAGAAAACCAAGAAGAACTCGACAAAAATCTCGAAAAATCACACCAAAAGGATGAAAAGCTAAGACCAAGGCACGGTGTAATCCATTGCCTTCAAAATTTGATCTCAAAAGGCCTATATTAGAGAGAAAACAATGATTTTGGCTCCATTTTTGCATGGGTTGTCTTAATTGTGGGAATATAAATTTGAGGACAACAAGGCACAACAAGCTTGAGGAGATGAAAACTCAGTTGCATTCAATTGTAGAGCTAGGTATCTCAATTTCATTTCCTCCTTAATATGCCTGTGCTCATCACATCCCATGAGCTGACATCATTCAGAGATATTATGTTTAATAAATCAAGTGCATTGTCTATGATTTCATATTTCACATGTTTATCTAACCAAACACTTGTAACTACAACATCTGACAAAAATGATGCAATCATTTTACTCCATCAAATGACAAGTTGAGGCATAAAATCAAACAGTATGTCCTGCATCTCTGCTTCCATTTTTTGTATACATTTCTGCGTAGCCTACAACAATAGCTTATGAGATGATAGCTCTTTGAGGCATTTTGCCAAGCAATTGACGTGTTTTGTTTATACTTATACCTTTTTAATGCATGTCTACAAGGGTCATTGCAACCACCTTCGACAAAGTTCCACCTCTGTGTATTCTTCGAGGATGGAATATATAAATTTATACTTTTATAACTTCACCAAATGAAATGACAAAACAAGATGTTGATGTTGACTTCATCAGAATCTTTAAGCTCACAAGTTGGCATGGTTGGCAAAGGAAAGCCAATTGTTGTTGAGGATGACATGATCATCTTTCAATTGTAATTCTATCACGATTTAAAATAGAACAATTTAATCAGCGGTAATTATTCTTATATGAGTGCTTCTTCTTTGCTCACTGTTAGCCCTCATAGGAAGGTGAAAGCTAGGCTTTTTGCAAATCAATTTGTGGTTAACAAGCTGTGGGTGACCATGCTATTGAACAACCTTTATATGATAATCCCAAAAATCCCATCATAGACTTCATTCTTCCAGGGACATTGGAAATCTTTCTCCAGTTGTCAACAGCAGTTTATTCATTTCTCCTTGTCATCTCAACCCAGTTTTATAACACCTCTGTACTTGTCTTGATTTCACTAACCCTGTTTATGTACTTCTATCTATTTTCTTGGCTCTAGGTCATCCTTCCCACCGAGGTTTTGACAGTTTGGTCACTACCTGGCTGCTAAGAAACACATGATGAATGCCTTACTGGTAAATGAGCCAAGGAAAGTGCAGTTGGGGTTGCACTGCAACCATACGTGGGAGTTTGAAATTCCTCACTGATAGTTGTCTTAGTCATATACATATTTTCAAAGTGGGTTTTCACTCATGTCACAGACATAGAATGTTCTGGAGCTTCCTTCTGAATTGCAAGAAGATAAATGAGAGAAAGTACACGATAAGATAATTTTGCTTTGTATAGAATGGTTGGATTATTTCATAAATTGAGGAGACGAAGACATTGATAAAAATTATCACAGAAAATGTGAAGGTAATCTTGGGAGCATTAATTTATCAACTTACTACTATGAGACCACATTATTTCAAATTTGTAGAATTATAGCTATTTTTTCATGTCACTGCCATTTTGGACACCAAATTGTTGCATAAGATATCCCTTTCCACAATGGAATTGTTTTTCCATTTGTCTTTCATGTGGACCCCTCACTTTCTTTCCATATGTTTCCTCTTTAATAACTATTATGTTCTCATTTGAACATTCTATAACAAAAGCAACCAGATTTTTGCTACTGACTCTGCTGCCACTAACCCTCCAAGAATCAACATAATATTTGACTAGAAATCATTACAAAACATCCAACTTGATGTTGGATAATGGAGCTTCTCTTCCCTAGAGACAGAGACAAACATAGAGAACAACTAACACGAAAAATTGACAAACTCTCCCTTTGCAGATGAGCATGATGCCCCAAAATAGACTGCAAACAAACACAATTTTTTAGGAGAAAAAGAAGACACGGTTTTTTAGGTGAAAAATCGATCAAAACCAAACAGTAGAATCTGAGACAAATAATAGAGAATAAGAAGCTTCATTTTTGAGGAAAAAACGATAAAAGACAATATATAATTCTCTAGGAAAAATTATTTACCCACCAAATAATTGATGAGGAAAAAATTATAAACCCACAAAGGAATCCCACACAACTTTGCGAATTACAGAATCAAAATTTTTATGAGGGAAAAATTAATGAAAACCCATCAGAAAAATCTTTATGTGACAAAACACGAGACCTTGCATGGTAAAATCGCACATGCAAGTATCAAAATGTACATGCAAGCAACGTGCAAGAATATGCAACTCACACACAAATACATGCAACCTTTGAAAAGTAGAGACTTTTGCTCAAACTAAGAAATCGGGTGATTAAAACCCTCAACCAAGCTTGCAATTTCCGGCAACAATTTTCAAAGACAAACCACAAAGTTTGTAAATTATTTCTAATGATTTTTATTTTAAAAAATTGAAAAACAAATTAAAAATTCTAGATTAGAAGAGGCTTGAATTTTTTGCCAAATTTTGTGAAATCCCATCAACTCGCTTTGATACCATGTTATGGTAAATCGATGTTGTGTAGTTATATTAAACAAAAGAGATGAGCTCCTTATGTAGATTTACAAAGATGATGTGAACTAAAGACGAGAAACTAGTTAATAAATTAAAAACTAAGTAAGATGACAATTAAAGAAACATTATAATATTCTGATTAAATGTAAAGGATGTGGAGATTTCAAATTCGCTCTATCTGAGCAATGCACCTCCAGGATGATCTTGTTGGTAGATATATTGCATATAGAACTTTCTCCAAGCCTCCAAGGTTATGGTCACTTACAAATTTAGAATATATTTCCACGTTGATGACGTACGGAATAATTGTTGAAGAGATTCCATCATATGTGTTTCATCTGCAAGTCTCTTAAGTTTTATAATTTCTTGCTTTTATTTTTATTCCATTAGCACCACAATCAGTTAATAAATTGGATTTGTATATGAGTTTGGTATTTGTCTTCATCAGGCCAGAATTTGTACTTTTAATAGCTGACTTTTATTCATCTCAGATGGTTTATGGCCTGATTACAATGATGGAACTTGGCCTCAATGTTGCAGTGGAGCAAGATTCAATGAAAAAAAGGTTTTACAGTATCGCATAGAACTATTGGATTGCATAGTATCACAGCATACATGTACTGATTATTTTTAATTAATGACTATTGTAGATTTTCAGTTTACTTGGAGAACTTCAAAGGTACTGGCCATCCCTAAGCTGCAGCTCTCCAACTGATTGTCATGGAGGTAGAGGATCTCTCTGGGAACACGAGGTGAGCTCTAGCTTTCCCACTATGAAGGACAATTAGAAAGATCTTTCAAATATTTTCAAGATCAAGGATATTAATACACCAACTATAGCATCTGCTATGCATTAATTATATAGGTATCTTATTATTTGTATCTTTCTGATCCCTCATTTGTGTCTCTTGATATGAAAATATACGTGCTGCCTTACAATGTTCCTGGGACAGTGGGGTGAGTACTTACCATACATGCAAACTTTCTTAGAGTACCGTTACATGGGACATTATAGGAGTTTAGAATCTATTTCACATTTTCATTCACCAGATTTGAGCATTCAATTAGCTAATTGCATTTAACATTTTTGATATATGATAAGCTCTTTTATAAAAATTATCTGGAATGTATTAATATTTGCTGCCATTCATTATTGTTGATTACAGAGAAGCATGGAACGTGTGCATACCCTGTGATTAAAGATGAATATAGTTATTTCTCAACAACTCTTCAAATTTATTCGAAGTACAATATCTTGGTTAGTATTTCAGAGCAAACTATAGAAAGTTATATCTTGCATCAGGCTACCATCCGCTTTCTTTGCTTATTAATATTTTTGCATAAAATTTTCATACTTGGTATCTTACCAGCATGTGGATGATATTTCCTGCAGAGTTTAGAGAGCTGAAAATTTTAAAACCAGTGATGTGCCACTATTTCTGGATTTCTCTTTGTTAGTATAAGAACCATAGTAGCATTATGTGGAAAAATGTAGTTAATCATGGTCCAAGGCTGGGGCTGTGTCAATTTCAACTGCCTGGCTGAATCTTTACCAACCTGGAGTTAGTTTGGGCATTACCCAGGAAAATCTGCAGGTTGTTCAATAACCAATAGTTTTTTCCCTGTGTTTTAAAAAAAATCCGTTCCTTTGACTTGAAACCTTGGGTTTTTCATTTACACCTCATTTTTTCATTTAAAGCCTAGGTTTTTGAATTTTATAGAAAACTCGAGTCACTGACAACTTTGAACAATGTCTTTATTCTTGTCTTGCGTTTTTTTTTAATACACACTATATATGGCATAGGAATACTTGATTTGCATTTACACTTCAGTTTTCTCTGAAATAGAGTTCTTCTCCGATGAGGAACCATAGGATATTCCTATCATCAATACTAGTTTCAATTATGCTGGTCAAACGAATGCCCCAAAGTTGCATTTTGGATGATTAGGGGTTATTCACAAAATAGAGAAGTAGCATGGAATACAAATTTTGCAAACTTGTTTTTTACTTGCCCATGGTTCTTGGTTTTCATCAATGATTTAAAAGTTGAGTAGCAATGCAATTTTCCAGCAGATGAGTAACTTGTTCGCAACTTGTGAAATGCGTCTGCTGCATAAACTCATGAATACTGCACGAGTTACATGGCAGGTCTTTGGCAAGATTCATTCAGTCTTGATAAGTCTGATAGGGAGAACTTGGCTGTTCAGAAACAACCAAGAACCATGTATGAAGCCCATTTTTTCGTCATTTTTGTATTCAACAATTTGGATTTCAGTGGCATGAATTGATTAGTGTTTAGAAAGATTTATCGACTATTGGTTGAAAGAGAAAATAATGAAAAATGACATGTACTCTGAAGGTCCGTATTGCCACAAAGGCCTTAATTTGGGACTGATAAGGGCTACACCCTTGGCAATGCGCTTGGGGTGTTCCTTGGACCCTAGATTGCCCCTTAAAGTTGAATCCCTTCTCTAGGATTTTAAAGCAGAAAACGAATATTGCTAGGCTGTGCTAGATGGAAAATCTATGTTTTTTTATCCCTTTGTTTGGCCTGAAATAACAAAAGAAGCATTTTACCTTTGTTTATAAACATTTTAATGCTATGTTCCATGGAATTTTAGGGACAGGGACGTGTCTCTATTATGGGGATACGGTTTAGGGCCAATTTTTAGGGGACCACATGGGATGGCTATTATAAAAAAGGGAATTATACACACACACACACACACACACACACACACACACACACACACACACACACACATATATATATATATATATATATATAGAGAGAGAGAGAGAGAGAGAGAGAGAGAGAGAGAGAGAGAGAGAGATCATAACATTGCAAACCATTCAGCATAGCCATTTTAGAAGCTCAATACAAGAAAATTAACAAAATTCAAACACTTCCGTTGTTAAAATATGGCGTACATATACAAAAAATGCCCAAAGGCTCCAAGTTTTATGCATGAAATGACATAAAATATTGAAATGCAAATAATAGGCATACTATTATATTTCTACAATTACAATACTAAACATTAAACAATAACATAAAAATCCAATCCCATAATCAGCTGCTCACAATAATCAAAATCAATAATGTATCTGCAAATATATGGCTGCCAATAAACAACACATGGTAGGTGTAGGACTCTAAATCCAAATTAGAGTTAACCTTTGAGTCTTTGGGATGAGGGTCTTTATCATCCAATGGAACGCCAAGCAATCCTTGAGGTGTGTCATCCTCTTCCACCTGCATAGCATCGTCTAGTTTCAGATCCCAACATAAGGATGGAGTCTGATGATACTCAATACTTTGCTGATCCTATAGCCACAATGCATTGTGTACAACCACTAACTTATCCGATCATCTAGAGGTAAGATTGTTCCCCTTGACTGATTGGATGAAGCTATATGTGAACCAATTCTTCTCTACAGTAGAGGAACTGGCAACTTGTGAAAGAAGGCGAACGATAAGTATTCTTAGCTTAGGTGCATCCCTACCATGCCATGTGCACCATGCAATGGGGTTAGTTTGAGCTAATGTAGCTCTATCCGTCCTTGCCTCTGGTCTAGCAAAGGTTGGATCACGAAGATTGGTGAACGCAAGCCGCTGATTCTGATGTTTAGTAGCATCATATTCATTGTACATTGTTGAAAGGCCCTTAAAGAAGCCCTCCTTCATCTCCTCATCAACAGATGGAGTCATTCTCCCAAGTCTTAGTGCATACCATTTGGGATTGAGAGCATAGGCTGCCACGTGAAGTAGGGTGTTTATAATGTTCCATTGTCACATCATAATGGCCCTAAGATGCTCCTCATAAAATGCCAAATTAGGGTCCATGCTATTAATAGTTAGCTTGATCTGCCCAAGCATGCTATCAAAAGTCTCATAAATCTCTTCAAGGTTAGGAGAGCCAGTATAAACGTATTTAATGACCTACACAATAGGCTTAATGAAGGAGCAAATATATCTACAAGTGCAAGAAAGTTACACGTCAGAAACATCTTAAAGTTTAAAACTCTTAATTCTTAAATAATAAAATCAGTAAATGCCAAAATCAGAAATAATATTATTAAATCAGCAAAAACATTTTTCTTACCTCACTGTGGACCACCAATCATCATCAAGGACTCTCTACTTCACACTTCTTGTAATGTCCCCACTAATAGGGTTAGTTAAGGACAAGTAATACCTGCAAGAATAAACGTTAGAATCATAACAATAATTAAAATAACTATTTTATTCTACCCTCTAAGTTAATCCCAATCTTAAGGACGTCTCCAAATCGGGCTTCATAGCTCATAGCTACTTTGCCGTCATCCTGGGAGCGCACCCCTTAAGATTCTTCTTGGACGACATCCTCTATCCAAGGCCAAAGACATATGACAACATCAGAATATTCTGGCAACGCGGAGAATTCTCGGCCATGGTGGTTGGTTCAAGGTGTTAATACCGTGCTACCCTCATGCTTCGAGTTTTACAATTCTCCTAATAGACTAATGTATTATTATTTGATTTCAATGCTTATTTTTCCATGCATAGGATAAATTACTAATATGTTTATGTGCATAGATTTATTTTTAATTGAATTTATTTATAGCATATAACAACTAACATCTTTGGGGATGTTTTATATATATATGGATCATGGTAGTCAATATTGTATGTACCTCCTGCTGACTATGACTGATGGTACGGCTAGTACAGGGTAACTAGCGTGCTGTCCTTGCTGATGTGCTTGCCAATTTGTAGATTGTACATCACTGAGGTGATGAGCCTACATGTCTGGCTGCGTCCTTTCTCTAAACGCCTTTATTCTCCTTCTTACTGCCTTAAACATGTTGCGGCTGGTCCTTTTTATAGGGATGTGGAATGTTGCGTCCCAAGATGTAACTCCTAATTTATTTAATGATTTGTAATATACGACCAATATGCCATTTATAAGATTCATGGCAATATTGATTTATTAATATTAAGTCTAATATACTGAGATCCATTTTATTAAATCTAACACGATATTAAATCTAATATTAATTGATCTATTTTTGATTTATACAATATGATATTCAATTTATTTTTATAAATAAGATTTAACAAGAATATTTGTAACAATTGATCCAATTCAATTATTTTTATAAGTAAGATTTAATAAGAATATTTATAACAATTGATCCAATTAGATATTCAATTATTTTATAAATAATAAGAATATTAACCAAGGTCCATTGCACTTCTTCCGTCCATTGTGCTAGAGTCATGCCATCTACTTCACTCTACATTGACTAACATGGATTGTCAACTCTCTTGTATCTTAAGCATCCTCTCCAACTAATTAAAGTAGCTAGCATATCTAGTCTCCATAGGCTGGAAAAATTCCTTCTTGGAAAATATCCTGAACAATGCAAGATATGTGTGATGGTTGCAAATAAACATTTGAACTAGTATGGTCATTAAAATTCTCAATTCCAACCAACTCTAGATTTGCTGTTGTATTATAATAACCAACAATACAATACTCAATGTTTTCCAATCTTAAATACACTAAAGACAGTCAATGGGTTCTCATCCACTGTTGTCTGACTAGAGGGTTTTTGTCCTCAAAGCTGGTTTTGAAAATGAAAAAAGCTTGTTTTCAAGTTTCTCCAAGAAAAACTGATCTGAAATCCAATAACCAAGCATATCTAAATGAATGCAACCTTCCTTCTTTTAATGTTTAAAGTTGTGACCCTTCAACTCCCTTCTCTCTTTTCATTTTTTTCCTTCTTCGACACATTTAAGCCCATTTTATAATATTAAATTGACCCTTTTTTATACATTTACATTATGCTCTCATAAGTCCATTTCAATATTACATGAATATGTCCTTAATTTCATAATGTCCCAAAAAGGGGACATTGCAACACATCTCTAGTCTAAGACACTATTGCTTTTATCCGATCAATTTTCCCAATGTCCTTCAAGGTGTTGTTTAGTGCATGTACACAACATAGGGTTCAAAATCCTTATAAGCACCCTCCACCATTAATCTAGCTAACTTACACAGCTGAACTGAATCAATGACTACTTGCACAACATTAGCAGGTCCAACCTCTTCTATAACATCTTTCAAAATCTGAAATTGGAAGGTTGCATCCTTCCTTTTCCCCGAACAGTCTATAACTCTAAGAAAATAAGAGTTCAATGTGCTACTACGAATAAGATTGATGAGTGGCCAATGTTTAATATTGGTCCACCCATCCATGATGATGGAGCACATATCCCTCAACCATGTCAATCTCATAGTCTCCATCAAAATGCTCACTTTTGAGTACTCTATAAAAAATGGTGGTCTGTAGTTTTGTTTCTCCATGTGGTACAAATGAGTGACTGACAACATAGATATCTTTGTACATTTGTTTAAAATATGAGGAATGTAACAAATGGAATAATATAACATGAATTAAAAGAAATTTGGCAATAGATGAGTTCAACCACCTCTTTTGCTTGCACCTCTTTTGCTTGCAAATTAAATAAATCAACAATATTGGTATCTCTTTTAGTTTTCTTTTTGTTTCTTTCATTAAAGTGGGAGTGGGTGTGCTATTTTATTACATATGAGAAAACTGAGTTAAAGGTATACTAGCTTGCACACCTAGGCGGGTAAACCTTCACCTCAAACGCTGATTGCTTGGTTCAAGGCTTTTCTATAGCAAATTTAAGTCTTGTGAGTTCTTTGGCTGGCACAATCCTTGAACTCGATCAAAATAAAGTGGAATGCGAAGGTTATGTCACTGCAATAATAATACTCTTTCTTATAGTAATCACACCCCTTCAGTAATATAACTTATAATTTTAAGATCATAGCCTCCCGTCAATAACCATGCGATGCTTGTGCTCCAGCTTAACTAGGACTTTATCATTATTTCCATACATCGTATCTTTCCGTGAATTCTTCTGGTAGTATTGATCATCGCATAGTTCTTCTGAAGGATTTCTGATGGTAAACTACACAGCTAATAATAAGCCTTTTCCTCTTGTAGAAAAAACGATATTAAAACTCCACAACACATCTGACGGCCTAAGTATTTGTCTTTGAAGCGGAGTTTTTAATTTGTTGAGCCCTCGTGTATGATTTCATCGAGCAAGAACAACAGATCGGAAGACAAATTGAATCTCTCCTGCAAATAGCTCTCACCGCCATGATAATGTCACACCGCTTTCTTTAACGATAACTGTACAGGGATATTTCATCTTAGTGCTAGCACCCGAATATTATCTTGATATCTTAGAAGAGGCTATCAAGACTATGGGTATGTCATTTCACTGTGGTTCAATCCAATGGTGATGCCTGAGTTATTTTCAAATAACAGATGCGATAATGGACACCCCATAGTACATCCTTGCTGCTACAGTCATGGTTTTATTGCTGTCTTTGTATGCATGATGGCCTTTGAATCAACTCCCGATGGCACATGGATTCTTCATCGCTGAATTGGAAATCCACGGGTGATCTCTATTTTATGACAGTATATTTTTAGCCTATTGAACAATGGTCCTTGGAGTCATGCAGTTTCAATGCACGTTGATCACCAACCACCAACTTCGGACCAAAACTCAATGTATCTCACAAATAAAAGATAGGACTTCTGCTACTTTATGCTCACAGATTGAGTTGTTCCACCAGTGCTCTTCACAGATGGTTTTTGGTTAAAGTTTGTCTCAACCGCTATGTGACTTAGTATTTCTTCCTCTTGTTTGTTGGCCCGATTCCTTCATAATTGTCTTATCTGTTAGTTCTGGGTATATAGGATGAATATGGCAATCTATTTTCAACAGCAGTGATGACATTGGGACTTTCTAATTTTCCTTATAGCAATAGTACTTTTGATAGCAATATCTGCATTCGTAAATCCCTTGCCATTGCCAAATATGCACTTATCTCCACATGCTGTGCAATTTTCTGCATATAAGTCTCTTGATGAAGTAAATTATGTCAACAACCAAAACTAATCCTTCAATTCACATCCTTATGATCACTGCTTTTAGTATTTTCTGAACATAAGTAGTGGGTAAGATCTCTCTCTCTCTCTCTCTCTCTCTCTCTCTCTCTCTCTCTCTCTCTTATGAAACTATGACTCACAAATATAGGAAAATACATATATTGCGCTATCATTTGTAAAGGTCATTAGATCCTGCTTGAATATAATCATGCAAAATATATAACATCAATTGTGAGATAATAAGGTTAGAGGGGTTTTTTAAATGGTGCCCTTTATTTTTTGCCGAAAATTATGGCTCCATCACCCCCTCCACGTGTGATCTAGTTGCCTCAAGTTTTTGTTCTTGTGTTATTTTTTTTTTTTGCAACTTTTGACCCGTTTACCACCTATCCACAAAATATGGCCATAGACTCTAGTATAGCATCCAAAATAATGCGTGGTACCAATGGCACTCCCATTCCCTACTACCCCTAGAATTTCTTTGTACTTGTCTATTCTTGTTGAAAATTGTAGGAGAGGTTTTTTGGGGTTGAAATGAACCTTTTGTGAGGGCTTGGGAAGGGCACCCAAATGGGTTAGAGGTTGTTGCCTCTGCTACGTAAACATCAGTTCAACACCCCCTTATGGCTGCCCTAAAACTAGGTCTTTTTCTTTGAGATGTTTGAGTTTCTTGATAACAACATCCTTGCTATAACTACTCCCCTCATTCTCACTGCTACTCATGACTATGCAATGCAATACAGTGCTGCAAGAAAAAAAAAATCACTTAAATTGCCCTCCCCATGTGTTGCAAAACTGATGAGAAATGAAAAAAAATGGACACAAAGCTGAAATAATCAAATGGAAAATGAAAAACATACCTATGATGAAGAAAATTCAATGGCGAAACCTCCATTTGCAACTCTAAAATGAAAAGTTTCTTCACTAGCTGCTGCTGCTCTAAGTTCTTGGTAAGTGGTGAAACATTCAAAATTTTGATTCTATCAGTCAGCTTCTATAAGTCATCACCAAGCTTTTGTATTATGCATATCTTTCAAAGGTTGAAGCTATTGAAGTTTTCTAATGAACTTCTATCACAAGGAACATCTGGGATAAAGTATACAGGTCCATCTATTGGAAGTGTGAATGTTGTGAAGCATATTTGTCCAAATCACTCTAAAAGATCATCCTCTCTGGTTGCTGAGTTCTAAAAATATCATTGAAGTATGCATGTTCCATAATTTTGCAAATTAAGCACTTATTTCACAGTGTTTCGGTATTTAACAATATCCAAATAAAAAGAGTTGCAAAATAGTGAACATTTTGCTATTTCACAAAGCACAAAAATAAAGGAGTGTGATATAGTGAAGCTATCGCCATTTAATGGAGGTAGAAAGTCATTAGCACGAAATAGAAAATTAATCACTATCTCACAAGGTACAACATAGAAGGTTGCGATATGGCGAAACATATCACTATTTCGTAGAAGGTAAAAAGTAAGGGTTACAATATAGTGAGCTCATTGCTATTTTATAAGGAACGTTGACAAAGGTTTGTGAACTGGAAAAAGAGTATTTTCTTATTGGCATGAGAAAACTCATATTGCAAAATGGCATTAGTTGCATTTAATGGATATAACGGTTAGCTTTTCTAACAAGTAGTACACACACTTGGAGAATTAAAGAGATTTAATAGCATAAGCATAAAATAAAGAGTCTTTCAAATTAATCACCATAAACACAAGTTGATTTTCAGAAATTGTGGAGAAAGATGCTGTGTTTGGTGTGACAAGAAGTTGAGAAAGTTGCAGAGGAGTTGGTGTAGAGAGAGCAATAAAGAATTGCAAAAAGCCGAAGGATTGCAGAAGGTTGGGTATCGCAGAAACAATTAAGTTAAATTTTAACTCTTCTATTGAGATTTTGATTGAAATACAAAATGTGTAGGAAGGAGGAGGAAATAGTAAAAAAAAACTACCTAAGGTTCCCTACAGCAAGCCCTATTAAAGCTATTAGTAGGCTCTAGAGATATAAGTACTACGACATTGTTTCGAGATGAATGGTCTGAATGTAGGGATGTTGACTTATGCCTACAAGTAGATCACCATTCTTGTATTTCTATGCTAGTACACATGAAAAGGCACCTAGGTCTAACCCATGGAATTCGAATCTAGCTAAAGTCATTGTTCTAAATGTTTTTATTGATGTTGAATTGGCCAAGAATTATAAACCTGAAACCAAAAAGGTGAGGAAATTAGATGGCACCCCTTCTCTGGTCATTGCTAAATTTTGCATTTTAGAATGTTTTGGTTTGAATGAAAAGGCTCTTACCAAGATTGATAAGGAGCAGTGCCCTATTGATTATGAATGAATGGTGAAGAGCATGGGATTTGGGGAGGCTACGTATTTCATGAGAAGAGGGGAAAACAATAGGCCGGTAAAATTGTTCAATAAAGTGGTGTATCTCACAGAGGATTTTATGGACTTCTTCTAGAGGACATATAATGGTTGGAGTCGAGTATATGGGGAGGATCAGAGGACAAACATGCCCATAGATTTAATGTACATGTTAGTTAGGATTCATAACCCCAACCTTTACTTTGAGTTTGATTATGAGATTGAAAGGATTATACACAAATAATTTGTTCAATGGAAAACCAACGAAAAACTCAAGAAATATTCTTTATTGTTTCATTTGATTTTTTCCCAAAATAGTGTTGTGTTTTGCCATTCAATGAAATTAACAATGATGGAAAGACAGGGTACTAGGCTCATAGTGTAGTTGTGGTTCGGGACTTGGAATAGAAACAACAAGGACGACATTTACGAAGTCTTCCATGATTCTTTTGAGGTTTGGATATTAAGGTCATGTGGACAACAAGTAGAAAGGATTTCATTGAGAATAAGAGATATTTTAAGGACATTGGAGTATTAACTTGACGAGGGATTTACATGTAATTTCGAAAATTGGATTTGCAAGGGAGATCATACTCTGATAAGAGTTTTCGGAGTTAAGGGTGCATACAGGCATCATAAAAATTACAAGTCCTTTTCTCAGAAAGGATTGCATACCTTGAATTTATTTGGCAAATGTTGTGGTTTGAGAAAGAGGTCAATTTGCCTAAAAAAAGGGTACATTTATGTCCCATGTCAAGTTCACAAGTTCCACTATTGATTCTGGTTCATTAGAACAATTGAAGGATTATTACAAGAAGGCATATTACCTTGGAGATGGGACAAAGAGGCCTTATGACCCTGAGTGTCATATTCAATCTTTCATGAAAGAATACAGACGTGAAATGGAAATAATTGAAGATATTGGTAGGAATTGTATGGACCCTTCAAAAGTAGTTTAGAAGTGGAAGAAATGGAATATATTGATGAAATTGGAGGAGAAAAGGTAGAAGAAAGGACAACCTTGGTTCCATGATGATTAAACCAATGAAGCTCTTAGAATGGAGCTGGGTATAAAAAAATTGAAAAAGTGTATGGCAAATCTATTGAGACAGTTTCAAAATAGGTTAAGCTTCTTCCTAAAAAGTCGAGAAAATTAATATCTCACGATTCAGATTCAGATTCACCTCATAAGAAGAAGAAAACATATGAGGTGGTTCCCATTGTTCCACATGAAGATTCTGAAGAGGGAGACATTGAGGAGGCGACTAGCACATTAAAAGCTCTTAGAGGTGATGAAGAAGTGGATCAACCAACCTCTCTTCATGTATTTCAAGAAGAAATATATGGATATCATGCTCAACTTCCTAAAGAAGAGGAGCCAATTGACCTCACTGATAAAAGAGAGGCCATTTTCACATGATTTGGTCATGATGAAAATTTTATCCATTCACAAGAGTTTAAGGATTTTTGGATGCAGATGCAAATGAAATATTTTGAAGAAAAAAAGCAATTATGACTGATGGTGTTGAGGAGTCTAGACATGAAGAAGTTGTCAGTCAACTTCCTAGAGAAATGAGCTTAGATGAGGTTAATTGCACTTTGAAGGAGGCCAGAGAAATAATGTTGAAAAGAGATATGTTGCTGGTTCCTCCAATCTTTCTCTCAAACGGTTGTTTTTACTTGATCAAATAATAAACAAGATTGACCCTACATTTGTAGCAGAATTTGATACGGAGGAAAAAATTGTTGGATCAGGATACAACCCTAAAACATAAACTTTGGCTACATAGGTAATTTTCAAGGGAGCTTATAAGCCAAATTAATCGATATCAGTAAAGGTGCTGATGGAAAAGAAGTGGTCCAAACAATAGATGATACCTCCCCACTGGTTACTACTATAGAGCTATGTTTAACAAGGATCAAGTTAAACATATGTAGGAGAAGATTGAGAAAGCACAAAACATGGAGGTGGAAATGGATAAAGTAATCAATGAATTGTATCTTACCAATGCTACTTTGAAGAAGTTACAAGAGCTGGAGAATGATAGCCAGAGGAAAGCTTTGATGGTACATAAGGATGCTCCTTCAATACCTATCAATGTTCTATTTGATGTCATTTCTAAAGGAAAAGTTGATAAAATTGTTGAAGAAAGAATGATGTATGAAATTCCTAAACATGTTTTTAGTACATTGGATTAGGTATTATCTTTTAGACTTAATTTGGTTATCAACAAATTTGATGATGTTTACAATGGTTATTATTCTCTATCAAATATGTTGGAGACATTTAGACAAAATAAACCAGAACTTGAGGAACTTTCTAGGGGCTGGAAACCATCTCAATTTGATCTAACTAGGCTTTGTGAAGTCACACAGAGAGACCCAGATGCCCCTGCTGAAATAAACCAGACAAAGGAAGTAATTGTTACGATCATCAAGGAGATAAAATACATCAAGCAGGAAGAGGGAAGAATAGAAGATAAGTTATCTTTGCTCCATACCATTAGACATTGGACAATTCTAGAATTTGTTGATAAACAGGGTTGAGTAAAAGCTTGGATGGAAAATTGAATACAAGGACATGGTCCCTAAAATAATCTCTCATATGAAGGAAGATAAAGAATTCAATGTGTCAAAGATATGTTTCTCGTTAGGGTTATAACTTACTGTGCTTGAAAGCAAGTTTGCGAAGTTTGTGGTCAAGGTTTGTGCTATTATAGGGGAAAGATGGAGAGATTGTTTGCTTAACATGCCAAATGTTTCACACCATTAGTGGCCTACACATGCACAAATTGTAGAATTGGTACAAGAGTATTTAAAGCCGGCCAAGACACCTACCAGTGGAAAGAAGCAAGTGATTGAGGAAGAAGAGAAAATCAAGGAATGATCATGTTCAAGCTAGGGACTATTTCTCTATTGTTTATTGTTGTGTTTTAAATTTTTTTTATCATATTTTAGCGAATAAGTTTCTAATGTTTAGTTTAAGTTTAGGATGTTTAGTTATGAAGGGGCACAAATCTAAATGGTCCAAAGCTTGTTGATTCCCTTCAATTTTTATAAAGGGGAAACCAAGACCTTAGTATAGAAGATAGATAGATAATAAAAGAAAATAGATAAATAAACAAGAACTCATATCGTACTCTATTTTTTGAAGCAATGCAAAGATCCTGGTTTTTCTTTTCTCAAATTGTGATATGAAATTACTTTCTTATCGAATGGTCCTTTGTGATTATTCATTTTAAGAATCAATTGCCATCTTTAAAACATGGGTGGAAAGATTATTTGTGCTTCACATTAATCTGGTTATCAAGAAGCATTTGCGAAGTTGTTGTCCTTATCCTTCTTGTCCAATTGGCTTTTTGGAGGAGAAATTAAAGTGAATTGGACTGTTTGATGTGTTGTGTAATCA
Organism: Cupressus sempervirens; assembly: GCA_028749045.1. Classification (NCBI taxonomy): domain Eukaryota; kingdom Viridiplantae; phylum Streptophyta; class Pinopsida; order Cupressales; family Cupressaceae; genus Cupressus; species Cupressus sempervirens. The sequence goes on from CM053792.1 coordinate 624,068,187, forward strand.
ATTATTCTACATTGATAGGATTGGATGGTTGCTGGTTTATCTGAAGGATAAAATACTATCTCACAGAGTTGTACACGAGGGTTTGATAAGAAATGACTCTATGCCCAATTAGAATAAGGGTCTAGTCTTGAATTCTTCAAATAAACAATAACTTTTAATATTATCAATTTCATATTTATTTCAAGCAAGTAGGAAATAACATAAAGTACAGGAAATAGAAGTACAGATTAAGTTGAAATTAGATAAGTGTAGAAGTAAGATGTTTTGTAGAAGAGGATCTAAAAGAAGTGATCTTTTAATGTGAAATTAATATTGTACTTCAAGTATATGCCGCTCAAAAGTAAGGATTAAGAAAGGAGATTGCAAATGAATCTGTTATGTAAAAAGCTTCAACTTAGAGATGTCGCTGAAGCATAGGATGACTTGCCTATGTCCTCCAGAGTCTAAAGTATAGAGGATTCCAATCAATTTCCAATTGATCCTGTCAGTTGGCCAAGTCGGTTGGAGAGTTTGACGACAATGCCTGGCATCCTCTGAGAACTTTCCAATTTGATGATTTGGGAACCAAGAATATGGGAAAATGAGTGTTAACCTTTTTTGGTCTTTTAATGGCTCTAATATTGTTTCATATTTTTTGATTTATTTTCAACCTACGTGGGGCTTGCATGGTTAAGCAAAAATTTTAAAAAGTTATTTTTATGTTCACCAATACTGAGCTTTGAAAGCATTATTGGAAAGCTTAGTTACCAGTTTGAGTTTGATTTGAAGTTCATGTTCAAAGAACCGGTTTACCGTTACGACAAAATTTTGGAAAGGGGTTTAGGTTTGTTCGTACAAAAACATGTAATTTTTAAAAAATAAATAAATAAATAAAGAAATAAATAAATAAATATATATATACATATTTATGAAGCCTAGAAGCATAAGTTAAAAGTAGAATTGTCACATAGTATCATAAAATCATATGATTTAATCATTTAAACAACAAAAACACTGTAGGCATAAACTTTAAGCTTGTTATCATAGCATCATGAATCATGAATCATGATCATAACATCATATATTTCAAGTTCAACATCAAAGATTCAAAACATTAAAATTAAATCATTAAGCAAGATCAAGTATCATTATTTCAAGTTCAAGTTTCAACCAATGGATTAAAAATTTATTAATATTCATCTTCTCCTCCTCGTAGTTCTTCGACATTAGTTGACTCAACAATAGAGCTAAGGCCAATGGGATTGACAACAACGATAATGGTATAGGCATTAAAAATTTCAAATGAAAGCTGAGAAGCAGAAGCATCCAAGTCCACCAACTCTGCATTTACATCCTACCTCTGTCTCCCCTTCTTCGTATTCTTTAGTCTCGCGTGAGAGGAGACATAAGTTGTAATGCACAAATACCAAGTTCTCCACTCTTTTTAATTGCAACCTGTTGCGCTTCATTGAGTGGATGAAAGAATATGTGCTCTAGTATCTTTCTGAAGAAAATGAACTAGCAACCTATGAAGACATGGCCAAGTAAACAACTAAAATAAAATTTAAATCATGTATCTTGAATGTTAGAATTTCTAGCAATTCTATGAAGACAAAGTAAACAAATAGTATTTTTTTAACATTAAACTTGTGATATCACTTTGACTACAAGGGGCTGCAATGTTTGGAATCTTTGGCCATGGAGGTATACCAACTATGAGCATCCTTCCTAGATCGATGATGAAGAGCATCATTGATTAGATTTTTTGCATCCAAAAACTATATGAACTCATCCACAATGAAATCTTGCATATCATCATCAAGAAAGAGACTTTCAAATGCTGCCTTGTATCCATCAGACACTTCTATATCTCTATAGGGTGGTAGCCTTCCTTGTAGATTAGTATATTGGGTGCTATAGTATTTGGGCGTCAATGCATAGCCAAGAAAATGTAGAGGAGTGGTCATCTTGTTCCATTGTTCTACAACAATTGCTTGCAATTATTCAAAGGGCTCTTGAGGATCTTGCTCTTTTTCATTTATAATTTTCTTGATCTTCTCAAGCATCGAGTCCATGCCATCATAGGCGTACCTAAGCATGATCATAATGGACTTGGTGAGCTTAATGAGATATTGCTTTGCCTCCATATAGCCCAATTATCGCTGATTACCACATTGTAAAGTGTCTCTTTTACTCCCATTAGTTGTCTCAAGACAATTACATTGGATGAAAAACATGTCTTATCAACCTTACATTTGATGCAAAACATGTCTTAGCAACCTATAACATAAAATAGATCAAAAAAATTTAACTACTAGATACGTACTTCAAAAAAGAATACACATTACACAATCAAAAGATCAGAAATTGTAAGATACTATTTTTCTTAAAACTAAATTACTAACTTGAGTTCAAGTTCAATTACCTTTAGCAACTCCAAACATGAGAACATTCTAAATATCCCTTGAGTCATGTGGTGGTTTGTGATGAACATTTGGATGTGCTTAGCTTCTGCATACACCTCCTTGATCCACTCAATACTCTTCTCAATCTTTTCTAGCATAAGATCGAGTGGATGAACTGTACAAGGTGTCCAAAAAATATGATGCTATCTTTCTTCAACCAACAAACCAACAACTCTACAATTCTTTGTGTTGTCCATTACAACTTGGACAACATTTCTAGCACCCACTTCTTCAATGACAGAGATGAGAATATTAGCAATAAATTGCCTAGCTTTTATTTGCCCCTCACAATCCACTTCTTTCAAAAACATTGCTCCTTTAAGAGACACCACCAAAACCTTGATCAACGGATGATCTATAACATCTTTCCACCCATCTGAAACAATTGTTATCCCTGTTTCAATCCATGAATTCTTTATGGGCTTCAATTGCTCATCCATCAACTTGACTTCTTGATCCAACAAGGTGGCTCGTACTCTCTCAAAATCAGGACCTGAATATCTTGCAGGTGCTTCATTAGAACTTCTCAACACCCTCTTGAAATATGGAGAGCGATCAAGATTAAAAGACATCTCATTTGCAAATGAGCATCTAGCCACATCAGTGTCAGGAATTTCCCTACTCTGATTTTGAAATGCAGTTTCTAGTGGTACCTTTCTTTTGTATGGAAGGGGTGCTTTATTTTGAGAATTAGGGGCAGATGAGGTAGTATAGAAGGGGTGATCTTCTATCACAACATTTGTGGTGGATTTCATTCCCTTTGCTCTTTTTTTGGTTTTATTGCCATCAATGATATTTTGCCTAAAGTTCTTCTCTCTCCTTCTGCTTCCTCACGCTTTTGAATACATTTAAATACTAATGAATTTGGCATAGGTGCATTGCATTTTCCAGGACATTTCTTGACTCCTCTTCTAGGGTATCCACACAAATGGCCCACCACACCAAAATATAAACTATTTATTTCTACATCACATCCTTGACATTTCCAATGGAAATCACCACCTCCTAGAAGAGGACTCACAATATCCACATGCTTCCACAAAGGAGCATTAGATTGGGGTTTTATTCTTTCTTGGGATTGGCATTGCCTATTGAGGAAGAGGTAAATCCCATTGACGTTCCTTTTCCTATGGCAAGGAATTGTATACATATTGAGAATATAAGTTTAGGGAAAACAATGGCTAGACCTTACTGGCAATGAAAGATAAATGAAGAAAATAAAAAGCTTAAACAAAACAAAAGGAAAATGGAAGGACTTGCCTCTTGCTGCCATTGTAAGCTTGCAAAGGTGTAGGAATGAGGCAAAAGCACTTAACTCACAAACCAATCTTCCAACTCCTCCTTGCACAAATAAACTCTTGCTCAACCACCTATTTGCTCTTGCTCAAGACAAAATAACCTATTTGCACAACACAAATGATTGTTAAATGCCAACATAAGCCTTTCTCATTTACTTTTTTAGGGTTAAGAAACTCAATTTTTTTAAAAATATGTCCAAAAAAGAACTTTTCTACCCTTCGCAGGGCCTAGTTCCACGTAGTTCATTGCAAGTTTGACCTGTGGCATGCAGTTCGCCTGGGTTTGATTTGGTTTGGGACCAACTCGAGCTGGGGGGGGGGGGGGGGGGGAATTGAATCCTGGTTGAATTTCTGTCGAATTGTACCCGGACTAGTTTCCAGCTCGAACCCAAGCCTAGTTCGGAGGGCATACCAGCGAATAGGGGTAACTAAGGCGGAAAGGAGTATTAATCATTTTTTGGTGGCATATCAAATCATTTCATTATTTTTGCAAAGACTAAAGTTGGATCCAAGTTTATAAGCCGAAAAGGAAATTTATATTATTAATTTTGCTCGCTATCTTACTTCTATTGCAAATCATTGTGATATATGTCAGACATGGAAGTTAACGACATAAACAATTCATTTACTGGTTTGTCGTGGTTTTAGGAAAGGCATTAGGTTTGGTTCCTATACATTGCTACTAATCTAATATTTAGGAAATTTTGGTGTGATTTGAGGAGCAACATATTTCATAGTCCCTTGTGCCAATATTACAAATTTTCCATGGAATATTAAATATTTTTGGTTTGTATAGAGATTTGATAGCTCGTGGCTGCCTTTGGACTTCCATTCCCTTTGATTCATGACTTTTTACGTAGAATATGATACTGACATAATACATGTGGAACTTTTGGAGTTTGCCAAAGAAGATCATTATCATTTTATAAAGATTCATATATGATATAGTTCAATTTTTGACTATGAAATGTCCTAGAAGTTTAAATATCGTGCTTTCTATTTGATATATAAAGGTTGATGATAATAATCCATTCAGTCATAATTAAATATTTGAGACAAATATTTGAATGAAAAACTATTGGAGGAGAATCTCGTCTTTTGTAATGGAAATGCAATCAAGATTGTTGTGGTTTCTGTTCTCTTAATAGCTTTGAGATTTGTGGTTATGGGAATGCGAATAGGTCTAGGAAATAATGAAGGAAGCATATTTGGCTAGGTTGCATGGGTGAGCGTACTCACACCCCTAAGATGCATACCCATGTAGCTAAGTATCAGGTACACATACCTAAGTACGGGGTACTCAATGGAGAGTATCATAACTAAAAACCTTTATTAAGATTTCTAACTTTTGTTTCAGTTTTTTGTTTGTTTATCAAGCTTAATTCAATGACTAATCAATTTGAAACTTTGATATAATATTGATTAATAGTAAATTTTATCACTGTTCAAGTGAGAAGTTTGTAAGGTGCAATATGTCATTTTTATATGATTTATGATCTTGTTCATATTTAAAGTCTGCCTTCTGTGATTTTAGGATTTTGCATGTAATGGTAAACCAACGTTAGAGGATTTTGATTTCACACTTCTACAGGAAAGATGAGGTAGTGGTACGTAGGTCTAACCCATATGGTGATAGGTAGAGTCCGACGGTGAGGGAAGGTCGTACAGTACAAGGCATATGATTGGATGGAGGGTGTATGACAAGATGGAGGACGTACAACGAGATGGTAGGTTGGGTATGTGTGTAGACTCTACGACAATGGAGATATGGCTTATGACGAGTGGTGAGGCCTAAACCGTACGGTATTGGAGTTGATGTCATCGTACGGTGATTGCAGATTGTCGATCATGGAAGGGACATAGGGTAGTAACTGTTGACACAAAAGTTTGCACCCATGCTCGAGGTATGACCCTCAAGCAACCTTGTGTAACATGGAAACAACCTCAATGTGTGGGACTTGTGCTTTGAGGCTAAATCTCCAAAGAAGGCCGACTTCCTTACAAACAGGATGCACCTAACTACAACTTTTGAGGGAAAAGGGAGGAGCGCATGAAATTAAAATACTGAAAGGGAATGGGGGTGATGCACCGGATTGAAATTCGGTTACTCTCTTTGTCTAGGGCTGCACTATATATTACTAAAAATCCTAAAACACACACAAATCTCAAATCCATTCCATTTCCTAAAGACTCATATGCAGAACAAAACAAATGAGATGCTACAAGGAAGATGATTTACTTATAGCATTCATAAGAAAAGTAGATACAACATACAAACTTCAAAAAATAAGAAAGAAACATTTGGCATAAGGTAAATAATATGCACAAGATACCAAAATGATGAGAATAGGTTAAAAAAAAGAGAATTCTATTACTGCAAGGCATAAGGAAGTTACATATACAAAGCATAATGTTGCTGTCATGAACTAGAGAAGAACTCCAAAAGAAGAACCTACAAAATATGTACAAGACTGCCTTTTAAAAAGATTAGGCATAACTCATATTACATCAATTGAGATCGAACCACAATGGAGTTAAGTTACAAACTTGCAATCATAAATATTAGATAAAATTTGATTCCCTGTATACACTTGATTCATAAAATGACAGGAAACAACTAGAAATGAAGGCACTTGTAGAAGGAAGAGACAATTCAAGTAGAATAAATCAGATCAAATCTGATTTCTATGCATATCCGATCCATGAAATGATAGGAAACGGGCCAATAAATTGTAATGACCCCTCATAGGGTTCGTATTAATTTTTTCCTAACATTGCCCATTTATAATGAACATACATAAGATTCACCCTTAAATCACTTCTAATTTCCCAACTTAGTGCTCGTAATATACTGGGTGACTTTTTAAATCTTTTCCCTATTAAAAATCCAATCTCCTTAAGTTACTTCAACATATATGCATGATGCTATTTTTTCCTTAATAATCTCCATTACTATCAAATCTCTAAAACACCCATAAATAGAATGATAGGAAACCCCTTATACTTATTTAACTACCTTTCATTTTATCTATATTTATTTATTTATTTTCAGCTGCCCTTATTCCCTCTAATCATTAGCCTTATTGGTATTTTGTTTTATACCTTGTATCCCTTACTTATTCCTTTAGGGTCAATTTAGCAACGAGAATATGAGTGGAATAGGCATATGTAAATTCTTAAAATTTTGAATTCTCTATTTGGGTGCACCAAATTAGAATTGCAAATAGGATTACATCTTCCAATTTTGGCCAACCAATGAGCACTTGCAATTCCACCTAAATAGGTGGAATTGGAATATGTATTCCTATTCCAGTTTTATTTATTTTAAAAAACATAAATTTTTGGGTCTGTGAATTCCCCATCAGATTCTAATTGAACCAAACAAGAATATGATTATGTATCCCCATTTTTTATTCTAGAATAACTATTCTAATTCCCACATTTCTATTCCCACAGCCAAGTAGACCCTTACTGACTACCTTAATTCTCCTCTTCTATTTCATACATACAATACATAGAAATGGGGGCCCATTATTTTCGTTCTTACTTTACAGGCTGCTCCCTTACATTCTTTGTTTATTATTTATGGGCGCTCCCTTAGATTCCTTGTTTATTATTATTTAATGTCTCACCCCACCTTCTCACTTTAATTGCTCCTTATTTTTGCTACGTGTAATATTGATCTTGTAATGTTTGACCACTAAAGTTATTTACTTCATTTGCTGAATTTTTTATTTAGAGTCCAACACCTTTATCATGGCGTTGCATACCTATTCCTCCTCTCTTATATATATTGCTGTTTTCCTTGCATTTTTAAATTTATTTTTCCCTCTTTTTATGTGACATGGGTCTTATCCATTAAATAGGTGATGTAGCCCAATGGGAAAGTCACATCCCCAGACCGCTCTAATAAGAATTATTTATTTTAATGACTGGTAGTTTTAGATTGGTTTACATTAATAATAATAATAATAGTTTAGATGTTTATTATTATAAGTATACCATAATGCAATTATAATTTAGATGAATATAATTAGTATTTTGATATATTATTGAATATAATTGCTACTAGTATAATTTAACTTTATTTATTTGATTATTAATCTTTAATCTAACAACAATTATAATATCATATTATTGATTAATGATATATTTTCTATTTGTTAGAAGTATATATATATTATATTGGTCATATATTCATATGGGGTCATGACATAAATGCCCTTGTAGTCAAGATAGTCCTGCCCATACCCTTTGCAAGTGGCAACATAAGAAGGAAAATTGTTTGTGTTGCATGTAGAACCCAAAAAATGCAGCTCGACAATAAATATTCTACTCTCAGATCGTATCTAGTCAATAGTAAAAGTTAACATAGGCACAAAAACACAACATTTTTGCCAAAATGGCTGAAAACATACAACCTTTTTGGCTCCTCGAACCTTTCTTTTCCTCGGTCGAGAACACGTGGCAGCATTGTGTAATTCTGCGATGAATAAACATTGAGCATCTTTTAGCATGGGATCACATGAGCCGTCGATCTCAAAATAAAGAAGATCGACATTTAAATCTTTAATAATGACTGTGACTCACTATGTCAAAAACACACAATGTTTCTGTCAAGAGCATATGTCGAAGAAGAAATAAAATATTACTCCATAGGAGTTATCGAGTAACACTGTCTCTTGGATGGGCCAAACATCTTCCTTCGATAAGCTATTTTATTCGATGACAGAACACAATGTTTTTGAACGCTTGAGAAGACGAGCTATCGGCATAATATACACTAGTGGCCAAACAAAAAATTACCCTCACCGATGCTTGATGAAGTTATCGGTAAGAAGAAACCCATTGAAATGCTTGTCAAAGAAAAGACTATCCCCAAGATTGATAACGAGTCTCCCTAATCTTTGATCAAGTTATTGGAATGCCTTACAACTATGACGAAAACACACAATGTTTTCGACTTCCTGAGAAGAAAACACATTACACTTCTTGTGCCGACAACAAATAGAACTTAGCTTATGAAAGGTGTCTCTGATTGGTTATCTGTAATGGGCTAAAGGGTGACAAAAAATGTCAACGGTATGAGACACATAGAAAGGGTGTTTTACAGTACTGGATGTTATGCATACGGTCTAGCTAATGATGCTTGAAAAGGATCAATCTCCTCAAAACCATTATTAATATAGCTGAATAACACTATTGGATCGTCACCTTAGTAAGTAGAACATCATCTACCTCAATAGAAAGATGCAGATCCTAGATAAGTGAATCCGCACACACATAGACAATGGTATTCCAAATTGCATAAATGGTGGGTTGCCACAAATAATATTCTCAGATCCAATAATACTCCAAAGTTACATAGGCATTAGACAAGATCTGAGCAAATACAGAGCGGTCGCCAAATGATGATGATTGACAAATTTCATGCACAAGTGAAGTATTCGTATGATATTTCCGACAGTAGAATAGGGTGGCGCTAAACCATTGAAACTACAATAGGCAGATTAGGGAGGGTCTTCCACCTCCGAAACTGTGCACAAGTTCCTCAGTCTTCAGCCTCTAGAAATACAAAAACAAATCAAACCTGATCTATGATCATTTACAAATCCAACCATCTTCTTATAAAGGACTGCAAGAAGGATCTAGAGATTTCCAATAGGCCGACACTAATAATAATTTATTACTTTATTAATTTAAGCCCCATATTTATTAATTAAAATAATTAATCGAAGGTCCTTTTATTAAATTAGTTAAATTCTGGGACCAATTATTTAATTAATTTAATTAAACTATTTCTTTAAAATTTGGGGACATGACACATTCTCTGTTATGCATCTAAACATTTAGCATATATTATTATGACAAACATATTGAAACTGAAAACAATACATTACATCTGCAAACTTTCACTGTTCTTGTTTTTCAAAACCATTGTCATGACTCATATTTTCAAATTTTCTATGAATATAAAATTATATTAAAAATTAAATTTGACATACCCAAGAATCCCTGTCCCCAATTTAAAAAAATAGCGGTACCAAGACTCTAAGTACCCAAGTACCCTCGTGCCCGTGCAACCTTGATATTTGGTTGTAATCATATAGTTCTTGGAAAATATATGTCTGCTGAGATCTATCATTAGCTGAAACTGCAAAATATTAATAGCTGCAACATTCTTCTAATATATTTTAAGGGCTCATTCGGGAGTTCAGCCATGGGAAAGTGCTGTTATATTGGTGCTCAAAAGTTGCTGAGAGTGCTTCAGTTTGTAGTTTCACCAATAGCAAACATATTCTATTAATTCAGGAAGGGCACATCCAAGCATGGAGGTTCTATGTAACTGACTCCGAGGAAAAAGTGCTAGCCATGTATATTTACCAACACAAAACACAGTACCTACCAGTTATCATTACCAAAAGGACTCAGTTTTGATAGCTTTTGATGAGCTGATCGAATTCTTGAAATTATGACTGCATGTTGCTGCATTACCATAAATACTGTGCAAGTTGGAGCTGCCACCGAGGGACCATACAGGGGTTAGAAGTGCTGTGACAGTATCATTCAAACCATAAGTTTGTCACTGGGAGTTGTTTTTAAAGGTCATCATCAAACACAAGGTAATTTTGGATTTGTAGGTTGTTGAGAGTCATTTACAGCTAACACATTACTTCTTAAATTACCATACCAGTTCAATGATGTGAAACATAAATCCCAGACAATCATTGGAACAGCTGCAAAAAGGCTTGGAATACTCAACACATGTTGTCAAAAGAATTTTGAAGCTGTCCTAGCATTTAACAAGAAGCCACTGTTTGGTATGTAAGAATTTAAGAAATGAGTATTAGTGTTCATTTGAAAGGCACTATTATGACAGTTAAAATCTGAAAATATACTAATGTTGTTACCATTAAATGAAATACTGTAAGACTGTATTGAATGTCATCTCTATATCTATGCAAATATTACTATGTGTCATTTACTTTGTTTCTTGAACCAAAGTACTTAGCAAACAACAGTATCATCACATTCCAGTTTATATAATTAGACTATAACCAAGTCCCAGATTGCACACAAACTATTTGATGAAATACCTGAGTGGAAAGGTGAAAATTAGCCAATATCCATTTGAGGGTATTACAATGGAAAATCTGAAAAACAGTTATTTTGCAAGGGAATTTAATGATACGTTCAATAGTAATCAACTATGGGACATACAGAAAGAAGAAGAAATAGGGAATGAGCTATATATCATTGGATTGCAATTGGAGTCTGTGAAAATTATAGATGGTGTTCTTGTAAGGGTGGAAGAATTGGATTCATATTTATCCAAAGTGGACCAGTCTGATTTGAGGTTATTAAATTGGGCTTTGCAACCTTTAATGGTTGCTTTAATAGTGCAGCACAAGTTAATGGAGCATCTATTTGAACGTGTGAGACTAATGGTTGGTTCTTGTCTCAGTGAAATCATTAGATAGCAGATCCTATTACACCTTATAATAATAGCATCTTGAAGAAGGTTCTAAACCTAATTGTGGACAGCTTATGTGGATTTCTTGATGTCAAAAGCCCTACCTTTGGTAAGCAGGCCAAGAACTTGGAACTTATGGCATAAGCCAATGTTTTTATCATCTTGTTGGATCTTGGTTGTAAAAGAATGATTCTACAAATGTTTCAATGTGTCTTTAGGGAATATAGGAAGCATCATCCACCATTGTGAGGGCTTGTACGCAAGCTATCATGTCATTAATCTTAGATGAGGACAATGATGTATGTAAGGAATTACAATCAGCTCTGTTGGCAATTTGGAGAAGGGAGCATAAAATTTGGCCTACGCTTATGACTTTTCAAGGGAATTAATTGAGCACAAGATTGAAAGGTTCAAGGAGAATGAACTAATGTCAATAGGTATACAGGTTGTAGGATCTCCAGCAATGAACAAGAACCGAATCAGAAGAGAGAAGATTTGTTTCACATGCCAGCATATGTGGACACTTGAGCACAACTGTGGGGACAACAAGGAAGAAGGGACAACCAAAGAAATTCAGCCCAACATTGTAGAAGATAAGAAACCAACAGTGTGGCTCCAACAAAGTAACACCAAAGCTTGCAAGGAGATGGAATCGGCTGCAGTTAATGGTAAGAGATATACAAGCCTCTTATTTGGTTATGTGGAAGTTGTTATTGACATGCTTTTTGATAAGGATGTTTATTTTCAAGCTGTTCTTCAGCAAGGAAATGAATCTTCTCATGATGATGAATCATTCGAAAGTGATGGCATAATAGCAGGTGAGGCTATCTGTTTTGGGATAGAGGAAAATTCTTTTAATAAATCTGAAAACAGTGCAGCTGATAATGAAATTTCTTCCAACCAAAGGATTGTCCAAACTTGTTTACTTGAGCTTGGCCATGATGATGACACTAAATGGGGTGATTTGAATGATCAATCAGAAATTTTACTTTTGAATGAGGAATTTGGAGCATGTACTTTGGGAGATAAGCTAAAGGTCTTGGATGATATGGTTGTTGCAGCCTTAGCGCATTTTGATAATATACATAAAACCATTGAATAAACTATTTGGAAAATTCAAATTGAGGAAAGAGACAAGGGAATAGTGAGTGGAATTAATAGTGCATACCTTCACAAATTAAACGGGCATTGGAAAAGACGAAATCAGATTATTTGAAATTGCTCAAAGATAAGGATATTGCAATCAAGTTTGCAAATGATAAAGAGGAGGTAGATGAGCTTTATCTTCAACTGAGTATGAAACATTACTCATTGTTCAAAGCTGAAAATCAGTTTTCTATGGCCGCCACTCACAATGAAGATGGTCTTAATTCAAAACCAAGGAGATTAGACAAATTGTTGAAGGAATCGACACCATTTGTGAAAATGAAAGTGAACATAGCATTTACACCTTTCCCTATTCAAATGAGACACATTATGCTAATGAAGATCAAAGGAACTAGCAAGGAGTTAGACTTAGGAATTTTGATGAACAATGTATGTATGATGCTCCAATTTGCATCAATGAGATAGTCGCCATAACAGATTTCAAAGTAGTTTCAGCTAAGAGACTAAGATGATCTTAGGTCTTCCAAGGTTAGAAGAAGTTGTGATTGTGAGGGATGAAGATATGACTAAAGGAAACCACATGAATTTTGGTTTTTATAGCAATAGGTATATGCCTTTGCTAAATCATGAGGTAACAATTTTTCCACATGAGGACGAGGATAAACCAAGTAATACTAGTTCTGAAATTTCAAGTGGTGATGATCATTTCCTTGGTGGAGATGGTTAGATTGATGACACTTGTAGTGAATCAAAAATTCGAAAATTATCCTTAATGCGTAATGAAGGCTTGTACAATTCATCTAGAGATTTCTCACATAGCTTTTGTGATATGGTGATTGTTAATTTGTTGGTTGGTGATTTTTTCTCATCCATACTTCAGTTATTAGTGGCTTCCCTGCTTAGTCTTCCAGTGTTTTCGGATTTGGATTGGCCTACAAGAGTTATTGAGTTGCATGGGCATTTGCAGAGACATGACTATGTGTTTGATATTGCACATGAGATGGATTTCTTCCTATATATGGGAACAGTGACACCTTCAACATCATTCTTAATGCTATCATAGCTTATAAAAGAGACATTTAGTGGCCCATTGGGTTGCTCTTCGTGCATATTGGATGTGTTTTAGACATCTGTTAGGTGGACTACTTATTCACATGGCTGTTACAAGAAGATGGTAGAATGATGGACATCTATTTCTACTCCCATGATTGAATGTATAGATTAGTTTGGGATCCATTTGTTGGCAGGCTTGGTGCCATATTTTCTATTGATAAGGATGAGCGGGTTCACAACTCGAGGCATAGTGTTTTATCTTCAGAGTGATGCCACAGATGGGTGAAACAATATTTTTCAGATTGACTTGGGATCTAGGGATCTTATTGATCCGTGAGTTGTATCCGAACATTTGGCTACACAATATTGGCATATCTTGATTTCAGATATTCTAGAATGAGTTAGAGAAACTTGCAGATTAATATGAGACCTTGGTATTGGTCAAAGATTTATGATTGCTTGAGGACAACCAATCTCAAGGAGGGAGGACCATAATGTCCCCTTTTTGGAACACTAGAAATTTTAATCCTAAGTTTACAAAATATTAAAAATGAGTATTTGGGAGCTAATGCAAATTAATAAAAAGTTCTTTTAAATACCAAAAGGAGGTTCCATAAAGTGACAAAAGGGGAAGAAGACGGAAAGACAGAAATGGGAAGCTAAAGGGGTCATTGTGCAGCTCCTTAAAAATAATGAAGAAGAGCTCATTTCAGTATGTGTGGATTATGTATTGATTATTGATTTCTCTTGGAGAGATTTGGGAAGCTTTCAGCTTTCTATTGGGAAACCTGAGGATGGGAACCTTCAGGATTTCTCAGTGGACTGGATGGAAGCCCAATTCATCTCTTTAAGTGGATTTGCAATGGAGTTAACATGAGTGTTCCAAGTTCATTTATTATTATCCAATCTGGTTGTTGTTTCTCTATTTATGGTTGGATATTGTTATTATACTGCTGAATATTGAAAACAATAAGATTAGTGAGGTTGTTTTTATCTTAATATTCTTCTGGTATTTTGCTAGATAATTGGAATTTTGTTGCATGCAAATATTGTTTTAAAATTGTTGCATTACAATTTAGGAATTTGGGTAAATACCCAGTTGGGGATATTACAGTGGTATCAGAGCTGGTTTTTGTGCTAGCCTGTCAGGTTTCTTCAGTAACAAATATTTTAGAATTGCTTTGCAAATAAGTATTAAGTTGAGTCTCCAATGGAATAGAAATAAAATTGTTAGATTATTTGAGTTTTAATGTTTAAACTCAAAACTAGTTAATTCTGGAATAAACCAGCCAAAACATCCCAGGGTTCTAATATTTATTAGCTCAAAAAGAATGGATGCCCTGATTGCATAGAGAAAGTGGCTTTAGCATTTCCTTGTGGGCCAATATTATTCTAAATGACCCAATGCTCAAACATATTTGATATTTTTATTTCCAGCTCAAATATCTCAAATGCGTGCGGAGGCAAAGGCCCAAATATTCAACCAATATTTTTTTATCTGGCCCTATCTTTATTTTAATGGTCTGTGTTCACGTTGGTATTAATTAACGATTGTAATGCAAAGATTGCCAAAGTATTATTGAAGGAGTTTTAATATCAAACTGAATCTTATATTGAGTTCTACCTTACTCATCTACCTCAAAACTTACTTGACTAAAAGGCCTAGGACATGAAGAAATGTTTCTATGAGACCCCGTAAGACCACTCAGCCTACTGCAGAAACTAAAAGAGGGATCCCCATTTGCAATGGAGCAATGGTGTGTAAACTAAACTACACAACACTACTCTTGCCTCATCTAACAAGTCATGCATTAATAACGACACTGGAGGAAATCATCCAATTGAACATAAATCAGGTTTTTATGTGCTTGAAGCTGGTCCAAAGTAGAGTCTTAATGACCTTGATGACTTCGATTCTAATTTTTCAATCAAAGAGGAAAGGGAAGAGGTATGTGTGGCTTGTGGCAGCTTTGAAAGTACAGTTTGAAGGAATTATGATTTCTTCATCCTTAATACTAGTTCATCTTGCTGTGATCAAGACTGGAAAAGCCATTTCTTAGTATTTGCAGAACATAAAATAGAATTTCTGTCTGACATGGATAGCACATATCGAAATGTGGATAGTATAATTCAAAAAGTTCTGAGAGTATTATAAAAATAAAATTAATTCATAGTTACAAATGTATGACGAGTTAGAAGAAGTGTTGCCTGAGTTGTTTGGTGCATATTATATTATATGGAAAAATGGTCGCTGCAGGAATGGCTGCAAGCTTTTTATTCTGCATACTGTGATTATAATTAAGATGACAAATGAATGACTTGTAATTAAAGAAAGAGACTAATAGATTGATGGTGCATGCATGCTGCGAGATATGGATTATAGGCAGCTCAATCTGTGAGTCTGGATTCCTGCATTGAGATGGGGAGTATTTCATTTCAATAAAACCAAGGTTTGTAAACAGTGCCATCTTGGATAAAGCGATTAGCAAATACTATTTGTATGAGAGAACAACAAGGGTGGGAGGGATAGTTCCAAGAAAAAATGTTTGAGGGGAAAAAAAACAAGAAAAAAAAAACCATGTGCACGAGTAAAAACAAATAGGGAAAGCACCAAGATACAAAGCAACTACAAATGAACAATATGCGCCCAAAAGACAATACTCAGTACATGCAGGGGGCGATCGGAAGACATGCATGATAAGGCCAAAAGACAAAAAAGCTAAATGAAAAGTGAAGTAGATAAAGCTTCCAACATACAGAGATTTATATTTAACAAATATATATAAAAATGACCAAAATAAAAATATTTGATTTAAGATTATATAAAGATATAGAGATATGCATTTGAGTTCAGATTTTCTTAATCTGAAATAAAAATAGATGATAGAAAATTAAAATGTGCAACTGAATAATGATTAGATAATGAAAACTTTCTGCGAGAGCAACGATAGATTAATAGAACAATATTTTGAAAAGATTTTTAATGAGACCTGCGAGAATGGATTATTTTTGGTAAACCCCCAGAAGAGATATTCATCCTGTAATAAGTTCCTCTTGTTTTTGTGGCAAGCCTTTCAAAACAAGAGGAAATGTTTTAACTTTTTTTTGCAAGAAAATAACCCTTTGGCGGAAAGCCTTCCGTAGGGGGTTAAATGAAAAAAAAAAACAATAATATAAACCTATACACACAAAGTGTAAAAATGAGCTAGAAACTACAAAAAACTCCTCTCTCAAAAAAGTCTCCAAATAAGGTGAGCTCCAATGACTGGCAGCCTTCAACACAAGAACTCAAAACAAGGATTAGTACCTTATCTTTGCTACCACGTGAGAAAAGTAAATAAGAGAAAGGAAACTAAATCAATCCAAGTGAGTTAAGTGAGAAGAGATGTTACCATGAAATAATCAAGTTCCAAGAGCATACACCAATAGGAAGAAACAAAGGAGAGATTTTGTAAGGGGAAAGCAAAGAAAACCCCTTGTGAATTATGTGAATTATATGAATGTGGCAAAAGTCTAAAGAATGAAAGAGAGAGAAAAAGAGAGATGGAGCCATAGGCTCATTACAAAAACTACATAGTAAGTGTGTAGTGTAAAGAATGAGAGAGGAGCATCTCTTATAGAGAGATGAGAGAGGAGTTATCTAGTAACTCGCATGTGAATAATTGCCACATTCATATGTGTGTGCATAACAAGTGTCATAATCGTCTCAAGGAGGAATAAACTATTTTCCTTAATAAAAGAATTACAAAAAATGACTTGTCCTCATGCATGGACAAGAGGACAAAATACATAAGGGATACCTTGGTTTATCCCATTTAATAAATACAACCAACAAAAGATTACTAATTCTAACATCAATGGTACTAGTTAAGAAAAAAGTTGGAAACATGAGAATGTGCATTGATTACAGGGCACTAAATATAAAAACTATAAAGAATAGATATCCAATCCCTAGAATTAACGAGTTTACGGATGAATTACATGGTGCATGCTATTTCTCTAAAATTGATCTAAGATTAGGATTTCATCAAATCATAAGGAGAGAAGAGGATGTGCCAATGACAACTTTCAAATGTCATTATGGACACTTTGAACTCTTAGTGCTTCTCTTCGGACTCATAAATGCACCAACTTTTTAATCTTGAATGAATCATACCTTTAGACAACAGTTACGAAAATTTCTCCTCATATTCTTTGATGACATCCTTATTTTATAGAAAAACATGGGAGGAGCACCTAAGGCATGTTCAGGAAGTTTTGAGTATTTTAGAAAGTGAGTCACTATATGCTAATTTTTCGAAGTGTGAATTTGCGCTTCAGAAAATACTTTACATTGGGCATAAAATCAACAAAGAAGGGGTGAGTTTCGACAAGGGAAAAACCAAAGCTATTAAAAAATGACCAAAACCAAGAACCCTTACCCAACTCAGGGGTTTTGTGGGATTATGCAGTTACTAATGAATATTTGTTAAAGGTTTCTCAAAGATTGCAACCCCTCTTACAAACCTAACCAAGAAGGGAGCATTCACTTGGAGTGATAAAGCACAAGCAGCCTTCGAGCAACTAAAAGAAATAATGAGTTCATGTCCAGTATTAGCCATACTGGATTTCTCTATACTTTTCAAATTACAATGTGATGCCTCAGGAGAAGGAATACAAGCTGTGCTAATGAAAAAGAAACATCCTATTTATGACAAAGAAATGTTGGTGATAATGCATGCCCTGGTGAAATTTTGTCAATATCTAGTTTTTGGGAAGTTAATAGTTAAAACAAATCATAATAGTCTACGCTTTTTCTTAAATTAGAAGGATCTAAATTAGAGACAACCAAAGTGGGTGAGAAAAATCCAAGCTTGTGAGTTTGACATAGAATATGTGAAAGGTGTCAATAATGAAGTAGCAGATACCTTATCAAGAAGACCCCACATCAACACTATTTCTTGTATCTTCAGAGATTGGAAATATATGAGATAATAGATAATTGTGCTAAAGATCAATTTGTAACCTAAGTGTTGGAAGGAAAGATACCTAACAAAGACTTTAGAGTTTCAAATGACATCATATTCTAGAAATGAAGGATCTACTTGACTCCAAAATCCAAAATGAAGGAGATCATTGCGAAGGAATACCATGATAACCCGTTAGCGGGACATCCAGGGTATTACAAAACATATAAACACATAAGAGAGAAATACTCATGGAAAGGGCTTAAAAGGGACATATGAAAATATGGACAAGAGTGTATGATCTGTCAACAGAAGAAGATCGAATAGTTACATCCCGTAGGACTATTACAACCATTGCCTATTCCAGACCAAAAATGGGAAAGCATATCCATGGGTTTTATAATAGGATTGCCTAAAGTCCAAGGGAGAGATAGTATCTATGAAGTAGTGGATAGACTCACAAAGCTTGCCCATTTCTTTCCAAGATCTACAGAATATAAAGCACCCTAAACAAAAATATTTTTGGAAGAAATTTTCCATCTCCATGGATTACCACAAAATATTATTAAGTGATAGTAAATTCCTTAGCAAATTTTGGCAAGAGCTATCTAGATTAACATGAACTTCACTCACTCCTAGAGCCAATTATCACCCTCAAAATGATGGACAAACCGAGATTGTAAATAAATGGATAGAAGGGTATCTAAGAAATTATGTCACGAGACAATAGGCAACAAGGATAAAGTGGCTACACCTAGGGGAATATTGTTATAATACCACACATCATATGTCCATAGAGATGAGCCCATTCAAAGCATTATATGGGTATGAAGCTACTACGTTCAGGAGACTAATCATTTCTGAAAGTAGGGTATTTGGTGCACAAGAATTTATCCAAAGAAACATCGACATTATGAAATTATTAAAAGAAAACTTGCATAATGCACAAAATCAACAAAACCTTTTTGCAGACAAGAAGAGCGTGGAAATATCATTTACCTTGTGTTCTTACGACTACAACTGTATAAAAAATCATCCATTAAGAAGAATGGGACAGAGAAACTCAAACCCGAATTTTATGGACCATATGAGGTAGTAAAAAGGGTTGGTGAAGTTACAAGTAGCTTATTAATTAGAACTTCACGACAATAGTTGGATTCACAATGTATTCCATGTATCAAGACTCAAAAAAGTTTTAGGCCAGCAGGTAGTACCATGTGTAGACCTACCCCCCCCCCCCCCCCCCCCCCCTCGATGATGAAGGACAACTCATCTTGGAGCTAGAAGTAATCCTTGATACTAGAGAAAAGACACTGAGGAATAGAATTGTGAGAGAATTTTTAATCAAGTGGAGAGGTCTATTCAATGAGGATGCCATTGGGGAAAGAGAAGAGGGTCTTAAATTGCTCGAGGACGAGCAAAATCAGGACGAAGGGACTATAATAAACCCAACATGAGCTCTTTGAATAATAAATATATATATGTGCTAGTTCTTAAATAAATGCATAATTTCTTAAATAAGTTCTTTTATAGACAAATCTATGCACTTTCTTAAAAAAATCCATTTTAATAAACATTTGTTTAAATTACACAAATTTGAAATTTCTAATTTTTTTTTGGGCAAAAGTGGACTTAGCCACTAAACTATATATTATTAATAACTGGTTCAAGGGCTCATGGAGGACAAAAACCAGAAAGAAAACCTCCAATCCCTGCCCATACATATAAACAAATGTTATAGAAAAGTCGCACGACTTTCAAAAGAAAGGGTAGTGATCAATTTTTATATGAACCAAAAATGACCATCCTAGCAAAAGCTGGAACCCAAAATCCTTTCCATGTCACAAGTTTTGGAAAATTAATCTATGCCAATTACATACTTGCAGCCTCTTTAAAATAAATAAATTGAGGAATAGTGGATAGATGCCAATATTCAAATAAAATGCCCAAATACAAAAAGTGCACCACAAAGATCCAAGCTGAATCAAAGATATCAATGCTGAGACCTCCATTCCAAATTCTTCAAAATAAGATTCCATGATACAAGAAATAGCCTACAAATCAGCAATAATTTCTTCCTCCAATATCTCCTCGCCGTATAAGAACTTCAAAGCTCGCGGGTTTTAATATCAAGTTCCATAGGTGAAGATACAAGTTTAGATGCCCGCATTTTGAATTTGTCTAGTAGAGCCCACACATTCTTAGACTGAGAGATGAAGATGCCATGTGACTGCTACCAAACCTTGATAGTAGTGGAGAAGTCCATGGTTGGTCATTTCAAAAATTTGATAGAGATTGTGTTTGATTCCCTAAATCAACGATTCAAAACTTCCTGTAATAATCAAATCATCAACATATATAACCAAAATGATGATATCATTGCTAGTAGTCTTGACATATAGAATTGAGTTAGAAGGACTCCTTTGGAAACCTTGATGTGTGAGATACTTGTCAATTTTTATGTACCATGCCTGAGGAGCCTATTTGAGGCCACAGAGTGCTTTTACTAGATTTAGTACGTGGTGTTCTTTATTGACAACCTTGAATCAAGGAGGTGTCATCATGTACACTTCTTTTTGTAATTCCCCATTCAAGAAAGCACTCTTTAGGTCCATTTGATGGACCTTCCAGTCACACTGAGTGACATGGCGAGGACTAATCTGATGGTGCTCATCTTTGCAGAGGGAGCAAAGATCTCTTCATAATTAATTCCTTCTCGCTGAGAGAAGCCTTATGAAACAAGACAAGCCTTGTACTTACCTAAAGTATCATCAACTTTGTATTCGACTTTGTAGACCCATATCCAGCCAATGGGTTCTAATCCTGAAGGAAGATTAGACAAAACTCAAGTGTTGTTTTTCAAGAGCCTATGATGCTCAATCTGCATAGATTCCTACCACTCAAGTATCTATTTCCCCTCTGTGTATGTTTAAGGTTCATACACACTCTGAATGTTAGCCATGAGATTTTTTTTTATAGAGTCAGAAGGTTTCTTCTTTTTCCAAGCAGTTCTACCCTCGATGAGCTCATTATCATGATCACCAATTGTCTTAGCCCCCCATTTAGGGTGGAGAGTAGAAGTGCTAACATTAGAAAAAGGTGTAATGGGATCATGATTGTCAAACAAAAGATCAGATGAAACCCGAGAAAAATCAGGTGTGGTTGCATGCCTGGGTGAGCCTACATGGGAAGGAACTGGCGGAGAGGCAGGATCAGGAACAACTCGAGCTTTGTCAGCCAAAGCTCTCCCATCAAAAGAAACAAATGGAAGACGGATACAAAAGTCTCAAGCTTGGAGAGACTGATCCTCTCAGTTCAGTGATGGAGGAGAGACCTAAAGTGGCCCTCGTTTTCCTCATCAAAGATCACATCATATTTGAAGATGAGAGGATTAGTCTTGATGTCTATCAGGTTGTAGGATTTGTAATTATTACTATAGCTAGTGAGCATGCATTTTTGGCTCTTCGCATCTAACATGGTGCATGCGGAATCATGGATCCAGACAATTGCAGTAGACCAAAAAAATTTGAGACAGTGGATTTGAGGCCTACGTTCTAACTAGGCCTCTTTGGAGGCCGCTTCTTGACAACCACTCTAGAAGTGCGATTGAGAAGATAGATGATAGTGTGAACAACTTCAACCCAAAAATTGTTTTGAACATGCTTGTGTTCAAGCATAGATCGGGCCATTTCAGCAATCATGTAGTTTTGTCACTCAATGACATTGTTTTATTGTGGGGTGTAGGATGTTAATTGGGACGTCATGCCACGTAGATTGCATAAATGAGAGAAGGAAGAGTAACAATCCTCTCTCCTATTGTTAGTTGTAAGAGTAATAATATGTTGAATGAATTCTTTTCTACAAATGATTTGGACTTTTGGAAAACAACAAACACCCTTGATTATTGACGAAGGAAATCAACCCACATTTCAAGACTGAAATCATCAACACAAGTAAAAAATACTTAGACCTAGTGATAGACATAGTAGCTATAGGTACATGAAGATCAACATGGACTAGTTGTAATACCTTAGAAGCTCTCTAGGAGTCGCTATCTTAAAAAAAGGAGCGCGGTGTTGCTTCGCAACTTAACATGCTCCATACACTTAAAGATTTAGGGTCTATGTTGGCTAAAATTTTTGTCACTAACCACAACTTACAAAATTGTGACTTTAGGCAACTTTTCATGAGATTTCTCTATCCTTAGCAATAGGGGAGGCTCCTTTCTTACCCTAGGTGGCTCCAATAGAAACTTAACTAGAAATTACAAAAAGGGTAGTTCTCTTAATCAATCTCTCTTATGTCAATCTTTATTAAATATGAAGAAAGACATAGACTGACTTCGGGAATTTGGGTGTTGATAAAGAAACACTTCAAATTTATAGTTGTAGGTTGAGTATCGCTGGAGTTCTTTGTGCCAACTTGTTGAAATGAGCAACAAATTCATGCCTAGGCATGGGAGATGCCTTCTTCAACTGGGTGAGTTGGGTCAACAATGCATGAGCATCTTCAGAAGGCTTGAATCTTTCTTCAAGCTTGGCTATGAGAGTAGCATTGTTTGTTATGGTTTGTGGTGGGAGATGGTAGAACCAATCAACAACCATGCCATGGAGAGTTTCTACAAACAACCTTATAGAGACGCTCACATGTTCAATGTCATGAACACCTCATGTAATGTAGAAAGAAACAATATATTCATCAAGATGTTGCTGTTCATTACCAAACAACTTGAAAAAATTCATCCACAAGCCGTTAGGAAGAGCATGTAGAGGTAGAGTCAAATTCAATGGACCAAAAGCATTTCTTCGAGGACCTTGGGAAGCCATTTACATATCCTTGGTAAAAGCTTGAAAACTACATGAAATAAAATTTCAATGGCACATTTACAATTAATAAACATTGGTATTCTTCAAACAAAAAGTGTGAGGCTTTTAGATGCACATCACGTTTATTATTTACAATTAATAAACACTAGTATTCTTCAAACAAAAGTGTGAGCCTTTTAGATGCACATCATGTCACTAACGGAGTCACCAAAAACTGTTGGCTGAATTTTTTGCATGACACTTACCACAACTTACAAAATTGTGCCTTTAGGCAATGTCTAGATTTCTCTCTCCTTTCATCGGTTGGGGAGGCTTCCTTCTTACCGTAGGTGGCTCCAATAGAAACTTAACCAGAAATTACAAAAAGGGTGGTTCTCTTAATCAATTCCTATTTTCTTAGGACTGATTTGCAAGCAACTACAACTTCTAAACTTAACAAAACGGTCCTATTACTACAATAATACTGGTGGCTTGGGGGTTGATGTAAGAACAACTCAAAAGACAACAATCAACTTTTATATTTTGTGGAATAAGTATAGGAACCCAAACTTAGGAGTCAAGTAGAATGTCCAATAAGGCACAAAATCTGTTATCGGATACCCTCAAACTTGATAAAAACACTTATAACTGAAGCCCAAGTTTTCAGCTCTTAGTAATTCTAGCCACTACTATCTACAACAATCCTTCTTTTTGAAGCACAAATTCTTCAAACACTTGGACTAAATTATAACTTTGAACGCAATAGATAACTCAAAGTGTACACGATTGAATTAAAATCGCTCTTAAACAAAGAAATGAAACTCGTAATCAACTCAAGAAAATGTCGTCACATAACAGTTTGGATTGCCACAAAGTCTCAAAACAACCTCCTTTTATTGAAAGCAATACAAATCTACATCTAAGCTCAAAGTCTGAGTGCATATACAAACTGGCGAAAAGGTGTAATTACAATGAGCCCCCCCCTCTATTTATAGGCGAGGGGTTGATAGAAAGGTAGAGGAAAAAGGGGAGACACTTAACCACCTTTTACTTATTCAATATTACAAAGCCTAATGCATTTGTAATCTAATTACATGACTAGTAAATTTGAACTCAAATTTTGACGAATTTTGGTCGAAATTTCGACGTAGGTTGGTCAAAATTTCAACCAAGCAGTTTGTGGTAATTTTTCTCATTGAAATTTTGACCAACCTGCATGTTGGTCAAAATTTTGACCAATACATTTGTTGAAAATTTTTAATTTTTGCTAGCTCTGATTTGTCATTGTTGGTTGAAATTTCCACCAATGTTTGGTCGAATTTTTTTTAGAATTGGTGGAAATTTCGACCAATTCTTGGTAGAAAACTATCAAGAATTGGTCGAAATTTCCACCCATGTTTGTTTGATTTTTTTTTATAATTGGTGAAAATTTTGACCAAGTCTTGGTAGAAAACTATTAAGAATTGGTCGAAATTTCCACTAATGTTTGGTGGAAATTTTTTTATAATTAGTGAAAATTTGGACCAATTCTTGGTAGAAAACTATCAAGAATTGGTCGAAATTTTCACCAATGTTTGGTCAAAATTTTTTCATGTTGTATCAAGCAATTGTTTCTTATCCAAGCCATTTAATTTGCAACCTTTTAAATCTCTGCAAAGATAAAGTTGGAGCAGGAGAATTTTTCTTCTCAAAGGTGTCCTCTGATTGTAAAGCGTCCGCTTTACAATCAGAGGACACCTTTGAGAAGAAAAATTCTCCTGCTCCAACTTTATCTTTGCAGAGATTTAAAAGGTTGCAAATTAAATGGCTTGGATAAGAAACAATTGCTAGATACAGCATGGAACAAAGAAGAACATAAACTATAGCATGGACATGTATTCTTTGAAATGAATGCATCTAAGAATGTAAGAAAAAACAGAACTATTGAAGTGTAACATGTCTCATTATGCACTCTTGATACTGCCAAAGTTGATAGAAATTTTTTCAACTGTGAATAATGATATATTATATAATCAAAGTAACAAAGGAATTTCATATTCATGGCAGTTAATTTTCAAAGTACTGTACATAAGTTGAAGAAGAAAAGTATCCTAAACTGAACATCACTATATGAAAATTATGCATTTTATCCCACAAGAACTTCAGCACTGGAACAACTACTTTTGAAGTTTACTTGTGCAGTCATTTTGCTCTTTTTTAGAATTTAATGACTGAAGAGTACTTCAGTTTCTTTAAATTGTTATGGAAATCATAGTTGCACTCGTTCAATGTATCCTTTGTCTGCTCCTTAAGAAATGCTCTCTATGAACTCTTTTACATCAAACACAGAAGTTGGATCCTTCTTTGTAATGATGCCCTGTTTTACACAACACATTTTAAATATTATACGCCAAAATATATATCATGGTTGCACTTGTACAATGTATGAAATGAAGAAGACCAAGTTTGAGATCAAATTGTATTTTTTTTCAAAATGACAGTTTATTCACAAAAGACTAGATATGACAATGCACCTTTTCAGTTATAATGGCTGAGATAGGATTTGCAGGGCTAATATCAAAAGCAGGGTTCCAAAGAGAAATCCCAGATGGAGCTGCTTGTTGACCTTGGCCACCAAGAGCATGAGTTAATTCTTTTGGTGACCTCTCTTCAATTATTATATACTCACCAGAGGAAATTGACAGATCCACTGAGGTCAGAGGAGCAGCTACGTAAAATGGGATATGATGGTGGAAAGCTAAGAGTGCCAGATTATATGTCCCTATTTTATTTGCTGTGTCACCTATGAAAATATAATACCAACTTAGCAAGCCTTAACATACAAGAACAAATGTTGTTGGCAAAATTCTGTCAGCCAATCATCTAATGAGATTTAATTTGATGAACATCAATTTCAAATATCATAGCAAAGAAATTGCAGGATAATAGTAATTCTACATAGCTGCAATCCTATCTGCTCCTACAATTATAGCATCTACACGACCTGACTTCTTCAATGCCGCTGCTGCAGAATCTGCTATAAGGACTGTAGGTATGTGATCATGGACCAATTCATATGCACTGAGACTTGATCCCTGAAAGAAATGCAACAAATCTTCAAGTCAATATAAATCTTGATATTGAAATCATACGCGATAAATTTGTTCATATATGGAATTTCAATAAAATGCAGAGTTGGATCAAAATGTTCAGCACTACTGCTAGAAGTTAACAAACTTTTCATTTTTATAGTTAAATAGTCGCTAAAAGTCTAAAAAATCATAAATCTAATTTATCACAACATTAATCTCTGCATTTCAAACAACATTTTTAGAATATCTATTGCTACACTGAGCATAGCCACATAGCCAAGTAGCACCTATATTTGCACTGGCATGACTTATATCAGTAGTAAATTTTAATAAATGGAGAAATCAATTACATTTTCTAGTCATTGAGCAAATTCTGGACAACTATGTAAAAAATGGACTTGGTTGAGGAATCTTTGAATGAATTGCTATCTGATTTCATGCCACTTTATTTGCTGATAACACATGTTCGCAGAAACAATGTTGAAATGGTTTTGTGAAAGATGAATTTGAATTTGTTACTTAAATTTACTTTGCCTGGCAAAATTTGGGATGCAAGTCACCGGATCAATCTGTTTGCATTCTTGTCGCATCTCAGACCAACACAGGAGAGCTTGTATGTTCTGTACATCCCCTTGCCTTGTGATTATTTTTCTATAAATTAGAAGTTTCAATAAACTACTGAGGCAAATCCAATTACTGTCTATTTATGCTCTGATAGTGTACTCTCCGTTGGCGAGGATATCTCATCACTTTCTTAGCTCACAGACTCTTGACTTGCAATATGTTTATTACTAACTACTTCAGGAACTGAATCAAATATCTGATTCATCTCTTTTTGAAAACCTAGTGTATCTCTATTACTCTTTCCTCCAACTACAACAGATGTTCCATCATCCATTGTTTATTTTGTAAATCAGCACATTAGACATAATTTTCGTGCCATTATTCAAATGGTGATAACTTGCAAAATACTTTAACCAAAACTTGAAATGAATTTTGTGGAGGTAGAAATTTGCTGAATCTAGGCTTACCTGTGAATGAGAAAAAAAGCTGACAACAGCTGTGAACATGAGTGCTCCAAATACAGCATATACCACAGGAACCCCTGGATCCAACTGAGATCAGGCAAAACAGTTAGCTGGAAGTAGGGCAAATATGGTTAAAACAAGAATTCATATCTCAGTTATACTTTGTCATCTTTTTTTCATAACAACTATAAAAGGAAGGGTAGTCATAACTGATAATCAGTGAGTCTGTCATACTCATTGTGATTAACGTCAATCTCCTTTTCGTTAAAGTTTGTACACATGATTATTCAATCTAATTCCACTCAAAATAGAGTTACCTCCATTATATTCTTTACAGGTTCACACGATAGACTGTCAAATAGAAACAAACAATGAAGGAAAAGCATGGACCTTTAGTTCTAGGCCAGTGCTGCCAATTGCATCATCCACAACAACTTCCATGCCATCAATGGTTATTGAATGATTTGACTGAGGCCGCCTAACTCCCACAAACTTCCCTTCTTGATCATACATCACAACAGACTTCAGATCTCGAGCCAAAATTGATCTGTGGTGTCAAAGAAATAATCACCAAATGTGATAAATTAAATATATGAGTTTGCCACAATTCATAATTGATTCAGTTACAAATTTCTGGAATAGATTGTGTATAAGTATTTGAATCAATATTTTGGATTGCACTCAAATGCGTTCTTAGCTCTCTTGTATCCTGATGATAAACATACAACATGATCTGAAACGTTGATTCAAATACTTATACACAATATTTTCTAGAAATCTATAAATGAATCAGATATAATGGTTTAGAAGCTCCAAAATTTAGGAAATGACAAAAATATCCTTCAAGATGATTTCTTTTTTTGGCTCTTGCAAAGAGAGATTTAAAGATTTTAGAAATAAGATTTCCCATGTATACTTACATTCCTTTAGGATTGGTAGAACCATTATCATCTTCTAGTGGCAAGAATGTACCAAAAAGTTAATCTCCACTCTGTAATGTAGCCATTGCAAGATTGAATGGTCCTGCACCATTCTTGTGTATCTGAAGAGCTGAGATACTCCAATCTGTTTGATAGATTGTGATGCCCCCAAATCGTAAAGGGCTATTCACACTGATAGTCTTCCTTAGAACTTCCTTTCCATTTGTATCATGTAAAGAAAGGTCGGTGTGAAACTGGGATACCTAAATAAAGATGGGTGAGAAAAATGAATAACAGTAAGATACCTGCTGTTAACATCTCAATGGGAGTCTCTGGGTTAGAGAAGAGAAAATCAAGTGTATGGACTGGTGAACAGCAATATCAAAACTTCTATTTTCTGCAACTCGAATTCCATAGTATTGGATCTCAAGTCAACTGGTTTTCTCTCTAAATGCTTTGACAAGGTTTCCTTCATCATTTGCAGTGTTTTGTTGTTGAGTTTCATGCTGTTATAAGCTTGTTGTCGCACCAGTTGCTGAACCAGTAAATTTCCCTTAACTGTTTATTTGCTGTAGTAAAGTTTAGGAGTAATGGAAATCATTCCATGAGTATGGGGGCCCGATATTCATGGAGTGACTTGAACTAACATGTATCATAGGTTTCTAACCAAGTTTGTGCAGGATTGGGCAAGATAGGACTGATCACAGTTAATGACAATATGACAGTGCATTGAAAATGCATGCTCGGGTGCAGCAGACATTCTACCCGAACAAGGGGTCTATTTGATGATTGGAGACATTGAACAATGTTCATGTGAAGGTGGATTCATTGTCAATTGGGATTGGAAGTGTGTGTAATCAGGTGATTGAGTAAGCCTTTGTTTCGAGGGTTTGGAGTGCTATTTTGGGTTTTTTTTTTTGTGTTGCAGCAACCTTGAGATCGATTCCTTTCACATTTGATCTTTTCAAGACATAACTAAATACTGTCTAAGAGTTGGAATCATTAGGAGGACTCTGTCTTATGGTTCCCTTGAAAAATTAGCCAATTTTGTGCATTGAAATAGGGCAGCAGTCAAGAACAAGGGTATTGGTCCAAAACAACTGTATGAAAGTTTGGAATATGTTGTAAAACTCTGAAAAGGGCATCCTGAAATGTCACCATCTTGTCAATTATTTTGAGAAAAAAAAGAGTTATTCCCATTTAAAGTATGCAGCAGGACTAATAGGCAGAGTGTTGGCCTTTTGGGTTCAGTTTGAGAAGACCTTGTGAAGCAGGAGCATAGGATTGTGTTGGGAAACTGGAAGGCATTGAAACCAAACAAAGTGAAGACTAAAAACTCAAATACATCTCTTAGGATCCTTGGGGATAGCCTTGTTAAAGTCAAGCTTTTGGAACACTTAAGGGTTTGGGTAGGCTAGAGTGCCTAAACCTCTAAAATTTCAAACTTTCATTGTACCTTGAAGCCCACCATCCTTCCCTATTGCATCAAATGGAGTTTTCGAAAGAGACTTGATTATTTTGAGATTATCAAACTGAAAAATGTAGCTAGGAGAACAAAAAAGAACAAAGAGTTGTAAGATGGTGGCTAGAATACTGTTTCTTCCTTTATGTGAGTGGTTGTGTGAAGGAGAACAAAAGCTCCAGATTGCGATTCCAAATATATATATAACTCGCCTTTCTCATGGTAATCAATGTAAAACTTCTCAACATGAACTTTGGTTTGAAAACTGGGAATTGGTTTAGACAAAATCCCATTTGGAGTAAGCCCATCCTCCATCATAAAATTCAAGCCTTGAGGAACTGTAACTGAACCACGGTAGCCCCCAATAGAACTTAGAGCTGCCCCTGCCATTATGAGCAAAAGAGCTGCATGTACACCAATAGGTGCAAGCCTACCAGCAAGCCCTTTGAATCCATATAGACCTGATTCGCTGAAGAAGACCTGCAAGCCTCAAATTTTGAAAACAAAAGATCATATTATCCATGGAATAAGAGCAGAAACATTGGATGAATGCTATGAGATCGTTTCTTCCAAATAATCACAATCAGCTTACCTCATATCCTGAACCCATCAGAAGAACACCAAGGTCTTGAATATGAGCTCCGGGAAGTGATTCTGCAACTTCTAGTTTTAGGATGTTGGATCCAGACTTCATGAATGCTGAGGAGAAGGCTATAAATGTCCTGGGGAACCCTAATGCAAGGGTTGATAAATGCCATTCTATGGCTATAGTACGGAACAACAGAGTGTGCCTAGAATTGCAGTGACAGTTACTGGTTTTTATTAAGTTTTGAAGTGAATAGAGAAGTGTTTGTGGATTTTTTTGAATGGAATAGTGTGTATAGTTTTAATTCTTCCTTGTTCTCATCCAATGAAACTTTATAAGATGGAGTCTATGTTCTCATCCAAGATATGCATGTAAATGATCAAAAGAACTTATATTGCTTACAGATTTCTCATTTATTAGCAAATATCATTTTGCATGTTGTGATTATAATAATAGATGACCCCATTCTAGTTTTATAAACTTTCATTTAAATAAGTTAGAGCATAAATCAAACCAATTAAAATAGTTACAGACTCATGAGACAATAGAATAAACAAAGCTACAGGAAAGATATTGGCAGAAAGAAGATGCCAATAGAAAGTGGAGCTCACAGTCTCCAAAAATGGGTTCCAATAGCATGTTGCTTCAAGCTGACAAAGAATTCAACTATGAGTAGAAATATGTAGAAGTTACAAGAAGTGAGAATGCAAAAACTAAGAGATGAAAAGAAATGATTATGATGATTTCAAATAATAGAAGGGGATCATTTATAGAGGTTAAAATACATCACAATCAGAAGGTGGTACAGATAGAAGCCACTTAAAAGGGTAAAGCGCCACTGGAGCCAACTTTTCAAATGTTCTTGTATAGTTAGAACTTTCAAGTTCAAACCACTGCAACACCACAAAAAACTCATTCCAGCCACAATTACATTGTCTTCTAGAACACCAATGCAAATTAGTAGCTTAGCTGGGTCAGCCTTGCAGAATTTAGAAGAATTAAGAAAAACAATGTTTGGCCTCCTTGGCATCTATATTATTGGGATAAAGGTTGAAGAAATGGCTAAAATGAAACCTAAAAATGCTAAGGGAACACACACTAAAATGAGTGCATCCCACATATTGGAAAATGCAAAGTAGGCAATTTCTGACTCCACACAAATGTATCTGAGAACTGCTATGAAAAAACACTTAATAGGTTGCTAGTGCTTTCTTTCCAAACTTCTTTAAGCAAGCACATTATGTTCCAATACTGTAATATCTAAAAAACTAAAACTATGGACCTACAATCTGCTGCTGTAGATTGGACATTTTAGGGATTATCCGAAATTTCAATTTGGAATTTCATGGTCCAAAGAAGAAACTGAAGATTAAGAATTGGTATTTCATGTTGCCTTTCAAAAGAAATTGTTTTATAGGAGAGCTTCAAACAAAGATCTGTACAAAATCTTATAGTGGTGAGCTTTGGAATCAAACCTAGAAATGTTTTTGTTCCAATCACATACAATAGGTTCTTTCAAAACTAAAAACTCCATTGACATCAACTTACATATCGTTCATGTAGATATATAAAATATTATTTTCATATAAGAATTAATATGAAACTTGAAACATAAGGACAGTGTCGTTCATGTGATTATTATTATTATTTTGATTAACTGATAAGAGTCAGTGTTTGAGAGGGCTCAAACACTTCTACAACTAGAAGTAACACATCTTGCAATAAACACAATAAGAAAACAACCTTAATATCAAATTGGCAAGAAACAAAACAACACTGAAACAAAGCTACAAGATAACAAAGAACTTGCAGCTAGATGAGATCAAGAGCACACAAAAGGAAACCTATTGAGGGGAAGGCATGGAGTTCAGAGCCACTATTGTCTCCTATTCCTCTTTAAGAAGCTGAAGATGTTTTGCCACAAGAAACTCTGCCATCTCATCAATCACAATGATATGTTTCTTCTTTGGCTTCATGTTCTCTTACTAAGGCTATATTCCGTAGGAATTATCTTCCTTTTCACTCCCATCTGAATACTCGTAGCATAGTTGTTTATGGTAGTTTTGCTCATATTAATCATTAATCACCTTCTTAAGATCATCCCTAATGGTTAGCAACCTACTTTTAAGATATTTAATCCTATCTTCATTAATTGTTTTCCCTGCCAATGGATTCGGCATTTATAGAGCGGAAAAACCTGAAACAACCAATTCATTGTTCTTAAGCTGCAAAAGAGTCCCTTGGAGGCTGTGTTATGAAGTTAATATTCTGTGTGTCATATTCCATTGTATCTGTAAAGGCAAGCACATCAAGAAAATAGTAAACTCTTGATTACAAGACACATTTGTGTGCAAAACCATCATAAAATTAACAAAAAAATAAAATTCTGAGATACTAATATCCCAAAATGTTAAAGTAGATGTCCATACAGGAGGCAAGTACTAAAGGTTCAAGCTTCTAGACATATTTTAACAAATGGTTGTAAGATAATGGTTGAGTGTGTCTCTATTCCAAATACTGGATATGAAACATAGAAGCTTAGGTAGGGAATGATATTTTATTTATTTTGCATACCTGGATTCAATTTTCTACGCTAAACTAACAAACCAGTTATTGAGCATTCAGTGCCTTAAAAATGAGATCATCTATTTATAGAGTGCCACATCAAATTGAGTTTTGCTACTTGCAAAATAATACAAAGCATATTCCAAATTTTGAAAACCAGTATTCTCTCAAACAAAGAGAAGAAATTTCCACAATGCATGATAATCACCATTAAGTGTTTCTGGATTTGATTGTGTTGTAAATTTTTACACCAACGTTTCAAATCACACTCTGTGACCCATCATCCGGATGTGCATAAGAGAGCATTCGGATGATGGGAAGGTGCTCTCTTATGCGCATTCGGATGATGAGAAGGTGCTCTCTTATGCGCATCCAGATGGTGGGTCATAGAGTGTGATTCGACACGTTGATGCAAAGCTCTCTCTTATGCGCATCCTAATGATGGGTCATAGAGTGTGATTCAAGATGTTGCTGTAAAGCTCTCTTATATGCATCCGGATGATGGGTCACAGAGTGTGATTCGAGACGTTGGTGTAAAAATTTACGATACAATCAAATCCAGAAACACTTAATGGTGACTATAATTTTTTTATAAAATGGTCACATCAAAGTTGAATTTTTCTGCTTGCAAAATGATACAAAGCATATTCTAAATTTTGAAAGCCATAAGTCTCATAAACACTTTTGTCTTCCTCAAGGAAGACTTAAACAGGAACAAGATCAGTGCTTTGGAATCTGGATGCTCCAAAGATTACTTAAACCACCAAAGATGCCCTTCATACCCAAAAAACTGCTATGACCACTAGCAGAAATCTCCTCTTAAGCCCATATCAAATGTAAAGACATTAGGTCTTGAACAAATGTAATTGTCCTTAGTTATAGATGGAAACAACTTTGGTTATTTGATAGTTCCATGATTTTCTCTCTTTTTCCTAGCAAAAATTTTAAGTGTCAAAATAAAACCTTTCCTTACAGTAGCACAAAAATCAGCATTCAAGACTCTGAACCAAATTAAGCCACCATGGCGGGAAAACAATTTCGTCAGATTGTAGCTAACTGGACTAAACAATCTCTAAGAAGGCTTAGTATACTACTAAAGCTAAACAATTTTTTTAGTCGAGTTCATTAAGGAGCAAAAAGAACCTAGTAATTGGTTTAGTAAAACGTGAAAAGAGATGGAAGAAACATTGCATGGGACTATATTCC
Source organism: Cupressus sempervirens (assembly GCA_028749045.1). Taxonomy (NCBI): domain Eukaryota; kingdom Viridiplantae; phylum Streptophyta; class Pinopsida; order Cupressales; family Cupressaceae; genus Cupressus; species Cupressus sempervirens. The sequence continues at coordinate 624,102,152 of CM053792.1, forward strand.
GAAAATGCATACTTACAACAAGGAAGACCTCACAAAAGAAAGCCTGTAAGCAACATAAAAAAGGAAAAGAAAAAAGGGTGACATGAATAGATCGGATTTCCCACTTAGTGGTATCTTTGTTGCATTGGTATTTGTTTGTATGTAGATGGATGATTATATTTCTATTTTTATATAAATTTATAATTATATTAGCATTCTTGTTCCTATCAATCAATACTACACTCCTGCCCCCTTTCTTAGATCTGCTGCCTCAAACAGCAGTAATGTTCTCATTATGGACTATTACTCTCTAATTCCTATGTGAGAGATTTGACACATTTTTACATAGCACACTAAAGTCCTTGTGTAAATCTAGCATTACTGTAGGATAAAATCCTTCCACAGTAGCATATAATTGGAGGCACCTTAAAGAAGCCGCTTCCTGTTTTTCATGCATATGATATGTCTTGCTTTCCAATTTGTTTGAGAGAATTTGAGTGGGTTGCTCACTTTGGAATTCGTATGGTTGCATAAAAATTTAGGATTGCTTGATTGTCCAAGCTAATTTTTTTTGTTACCTTTTCTTGGTATAGACACATTTTTTCATTTTGGAAGACTTCTTTGATGAGTAAATCCTAGTACAATCTAAAGACTCATCTCCTCTTTTGCCAGTCATTAGATCAATTTAGTATCTTTTTTTTAAAAACAATTTAGTGTCTCAATTTATTAAATGGTGTTTTGAAGTCAACCACAGAAGAGGATTCTGGTCTTATTATTACAAGGTAAAATTGTTGTCATATTAAGATTGTGATTTACCAAAACTATCCAGTGAAAACCATGAAGTCATTTTTGTCATTTGTTTGACAATAAAATGCATAGATTGAGTCATACTAACCCCACAATTCAAGGCATAGAAAAGAACATTCCAATGCATGGTATATACATGATATAACCTTATTTCACTATTATTCACAAGCTTTCCATGAATCCATACTAATTAATAGTGTTTTCATTTCAATTACAATCGACCCATTTATCCAGTTGCTTTACACAAGAAGCCCTGATGTGGGAATGTTGTGGGAATTTAATGGGATACATGAATCAAGAGAGATTTATAATTCAGGTTTATAGTTGTTCTAGTATGTCCTTATATTTCATTGGTGTTAATTTTGAACTGTAACGTCAAATTTTGGACCTAGTAGATATTTTAGCTTTTTAGTAGCATACTAGATTTAATTCATTGGGAATTCCTGATCTAACACAATATTTAGACATCTTACATGCCTCCAAAAGAGCTTCCTTAAAGGTTAGAAAGCATTTTAGTGACCACAAAGCATGGATGCTAGAAACATCAAAATGTTGTTTTCCAAGAGGGACTAGACTTCAATAAACTCAATCTCAAGAATTCACTTTGTAGTTTGCACTTTGTACTCATTTGCAATGATGACCAAATTTTGTGTTTGATGAGTTATGCTCTAAGTATTCACATATATTTGATAGCCAGTTGCATTTCATAGACTTTACTCATACAGTGCCAGATACTTTATGGCACTAATAGGGCCACTGTGACATGATAGACAATCACTTTGTGGAAAGGGATTTGGAAAGAAAGTCAATTTCATATATCTGTGTGTGCGTGCGTGAGTGCGTGTGCCTTACAAACAATAACTAAGTGAAAAAGACTTTTTTGAGCCAACTAATTTCAGAAAATTCTTCTCTCGTGCAAATCAGTCTATTAATGAAGTTTATTTTCTATCCTTCTGATATGCATTTCCCATAGAGTGCTTGAGCATTTCATAGCATCCTTGGCAATGAACTATCAAAGAAAAACTGCAGAAAGCATTTTATGTCTGGGCAACATAACAACTCCTATTACTATTTATCTAATGTGATACTTCCAAAGTTTGCAGGAATGTCTGATCTTAAGGCAAATTCTTAATAAGAATGTCTTCATGGGAAGAATCTAAGCAATACCTTTTCACAACTCTTGGACACTGATCCTTGCCTGTCTCTGAAGCAGCTTTACAAGCTTGCTTTTGTCTTCGTTTTTTCATTGTTTGATCCAATCTTGTTTCCTTCTGTTTATGTTCCAACACTAATTCTTCCTGATATCTTAAATTAGATCCATGATTTTCCTTTCCATTTTGTTGCTTGCACTTCTGCAATCTCCCTCCTACATCTGTAGCAGCTGCTGCAAATTTTCCACGGCCTCTTCTACTTTTTGGTTCAGATCCATTTTCTTTTAAATTCTTCTTGCCAGAATTTACTCGAGGATGTGGAGTTCCCTGATTTTCCTTCACATTCTTAACATTGGAAGCTTCATTGCATGGAGACACTTCACCATTCATAGGAGCTTCACCACTAGTGTTCCTATCATCGGAAAATTCCTGGTTATGTGATGTGGTTGATACATCACCATTAGTGTGATTCCTGAAAGTTCAAATATTAGAAGGTATTGTTAGTTTCACTCTTAAACATTCTTCAACTGCACTCAAGGATATATTAGGGCCACTTTGCTTATGCTTGTTATTTGTAGGGTCAAATTCTAATTAATACATTATAGTCACAACCTAGCATGTGCCTCAGACTTTAAACCACAAAGCAGAATATGAAGAAGATCCATGCAATTCAACCAACATCATAGATTTTGATTTTTAACTAAGGATTCACAGCTATATACCTTAAACAACATTAACCCTTGTGGATTAAAGACTTGCAAGGGACTGCAATGTCCATTGACAGGACTGAAAAATAGGGAAAGGAAATGACTTTTTCAATCCATTACCTCTTGGAGTACACCATTTTTACGTTGCTAACTTCCATGCTTCCTGACCCACAAGGGAGCTCTACATCAGGGATACAAGTTTCTTAAAAATTTGCATTGAATTCAAGGAATGGACTGTCGACTAAACCTACACATCACTAAAAGTAAAAGCATAACAACATTCCTTAGTAGTTTCAATTTTGAGTTTACAGTTCAAAATTGATCATTGAAAAATAAGCGTGAAAATCAGAATGAAAAAGCTCTATTGCTTATTGTTGTCCAAAAGAAAAAATAAGACACATCTTTTCACCTGCTTAACTCAGTCCCAGACTTGCCAGCTAAAGTTGCAGTGATATTCCATAAATGCCCACATCTAACAACTAAATTCTTGGGTTTTCTCTGTAAAGTGATCATATAAAGCGATTAAATTGTGACTCAAACACTCCCGGTCAATATGAGTAACTTGAGAATAGTAGTCACGTAAGATCAGATCAGGTGCATATCTATTCAAACTGTATCAAGAAAGAAAGATGCACAATCGGGAGGAAAAATGACACATTTGGAATTAGAAAAAAAAGTAATAAACAAACTCCTAGATATTACTGGACAAAATTGGGAAAAAATTCCAAGTGGTTTTAATTGAACATACAGTTCAATAAAATAAGCAATTTGCACCCATGATTCAATGCAACATCAAACCAACCAAATAACTTACATCTATCTTTCAATGCAATTGCTAGTAAACCAAATGAGAAACATCCACTATTCAATGAAACTAGAGCAACGTGCATCATCTCCCATGGTTGAATGCAAACCCACAGGAATAAAACAAAAAGATGAAAAAATTTAACTAATGACAAAAAGATAAGGGAAGAACTCTAGATTGAATTTAGCATTGACCTACTTTTAGAGAAGTCAAACTTTAGTCATTAACTCACTTCCAGCTTCAGGAGCTCTATTTCTTCTCATTTGTATTCTTCTCCACCTTGAACCTATGGCATACTGCTTGAATTCAAGCCAAACCTTTTCTGCATTATCAAACAAATACAAATACCATATTTATCTCGCGGCCATTGTAATGTTTGGCTTCTGCAGCATTATCCTTTATTACCTGAAACAAAGATGAGGATCATGATTATGGAAAAGAAGCCCTAGCAAAATTGCTACTTGACGCGCGAAACAACCCCTAGCAAAACTAACCGCGTGAATGAAGCCCTAGAAAAACTGCCCGCGCGAATGAAGCCCCAGTGCAATTTTCAAAATAAGGTCATTTTTTTTATAATTTCATAATGCAATTTTCAAGTTGGTCAAATTTCAACCAACTTGGGAAAACTTAAGTTGGTCGAAATTTCAACCAAATTGGGCAATTAATTTTTTTTTGTGACCAACGCAGGAATGAAAAACAGAAAAAGAAGAATTCATAGCTTTGGTCGAAAATTTTGGTAGAAAAACAAGTGCAAATGTACTAGTGCATGTTATAGCTTTGCACGTGATACTCACATGCAATTACATCTTTCTTTTACATTGCATGTTGTTTGTCATTTATAAAGTTACAAAATGCATAATGAAAATATCCGAAGTGTCTGACAAGACACAACATCTATTTGCATCACCCTTTGTTAGTCTTTATGCTGCTATAAGATGCTTTGTGTTTGAAGTAGTCAAGTTTGAAAAAAAGATTGTGAACTAGAATATGAATTCGCATCCTTGATTGTTTTGCATCATAATGATTGTTCCTTAGAAAGTACCTTTTCATGACCATTTCTGTCTTGAAAGCATTCTCCGCCTGCAATGATTCCATCTTTTATCCCTTTCTTTGTAGGACTACATTGTGTTGTCGTTCTTTAGTTACCAAAAAAAGCCATAACATGATCTTTGAAGCTAAAATATTATAGATTTGGAAGAGTAAGCATATAGGATATGAGCGGAAGACCTTCGAGAAATAAAGGGTGGAGAAAATGAAATCAACTATTTAGGTGGAAGAAAAGATGAAAATCGAGGTTTTGTAGAAAAATTGCATATGTGCGGACAACAAGCTTTGAGCAAGGAAATGAGGTGCATATGTGTATATATACAAATGGGAAAGTCATTTATTGATAAATGGGTTTTTTTAAAGCTCATAAATTTAAGTTTTATGCCAAATTTGCAGCCTTGGTAAAAGCATGGAAAACATATGTTATGCACTTGAGAGTGGGTTTTTAACTTGTATTTGCATGATGGAAAAGTGGCTTGCTTCTTTGGAGTAGTTCATTACTTCGAATGACTTTTTAATCCTGATTGCATATGCAAGAGAAATGAGTGTCTGGAGCTTTCTCTTTTTAGGAAGAACTTGCATCTCTATGTGAATCATTCGGGAAGAGCTTATATTGCAGCTGCATTGCAAGGGGAAGTACTTGCTTCTTTTTTGAAAACCAATGCTCTCATTCAAAAGACCACGCAAATATGAAAATGATTTATAAAAACAAGAATATATACAAAAACATAAACAAAACAAAAGAAGCTCTAAATTGCACCTAGAAAGATTCAAAAAAGAAAGCATGTCTTTCTTAGAAATTACAAATGCAATGGAGAAGACTCAAAACTTTGATGAAGTCCTCCCAAATCCTTGATGATTACAAATTTAGGAAAACTCTTCAAAGTTGCAGCTATATAGGCAACAAAATCGACTAAATCTTCAAGTGAAATCAATGCATTTAAGAGTCAAGAACAAACGCTTGACAAGTGTTGATGATTAAGAATAAAAATGCATCAAAACAGCAACAAGAAAGGAATGATTCAATCGTGCAAGTAATGAAGATGTATTTGCATCCAAAAATGCCATTTTCTCAAATGATGCTGTAGACAAGCTTTTGAAACAAATTTGCAGGTATATACTTGGTTGTTTTTTTTTGTTTAATACCCAAAAAATGGGTTTTAGAATCTTGAGTACAATCTCTAATAAAGTTGTCATTGACCTTCAACCCCAAATACAAGCTTTACCAATGCATTTTCACATATTCAATGCTGTGTTTTTTTGCATAATAATGCCCTATACAGGCTTTGAAACAGAAAATTCAATCCTTGGATAAGTCAATTTAGTCCAAAATTACCAAAAACAGGCTTTACAACTTCAAATGCAGTGAGTAACGAAAACATTTTTTTTTGTCCAGCTCAAAAACGAGCTTTACAAATTCAAAAATATGCTCTAAATGCACTGGTTTTTCTTGCCTAGCTCAAAAACAAGTATTTCAAACTCAAGACCATGCATGTCGTGTCCACGTGTTTTCCCTAGATATCCATTGACGCGTTTTAGACAAGCAATTACGTGCAAAAATGACTGAATTTGTGCTTTCCCAACCAATAAACAAGCTTTAGACTCCCAATTGCATGAAAATTGTGGCCCAAAATTACCATTGACGAGCTTTAGTGAAGTGTTTGTATATGTTATTATTAACTTATATGCCTAAAAAAGGGTTTTAAAAATGCATTTGCATGTGAAACACGATGTTTATTTGATCACAATCAGCCCATACAGGCTTTACCAAAGGAAATACATATTAAAAACTCCATATTTTGCCCTTTTCATTCAAAAATGGGTTTTTAAATAAGCCATTGCATATTTAAAACTTTTACGAGGTTCCAGAAGAGGTTGATGATCCCGATGGCATTGATGTCTTTTATGATTGGCATCTTCGGAATCTTGGCGACTCTGAACTTGGTGATGTTTATATCAAAGTGGCGCAAAAAAGGTTTGATGACAATGTGTTGCAATAGAAGATTGATGCCAATGCGCCCATTGTACCTGCACGTTTGGTTTGGGACCCTAAGATCTAATGGCCTTACATTCAATTACAGATTGCTTGAGGGCAAGCAAGCTTTGGGCAGAGAGGAGTCATAATCAAATTAAATTAATTGATTAATTGGTCTGAGAAATAAAATAAAATAATAAGGGCCTTTAATTAATTATTATTTAATAAATATACGAGGAGCAAATTAATGAAGTAATAAAATCAGTAATACTATCAGCTTGTAAATTTCTAGATGCTTCTTGGAGGCCTTTATAAGGAGATGGTTGGGCACTCTAATTCAGGATGAATTGATTTCAATTTCTCTTTGTATTTGCAAAGGTTGAAGGTTGAGGAACTTGTTTACAGTTCCAAAGGTGGAAGACCCTCTCTATTCTGTCTGTTCTAGTTTTGGTGGTTTAGTGCCACCCTATTCTGCTGTTGAAGGTATCACTTGGATATCTCACTTTGTGTGCTATATATGCTAATCATGGTCATTTGGCAACTGCTTTGTATTCGCTCAAATCTTGTCCTATGCTAATGTAACAGTGATATGTCTCTGCCATTTTGGTGACTATCTCTAAAGTCTGTTGTGTGTGTGGACCAACTGAGAAATTATATTATGGTGAATCTCTATGCATTGACAATTGGATGTTTCTTTGATTTGTAATTAATGGTTATTGAGATCTCACATTTATTTGTTCCCATACTCATGACCCATACTCACCCCGTCGTTGCAAATATTCTAGCCACCATACATTTTTTCCTCTCACAGTACGGCCAACATACCCTTGCTAAATCACTATATGTCTCCTAGCAATCTCTGACCGTACGACTTGCCTACCATCTTGTACATCAAACCAGCATCGTACGACAATCCTAGCCATACTATACCACTTCTCTCCTCCATCGTATGAACACAAACATTACAGGCTACTAGCTTAAGGAGTTTGCCACAATGGAACATTACAACATCCTTGGGTTGATAAGATAAATGAGCTTGTGAGTCCAATTAGTAATTGCTTTGTGGGTGTCCAATCCATAAGTAAGGGATAAATCATCCTAGTTATGAGTTAGATTAATTTGGCAAGCAATTCCATAAATGTACTTTGTTAATGCCCTCCATCTAGCACCAATTTCTGATGATATGAGTTTTACTTTACTGCAACATGTAGAATTGAACACAATATTCCAAGATGAAGTAACAAATTCCAACTCTCTCTTAAATAAGGATGTTCTAAACTATGTAGATAGATTGTGTGATCAAATGAAACACCCCAGGGTTCCTTCTTATTGTGGACTTTCACTCGGTTATAATAATATGATATGCTGGTTATCACAAAGGGACTTACGTTGTTTATTCAATGGATACCAAGTTGACTCTAACTTCTTCGAACCAAACAATTGCAAAGAGTTAAGGGTTTAGAAATCTAATCTACTCTTAGAATGTAAGAGTAATGAATGCCTTTGTGACTCTATTAGACTTGGTTTAGCCATCAACGCCAACCAAGCTAGTGCAATCTCCCAAGGTAGATGTAAGATGTTCAAACTATCACCATTCGATTTAGACAATAATCAAAGTTAAGCTTATGATTTTATGCATTATACCACACAAGGGGTACTTACAATCAACAAGCAGCTAGTGGTTTTCTCTATGCGAGTTCGCCAAAGATATATCCAAAATCACTTCCATTCAACAAAACACTACTAATCAACGTGAAACGAAATCCTACTCTAAATGAGGAAATGTAGAAGCCATGCAATACTCCATAGCAATGCAAATAATCCACTGTGAAGATCAACAATGAGTTAGGAATTACTTCAATAGAATTATGGCAACAATTTCAACAGTTCCTCTTAGTCTACTCTACCTCTAATGTAATCTTAATCTCCTCAATTTAATGAGTTACAAATATGGAGGCCTTGGGCTTTGATAGTTGTTCAATTACGATGGAAGGACAAGATTAATTCAGGATCAAGGGCCAAGAATAGTCTTGCATATGCCTAATTAGGGTTTCATAATGTAATTGCTGCAAGTATTAAATGCTCATCCAATTACATGAAGGCACCAGCTTGTGAGCCAATAAGAAAATTACAATGCTTTCGAGAGCCAATGAGAAAATTGATTAGGTAGAGGCATGATGTGGACTCCACATGTCCACTTGGTATAATCTGATTAACTATGCTTGGATGCATGCAAGGTCAATTCTTCTAATTGGTTGAAGATAGGTGGGGCATCACCTTAACATGCTTGCGTTATAGAGTTAATAAATATCCTTTTGATGACAACAAATTATCTATTGATACTCAACATCATCAAGGCTTTAATTGTGATGACATATTGATCACCAAATTGCTTCATCTTCTCAAAATTTCTCCATCTTCTTGTTGCACTTGTTTGTTTTGGAAATCTTGATTTTCTTGGCCATGATCTCCTTGGTGATGAAATCTTTCATATAGCTGGATCTTTGATAATTTTCTCTACTTGTAGATTTTGAGATTTTTTAATTTTATTTTTGTGCCAAATTTGTTCTTTGAATTTTATTTTGATCACCTGATTTTGAGCCTGATCTTCTTTGATGGAAGGCTGGACATTTGCATATTCTTGCTTGAAGTCCTTGAACTCGATCTTGTAGCGCCCATTTTGTTGGTGTGATGATTGAGAATTTGCATACCGTCCATGTTTTGATCTTCTAAATTGCTCAAATGAGTGAATCTCATATCAGCCCTCCTTCCTTCATAGTTACCTTGTAAAACAAAAGAGCTAATTGTCTTAAATTGGTAAAATGATAAAAATAGACAAAATAGAGTATTGTTAAGATAAAACGATCTTTTCAAATCATGACTTTAACATGATGCTTAAGTGAAAGAAACTTAACTTGTAAACCATCTTAGCAGCACCCGAGCATGATTTTCAACGTTCTTAATTTCAGATTTATGAATTGTCAACCTTTGTTAGAACAAGCCCATTTCTAACTTGAACCTCTAATCTTCATTCTTTCACTGATCTACCTTGATTTCCTTCCGCATTCGATTGGATTTTAATGGGTTTATCTCTTGTCTAACTCCCTTGAGCTCAACTTGATGAAAGATATCTATTGACAAACTAATTTCAACATCCAATTGAGCTTATAGACTGGCAGAAATTTAGGTTCTTGGGATCAGGAGTCCTGACACTAGGTCAGATTCTGACCTAGTTTCAGGACTATTTAAACCTAGAACTTGACCTCCAACCGATTTTAGTCCATTTTACTTGAATCTCATGCTTTTGATCTTGATTCTTAGGCGTATGAGCTTGAATTTCCTTGCTACCTCATCGAAGATCTGATCCCAATTAGGGAGGATAGTTTTGATTTTCACCTTGGAATTCTTGTCTTTCAATACCACAATGCCAAAGAAGGTGAAATTTTCTCAATAAATGAGGGCAGAAATTTTGGATTCTCAAGATTGAAAATCTCAGCAAGGGGTGGATTTCGCCGTTATGTCGAGATGGTAACTCTTTCCTTACCTTATTCATGGTACTTAATTTGCATTCAACAGGAGGGGTCAACATTTTGGTGTCAACATCCAAACTCACCATCTCAATATACCATGGCAGAAATTTGAGATTTGCTATGTTATTAATCTTGACGAGGGTCGGATTCCGACCCTGTCAGGATTAGTCACAATTTTACCTTGATTTCAAACTACTCTTCTAGTCTTCTAAGCTCCATTTCATGGTTGTTTATCATATTTTTTTGACAGCAATCTGCATTTATGGCTGATTAAAGTCCATTCCATTCCTTGCTCAAAACTTTGATCCTTCTACCTCAAAACTTCATCAAGTTTCCTCAAATGTTTGTTTTTTATCATTTTGATCAACTTGGAGTTGAGAGTTTTCATTGAAATGTCTTTATGCCTAGGTGGAGATTTAGGACCCTTGAAATTTTTACATGATGAAGGGGGTGGAATTTTGAGATTCTCGAGATTGAGAATCCTAAGAGGTGGTCGGATACCGGCCTCGTCTCAGGATTACTATTTCATTCACTTGATCTTTCAAATCCTCGAGGCTTCATCAATTCAATTGGATCTTCAACCTTTTGCCTTTTGTTTTGATGTTCCTCTTCTCACTTTGATTCGATTTCAATCCACTTTCATCTTCAAATTTTTGATCATTTACCTCAATATTTTTGTTGATTTCCCTCTTTCATCCACAATTTTGGTTATCCAAATCAATTTGGCATTGAATTTTGCCTTGAATCCCTCCTAAACCTGGGCATAGATTTGGGGTTGTCAAGATTTTGTCCTAGGAAGATGGTGGAAATTTGGAGTTTTCAAGACTGAATCCTGAGACAAGGTTGGAATCTGACTTTTTCTCAAGATTATCTCAAAGGATTAGAGCTCCTCCGAACATGCTTTTTATCCTTTCAACAAAAACCCAAGTTTGCTTGGTCATTTTGGATGGAAATTACACCCTTGGTGATCATCCTTACTTCTGAGTTTGGTGAGATTTATCTCTGATCTGAATGTTGCATTTTCCATTTCTATCTTTCCATACTTGTATTTTACCCATCAACTTTCATGCCTTGTTCATAATCTTTGAATTTCACAATCTCTCCTTTGTTCATTTGTTTCAGACAACAACTTTCGTGCTTGTCGCCCTTAATGGTGTTTCCCATTCTTTTCTTTACCTTTTAAGTCTCATAACTATGTCCTGCTTTCCTTCTCACACCTCAAAGCTCAACTATATGAATGGACCATGCTGCCCAAAGTTTCTCAAACTCATCCCTAAGACTTGGAGACTCGAAAAGTTTCACCAAGAAAGACCACATAAGATCACTACTCCTGTGAAAACAAGGGGGGTGGGGGGTCCTCATTTGCAATGGGGTAATGGTGTGAAAACCTCACAACATTTCCATCCTCCAATTATCTATTGCTAGCTCAGCTGGACATGAGCAAAAATTAAACAAAAAGTCTCTGCACACATAATAATAGTATTCTTCTATATCATTCAATGTTATTTATGACAAATATATGATATGAGTTATATAACTCCTACAACAACTCCACTAACATCTCACACTATATTCATCTTGGTTGTTCAACCACCTTTGCTCTCTCCCTCCTATTCTTATTCCTAAATCTCTCCCTCCTATTTTCATTCCTAAATCTCTACGTGAGATATATTTACTATTAACTATTCACTTATATTATAATGCTCACAATAGAATAATATTTCTTCACAACATATAATTTGAATTAAGATGGTTATTATACCTCCTATAAACACTCTGCTATATTTTTTTGTTTAAACTTTTAACAGCTCACAAACAAACACTAATTATATTTTACTATTAGGTTGTTTCTCAACAACTTAATATTTAACATACACAATTCTATATTATTAGCCATATTAGTAATGTTATCCATGTGAACACTAACAAATTAACAAAACAATTCTCAACATTACGGGTCAAATGAAGCTTTAAATTTTGTTAAGTATACAGGAATTATATTCAAGTTATTGAAAGGCAATTCAAAGGTCATTTCTGTGCCTGAGAGTTCCATAGTCTGCCATGGTGCAAACTTGTCCTTTCAGTTTGTGGCTCATTTTAGTGATCATTTCAACCCCATTCAAGAGGGATTTGCTTCCAGAAAAAGAATAGTTGAATTATTTCTGCTATTTCCTGGTCCCAATCAGCAACATGGTTTATCTTCTCATTCTTGCTTCCATAGCTGGGATGTGAGGCTTCACAGACTGGACATGGGCTATCAATTACTTGTACACGGAGGCAAGGTCTGAGTTTGGATCATATTCTGTGTATTTCATATAGTAGTTAACATTTCTGAGCACATCAATAGCATTTCCTATTTCACATATATAGGCATGTCCGTTGATAATATTTCTAAAAATTGTATATTCACAAATGAAAAATGTAGTCCAGATTGGAGTTTAGTTTTAGGTATTCCTCTTCTCTTTGGGTCCTATGTGTAGGGAAATAGGAACAACATATTTGAGGACCATTTTGCCTTGGATGTAGGTAATCTTGCTGCGAGGAGAGTCCATTTGCTGCTGAAGGTTACACTAGTCTTTTCTGTGCATGGGCATTTTATCCTTTATATTCATGGCTAGATTTTGGTAAATAGATCAGTGTTTTGGACAATAAATTTGCTACAGCTCATGTCTGTATTCAGTACTGCATATTTCAGATTCAAATAAAGATATTCTTCTGTATTTCTGAGCACTGGAAATCACATATCTTCTGTTATTGAGCACTCTTCAGATCCATGTAGAAGTTGATTTCTTAACTGCATTGGCCTTCTTTATGAGTATTTCCACATTGATGGAGCTGTAATTTACTTGCAAAGTCACCAACTAGGTACAGCCTCTCTGTGATCCTCTTGCACAAGTCCTCTGCAGTTGTGAGCCAGTTCTATACTCTGCCACCTCACAACCAACACATCTAGGGCTTCACAAGCTTAGGAGCTCTGATCTGTTAACACAGGAACACCAACCTTGCTCTGATACCACCTTGACATAGTCATGGCTGGAGTTACCTCAAAGGAGATGGTCCAAACTATGTAGCAAGAGTTGTAAAGTTTAATGTAAATTTCTTTGACAGTGCTGATAAATATATGGTTTCTTTGTTTCAGGTTAAATCTTGGCTAATGAAGGACCTGTTATGCTCCACAATATGTATATTGACAATGCAAAGATATGATAAAAGTTTCTTCAAACTTGATATCTGTATTACCTCCAATCTGCACGCATTAATTGATTTCGATGCTTGCAATATTGGGTGGCAACAACATATGTACAAGGGTGGTCAGGTATATGGGTGAATGGGCATGTCTCCAAGTGGAGACATGACCATTCACTGATATACCCGATCAAGTGTTTGATTATACCCGATGTTTAGTTATAACAAAACTAATTGTTTCAAACACTTAACAAAGCCCAATGCAATCAATAATGATTAAAATGGAATGCAATCATTACTGAGATCAATCTCAGATGTAAAACAAAATATAAATATGCACAGTCGGATCTGAATACAGTGATCATCATCAATAATCCAGATTATATTCGTGCATATATACATATCAATATTCAAATCATATTGACATATATATATATATATACGCGCGCGTGTGTGTATTCTCGTACGATCAGAGATATCGTCTGAACCGAAGCTACATGTTTTAACACGAGTCAACACAGTGGAACAATCAACTCAGATACAAGTAAAGAGAACCAACATGCTACACGAATCTTTGCATTATCACATAATCAAGGACTTGCATCAAATCGACCTGCAACTTACATACTTTCAACATACATGCCTGATTACAACAGAAAATCAGATCCAATACCCTAGACCTAATCTTTGATAGGTTATTCTTACAATCCCTCCAGCTCCCCATAAACAAAAATTAAATGCCTGAATATATGAACTCATAGAGCCTATGCAAGATCTAAGTCATCCCTGAACAATTACATTTTCCAAGAACAAGAAAACATAATACAAAAATATAGGTCAGGACCCAAATCATAAGAATCTCCTTCAACTCGATAAAGTATAAACAGTGATCCTAGAGAGACGTTGGCCAAAGATCCAGGAACACCATGATGTGAGGCATTAAGCTTATCCGATCAGGAAATAGTTTTGGTAGATCGGAAAACTCAGCTGATCGTTGAAATAGTGAAGAACATACAAAACCGAATAAGAATCCACAATATGTCTGGTGCGAAGCATCCAAAAGAACTGCCATCCTAGACATAGATAGAACATTATGTCCATAGTATACCCTTAGGTTAAAGGTCCAAATTGAAGGTTCTTTACGAAAAACACAAGAACTGGAAAACATGAACAAAACTAAAAGGAAATATTTTTTGGGTGATGCAAGATTGCCAGTGACTCAAGGACGTTCTTGCATGATCATTGTAATTTATTTAGGAGTATAACCCAAATTAAATATTCACTTCTGGTTATATCTCTGAAGTTCATGCTGCGTCATGTTTTAGTTATTTGTCATTCAATGAATACTTAATCCTGCAAGTAGAACTTCGGTATGCAACAACTTTAAACAGTGAAAAGAAGGAAAAAAACAGATTTGCAGTTTGTCATTAAAAAATTCAATGCTCAGACAACAAGAAAACTGTTTGACATAATGCCTCAGTAGTTGAATCGGTGATAAGGTTTGTAGAAAATTGGGCCAGAAAAGGGGTGGTTAGTACAAAATGCAAATCATAATTTAAGAATTTCTTGGAGAAAGCTTTGTGGGAAAAAGCTTCACGCTGGAATAAATCCAAGACTTGTACTAATCTTTCAAATGAGTAACATTAATCCAACTTCTCTTTCTAAATCATTGCAAAATTATTGCTTCAACGACCTGTAAATTAACTAATTTTTCCTTCAACTCAAACACTATATATATAGGCACGAAGGAAACCACAAATCGCAAATTGTTTCAAAAACCATTTAGGCCTAAATCACAAAAGTAAGGAACTTCCTCTTCCAACTTGTGCTATTATCTGCCTTTTAGTGATGTGTTCATGCAAACTGACAAATCTGCCTTATCTTCTCTAAGCTTTCATTCAACTTCCCTATTTTCTTACAACTGACAAACACCTTTCAAATTGTCACAGTTGCATTTAGCAACTTCAAAACAACTAAAGGTTAATTACAAGTGGTGAATTAATAAATAATTATGAATATGCTAAAAGCAAGGTTTAGACATTTTCTCAACATTTTACTAGCAACCTATAGTGGTTATTGTAATATTTTTAACCATTTGGATGACCTGCCATAGAAATTCATATACAGACAAAGCCAACCTTGGTTATGATCGGTCCTCTCTTATTGCTTTCAATGTAGACAGACTTTTGAAAACCCTAAAGGAAACTCACGGTTGCCTTAATTGCACAAATACTTTTCATTTTTCTCTGGTTCTCATTGCATGTCTGAATATAAACCCCTATTGTTAAGGTCTCTTATATTTATTTCTAATTTAACCTGCGTAATTTTATTTCAGAATTGAATCCTTATGGAAATATAACATTTGCAATAATAAAGTCAAGGATAATTCATTGCCATAGAAATCAGGAATTTGGGATACTATTTTAGTGCTTCTAAAACTTGGAACAAAAAAGATCAAGTTACTCAAACAGACTTTGTAATTTAATGAAACATGAGTTTGCCCATTTGGTAGGGACAGTTCTGATATTTATATTCTATACTTCGTGGTGCTATTTGCTTTCTGATTGCAAAGTTTAAAAATTAATGACTCAGAAGAACTTGTTCTAAATATCTTTTGACACTTCGCTTTTGTATGTTTCTTAGTTTAGCGATAGTATCAAGTTTCCCAAAAGGGTATATGAATGGAGAATTAAACATTAATTCCTGGCTGTGTATGGAAAATGTTAGAAACTGCTGTGAAAGCTTATGTTAGCTTCACACAAAAACTCAATATACACTCCAGTACAAAAAACAAGAACTGGGGAACCTTGTATAATCATTGGATTTTGTTTGTTAAGGGTTGTCTGTTTCAAGAGATTTTATGTATAAACAACAAATGTCTTACTGTGGCAGGATATATTAAATACAGCTGGATTTACTCCTACGAACAATAAAAAATATCTAACTTCCGATTTAGTTACTGCAATTAGTAAAGCTGTGGGAGCAATACCTTCTCTTGTCTGTTCACATGGTCAGCTGGAGGAACTACGACTTTGCTTTTACAAGGATTTCAAGGTTTGAATGGGATTGTTTCTTTAGTTTTGTAGTAAATTAGTCTTACTAGTTCACATGGTATCTCACATTAAGTTGCTTTTTTGCCTTCATCAGCCACGAGATTGCAACTCAACGTACACAGGGCAGAATGAGCAATCTTGCCCTAACCATGTCATGATACCTCAGTATTTCCCATCCGACATTGAATATATTTAATTCCAAGAAAATATACCATCGAATGAAGCATCTGAAGAGTTTATTAACAGCAAATCTATATTTAATTTATATCCATATCATAAGTTTTTACTAGACTGTTATAGTTTCTAATTTCTGATAATCTTATTATCCTTTCAATTTTTATGCTATTTTTCTGGAACTATATATTGATGCTATTGCTCTGCATTGCTCTTTCTTTCTGGAGGGCAATTCATCGTGCATCAGAGGGCGATCCAATATCCTGCACCTATTAATTTTATTGTGACAAAACAACTTATAATTTGTTTAGTACTTTTACAGGAAACATTGAGGATCTGTTGGATACTTCTACAATTTATTTCTTTGTTCGTAATTGACTGCCTCCTTGATTCTCAAGTGGTTATTATCTGTAGTATTTTTAAGCCATTTGGTTCTGTAATATTACATCTGTATAGTGTGTAGAAGTGACTTAGCTGTGGAATACCATTAAATTCTCTCCATGATTTTCTCTAGTGTGTTGCTTTCTAATATAACTTAGCTTTTGCCAAGTTTTCTTTTGAACAGGGAAAAAAAAAACTATTAGAGTTATGAAATATGCAAATATATATCCTATGTTGCTTCATGCTGGTGGATTGATGATTTTTTGTTGTTGGGATAAAATTTAGATAATGATATTGCTATGAGAATTCAACTATGTATTTTTGAGGTAAACCCATTGACCCATGTACCATGAGCAGCGATTCACAAGAATCCAGCTCCCATGAGAATGAATGGAACACATAACACACATTGCATCTAGGTGATGTTGACTGAGGTGAAGCACCGAGCCTTCCTACGAGCTCACCCATGCTAGCACTACTCCAACTCAATGCGCTTAACTATGGTATTTCCTCCAAGGTTAAGCCTACTTAGCTTGCTACCCTATTTGCCAAACCTTCAGCAATCTTTGTGCCTTATGGACTATCTATTATAGAGCCCCTTTAGCTCATCAAGTGATAAGTAGGAGATGTTTTCTTCTACAAGTCAAATGATATATTGCTACCAAGATTCAAAAATGCAGTTTTTAATTCAAACTTATTGAGCCATGTATCATGAGTAATAGTGCACAAGAATTCATATCTCATGAGAAAGATTGGAACACTTAACACTCATTGCATTTAGGTGATGCTTACAGGGGTGAAACACATGGTCTTCTGAGGAGGTCACCCATCCTAGTACATTTGAAGCTCAAGAGTGTTTAACCTTGAATCTCCTCTAAGGTTAAGCCAACTTAGCTTGCTACCCTATTGGCAAAAGCTTTAGCGTGTGTTGCACCTTATGGATCATCCATTATATAGCCCCTTTATCTTATCAAGTGATGAGTAGAAGATATTTTCCATATGTCAAATTGTGATATTTCTGTTGGGATTCAATTTTGTAGTTTTTCGTGTCAAAAACTAATTGACCATGTATCATGAATTGTGGTTCACAAGAACCCATATCTCATGAGAATGAATGAAACACTTAGCACCCATTGCATCTAGGTGATACTTACAAAGGTGAAGCACTAAGGCTTCCTAGGTCACCCATCAAGCAATACTATTCCAACACAAGCATGCTTAACTATAGAGTTTTCTCCAAGATTAAGCCTGCTTAGCTTGTTGCCCCATTCACAGAACCTTCAACAAGTGTTGTGCCTTATGAACCATTCATCATAGAGTCCCTTTAGCTCATCAAGTGATAAGTAGGAGATGTTCTCCATATCAAGTTGAATTATGATATTGCTACTAGGATTCAATTGTGTAGGTTTCAAGTCAAACTTATTGACCCATGTATCATCAGTAGTGATTCACAAGAACTCATCTCTCATGAAAATGAATGGAACACTCAACACTCATTGCATCTAAATGATGCTTGCAAATGTGAAGCATTGACCCTTCCCTAGAGATCACCCATACTAGTGCTACATCAACTCTAACACGATTAACCATTGAGTTTCCTCCAAGATTAAGTCCACTTATCTTGCTACTCAATTTGCAAAAACCTTAGGAAAGTGTTATACCTTATGAATCATCCATTAGAAAACCCTTATAACTCATCAAGGGATGAGTAGGAGATATTTTCCACAAATCAAATTATGATATTGATATTAGGGTTTAACTTTGGAGTTTTAGAGTTAAACACATTAACTCAATTACCATGAGTGGTTGTTCACAAGAACCCATCTCTCATGAGAATGGATAAAACATTCAACACCAATTGCATCTAGGTGACACTAATAGAGATGAAGCATTGAGCCTTCCAAAGAGGTCATCAATTCTAGCTCAATCCAAAGAGGTCATCAATTCTAGCTCAATTGCATTTAACAATGATGTTTACTCTAAGGTTAAGCCCACTTAGCTTCCTACCCAGAAAAAATGTTTAGCAAGTGTTGGCCTTATGAACTATCCTTCACAGAGCCACTTTAGTTTATTGGGTGATAAGTACAAGGTATTTTCAACAAGAAAAATTCTAATATTCCAGCAGGATTCAATTGTGTAGTTTTAGAGTGAAAATCAAGAACCCATATCTCATTACAATAGATGGAACACATAACATTCATTAAATCTAGGTTATGCATGTAGAAGTGAAACACTGAGCCTTCTTGAGATTTTGACTCTAAAACTACACAATTGAATCCTGCTAGAATATCATAATTTGCCTTGTTGAAAAATGTTTAGCAAGTATTGGCCTTATGAACTATCCTTCATAGACCCCTTTAGCTTATTGGGTGACAAGTACAAGGTATTTTCAACAAGATAAATTATGATATTCTAGCAAGATTCAATTGTGTAGTTTTGGAGTCAAAATCAAGAACCCATATCTCATTAGAATGGATGGAACACTTAGCACTCATTAAATCTAGGTTATGCATGTAGAAGTGAAACGCTGAACCTTCTTGGGATGTTACCCATCCTATTACCACTCCATCTAAGTATACTTAATCATGAAGTTTCCTCCAAGGTTAAGCCCACTTAGCTTGCTATCCCAAATGTAAAACCTTCAACATATGTTTCACTTTATGAACCATCCATTATAGAGCCCCTTAAAAGCTCATCAAGTGATAAATAGAGATATTTTCAATGGCAAGTCAAGTTATGATATTGCTGTTAGGATTAAAGTGTGTAGTTTTTGAGTTGTACTTATTGACCATGTATATAAAATGAGTAGTTGTTCACAAGAACTCATCTCTCATGAGATGAAATGCTTAATACTCACCCATTCCAATACTATTATAGTTAAGCATGCTTAACCATGGAGTTTCCTTGAAGGTTAAGTTCACTTAGCTTGCTATCCCATTTGTGAAACCTTCAACAAGTGTTGTGCTAAATGGGATCTATAATGGATGGTTCATAAGAAACAACACTTGTTTAAGTTTTTGCAAATGAGTTAGCAAGCTAAGTGGGCTTGATCTTGGAGGAAACTCTACGATTAAGCACACTTGAGTTGGAGTAATACTAACATGGGCGACTTCCTTGAAAGGCCTAGTGCTTCACTTTTGTAAGCATTATCTAGATGGAAGGAGTGCTAAATCTTGCATTCATTCTCATGCGAAATGTGTTCTTGTGAACCACTTGGATGCAATGAGTGCTGTATGTTCCATTCATTCTCATGAGAGATGTGTTCTTGTGAACCACTTGGATGCAATGAGTGCTATATGTTCCATTCATTTTGATGAGAGATATGTTCTTGTGAACCCATACTCATGATACATAGGTCAATGTGTTGACTCAAAAACAACATAGTTGAATCATGTCGACAAGATCATAATTTGACTACGTGTAGAAAATATATCCTACTTACATTGATTTTGTAATCTACTTAGACATGAGCTCATTTAGTTTGTGTCCATATAATAGACATTTGAAACATGATGTCTCAAGTATACATTCTTGGTACAATTATAAACCTTCTTCATTGGCAAATATAAATTGAGTTCAAAATTTGATTGAACATGTAATGCTCATGGTTAGAAACAAGTGTAATTGCATATTCAACTATCCAATAGTGAAGGTTTTGGACATTTTGAGTTTTGATGATTTACAAGCACTAATTGAACATTAGTCCTTAATGGTAAACCCTCAAGATGAAAAGGTAGCATTGCCCAATTTCCTTTGCATTATCACCATTAAAAGGCTTTTATATTAGATAATATAAATGCTTTGTGCTGAACACTTAGTATTCGCATTCTTATTTAAACCCATGAACTCAAATGATTATGACCATTAAATATCATGTCTCATTAACACTGAATGTTGAAGCTAGGAATCCTCATTATAATAACATTTAATAATAATTGATGGAAACAACATTAAATGAGTGACATTCTTAAGATCTATTATAATGCAAGGTCAAGAAAAAGATCAAAGGATTTATTAGATTATGCAAGGCATGCCATTACTATGGGAATGCCTTGTTCATGCAAGAAATCCAATTACTTTGGTGATTTTGATTCAACACTCGAATATTCTCTCATACATCAGTTAACATCCTGATACAAGATAGTAACATGCTAGGTGTATTGGCTCCTGATTTAACAATGTTTAAATAAACAGGAAGCTAAAAATAAATACATCTAAGGGTAGTTGATTCCTATGATGAATGCATTTGAATAGAACTAGGGCCAACTATAAGGTAACTATCCATCTATACTTCAGGCTTTGCAAAATCTAGGTTGGTAGACCTTAGATTCACCAATGTCACCAATGCAAGAATATAGATTTGAATCTAATCAAAGCAGACGATACTCTGATTCTTCTATACTTATGCAATACAATAGGTATGTAATAACTACTTACACGACCTTTTGAATTCACAAGCTAAGTGGTGGTCTTCCTTTCAGCTGTACAGACAAAAAAGGGAAATGATCATTTTGATTAAAGAAGTTCAACAAGAACCCTACATCAGATAACAAGAAATTGCAAGATGTTGTAGCTAAGATCAGTGCCTTATCCTCTTTGTGTAATGGAGTCATAAGAAGCAAAACATTGCATAATAAAATTTGAGATAACAATTAGATCTAAGATATGCTGCTTTATAACATTCTTCACCAATATTCATGTTTCAACCTTCTTATAAAAATCCTTGTAAAAGCCCCATCAATCTTGTCCTCCATTAAGCATTTTAATTGATTCTTTGTATCAAAGCACAAAGGAGAGAACATACATCTTTTAACAAGATATCAAATGAAGAAACCTTTGATTTATTCATCTAAAACTTGATAAGATCTTACAATTGAGTGATTTGAAACTGAATGTATTATTCAAGAAAACTTGTGCTATCTTCTATCATACAAGCAACTACATCTCAAAATACAACAAACCCAACAAAGAACCTAAACCTAGATCTATTAATTTTCTCTATGGAAACTATATAAAGCTACTCAGGAAGGAGAAAATGCTAAAGAATGGTGGAAAACCAGGTTGAGAACTTGCTCAAACAACATAGAACTAACCTTGTACAATGAAAGAAGAGAAGAAGCCATATGAAGAGGAAGAGACTTGGACTTGATCTGATAGTGCCAATTGTCCTCTTCAAACTCCATTCAATGTTGTTGCAAAGCTTCTTTCATCTCTCTCCCTTCAACTAAAAATCAAATCCCCATCATTTGCCTCAACAAAATTTCTCCAAATGATGAAGAAACAAATTGTTGAAAAGATGCCAAATTTGTTGCTAACACTTTTGCCAAAACCTTCACCAATTAGTTTCCAAGGCAAAAAGACACCAACAAGAACATCTCAAACAAGTTTTGGACAAACCCACTTAACCATTTCCCGAAAAACTTAAAATAAAGTTGTAAAAACTAACATAAGGTTTTGAGAAGGCCCCCATTTTACAAATATAACATTTACCCACTGAGACCTGCACACAATTGACCTGCAAAATAAGATACGATTCTTCGAGGGCTTTACAATAGTATATAATAATTGTATAAAAAACAAACTTTGGGAACTCATTTGAAGTCGTAGACCATACTAAGACATGTGTCTCTTTAAAACATAAAAATAGTTCATTTATTACGTAGTCTGAAACTATATAATAAACTCCAGGTTTATTTAAAATGCATATACAACTATGATTTGATTATTCAACAATGGGCCCTAGTTAATTCTCACTTAATTTTGATCTTCTATACATAATTCTTTCTAGCATGAAATGAAAATAATATATTTTAATTACCTTTCCCTCCACATCTTGATTGCCACGTGTCATCCTTTGATTAGTTCTTTAATCAACCCACATGCCACTTATCACAATTTCACAGCATCTCAAGCTTCATGGTAGGAGTTACTCAAGGAGTGGAGTAGTAACACTCAAGCTTCATGGTAGGAGTTACTCAAGGAGTGGAGTAGTAACACTCACATTCACCTCGTTGCTTCGAAACTCCTAGCATTTAACCTCTATTAACCTCATAGCTTCGAAACTCCTAGCATTTAACCTCTATCAACCGTTGCAAAGTTGCAACTAACCGCAAGTGGTTAGCGCAACCTCGCAGCTGCTTGTTGCTTTGTGCCGAGGAAATTAACGATGTTGCACTCAACTTACACCGTAACTTGACAACATTCTTTATGACCGCCCACCTTGGACCTGTGATGTCGTGACTTAACCTTTTGCATGATTTCACAACATTCTTCGCTAATTGCACCTTTTGCCTTGCGAACTTGCGTGCTCCTTTGAATGCCTGTTGCTTGTCACATGTCACATTACTATTCACTAATTGGTTACCACGTCACTACTGCATTGTGTGCTTCACTGTTCAAAATTACTTGATATACCTTTTGCATGACTTGACAACATTCTTCGCTAATTGCACCTTTTGCCTTGCGAACTTGCATGCTCCTTTGAATGCTTGTTGCTTGTCACATGTCACATTACTATTCACTAATTGGTTACCACGTCACTGCTGCATTGTGTGCTTCACTGTTCAAAATTACTTGATATACCTTTTGCATGACTTCACAACATTCTTCGCTAATTGCACCTTTTGCCTTGCGAACTTGCGTGCTCCTTTGAATGCCTGTTGCTTGTCACATGTCACATTACTATTCACTAATTGGTTACCACGTCACTGCTGCATTGTGTGCTTCACTGTTCAAAATTACTTGATATACCAATATCAACCACGTTGGGTGTTGTGAGTAACTCAACAACTTTGTGGCCATAAGCGTCCACTTTAAGACATCTATGATATGATCGGTCATGTATAAAAAGAACATATAATCACTACGCATGGTCAATGTGGGATTAAGGTGTTTAGCTTTTGCCAAAACAACGCTAACAACCTAGAATCTTGTGCATGCATTGTGAAAGCATGACATTTTTTATATCACGTTTTCATTAATTTACTAACGCTTCTTATTTGTTTCAAGCAAAACTATCTCTTCTCATTCTGGCTAATTAGTTTATGGCAATGACTTTTCTTATCCACACACATATAGGGCTAGAGGAATTCATTTCAGATTGCAAATAAGATTCATTCACCTTCCTCTATGATTGATACTTCTGCATTGTGGGTTCTCCAAACATCCTAATCATTATCTAACACCAATACAAGAAAACAACCCACGTTCCTCACGACCACATATCAAAGTTTGCAAAGGTGAAAACACATATGGTAGATTGGGCTATGGATTGCTAGCAGAATCCATTTGATCTCGTGTGTTTTTGATACACAAATTTTTAGAAAGGAATTCATTCATGGGAGTCCTTTGGTGCAAATGATTCACAAGTATTTAGTGCTCAATTGCCCAAATACAACTAACACGGGGATGTTCAACCTGAAGTACTATAACAATTTATTTGATTTCGTGTGTTTTGTGCATAGACTGGGAAGAGATCTTTAAGAATGGAGGGTCTTGATTTAGTTTGCAATTATGTTAGTGAGATGCACAAATTCCTCTGCACGTATTATAAAATGGTGCCCCTCCATCAGCTAACACATGGCTTAGGTATAACATCAAAAACCATCTTTTCATGACGCGATTGCACGTCCTTCCTTGCACATCCCTCTGCAAACTTCTCATGGTAACTGGACCAAGGCAGTCAATTATAAATCAGCAAAGGATTGATTTGTGTCTCTCCACTAATTGTATTTCATTCTCATGCTTTCCATCTGTCCAAACATAGGCCTATGTCACTACAAGATAATAAAAATCCCCTTAAAACAAATTAGACCCCATTTTAGTATACTGGGTTGTTAATGGGATGCACCTGCTTCCATCCTTGATTGGATGAGTCTTTGTTTGAATCACAATACCTGCTTTATAAATTTTGGCAACAATGAGATTAGACATAAGCACCCAAGATCACAGGCTTTCAACCTGTGTATTCACATTTAAAAATTTTTTTGTTGTAGTCGCTCACAAACAATATTATTTTCTAGTCAACCAGAGTATGTTTAACCCCATGTAAAGCATTCCTCCTTGCAAGTTTCATCCACTTGCATTCATGCTTTGAATGCGGTCAACTTTCTACTTAAACATCCTTTTGCAACTAATCCAACTTGATCCAAACACTATCGATTTCTCTACAAATAATTGCAGCACTATTGTTTATAAACAATGGTCTCCTCTAGAGAGTGACAAATCCATTTATGAAGAGCTAAAAACACCCAATTAGTTTCATGAGAAAGATTTTGGACAATAGTTCTAAGGGAAAAGCCATTGCTAAAATGGAGCTCAATAGTTGTAAGCCCTAGGAGCTTTGGTATGTTCAAGTCCTTCATTTATATTTCACTGTGTGTTATAAACTTGCATACCATTTGATTTTGAATGATAATATATGTGCATTGACAATTTTAATGATCATAATCATTATAATTTCTTAGAAAACCTTCAAACCCTTGAACATTTTTTAGCAGTGTAATGATATCAGTTGGGCTCGAAAAAGGGTCTGACTATTTTTTTTTGTTTTCATGCAACTAACCTCTAAAACCGCTATGATTGATCTTCTTGCACTGACTAGACTGAAAATTGATCACTGGTTGATCATTGAAAATTCATTTTTCAACTCGAAAAGTGCCAAACTTGTGCTAATAGGCCCTAAAATTGGCCTTAACATCTGACAAAAACACTTGATGTGGCCTTGACACTTTGCATTCATGCTCTCTAGTGTATACTCTTTTAGTTTGCAGAGTCTCATTTCATGAAAATCTTCTAGTCAAAAGGTATTGATCTTTGAAATTACCTGTTTGAAATAAACCCTACAAACAACTTATTAGAAACAAGAAATTGGATATGGATTTGACTTTGAAAATCAATCAAATGGTCATTTAGGGAAATGAAACTTGGCGCATAGGTACACTTTTTATATGGAGAGTATAAATGTGCATTTTAGGCTCATGATGAAAAATTGTGTGAATTTTGGCAAGCATATGAATTTAGCTTCCAAGATTCACAGAACTAGGTATATTGCTAAAATAATGATTTTTGCAAATAAAATGTATCTAGGAAAGGATGCATATGGATTCGTCAAGATGTGCAAACAGACATGCTTGAAGCACTTTTAGTATAGAACACAGGGGTATAACTCATTTAGGCTCATCTTTCACAGATTCAAAGTTATAACATCTTGAATGGGGCAACCAATCATTCTACAAATCTCATTTGTAGTAGCATGTTAGAAATTGCAAACATAATCATATTTGAAAATTGACCAAACAAATTCGTCATAAGCTCAAATCCTAAACATAACATATCTTTGAACCCTAGAATACATCAGTGAATGAATTTCTTCAATAGGGTCAACTAGGTTAAAGTTATGACTAGTCAAAGTGGGCTACTAGTTAACTGTCATAATTGACAACTGGACAATTTTAAGTTTTTGCAAATGGAATTGGCCTGAGAAATTCATCAAGTGGATTCATTAGGGGTTCAAATTGCAAACATAGGATGTCATTTATGACTACAATGTAGTGAAATGATGATTTCTTCGAAATACTCCATGGGTCACAAAATAATTTTATCAAACAGGGCTTCGTAGATTTATCCATAAAGTAAAAAATCATGATAAAGATGAACAACTAACTTTGAGGATCTCAAAACTCTATCAAAACACATCAAAATGATTCAAAATCTAAAACATAAGTTCTCTGATATGCATACTAAACACTCCTAGAGTGGTGAGTCATGACACTAATTAGGTGCAAGATATTCAAATGCAAACTAGGTTTCCAACCACTGTTTGACACTTCGACAAAAAATTAGATTTGATAAGTGCTCTAATGATGTCTTAGAAAATGACTCAAAACTTCAAATTAACAACAAGAGTTGCATGTATATACTAAATGCAACACGTGGAACACCTTGAACACATCATATTCCTCTAAATGACAGCCAGACGAAAATGCATGAAAAATATTTATAGGAGTTGTATTAGCAAAGTTTTCAAACATGGTACTGAAAACTCTTGCAGATTTTTGAGTCCCAATAGTGGCTTTGTCTGGGGATCCATGTGCCTTGCGGGCATAACAATAATTCAGATATCTGGAAGTAGACCATTCAAACAAGCTTTCCTTGAAAACACTTTATTGAAAGCAAGAAATACTACTCCTAATTGTACAATTGATAGCCCGAGGCCACCAAAACTTCAAAGATTTTTTTCACCTTTGTCAAAATCCAGATTTTCATTTCCACTTTCATGAGGCTAGCTACAAATATCATTAATATCAGTTTCACCAAAAACATCAACATCTTCAATCAGCTCATTAGGCAAAACAAACTCAACCCCTTCATTTTCATAGTGCATAAGAAAAATAGAAACATCTTCATCATAGTGCTCACTACAAAAATATTGATCAACATGCTCTTGGATTTCAAAACTAAATTGAAACTCTTCTTCAACATGTGATGCATGTATGCTATCAAGTGGAAACACAAAGTATTCATACTCCATTTGACCCAAAGAGTTAAACATACCATGAACTTGCAAATCACCTTGTGTATTTGGTTGTGGAGACTTTCAGATATGATTTTACCCCATTCACTACATCATTACTCATCCAATTAGATTCACAACATGTTGAAACTTCTTCAAACTCAAATAATGGATTAGTTACCAAGTAAAAAGAATTACTATGAAAGTACTCACACACATAAGGCTGATTAGTATCACTATCATCATCATAAAACTCATTTTAGAAGACCTTGAATGCATCAATCTTACTGTCATGAGATTCATCAACACAAGAAGAAAACTCAAAAATGAAAATATAAGCATCAACATTACCTTCTTCATCACATGATAATCAAAATATATTGCATATGAATACTCTTTACTATCACATACTTTAACTAAATCTGATGAAAAGCCAAGTGATTCTCAATCAATTTTGACATTACTAACCATAGAAGCAACTTCAACAAATGTTAAACTAGAACCATAATATGTAGGAGCATCTCTAATGAAATTAATAGTGTCTAAATCTGATTTAACATCATTTATGACAACATATTGTATACACATACCAAATGCATCTCCATCATCTAAAACCTCATATTCACGTGTATTTTTATCCTCACAAACGAAGAAATAGTAGAGCTAGGATATGCATCATACCTCATAGCTATGGCATTTTTCATTTTCAAAATATGCACATGCTAGCAAATAAAACTATGGGTGACATTTAGATGCACACCTTTCGAACTCATGCTCTAAGAATGCTGAAATATCATCATTACTTAATAAGACTTCATCACAAGTTTTTCTTTTGTGGCTATAGGCACAACTTGGCTGAAGTGAAACATCTACAATAATAAACTCATTAGTACTGCAATATGAAAAATCAGAGGCATTATAACAACATGTCTCTTCCTCTAAATCTGAAACTTCAACACTTGATATATCATCACACTCATATCCATTACAAGAAGAAACATTCCTATTGCTATCAAATTACTCTTCCTTTACATACAAATTATCATAAAGAGAAAAATCAGTCATGCTTATCTTCTTGATGCTAATTACACTAATCTACTTCATCAAACAATGAATCCTCATCTTCACAGTCATAAGACTTATTGTCATCAAAATACTCATTGCATGTATTATGATTTTCAACACTTTCACTATCACTATCACTATCAAAAGATCCAATATAGTATCCATTTTCAAGAAAATAACTGCCCATACTTGTCATTATCTTATCAATGCGCTCAGCTTCTTTTAATTTGAAATGTGCTAGCCACTTGGCCACTTAACTGACGACATTTAAAAACACTATAGGCCATGCAGATTCTTTAGGTCTCAAAGAAAATGGAAGCTCCATGATTGCCAATTTGAACCCCATGTAAATTTGAATCTCACTATGACATTCAAGATTTCCTACTTGTATTCTTATCAGAGTAAGGATCTGGTCACAAAGTTCTAATTTCAACATTTCAACTTCTTCACATACACTTTCATAACTCGATAAGTCATTTTTAAATATAAGATCTGAAGCCATTTAAAAACATAAACCTCTTTTCTTAGTGTTTTGATTAAGTAAAACAAGTTTTTTACAGGGGATCCTGAAACCCACTAGTAAACAACATAAAATAAACTAAGCAATTTAGGACTTGCTACTAAGCATAAGAAAAAACAACATGCTAGGCTCGACCATCAGGTGAAAGCAAAAAAAAAAAGGCCAAAAGCTAAGAAAGTAAAAAAACTAGGACAAATGA
This sequence comes from Cupressus sempervirens, assembly GCA_028749045.1. NCBI lineage: Eukaryota > Viridiplantae > Streptophyta > Pinopsida > Cupressales > Cupressaceae > Cupressus > Cupressus sempervirens. Next base: position 624,131,244 of record CM053792.1, read on the forward strand.
TTAGGGAATGAGATCTTTAGCTAGCTCCTTATTCTTCAACTCCATCTCTTTCTTGGCCTCTGCCTCATTGGTCTTTGAGTGATTGTCATCTTGAGAAGCCAGCTCAACCCTCTTCCTATTTTCTGCTCTGCTGCTCGGGCTCTCCTCCTACAAGGATTCCTCCTTAGTCACCCTGGTCTTGTCAATGTCCTTTTCCTCCTTATCCTTTTTATTCTCCTCCATCATCTCGTCAAGTTGAATGATGTTATCATTTAGGCCTTTAATAATGTTAAGGCTCTGATCAGTCAAGTTGTGAAGCGTTGTCTCCATCCTTTCCACCCTTTTTTCAATCTCTGAAACCCTTGCTTCCAGATTGCCAAATTTTACATACTCTCCCACCTCTTCCAGCCTATCCTGACCTTGCATCCTACACTTTATACCCTCAATTTCATGATATATCCATTTAAGGGACCAAAAATTGTCCACAAGTTTGTTTTTGGCATTGTTTATGAAATTCATACTCGTCTCTTGCGCATTATCAGTAAGAATAACTAGACTAGGATCAATGAGCTCTTCCAACTAAATAGTACCATCCCTACCCTTGATCACCTCTGGGTTTATGTGTTCTCTAACCAACCCCATCTTGGTTGTTCCTGCATGGAAATTCGTACAAATAGTTTTTCTCCCCTTCTCATCCAGAGAAACTGATGTTTTAACCACACCCTCTTCCTCCTTCCTTTCTCCCTAAACTTTAGAAAACCTCTTCTTCCCCTTGCCCTGAACCTTCTCTACCTCTTTATCTCCCCCTCTTTTCCTTTTGATTGAGCTTGCCTCCTTCCTACCTACCTGAGCCTTGCCAGGACCCTCTCTCACATTACCTTTCCTATCCAAGTCCATCCCCTCTTCCTCATCATTATACTCTTCCTCCGACTCCTCCTCCCGCTTTATCCTTTTCTCCGAGCCTCTCCTTGGATTCTTTTTATTCATCTTCCCCATATCCTTTATGATTTTTGCCACCTCTTTTTCTTCCGAGTGCATACTTGCACTATCCTCTATGTCTGACGGGAGATAAGAGCTCTCTATTTCATAAGAAGAAACCACCTTCTGGGAAACAACCCTTCCATGAGTTTGAACTTTAAAATGTTCATATATGAGAAGTAATAAAACCTCATTGAAGGCAGGGTTAGAGTAAAATTTCTTCTTATAGTCCATTATACTCTTATTAGTCGAGAAAAATAGATAATAGGGTATGGAAATCTTGGTTCTGTACTTAAAGTGATTAAGAATAATGAAATGATGGGTTTGAATCCAGTCAAACCTGGTGTCGAACATGATATAGGATACAATTTCCCTAAGGACAAACCTCCATAGCTTCTTAATAGACACAAGCTTGTAGTAGGCTCCCATCTTCACAAGCTCGTTCATTTCCTTCGGATCCCTAGCAAAATCCTTAATTGCATTCAGGGAAATTTTCTTTTCCCTATAGAATTTAATGCCCTAGTTTGCGGAATTAATCATCTAAGTAATCACTTCTTTATTGATTTGAAAGTCCACCCCATCAATTTTTACCTTCCCCTCTGTCCATATCTTCACCATTAGGTCATTGATCTTTTGGTCCTAGCCATGAAGCTTTTCAATGAAGTACAAAATGTCTCCTTCCTCTAGTTTCTCCCACACCTTTGATCGCCTCTTCCACTTCTCAGCTTCCCCTTGGCTCCCTTCTATGCCTCTCTCCAACCATGTCGCAAATAGGATAGCAAAATCTCTGAGTTTTTTGGTTGCCTTGAGCCAAGACTTGGTTAACCTCCTCAAACCTGTACTTGACCCCGTCCTCGAAAAAAAAAGTTATAGTAATTAGCAAAAACCCCTAAAATTGCCCATAAAACGTGCTAGTAAATTCTTCAATAATGAACTCTCTAGATTGGCTTGTGCTAGTCGCTCAGTACATTGTACGACATATAAGCTACATTAACTACCATTATCACCCTTAATGATACCTGTTTTTCCCTAAATCCTTTCTAGATCCATAATACTTTTTGTGTCCATTGGCAAAACCTCTCCACTTGCCCATCTTTGTGATGCATCCCTTTTAATAGCCTCATTTGCCATCCAGTCAGCAACCACGTTACCTTCCCGGTATACATGAGACACAAAGACCTTATCGAAGGAAAGAAAAATATTCTTTGTTTCCTCAATAATATTCTTTATACTCCATGCAAGATGGTGATTAGTCCTTAGGCATTTGATTATGTTGTTAGAGTCCCCCTCCAACCATAGATGTTTGACTCCAACATCTTTAGCCAGTTTTGTAGTATGGAGGGCAACCCTGGCCTTAGCATAATGGTTAGTTTGAAAACCCATAGGGCAAGTGACCATTGCGATCTCATACCCTTGACTATTTCTTATCACACCTCCACATCCTGCCTCTCCCGTGTTGCCTTTAGCTACGCCATCAAAGTTGGCCTTGCACCAACCTTCTAGAGGTAAGGACTAGGAACACTCCTTTCTTTTAGTCTGAGAATCCATAGTTCTCTCATTTTCACTTGCAAAAGTGTTAGTTCCTTTTATAAACATATAGTTTTCCAACAGGGCATTTTGAATTTTTTCAGATACTATTCTAGCTATAAGGTTAGCATCCCTAAAAATCCTATTATTGCATTCCTTCCATATACCCCAGCCAAAATGAGGCAAAGCCCATTTTCTTATAGTATGGAGACCAGTTCTCTTCCAAGAATTATTCCACTACCTTAAGAAGTCTATAGTTGATCTAGGAGCACACCACCTCATCCCAAAAGCCTGACTGAACAAAGACCAGACCTCTTTTGAAAACGAGTAATGGATAATTAGATGATCCACCGACTCAACCTGGTTTTTGCAAAGGACACAACTATTAGGAATGAGATGTCCCCTCTTGCAAAGTTTGTCAATAGTTAGAATCCTGTTATGGAGTACAAGCCAGACAAATATATTGATTTTTGGGGTGAGGCCAGTGTACCATGCTTTAGCCCATTCCAACCTCAAATCCTGCTTCATAATAGCTTGGTAACCCGAGGCCATTGAATAGGTCCCAACCAAAGTATCCTCTCAAACAATCTTGTCTTGATCCTCATTTACAACCATCGGGATCAAAATACTTATTAGGGGTTCAAGATCCATAGAAATGATAGTCAGATTCCTCCAGCCCTGGTCATTTTTATACTTAGAAACAAATCTCCCCACTCTCTGGATGCAAATGCCAACCCATCTCTCAAATTCAGGGATGGCAATAAGAGGCCCTTGAATCAACTAATTATCCTACCAAAAAAGAGTTTCCTCTCCACTCCCAACACACCATTTTGCTCTTCTGATAGAAACATCTCTAGCACTAAGAAGACCATTCCAAATATAAGAGCCTCAAGGAATTAAATCACAAAAAAAAAAATATTTGAATGAAGATCTATGAAAATATTTATCTTCCAAGATGTCCCTCCACTCCCCTCTACTAGAAAAGATTCTCCATACCTATTTAGCTTGGAGGGATCTATTGAAAGGACATAGTTTCCTTATCCCCAATCCACCATTCTATTTTGGAAGACACAGATTATCCCAAGGAACTAGGTGTAAGTGCTTGTTGCCTTCCGACTCAAACTGATGCAGGAGCATCCTGGGTGTAAGGGAAATCTTGCATCACCCAAAAATATTTTATTTCTAGTCTTTTCTATTTTAATAAGGACTAGTAGATAGGGTGCTTAGTATTTATGGGAACTTGCTATTTTTAGGAAGTTTGTCATACTAGCTCAGAAGGTTCTTATTTTCTACAAGAAGGTTCATTTTAGAGATATAAGCCTACCATAAAAATCACATTGCTCTAGCTTAAGTATTAGAAAAGTTGTTGCAAATTTTCGGTGGAAAAATTTGTAGAAAAATCTTTAGGCTCACCATTGGAGGCCTTAGAATTCTTGGATGAGGTTTGAAAACTCAGTGGAAGGGCTCTAGTGCAGTTTCAAGCTTATAGATTAGGAGTTGACATTTCCATATAGTGGTTATAATAGCCAATTGGAGAAATGGTTCATGAGTTATGGCCTTCGAAAGTTGGGCTACCAAAATTTCTAAAATAATTTGTCAAAGATGTATTTGGCTAACTCTATTTGTATTGTTAGGGTCTGTCAGCCCTAGGTGTTAAGTTTGAGCATCTAGAACCTTCCCAGGCAGCATAAAATTGCCTATTTAAGAAAAGCCCGAACATTGTCTAGGACAGCTCTGGGTGATAGTTTGCAGCACTGTCTTGCAAATTACTGTAATGAAGACCCCCATTTGGTTTAGCATATTGTAATTGAGAATTCTGTAATTTCGCATTTGCGGTGATAATAAATACATATTTTGTTCTTGCATTTGCCATTGTTTCTTTGTTTCTGTTACGAGTTTATGGTATTAAGGGGAGTCCCCTTCATCAAGTGGTATCAGAGCTAGAGTTCTTGAGTGTGTGGAAAGATCGTTGATTGTGAGATAGTTTGCACTAGGACCGTGGTTTGGACCTAGCATGTAGATAGATTGTTGATTGTGAGGCAGTTTGCACTAGGGTTTCAGCAAAAGCACGAAAATGCCTCAATGAAGAGAGCGTGGCAGAAGAGCTATAGGTGTTACACATGAGGGTTTTTGAGCCCTCCAAAGGAAAATGCAATCATTGGAAGAACAAATGCGAAGAGGAATAAATCTTCTTGTAAGAGATGAAAGCAAGGATAAAGACAAAGTAGAAGAAAATGCTGAAGCAGAGGCAATTCTAAATCCAGAGGAAGAGAGGCATTTTAGAGCCATCTCCAAGATTGGAAAAGACCTAAGTTTTAGGTTCCCACATTTTTAGGAAATATTATACTAGAAGAGCTAATTGATTGGATCAATGAACTAGATGAGTACTTTGAGTATGAAGATATTGAGGATCCGAATAGGGTCAAGTTTGCAAAGGCAAAACTGAAGGGACATGCAAAGATTTGGTGGCAAGAGGTTTAGTTGGAGAGAAATAGAAAGGGAAAGGAAAAAATCACCAGATGATAGCTAAAATGAAGCAACAATTCATTCCTATGGATTATGAGCTTGATCTATAAAAGAAGATGCAAGGAATGAAGCAAGCAGGAAAATCTATTCAAGAGTATACTGAAGAGTTCTACCGAGTTCTCATTAGAATCGGCCATGCAGAAGTTGATAAGGAGAAAGTCACCCATTATCATAATGGGCTAAGGCAAAGCATTCAGGATGAGCTAAGTCTAGTTTGAATGAGCAGTATTGAGGAGGCTACCAGTTTTCCCTAAGAGTTGAGGAGAAACTGAGCAAGAAGCTTGACAATAAGAATAGTGGATTAGGTTGTGGTGGAAGATCTGGTGGATAATCTTATGGAGGCCGTAATGATGATTAGAAGAACAAGGATGAGGTTGGAAGTAGCAAATAGAACTAAAGGGGAAACAATTCCAATCGTTTCCATGATTAGAACAATAGAGATCAGAGAGGAAGAGGTAGAGGACAAGGATTTGGAAGAGGAGGCTTCCATGGAAAATGTTTTCATTGTGGAGAAGAAGGGCATAGAGCATTTGAATGTACCTAACACCAAGGAATGACAGATCAAAGAACAGAAGGTCAGGAAAGAGTTGTACATGTTGATGAAGATGCCAGATCCTCACACTCTGAAGATGTTGAAAGAGGAGAAGTCCTAGTTGACAGAAGAGTCCTACTTAGTGGTGAGAATGAACCTAATCACAGGAGTTTTTTTTGCACAAGGTGTAGATGTGAAGATAAGTGTTGTGATGTGATCATTGATGGTGGAAGTACTGACAATATGGTGTTAGAAATGATGGTCACCAAGTTGAAGTTGAAGAGACAGAAACACTCGTGTCCATACCGTATTGCTTGGGTGCAATATGACCACAAGGTTATGGTCAATGAGCAGTGCTTAGTGAAGTTCAAGATTGGCAGCTACCAGGATGAGGTACTATGTGATATCATACCTATGGACATATGTCATATGTTGTTGGGTAGGCCATGGCAGTTTGACAAGCATGCTGTACATGATGGGCAGGCAAATACCTACACTCTAACTAAGGATGGAGTGAAACATAAGTTGAAGCCATTGAAGGATAAAGAAGAAAATGTATGTAGTGCTGCCAGAATATGTTTTGTTGATGGAAAAAAGTTTTTTAAAGGTATGAAACATGAGCATATGTGTTTTTCTATAATTCCTAAAGGTAGTAAAGAAGAAGTAGAGGAGGTACCTACATAAGTTGTAAATATGTTGAAAGAGTTTTTTGATATTGTATCAGATAATGTAATTGATGGATTGCCTCCAATGAGAAAGATTAGTCACCAGATGGATTTGGTTCTAGGAGCCAGTTTTCCAAACAAGGTAGCACACAAAATGACACTAGGAGAAAGTAAAGAGTTGAATAGGCAAGTTCATGAGTTGTTGCAGAAGGGGTTGATTCAAGAGAGTCTAGGTCCGTGTGTTGTACCAGCAATGTTAGCACCAAAGAAGAATGGAGAATGGAGGATGTGCGCAGATTCTTGTGCTGTCAACAAGATTACCATCAAGTATAGATTTCTTTTGCTGAGGATGGATGATATTATGGGCTGTTTGAGTGGAGCTCAATATTTCAAAAAGATAGATTTGAAGAGTGGGTACCATCAGATTCATATCAGAGAAGGTGATGAGTGGAAGATTGTTATCAAGACAAGGGAAGGACTGTATGAGTGGTTAGTCATGCCCTTTTGGGCTAACCAAGGCACCGAGCACTTTCATGAGGCTCATGAATTAGGTACTGAAGGAGTTTCTAGGTAAGTTTGTCATTGTTTATCTAGATGATATATTGATCTTTAGTAAGACATTGGAGGAGCATTTGATTCATATTCGCAAGGTGTTTGAAAAGTTAAGGGAAGAAAAGTTGTTGATAAACTTGAAGAAGTGCAGTTTTGTAAAGAAAGAGTTGGTGTACTTGAGATTTGTAGTCTCAGGAGAAGGTATGAAAATGGACCTAGAGAAAGTGGAGGTTATCCTTGAATGACCTACTCCAAGGAGTGCGACAGAGGTAAGATCTTTTCATGGAATGGCTACATTTTACAGAAAGTTCATAAGAAGTTTTAGCAGTATTTGTGGACCCTTGATTGAAACAATGAGAGGAGATAGGAAAGAGTTTAAGTGGACTATAGGAGCAGATAAGAGTTTCAATCTATTGAAACAGAAAGTTATTGAGCAGCCTATTTTGGCACTTCCTGATTTCAACAAGGTATTTCAAGTAGACTGGGATGCTAGTGGTAATACGATAGGAGCTTTTTTGAGCTAGGAAGGTAGACTAGTTACTTATTTTAGTGAGAAGTTGAATGATGCAAAAAGAAAATATTTTGTTTATGATCAAGAATTTTATGCTATAGTTCAAGCATTGAAGAAGTGAAGACACTATCTTCTTCCCAAGGAGTTTGTTTTGTATAATGATCATCAAACTTTACAATATTTGAATAGTGAAGGAAAATTGAACTAAAGACATTTAAAGTGGGTTGAGTTTTGGCATAGTTATACATTTTTTTTTGAAACATAGAAGCGAGAAGTCTAAAAAAGTTGTAGATACTCTTAGTAGAAGACAACTTTTGCTAATAGAGATGTAGATATAGGTGGTTGGGTTCAAGGAACTTAGTACATTGTATCTAGATGATCTTGATTTTGGTGAAGTGTGGAAGGCTTGTACAGAACTTGTTACACTTGATAGGACAAAGTGGTTGGATTTTATGATCCAAGATAATATGTTGTTCAAAGGAAGCTAGTTGTGCATTCCAAGAAGTTCAATGAGAGAGAACATCATTTAGGAGAAGCATAGTGGAGGATTGGCTAAACATTTTGGCAAAGATAAAACTATAGCTTTGGTTGCTAAAAATTATTATTGGCCACAATTACAAAAAGATGTGACGAAGTTTGTACAAAGTTGCTGAGTATGTCATATGGCGAAAGGGGTGAAGTAGAATACAGGGTTGTATTAGCCATTACCTGTACCAAGGAAGCCATGGGAGGATATCAACATGGATTTTTTTCTTGGATTACCAATGACACAATGCAGACATGATTCTATTTTTGTTGTGCTTGATAGGTTTTCAAAGATGACACATTTTATTCCTTGCAAAAAGACTAGTGATGCTGTTCATGTAGCAGAGTTGCTTTTTAAAGAGGTGGTGAGATTAAATGGTCTGCGAAAGAGTATAGTTTTAGATCGAGATACCAAATTTGTTGGGTATTTCTAGTGTACATTGTGGAAGAAGTTGAAGACAGATTTGAAGTTCAGCTCATCACATCATCCATAGACTAATGGACAAACATAAGTTTTGAATCACAATTTGGGAAACTTGTTGAGATGCTTGGTTGGAGGTAAACCAAAAGGATGAGATATGATTTTACCACAGGAAAAATTTGCATATAATAATTCTGTCAACAGGAGTATTGGTAAATCACCATTCTAGATTGTATATGGGAGTAGTCCAAGAAATGTTTTTGAATTGAGGAAGTTGGATAAGGGAGAGACAAGTAGTGCTGAAGCAAAAGATTTTGCTGAACATTTGAAGAACATCTATGAGGAGGTGAGGAAGCACATCATAAAGATCAATACGCAATATAAGGCTAAGCCAGATGTGAAAAGGAGATATAAGGAATTTTAGATTGGAGATGAAGTCATGGTTCATTTGAGAAAGGAACATTTTCCAGTAGGTACATATAATAAGTTGAAGATGAAGAAGTTTGGACCATGCAAGATAGTGAAGAGGCATGATTTTGGAAATGCGTATGAAGTGGAGTTTCCTACTGAATTGAATATTTCACCAGTATTTAATATTTTAGATTTGATAGAGTATTATGAAGGAGGTGATGGAGATGAAGTTGCAGACGCACAGTGGAGCATTCCAACGACTAGTTCGGCTACCAAGGAGATTGAGGAGATACTAGACAGCCATATTGGAAAAAGTACTAGAAATAGAACTTATGAGGAATATCTGGTCAAATGGAAAGGGAGACCAGTTGAGGATTCATCATGGCTAGCAAAGGAGGAGGTCAACCGTCTTGGTTTTCCTCTGAACACCTGAGACGTGATGGGGTCACTTCTCAAATAACTTTGAATGTTTGATGCAGAAGCATCCTAGGTGTAAGGGTAGTCTTGCATCACCCAAAAATATTTTATTTCTAGTATTTTCTATTTTAATAAGGACTAGTAGACACGGTGCTTACTATTTATGGGAACTTGCTATTTTTAGTAAGTTTGTCATACGAGCTTGGAATGTTCTTATTTTCTATAGGAAGGTTCATTTTAGAGATATAAGCCTACCATAAAAATCCCATTGCTCCAGCTTAAGTATCAAAGAAGTTATTGCAGATTTTTGGTGGAAAAAATTGTAGAAAAATCTTCAGGCTCACCATTGGAGGCCTTAGAGTGCACGAATGAGGTCTAAAAACTCAATTGAAGCGTGCTAGCACTATTCCAAGTCTGTAGATTAGGGGTTGGCATTTCCAAAAAGTGGCTATAGTAGCCAATTAGAGCAACAGTTCATGAGTTATGGCCTTCAGAAGTTGGGCTACCAAAATTTCTAAAATAATTTGTCAAAGATGTATTTGGATGACTATTTTTATTGTTGGGGTCTGTCGGCCATAGGTATTAAGTTTGAGCATCTAGAACCTTCCCAAGCAGCATAAAACTACCTATTTAAGAAAGGCCTGAACATTGCCTAGGGCAATTCTGGGTGAGAGTTCACAACACTATCTTGCAAATTACTGTAATGAAGGTGCCCATTTGGGTTAGCATATAGTAGTTGAGAATTCTGTAATTCCACATTTGCGGAGATAATAAGTTCATATTTTGCTCTTGCATTTGCTATTGTTTCTTTGTTTTTGTTATGAGTTTATCTTATTAAGGAGAGTCCCCAACATCATAGACCAAAGAAAGTCCCTCTGGATCTTCTCCATGTGATTTTAAAACTTGCTAGGAATTGCAAAAAGACTCAAAGCATAGGTTGGAAGGTTCTGAAGAGTAGCTTTGACAAGCTGAATCTTGCCTGCTTGGACAAGCTGAATCTTGCCTCCTTGGCTAAGAGTGACTCCCTTCCAACCAACCAATTTTTAGTTAAATCTATCTAAAATATTATTCTAGGAAAAATATAGGGGCCTCAACCCTAAGGGAAGACCCAAGGAGCTAGAAGGAAGACAACCAATATCACAACCCAAAATAGTAGCAATCTTCATCTAATGCAAATATGGAGTATTAATGAAGAAAACTAGACTCTTTTTCCTGTTGATAAGCTATCCTAATCCCCTAGAGTAAGAGCACAAAATCCTTTTCACTGCCTTGGCCTCTCCAACAGTAGCTGTTCCTCGCATAATGGTATCATCGACAAATTGTTGATGGGAAAAAACTATGGGGCCTGAAGAAGGCTTAATACTGGTCAGAGCTCCCGAAATTCTATTAACAAAAATCATCCTTTTGAGATAATCAACCAAAACAATAAAAATAATCAGGGAAATCCGATCTCTTTGTCTAAGACCTCTGGAAGGCTTAAAGAATGCTGAGGGGGAACCATTAACTAGCACAACCAGGGAGATAGTAGTAACCGATTGGCCAATAAGTTTGATAACCCTAGAATTAAACCCAAAGGCTCTGAGAACATTGAAGAGAAAGGACCAATCCACACAATCATAAGCCTTAGAAAAATTAAGCTTAAGAAGAAACCCTTCTCTCTTACCCTCCAAAGAATAGATCACGCCATGAACTCTCATACTAGAGTCCAAAATTTGTCTTCCAAGGACAAAACTAGATTGTTGGGGAGCTATAATAGAGGGGAGGACTTTGATGATCCTTGAAGAAAACACATTGGAAATAATCTTATAGAAAGTGTTACATAGGTTGATATGTTTGAATTGATCCATAGAGTCAGTGCCAGCCACCTTCGGGATGAGCACCAGGAAAGTGGTGTTTAACTCCACGAGAAGAATTCTAGCTTCGAAGAATTCTTGTACTGCTTTAGTAACATCCTATTGAACCACATTCCAAAACATTTGGAAGAAGAAGGACATAAACCCATCCAAACCTGTGGATTTTTCCACAGCTAGGGAAAAAATAGCTTGTTCCACTTCCAAAGGAGAAGGAATAGCCTTAATCATCTTGTTCTCCTTAGGTTGAATCAAAGACACGATGTTATCTAAGATATCCATCTTATCATGTTCCACTAGGTTATTGTCTTTCTCAAGGAGATTTGAAAAGCAGGAAATAGACTCTCCTACAATATCATCTTGTTCTTCGAAAACCACTTCCCCCTTCTTGATGATACTAATTCTGGTGTGTGCTCTGTGTTTCAAAGAAGAGGTGTGGAAGAACCTAGTGTTCCTCTCCCCCTCTTTCAACTAGAAAACTCTTGATCTTTTCTTCCAAAGGTCTCTTCCTGGCTATAACATTGTGAAGCTTAGACATGATAGATTTCTCCACCTCCATCCTTTCATCATTATATCCTTCCTTTTGAATAGCTTCCTAAATGATTCCCAGGTCCTCTGAGATCCAAGTTTTGGATTGAAAGATATTTCCAAAATCATACTTGTTCCACTTTCTAAAGTTCAACTTCACATGGATATTCCACCACTCCATTATACACATCAAGATATCTAGGTAAGAAGTTTGCATCTTCTCAAATCTAAAAGGGAAGTTACACTTTAAATCAATAGGATGTAAAGTGAGAGAGATGGGAGAGATTCGATCTCTAGCCATTAACAAGAGATTACAATTATAAGATGACAACCAGTCTAAGGTAATAAAAGCCCTATCCAACCAGACCTAAATACAATCTCTTCCCACTCTCCTATTGCACCAAGTTAAGAGACCTCCATGGAGATCAACATCAAGATATGCCAAATCATTGATAAAATTTGAGAGGTCCATTCGACTATCCAGGTCTAGGGGCGAACCACCCTTCTTTTCATCCTCTCTTAAAGGGGTGTTGAAGTCCCCCATTATAATACACCTTCCCACTTTGAATCTAGCTAAAACATTCTTAATTTTACCCCAAAAATTCTTTCTAGCATTCTTAGTATTAGGAGCATATACATTCAACAAAAACTAGGATTCTTTGATTTTATTATTTTCAACAAGAATGAGGAGAATATTACCTTCACCATAAATAACTTGAGGCTTAAAGAGATAAGAGCTACAAATGGTAAATAGTCCTCTCGAAGCTCCTTCTGAATTCGTTGCAAAACTGTTCATACTACTACTAAAAGAGATTCTTTCCACTACCTCCTTTCTCATTTTTGTTTCCTGAACTAGGAAAAAGTCAGGGCTATGATCCCTAATCATATTTCTTATAACCTCTTGTTTGTGGACTCCATTGAGCCCCCTTATGTTCTAGGATAGGACCTTCATTTCTTCCTTGCAAAGTAGATCTCTTGGATGGTCTTTTGGCTCCCATTCACTAGGTTTCTTGTAGTCTCCTCTCTCCTATTTTGACTATTACTATTCCTTCTAGGAGTCTTATGTCTTGCTCCTACATTAGCCTTCACTTTACTTCTTGTTGTAGCAAGGGACATAGGAGAAGGGTCCCATATTTTCTTTTTCTTAGTTACTTCTGTCTATTTCCCTTGGCTTTCATCGATACATATCACAAATAGGGCCTCCATTCGAGTGAGTTGCCCTGAAGATAAGGATCTAACCATCTCCACCACTCTAGAAATATTCCCTGGATAGGCAATCCCCTCCCTAGGATTATCTCCTTTATTGAGTATAGAGACAGTTGAGACAACTTCCTCCTCCTTTTCCACCCTATCCTTGGGAGTATGAGATACTTCCTTTCCTCTTGCTAGTTTTGGACTCACCTTTCCAGGCTAAACCTTCTGTAATACTTCTCTCTTAGGGGATGACTCCTTCAAATTTACTTGGTCCTCTAGCCCAGCCGCCCTCCTCTGCTACTTAAATACTAGCCTTTGTGATTCCTTACTGCCATTTTCAATACGTGTTGGTTCATTTCCTAGGACTTCCTCTTCCACCACGTTAGGCACGGCCATCGATTCCTCCTCTTGCTGCTCTAGACCTGTTACTTTGTTAGATGTTCCCTTTCATTTCCACAATTTCTCTCCCTCTTTTGAACTTTCGATTTTGTCCTTTGTGAATCCCTTTGCCTTGATCTTATTCTGGTTATGTTTTCTAATTTTCTCCTCCAAGACCCTTGGGAAATTCTTAGCCACATGGCCCACCCTTTTATATTGAAAACATGCAAAATGGACACTTTCAAAATCTAGCTTTTGAATATGGGTGCTCAGCTTTGAATGAAGGTACACCACTTTCGACATATCTTTGTCCTCACTCCAATACATATTCTTGCATAAGTTAACTTGCTCCTTGCCACCATGACAGGGTCAATGGATAAAAGCTCCCCAAAGGACTTAGCTATGCCATCAAAAACATCCTCATACCAAAATTCCATAGGAAGATCTGCCAGCCAGACCTAGATAGGAGCTTGAACAAAGAAAGAATCGTTCAGATCCAGCTTTGAGGTCCATTTTTGAAGGGCTAGCATCAAATGTCCAAAGGACTAGGATCCAACACATAGAATCCTTGTGAGATCCTCCATACAAGAGAACTCAAAAGAGAGGAAACCCTTGACCATAGCCGCAATCTCCACATGCCCTTTGAAATCCCATTTATTTCTCACATAGGTCCTCAAAACATCAATATTTGGCCTTGGGCCAATGAATTTCCCAACCAGTGAGGACACCATTATCACTATGTTATGGCCAACCAGTTCATCAGGGATTTCAATAGTGAACCTGACCTTTTCTTTGTCTGAGATGTCTTTGATCTATGGGAAAGAGGACTTACCTATTGGTTTTATCCTAAAGAGAGAAGACTATTTCCCAGTCGGGCTCGAGTCAAGGACCCTCATTGCATTCTATGGGCCCAACGAAGTCCATCCTGAATCCAAGACCTCCTTTCTTGGGACCTACTATGTTTGTCATGGGCCCTCATTTCCCAAGGGGACAATATTCCCCTTGCCTTCCTTCTCCTGGTTGTCCCTAGAAACCTTCTTAGCTCCATCTTGGATAGATCCCCAGACATTGAATTCAAATTTCCAATTTCTCCTATTCCCACTCCAACAATTGCTCCCTTTTTGCGCTCCCCCATCATCGCTTATGCACCTCTTTTCTTAGTGTTGAGATCACTGAATAGAGACACTCTTTTTCAACCACTCAATTTCCATGAAAATAAACTTACATGAAAATTAAAATACCTCAAGTGTTGATGCTGAAAGTTAATTCGCTAATTGGATACTATTGTAGATATGAAACTCCTTCCAATCCGCCATCTCCTTGAAGAGGATAATGAAATAATTGTTGTGATTTAATTTTCAACATTCTAACTTCAATAAAATAGGAGATGCATACAACACTTAAAAATCATTGTAAGAATTTGCCTTAGGGAAAAATTCACCCAAGAACTAAGATGAGTAAGTGCAATGATGTAAGGATAAGCCTACAAAGGTGTAACATGAAAATTTATGTTGTAAACAACATGTGCTAAAAAAGGAGTGCAAATAACTATGTTTCTTATATGACAACTCAGTGAATGATGTAAACTCCAGTGTTGTAGACACCATGTCTTGAATTAGAGTTGCATACTTCTGTGTTGTCAACATGACAACTAATAAAGGTGCACAAACTCCTAAGTGTCTCACAAAATAAATAATAAAATAATACAATATAATAAAATAATGTATTAACCTAAGTAAACTTAAGTAAGTGTAAATAGTAAATACATATTTACACCAACACCCTCCCTTAAGTGCAACTTAGGGGAATGCCCTTAAGCTTACAAAAACTAGGATGAAATGTAGGATGGGTCCTTGCTACTAGGCCATGTTAGGTACCCATGTACATAATGAAATGCAATCTCTCATAAAGGGGAGAAAGAGGGAAAACCTCATGGGAAAAACCCTCCCCCAAAAAGAGAGATGATAAGACAAGATGCATGGATGGATGGAGTAATCAAGACCCCTCTATTACGACATACATTGAGTATATACAATAGTGAAGAATGAGAATAACAAGACCTCATTAGAGGAAAAAGTCCCCCCATAAGAAAGAAGAGGGAGAGAGACAAGGTAGTCACCCACTAATGAAGAATGCCAACTAGTGAATGCTGCTCCAAGGAAGAAGTTGGTCCAAGAGTGCAAAATGATGTTCCTCCTTTAGAAGAAACAAAGGCAAAGGTACAATTTGGAAGATGTATGGTGACCTTGAAACCTGCTCAAGGGTCCTTGTGTCAATACTGGTGGTTACCCCTTCCAATACTACTAAAAAGAATGAATGCATATCTAACAAGGTTGTCTGTTGAACCTGTTCCAATGAACTATCTATCTCCTCAACTGATAAAGAGACCTCTGAAAACTACTATTCATAAGGATCCACAATCACGTCAAGTTGCAAAGATCGATCATGTAGAGAATGGACATGAGGGTCAGAGTGAGCCCTGACAAAAATTGTAGAGGGATCATCTTCATCAAAGAGAAGATGTAAATCATCAAGGCCGTCTCCCAAATCTATGGTGTGTGACTCCATGAACAAACCTACAATGTCTACCATGTAGTCATCAACTTTTGCTGAAGCTGGAAGACAATGTGTACCCTGCTATGCTGGACCTATCACTATGGCAATTTATGCATGTGGACTATATTGATGTTGTGACCTCTTGCTACAACTATTAATAGAACCCCACGTGTCTGAATTTGTTGAAGCAGTATCAGTAGTGTCACTATTAGTTTCCACAGTGTATGAAGTGTAGGGAGGATTAGAGGATAAACTGGGTGAACTTTCCTCAAAGTGTACATCCTTCTCTACAAAGATCTCATGTGTCTCTGGATCCATAAGTTTGTAAGCCTTAACATTGTCTTCATAACTGATGAAAGTACAAGGCCTAGGTGCTGGTGCCTTACATCCCCTATAAGATATGTTTGCCCATGCAGGACAACCAAAGACTCTAAAGTGACTCACAATTGGTTTTCTACTGTACCATGCCTCAAAAGGAGTTTTCCCATCTAGGGCATTATGAGGAGACCTATTAAGTATGTCAGTAGCACTGCTAATGACTTCAACTTCAAGTGTTGGATCAAGAGACTTGGCTTTTATCATGCAACTTGCCATGGACTTAAGAGTTCTAATCTTCATAGCTGCAACATCTATCTTGTACAGACTAAATGTTGGTGGATCCTGAAGATCAATCCCCTCAAGTTTGCAAAAGTCTTTAGGTTTTCTATCCACATATCTGCTTTCATTTTCCATCTGTAGAACCTTGATGGCTTTCCTTGATTTGTGTTCAACATGAAATTTAAAGGCTTGAAGCTTGTCCAACACTTCATTCTTGTGATGAAGGAAGTAGACCCATGTGAATTGTGAAAAGTCATCAACAAAAGTAAGGATGTAGTGACCCTAGCTAACTAAAGTTACTACAAAAGGACCTGCTAAAACCATGTGAACCAACTAAAGAACCACCAGTGCTCTTGAAGACTTCCTTTTATCATACTTCTCCTTGAGATGCATATCCACTGAACATGATGAACACTCAATGTTAGAAAAGTTGATGTTAGGTAGACCTTTGACCATGTGTTTTGAGCAAAGTTGCTGAAGATAGCAGAAGGCAAGATGACCAAACTACTCATGCCATAAGTTGTTTTGTGAATGTGAGTGAGTTAACAAGGCTTGAGAAGGAGACTTAGGCACAAAGTGGGAGAAGGAATAAAGCCTCTTGTCATGATTGACTTTTCCCACTGCAACCAATGAATCATCTCTTAGACTTCACACCATCACTGAATTTGGAAGGAACTCAACTTTATGACCATCTCCAAGGTAAGTGATTTTGTAAACTGAGAGGAGATTAGAGATTAGGTTTGGAACATAGAGAATGTCTTTGAATTCCTTGTTTTCCATTTCCACATGTCCTTTCCCTTCAACTTCTATTTTGCTATCATCTCCCACAAAGATGTGCAATACTTGTGACTGCTTCAATGAAGAAAAGTCTTCCTTTGAAGAACCCATATGGTAGGAGTAACCAAAGTCAAGTATCTATTTTGAAGAACTTGTATTCACCATAAGTGCTTGCCCTTTTCCCTTTGAAGAGGTTGGAGTTGAATCCTTGGAAGTACCGGGCACTTGAATTTTGTTCTTCTTGAGTAGGTTTTCCAACTCATCGATTCTTTTAGTCTTGCAATGATGATCATAATGATTTGGCTTCTTGCAGTATGCACAAAAAAGTTTGTCCTTCTTTTCATTAGTTCCCTTATTGTTGGAAGAAGAATTGCCTTGCTATGAGGAGGATTGTTGTGTCTTAGATTGTGATTTCTACTTCCACTGCTTTTTCTTTTTATTGTTAGAACTTCTTCCTCCTTGACTTGATTGGTGCTCATCACTCACCACCAAGGCTTTGGTCCTTGATGTCGTGAGAAGTCCCAAATCTATCAAGTGATTGTTCAACAATCAACATCTTTGCAAATGCATCAAATGTAGGCTTTTGGTAAGCACTTCCCACGGTCAACTTGTGAGTATTGAAACTTGAAACAAATGAAGCATACTTTGAAGGTAGCCTCTTCAGGATGTGATGAATCAAGTTTTCATTCTTCATGAGATTTCCACAATCTTTAAGTAGTGCTCTATACTCATTGGCTTAATTGATGTAATCTTGAATTGTGTCAAAGTTCTTTGGATCCAAGAGAAGTAGATCATCCTCAATCTAAAAACTCTTTTCCTCATCCACCTTACCATACAATGATTGAAGTTTGTCCCATGTAGGTTTGGATTCTTTGAAACTGGAAATGTGGAAGAAGAGATCTCTATGTACACAATTCCTGATAATTCCTAAAGCTTGTTGCTCTTGTTTTTTCCAATCAATGAGTGTTGTAGCACTAGTGGGTTTAGGAATTGTTTCATCAACATAAAGAGTTAAACCTTTTTCCATTAATCTACTCCATGCAATATCTTTCCATGTAGAATAATTACGTGAAGTTAGAAGTGGATATTTAGGTGAACCCACGATGCAGAAAATGAAAAGAGCACACAAGAGAGACATAAGAACATAATACACACCCTCCCTTTTCACTCAATCAAAAGACCCCCCCAAAAAAGATGCTTTTGACACTTTATATGTAGTGTAATTACAATGGCCATTTGCTAATTTTGGCCTTAGTGGACTTCTGATTTTTCCTTTTACAACCTCCTTATGGAGTTCAAAACTAGATCATTACAAAGTATCTTAGATACATAGCAATTCTGAAGATATATCAAAGTATTACAATGTAGAAAAGGACCTAAGTCTAAAATTGACACTTTTGTCCACACAACCCTATAATTTGATTGTAAATCTGAAAAGTAGACGAAAAATAATGTACTTTCAAAAAATAAGAAACTTATTTTCATGTCCAGATGAGCTCGTACAGAGCATTTGAAGTTGCAAAATATAGGATTAAACAGGTATAGTCACCAAAAGATGCAATTTCTGACAAATCTATGCACAAAAAATAGAAAAGAGTTGCACCACTAAAAAGTTTAGGAAATTCTACCCAATTTCAAAAAAAAATGCACCTAATTTGGAGTCCAAATGACTAAGATATGGCCCGCCAAAGTCAGACTACAAAATCATAAATCAATCTGGAGAGGGGCTATATCAGAAAAAGATGGGGTTAAATTTGATGGTCATACGACTGTTGCAGTAGTTCAATTTTTCCTTGGAATGATGGTCAGATGATTGTCAAATTTAGGTTTGTAAAAGTGATGACATCAATGAAAATGAGTCCCCTTGATGACATCAGCATGATGTCAACACCGTATGGAAAAGTATGGCATACCATGTGTCACTTACAAATTGGGTGACGTGTCAAAATTGCTAACTAGGATGTTTGTGCAAGTGTCGACATGTGTTCGACAACTGTCATTGACTAGACTTCTTATGTGGCTGGTGTGGATTGGTCCACGTAGGCAGCTACCTAAGTGAGTAAAAAGATGTCGTGTGGTGCAGAGTTAAATCCGACCAAGTGGGCTCCCCACTGACATTGTCATGCACTGGCGATAAAATTGCTCCACGTGTTGAGCATTGCTAGTGTGTTTCAGAGCCGCATCGGGAATAATCCATGTAGCCGAAGAGGACTTTTGTTGCTAGAGATTGACTTTAGCAGGAGCCAGTTTTCCAAACTTTAATCCCACATTACGTGGGGAGGAATGTTCAACGCTATTTAAAAGGAAACTCTTGCGGGGTTAACTCCAAAGTTGAAGCCTGTCGGTGGAGGCTAGGTGTGGCTGGTCCGGTGGTTGGTAAGTGCTAGATTTTAGAGAGTGGGCTGCTGGTTATGTAATGAGGGTCGACTGGATTTTCTATGCCGATGCTAGATTTGTGTAGATGTCCGCTGATAAAGGAATATTCTCCCAAATTTGCAGGGTCGGGGAGTGACTGCCTAATTCTGCAAATTTTTTTCTCTGCTAGCTCGACTGGGGACATTTTTCTTTGAAAATATCCATAAATCAAAAAATAATTGGAGAGATTAAAATAATTCAGATCTAAAACAATTGAAATGTGCAGATCAAATAGATCACACCCATTTGCAATTCGGTGCCTTCAGGTGTTGGTTTGCAAAAAAATTTTGCCTCACGATCAACTTTAGCCCAGCATAGGTGAATTTATCATTGATCTTCATCTAATCAATTTTCCAAATGCAATGGTAAGGTCCGATTTGGCTCTAGACACTCCCAATTTTCACAAATTCTTTAGATTTGGGTTGAGGTGCTGAAGCATGAATGGTCTCGAATGGTTATGTGAAGAGAATGTCCTCAAGCTTTGATACCATGTAAGAATTTTCCTTAGGGAAAAAATTTCCCAAGAACTAAGAACTCAAACACAAGCACAACTATAGACCAAAAAAGAGTATGATCAGAATAATAATGTATTCAATTCAATATGCATTAAAGTACACTAGGAGTGCCTATATATAAAGGTCTCTAAGATACATCGAGAATGCCTAAGAATTAGTTACATGATAAGTCATACAACTAGGCATGTGTCCACCAGATATGGGTTATCCTCCATTAAGCACAAGAGTAAGTGTGATGATGTGAGGATAAGCCTACAAAGGTGTAACGTGGAAATTTATGTTGTAGACAACATGTGTTAAAAAGGGAGTGTGAATAACTGTGTTTTCTACATGACAACTTAGTGAATGATGCAAACTCCAGTGTTGTAGACACCATGTGCTGAATTAGATTTGTGTACTTCTATATTGTTAACATGACAACTCATAAAGCTGTGCAAACTCCTAAGTGTCTCACAAAATAAATAATAAAATAATGCATTAACCTAAGTAAACTTAAGTAAGTGTAAATAGTAAATACGTATTTACACCAACACTCATTAATCATGAATTTACAACTTCTTGCTTCATGTGAAGAAACTACTCTCAAGGGCTTCAAATTTGGACAAAAAAAAATTGAAAGTCTTTGAAATCTTTTACATAGAAAAATTACAACTAGTGCAGAGATCTTATAGTCACCACTCACAATTGTGAGAGAGGAATTAGAACATATTTTTTTGCTTGACAAGTCTAGACCAAACTTTCAACTTGTGAAAAATTTGCAAACTATCAAACCACCTTTGAAGATTTACACACTTGGGAAATAGAAAAATGCTTGACCATTCTTGAGTCTAGAATTTACAACAGCGCTTTGCAAATTATAAATGAACTAAACTAATGAGAAACTCAACTTTTGTTTTAGAAACACAATTAACATCTCATCTTCAAAGTTACTATTGTCATGAATAAGGAAACACTGGGAGACATGATTTTTCAGCAAGGAAATAGAAAACACATCAGAACCTTACTATTGCAACTAGCTTCTTCATGCCTTTCTTCCTGTTGCATTGAATCTCTTTTTAAATTCTCAAGGTTTGTTTACTAGAAGAGTTCAATGCAATTCCCTAGTGGAGTTTCCATTTTATTGGGGACTCAGATGGAAAAAATACAACTGAAAATGTATAAATTATACCAGAGATTATGGCACTTTATAAGGCTTATTGCAATCCCATCTCTAGTAGAGTCACCATTTTGTTGGCTCTTGATTCAATAATGTTTAAATTAATAGGAAGCTAAAACAAAATACGTCTAAGGGTAGCCAGTTCTTATGATGGATGTATTTGAATAAAACCTAGGCCAACTATAAGGCAACTATCCTTCTACATTTTAGGCTCTGTGAAACCTAGGTGTGTAGACCTTAAATTCATCAATGTCACCAGTGCAAGAACATAGACCCAAATCTAAACAAAAGAGATAATACCCTAATTCCTCTATACTTACACAATACAATAGGTATGTAATAGCTAATTATACAACCTATTAATTCACAAGCTAAGTGGGGGTCTTGCTTTCAACTCTACAAACAAAAAAGGGAAATTGTCATTTTGATTACAAAATTTCAGCCATAACCCTATATCAAACAATAAGAAATTGCAAGATCCTATAGTTAAGATCAGTGCCTTATCCTCTTTGGATAATGGAGTCTTGAGAAACAAAAAAATGCAAAATAGATTTTAAGATAATGATTAGATCTAAGATATGCTTCTTTACAACATTCTTTACCTATATTCATGCTTCAACCTTCTTATCAAAATCCTTGTAAAAACCCTATCAATAAATTTTCCCCATTAAATTTTTTAATTGATTCTTTGAATCAAAGTGCAAAGGAGAGAACATACATCTCATAACAAGACACCAAACGAAGAAACCTTTGATTTATTCATTTGAAACTTGATAATATCTTAGAATGGAGAGATCTAAATCTAGTAGTATTATTCAAGAAAACTTGTGCTATCTTATGTCATACAAGAAACTACAACTCAAAATACAACAAACCCAACAAAGAACTTAAACCGAGATCCATTAATTTTCTCTATGGAAACTATACACAGATGCTCAAGAATGTAAAAATGCTAAAGAATGGTGGAAAACCAGGTTGAGAAATTATTGAAACAACTGTGAACCAACCATGTACAATGAAAGAAGGCAAGAAGATATATAAAGAGGAAGAGGGTCAGATCTGATGTGATAGTTCCAAATTTCCTCTTTAAACTCCATCAGATGTTGTTGCAAAGCTTCTCTAATCTCTCCTCCTTCAACTAGAAATAAAATCCACATCATTTGCCTCAACCAACTTATCAAAATATCTCCAAATGATGAAGAAATTGACTTCTGAGAAAGATGTCGAATATGCTAGTAAAATTCTTGAAAAAATCTTCACCAACTAGTTTCAAAGGCAAATGGATGCCAACATGAACATATCTACCAAATTTGGGACAAACCCATGTAACTATTTTCCTAGAAACTAAAAATGAAGCTATATGATACAAGCCAAAGTAGACTATTGAGAAGGCCCTTGTTTTACAAATATGAGAATAAATTCGATCCACTGAGTCCTACACACATTTGGCATGCAAAATCAGATTCTTTCCTTGAGATCTTTCTGGCAGTATATAATGATTGTATATCTGGATAAAAAAACACACCCTAGGCACTCATTTGAAGTTGTAGACCATACTAACACACATGGCTATTTAAAACATCAAAAATATTTTATTTATTACATAGTCTAAAATTATATAATAAAAGTGCAAGTTTATTTAAAATGCATATACAATTGTGATTTGATCATTCAATAGGTGGGCCCTACTTAATTCCCACTTAATTTTTATCTTCTATACATAATTCTTTCATTTTGAGTATGCATGTTAACTCTAGCATGCAAGGAAAATAATATATCTTAATTTCCTTTCCCTCCACATCTTGACATGGCCAACCATAAATTGATTACCATGTGTCATCCTCTGATTAGCTCTTTAATACACCCACATGCTTCTTGTCACAATTTTGCAACATCTCAAGCTTCATGGTGGGAGCCCCTCAAGGAGTGGAGAAGTAGTGCTCACATTCACCTCTTAGCTTCTTGACTCCTAGCATTTAACCTCCACTAATTGCTATGAATTTGTGACTAACCACTAGTGGTTAGCACAACTTCATAATTGCTTATTGCTTTGTGCTAGGGAACCTAGCGATGTGTGTTTGACCTACATTGTAACCTCACAACATTCTTCTTGACTACCTATCTTGGACCCATCATGTTGCAACTTACCCTTTTGCGTGACTTCATAACATTCTTTTCTAACTATGCCCTTTTCCTTGTGAACTCACACACTCCTTCGAAAGCTTTCTATTTTCCACATGTTGCATCAGTATACGCCGATTGGTCACCACATGTCACCACCATATTGTGCACTTCATTGTTCAAAATCACCTCATATACCAACATCAATCATGCATGGTCCTGTGCACAAGTTAGAAACTTTGTGTCCATAAGCATCCACTTTAAGACACCTATCATATGACTGGTCATGTATAAAAGGCGCATTTAATCACTGCTCATGGTTAATTTAGGATTAAGGCATTTAGCTTATGCCAAAACAACATTAACAACCTAGAAGCTTGTGCATGCATTATGGAAGCATGACATTTTCTTAATATCATGTTCTCATTAATTTACTAGGGCTTCTTATTTGTCTCAAATGAAATTATCTCTTCTCATGCTAATCAATTAGTCTATGCCAATGAATTTTCAAATCCATGAACATACAAGGCCACAATAATTCATTTAAGATTGCAAATAAGATTCATTTACCTTCCTCTATGATCGGTACTTCTACACTATGGGTTCTCCAAACATCCTAATCATTATCTAACACGAATACAAAAAAATAACCCACATTCCTAATGACCACACATTAGAATTTGAAAAGGGGAAAATGCATCTGATAGATTGGGCAGCAAATTGCTAAAAGAATCTATTTGATCTCATGTGTTTTTTCTATGCAAATTTTCAGAAAGGAATTCATTAATGGGATCCCTTTGCTACAAATGATGCACAAGTATTAAGTGCCCAATTTCCCAAATACAATTGACTTGGGTTGTTCAACCTAAAAAATCATAACAATGTATTTGATTTCATGCATTTTGTGTGTAGACTGGGAAGAGATATTAAGAATGGAGGGTCTTGATTTGGGTTATAGTTATGATAATGAGATGTAAAAATACTTCTACGTGTAAGATAAAATGGTGCCCCTCCATCTGCTAACATAAGGCCTAGGTAAAACATTATAAATCATCTTTTCATGACACAATTGCAAGTCCTTCCTTGCACATCCCTCTCCAAACTTCTCATGATAACTGGACTGAGGGAGTCAATTACAAATTAGAAAAGGATTGATCTATGTCTCTCCACTAAGAAAATCTCATTCTCATGGTTTCCATCTCCCCAAACATAGGCCTATGTTGGTGCAAGATAATTACAATATGCTTAAATTGAATTGGGTCCCATTTTCTTTAGTATCACAGGTTGTTAATAGGATTCACCTTCTTCCATCCTTGATTAGATGAGTCTCTATTTGAATCACAATACCTCCTTTATAAATTTTGGCACTAATCAGTTTGGACATAAGCACCCAAGATCATGCACTTGTAACCTATGTTTTTGCATTTTGAACATTTGCTGCTACATGAGCTCACAAAAAATATTATGTCCTGGTCTAATAGTACACATTCAACCCCATGTAAAATATTCCTCCTTTTGGGTTTCATCCACTTGCATTCATGCTTTGAATTTGGTCAATTTTCTACTTAAATGCCCTTTTGCAACTAATCTAACTTAATCCAAACACTACCGATCTCTCTACAAATTTTGTAGTATGAGTATGTATAAATAGTGATCTCCTTTGGAGAGTGACAAATCCATTAATGAAGAGCTAAAAAAAATCAATTAGTTTCATGAAAATGATTTTGGATAATATTTTTAAGGGAAAAACCATTTCTAAAATAGACCTCAATAGTAGTCCTTGATTTATATTTGACTGTGTTATAACCTCACACACCATTTAATTTCTAATGATAATATATGCACATTGACAATTTTAATGATCATAATCATTATAATTGCTTAAGACACCTTCAAACCCCCACACATTATCTTAGCAATATGATGAAATCAATCAAGCCCCAAAGTGGGTTCGACTAAAAAAAGGTTTCGTTTTCATGCAATTGACCTCTCAAACTACTTTGACTAATCTTCTTGCATTGACTTCTAATAATTGATCACTGGTTGATAGTTGAAAGTCTAGTTTTCAAGTTTCTTGAAAAGTGCCAAACTTGTGCTAATAGGCCCTAAAACCAGCCTTAAAATCTGACACAAACACCTAATTTAGCCTCAACTCTTTACATTC
The DNA here is from genome assembly GCA_028749045.1 of Cupressus sempervirens. Classification (NCBI taxonomy): domain Eukaryota; kingdom Viridiplantae; phylum Streptophyta; class Pinopsida; order Cupressales; family Cupressaceae; genus Cupressus; species Cupressus sempervirens. The sequence goes on from CM053792.1 coordinate 624,156,539, forward strand.
ATGCTCTTTGGTGTATACTCTTTTTGTTTGCAAAGTATCATTCCATGGAAGTCTTCCAGTCAAACGGTATCAAGCTATGAAGTTACCTCTCTGAAATATACCTTATAAACAACTTGTTAGAAACAAGAAATTGCATATGGATTTGACTTTGAAAATCAATCTAATAATCATTTATGGAGATGAAGCTTGGGGCATAGGTGCACCTTTTATATGAAGAGTATAAATGTTCATTTGAGGCTCATGACGAATAACTGGGTGAATTTGGCAAGCATCCGAAGTTAGCTTCTAGGATGTGAAGAACTGTGTATACTGCTAACACACTAATTTTTGCAAATAGAATGTATCTAGGAAAGAATACATATGGATTCATTAAGATTTCAAAATGGCATACTTGAAGCATTTTGAGAATCAAATAAAAGGATATAATTCATTTAGGCTCATCTACCTTGGAATCAAATTTATAACATCTCGAACATGGCCATGATTGATTCTGTGAATCTGATCTACAGTAACATGTTAGAAATCACAAACGGAATCATGTTTGAAAATAGACCAAACAGATTCATCATAAGGTCAAATTTGAAACATAGCATGTCTTGGAACCCTAGAATACAATGGTGAAGGAATTTATTTAATAGGGTCACACAATACTTACTGTTGAATAGGGCTTCCCAAATTAATATGTATAGTAAAAAATCATGACAAAGATGAACAACCAAGTTTGAGAAATTCAAAACCCTATCAAAACATATTGAAATGATTTAAAATATGAGAAATTAGTTTTTTGATATGCATACTAAACACTCCTAAAGTGGTGAGTCATGACACTAATCTGGGTGCAAAGATATTTAAATGCAAACTAGGCTTCCAACCACTATTTGACACTTGAGATATGGGATAGGAATGGATGCTAGGCGGGATGGTGCCTATTGAATAGGCTCAACTATCTATAGTTCCCCTCATGAATAGTAGAGAATAAATCATTTAGGGACCCTTGTGCATCTCTACAATTGGTTATGTTAAAAATGTAGATTTGACAAGTGCTCCAAATGATATTGTTGTGAATGCTAGTCACCATCGCCCCAGCTAGGGGTCCCCCTTTTTGTTTAAAAAAAAAAACTTTTGCCAGCTTTTGCGGAGCGCAAGACTGAAGGAGACAGGGATTTAATCCCATTTAGGAAATATGCCAACTGTTCTTGAAAATGTGGAGCACAGTTTTGAGGAACTAAGGGAATGGTGAAATCCTCAACTCCTTGAAAACTGTGATGTCAACAGATTATGGAGCGCAGTTATGAGGAAATGAAGGAATAAAACCAAAATCCTCCACTCCATAAGAATCTCGCTTTCCCTAAAATCATGGAGCGCAAATCTGAAGGAGTGGGGAAATATTTTGAAAAAAGGCAAAATCCTTCATCATTCAAAAAAGCCTGCTCCGGAAATCAGGGAGCACAATTTTAAGGAAATGGAGGAATAGAATAGAATCCTTCATTCCTTAAGTGGTGGATCGAGTGCAATTCAGCAGGAGTGAAGGAAATTTCATGCAAAGAAAAATATTCCATTTTGGCAAATCTTTGTAGTTTCCTATTAACTTTCAAAGCTGCATGATACTGGAATTAACCTTTTCATTAGGCTTGACTATAATAGATTTGTGGCAAAGGCACATTCAGTTTCCAAGATGACATAGTTTCTGAATCAACAAGTCCAATATTTCTGTGATGTGACAAGAGTCAGTGTTCCAAGGCTCCACTCTTGTCACTACACTGGATGAAGCTACGAGTTTCAAGTATAAATTAGGGAAAGGCAAATTTTGAAGGTGCTTACCGACACTTGTAGTGATGGTCTTAATTAGATTTGGGTTTTGTACCATGGGTTTCTTTGACTCATCTGATATCTTGACTCTTCAACATGATACGTGATAATAGAGACGCTATCATACTTTGTATTATTCAAAACACTATACAAAGTTGAAGGAATGGGATTAGTGTACATGGTTTCTATCAAAAAACTCGATCCTTGCACACATGATTACTCTGTTTTGGGATTCAGGATTCCCGAAAATTATGGAGCACAGGTCAGCAGAACCAAGGGAGTGGTCAACTAATGAAAATCTCCAGCGATTTTAAAATTGCATATTCTTCATTTTGGAAAAGCCCAATCACAAAAACTGTGGAGCACAAGTTTGAAGAAGTCATGGAAAAGACAAAGTCCTTCACTCCATCAAAATTCCACTTTCCATAAAAGTGTGTAGCGCAAGTTTTAAGGGAGTAAGGAATATTTTGAAAAATATAAAATCCTTGATTTCATAGAAAACCCGCTCTCGTAAATTGATTGGAGCACTAGAATTTGTTAAAAAATGGTGAAAAGCGGGAATATTAAAAAATTTAGGAAAAAAATCAAAAAATTTAGAGGAAGAATGAATTTTCTTATGAAGTGAAAGTTGGATTCAGAGAGGAAAAGCAAAAAAATGATTTTCCTTCGAAAGATTTTTTGGATTTACATTAAAAAATTAAATATTAGTTTACTAATATTTAATTTGATTTTTTTTGAATAATAATCCAAAAAAAAAAATGGAGAAAAAGTTGCAAATGAATTTGATTTTTCATTTAAAAATGGAAGTTAATTAAATATTAATTTTTTTAAAATTGATATTTAATTAATAAAACAAAAAGAAAATCAAAATAGAAGAATACTCAGCTTCATCATGAAGCTAAGAGCATTAAAGATAGAAACTTTTTGAATCAAGTAGCAAAAAAGGGACAAGTGGCACAAAAAATGGAAACCTTAATGGTTAAGTAAAGCGGCTGCCTAATTTTAGTCTGTAGATTTAAAGGCATCTTTTTTGAAGGATGATTTCTATAAGAAACCCTCTCATTCATTCATGCTCACATAGAAATTTGAAGAGCAGATCGAGAATAGGAGTAAGATATGAGGAGTTCAAGGAAGTAGATTTTTTGAGAAATTTTTTGAAATTGTTGAGGAGTTTTCTGGGAATTCATGTCAAAAGATTTTGAATCCTATCAGAAAGGAATTTTCTTTGTAGTGAGTTGTGGAATTTCATATTTCTCGCGGAAGTGTTAAAAAGTGAATCTTGAAAGGAGTATGGAAATTTTCGCAAAAATACCAAAATCTTTGTCTTATGGACAAGTCATATCTGTTGTTTTTAATACTTTCCTTGCATAATCTTATGTATGTACGTTTTCTATTTTGCAAGAAAGGAAAATGGCAGAGCCCAGGGGAACAGGAGAAACACGAGGACAATTAATAAAGAATGAAAGGAGAGGATTCTATCCTAAATCCAAAATCGTGTCAAAGTGAGATACAAGTCTTGGCGGCCTTGATTTGAAAGATTTTAACTAGAGAATGCTCGAATATAACGACTATCATGCAGCACACCTAGCTACAAAAATTGTGAGAAGTGGAATTTTTGCTGCAGCTAGTTTCCCTCCTTCTTTTTAGCATCCAGAGTTAATCTTGGAATGTACCAAGCATTACAGTCCTAGAGACAGAACCATTCGATATTCTAAACGAAATATTTTGGCAGATTTTTCTCCAACATCCATTTCTAAAGCATTTGGAATTCCTTCAAATCCAAGGATGGTCACAAAAACACAAGAGCAAGCACTGAGAATCTATACATCTGGAATCAATTTTTGTGAAGAAATAATCAACAAAAGATGGTTGAAAAAGAATAGACCACATCATTCCAAGATTCCTAAACCAATAGTATGGCTCGACTTACAGAGGGAATATAGTGATATGGTCATGATGTTGAGTCGCATATTTGGCATGCCTTATTCTTATAGGTTTGAATCTTGGATGTGGTATTTTGTTGAGGAGGTAATGGAGGAAGGTGACAAAATAGATTGGGCTGGGCTCATAAGTGATAACCTAAATGAGCAGTTGATGAATCTAGACCATACAAGGAGATTTTACATGAGCTCCTATGTCATCTACACGCTAGCACGAAGGACAAATTATGATGGACTACGATGCAAAGGACCAATTGGAAGCGGAAGCCAACACCTCAAAGTCCACGAATGTTACCCGCAGTTGCATTTGTATTCAAAGGATGATTACATGAGGGTTAATAATATATTTGCAATGTGCATGGTAAGAACACTACAAAAGAGGCCACACATAAGAATGTCAATGGGTGCAATGAAGTTGGTTGAAGAATATGGCGCTTGGTTCATTTAGTTTCCTACCTTTTCATACATCTGAGTTCAAGGATTCTCCACGGAGCCATACAAACTTCCCAGGTATCCAACGGATAAGATGGTCTTGTTAGAGCTTACTCGACAACTTACTGCCTATGAAAAGATTCAGAAAGGGAAGAAGAAGTTGGGATTGCAATTTCCAATTTCCATAGGAGAAGGGAAAACTAAGGTATTCCCATGTCTAAAAGCTACAGAGAAATCATCAGATGAGCTCCACTTCTTTTGCCTTTCGCTTTATCCAAAGAGGAATGATTTTGATCCTTTCAACAAGATCTCATCAGCAGGAGGGTCAAAGTACCAACACAAGGTTCACCTTGAAGACTTTTGGGCAAATGCAGTAGACGAGAATGAGATTAGAAAAAGATTGCATTCAAGACTACCATTGAACATTATTAGAACATGCAACATATTCAAGGTTCCTGATCAAATGGAGGAGGACCCAAATGTGATGCGAAAAGGATTCAATCCAGAAATGACAGCTCAACCATTTGATTGGAAGAAGAAAGAAATTTTAGATCTCGAAACCCTTCCAAAACCAGTCTTAGATTTTACAAAGTGGTGGATCAAACGTAAGCTTGAAAAATTAGTTGCACCAGCTAATGGATTCACATATAGGTTGCTTGGCCACAGACCACTCAAGGATGAAAGATCAAGACAAATATCTGAAGGGACTATTGAAGAAAGGGGAACTCCATCCGAAGATGTAGGAACCAAGAAAGGGAAGGAGGTACCTCGAGAAAAGCATCCTAGGATTGAGGAAGTCATCTAGGAATCTCAAAATAAGAAGCAAAAAAACAGAGATGCTCCCTCTTCTCCAAGTCAAACTCCAAGTGTCCAAGAGATAGAAAATTTTGAAAGGCAGGATGTAGGGACAAGTATAAGAAGATTTGAGCAAGAAGAGAATTTGGATAGGCCAATTCATGATAGGTTGAGTATAAATGCTTATGAAAAATTCATGCAAGAAAGAGGGAGAGATCAAGATATTGCTATAGAAGAAAGTCTTGCTACAATCTTAGAGTGAGAAATGATTAATGATGGAGATGGTCCACTAGAGGAAGAAACTCCAGGGGTAGCAATACATCTTCCAAGTGCCAAAGCTATAGTTCCTGAGGTTACAATGGATAGTCCAAGAGGTGAAGAGGAGATTGACATTCGAGCAGTCCAAAGGAAAGAACAATTGGTAATTCTGAGGGACCAAAGTATACCCATTCCAGAATGGTTGAGGCAATGAATTCAATTGCATCAACAAAAGGAGGTTGATCCAACAATTGAATTATAGGAAATTTTGGACCGATCAAATCGATCAGAAGAACAAGGGAAAGCAAAAAGATATACTAAATTCATCAGAGGAGAATCAGGATCCAGAATCTTGCAGATTGCGACTCCCACAGTTGACAAAGGGAAAAATTAGATTGCTCTAGATGAATATCATGTTACAAAAGTAACTCTTGGTCGGGCCTCCCGAGAGCAAATATTGGAAGAATTTGATGACTCCACACAGGCTTTGAAGGATAGGCTGAAGAAAGTAGAAGAAGGGTATGAAAAGCAGAATAGAGAAATTCAGGCCTTATGTCAGTACATCAATAACTTGCCTCATCTAGTAAGAGAGGAAGGTCCATCATTTGTCCCTCCAACAGGTATTTCCAATGAAGTGGTAGGTGATATTGACAGAATCAAGCGGATTGCTCAGGGTGCAAAGATTTGGATCAAAGGAATTCATGAGGTAGCCTTTAAACATACAGAAGAATTAGTGCAAGTACACAATAGGGAATTGGATGTAGTCTTTAGGATCCAGTGCATGGAGGAATCATGGGTGGATGAGCGTATTTACCAAGAAGAGGTGATTTCCGACATTCAGAGTTTGATGGGTACCACAAAGCAAGAATTGATTGATGGTTGAATTATCAGTGAGGGGGATGTCTATGATTTTATTTGATGGTACAGTGCAGTGATCATGGCTAAGGAAATGTTTGAGAGCTTTACCAGGGAATCCAGTCGATGGAAAAAGATTGTTGATAACATCAAGCAAGGAATATCAAATGCAGTTGCATCCTTCTTATCACAAAGATTGGGGGAAGAAGAAATGACAACTGATAATCTGAAAGTCAAGTTAGAGGAATTCTTTCAGCTAAATGTATATGGAAGAGATGATTTTGAGAACTTCTCCATCTTCTCAAATACAATGCACACTACTAAGGACTTACTACTAGATTGGGATGAAAGCTTGGGAAAAGTAGAAAGAGCAATTGCAGTTCTAGAATTCAAACAAGAATCTGCACCAAGCATCAGTACAGAGGAGTTGGAAATAGTGTTAGATCAATTTCGATCTTTCAAGAGAAGAAATCGAGGATAGATGCATTAAATGCATAGTGGGTAGGGATCATTTATTACACCCCACTCCTTCTTAAATGAGCATGCATAGTGGGCATTTATTACCCACTATGGTAGTGGATTCCTTGTGGCATTAAAGTAGATTCCTTTCCATTTCCCTAACCCTAATTAGGGTTGATGTGGCATGATCTTGGCCATCGGTTATTGTGATCATCCGGGCCACCCATTGTAATCGAGGACCTATATAAAGGCCTCATTTCTCATTTGTAAGGGAAGATTTTTATGAAATTGTTGCTATGAGCTACTGAGATAATAAAGTTTTCATTGGAGTTTGGTGAATACTTGACGTGTCTTAGTGCTTGCTTGTTCTCCTAAATTTCTTCAAGTAGATTAAGTTTAGCATAGTCAATGTGTGGTGATTACAATGGAGAATATGATGGTGTATTGATGAATTCCTTTGGTTCATACTTTTGATGTTTTAGTGATTCTAATTCATTGTGTAAAGTTAGCCTGAACCCCTTTCATGCATATGCTCAACTTCTATTATTTGTATACATTGTTCTTTATGATGGTGTATGCGGTGATATGAAAATCTTTGGCATAACCCTTGAAGATTGCACTGGTTCATGCTTAGTTGTAGTATAACTTGGCGAAGTGGAATTCAGTAAATTGAGGAATTTGTCCACTAGAATACTATTTGTTGTTATCACTACCCTTAGGATTAGAATAGAATTCCTGAACCCCATCCTATTTAATTTCTGCATATTCTGTAAAAAATCCAAAAAAAAAAAGCGCTTCATTGCAAAACCTTAAGATAGCTCCCACATCTAGAATGGCTTGAAATGAATATGAATAAACACATAAGGTCCCTTGTGATAATCAACAAATCACATCAACCACCGACTTTATTCAAGAGAGGATAAGATATTTCGGTATTTTGTTCTACTGTTTGGTGAGTCATAAAACAAACATCAACAAACATCTCATGAAATGTTTCAAAAATTCAAACTAACAATCTAAGATGCATGGATATACTAAATGCAATGTGGGGAACACTTGAAACATATCACATGCCTCAAAATGACAACTGAGCACAAATGCAAGAAAAGCATTTATAGGGCTTGTATTAGCAAAGTTTTCAAATATGGAACTCAAAACTCTTGCAGATTTTTGAGTCCCAGAAAGGTGTCTATTATTTTGTGGCTGGATTTATTTTATTCTATGCTCAAAGGATGATGAGCTAGCCATGAAATAAAAAAATCCCCTCAATTAAGTTCTATGCTCATATGCCATTTCTACCATAGTTGTAGTCTAATCAACAAAGTACATTCTGTAAGTTCCAACACTTATCACAAATCTAATGAATTTGCACATCATGCTTTACTTTTTACCCTTCTACCATAGGATCTTTATATTTCAAGAGCCATGGGGAAAAATACAACATTTACCTATCTGTATCTATACATATACATGTATGTGTATATATATGTACACACACACATGTGCATGTATGTACATGTACATATACATACATACATACATACATATGTGTATGTGAATGTTGATGATATTCCTATGGGGGAGTATCCCCACATTGCTAAAGCATGTGGGAGAATGGTACCATGATTATATGTTGCATTTATGTAAGTGTTTGTCATTGATGTCAACATACTTAAGACTGATTTTTTGGTTAAGAGGGCATGAATAAAGTCGAAGAATGTTGACAGTTGTTCGAGACTTATAGAGGACAATATAAAACATAGTTCTTGAGAAGTGCTTTCTACTAATGAGGTTATATCTCTAACATGGATAGAATTTGGTTAAGTTAAACAGAGAAATAAGACATCATGTTGATGATGTGGTTCAACGCGCTAAGTCTGAGGTTGCATGTATGAAGATTTGTAAAGACTGCGAGCCAACAATGTTATGAAATTATGAAAAGATGTAATGTAATGTGTATTATTTTATCTCAATGAGGTCCTATTGTAATAATAAATTGGGAAAGCCTCAAGGCTATCTCAATTAATTAATTTGAGGACTTGGTATAAAGGAAATTTGTTTTCCTTATGATTGGATGAATGTATGAGTTGAATTACACGTGAGTAGGTGATCTAAGGGATTCATGTGATACAAGTTTACGGATCTGATATTGAGATTTGAGAAGTGTTTTGTGTAGAAGAAGCACAATGAATGAGTGCAGTGATTATATTTAGTAGAGAGTGTTAGTGGACAATTGATCTTTTGGTATTATTCTGAAAAGAATAGTACAAAATCTAGTTGGATATTGAGTTTGATAGTTTTGCCCCTTAAGCAGTTTGGACAATGGATCCTTCTTCCTTCCATAACTCCTAACAGGGTTGGAATCTCCTCACAAGCATTCAAAGTGTCTTAACAAGGAATGATATGCACTGAATATTTCATTGGCTCCTAACAAAGTCCTTTCTCTTGCAAGGAATTTATATATTAGTACATCATTTTGTGGGTACCATCCCCACCGAGGTTTTCCCTCTGATCAAGGGTTTTCCTAGTTAACAAATATGGAGTTATTATGTATGGTTATCTTCTTGTGTTATTTCTCTTTTTGATTACATGTTTCAAATCTAATAAGGATTAAAAAGTTATTTTTATTGCATAAATGATTCACCTCCCTCTTAGTTAGCTTGGTGGACTTTACTTTCTAACAATTGGTATTAGAGCATAAGGTCCTTGAAGAAAAAGTTTAACACCTCAAGGAGATCTATGGTGAGTCATTTCAAGAAGGAAATTCTAAAGTTTGATGGAACCAACTGTGATAGTGGGAAATAGAAGATGAAGACACATTTCCTATGCATGGGTCCAGGATATTGGTTGATTACTAAAAGTGAAAAAGAAGTGATTGAAGTATAAAAATTTGAATATTGTACTGAAAGACATAGATAATTATTCATGTGTAACATGCTTGCCAGGGAAGAACTTTTGTCAGCCTTCCTAAAAATGAATACAGTTAGGTAAAATATTTAAGATAATCACATGAAATTTGGAAAGCTTTGGAATTTACTTATGAAGGTGATAAGCATGGTAAGAAGGTTAGATTATAGAACTGGATATTTTTATTTTAAGAAGCAAAAATGATGGAAAATGGATCTGTAAGAAGCTATTTTGGTAGAATATCAAAAATTGTTGTAGTAATTAAGGCTTGTGATGGGAAGAAGGATGAAGATGAAATTGTATGGAAGATCTTGAAAATTTTGACACCTGCATATAAGTAGATAGTACAGATGATTGAATATGCTATACCTTGCACATAGAAGTTCAGAAGAGAAACTCTTCTTGGAAGATTGGAAGCAATAGAGATAAGTCTAAGATAGAGTGGAGATTTGCATAGAATTGAGATAACATTCAATGCATTGAGTGTTAGACCTACATTGACAAGGAGCACAAGCAATAGTGGAGATTATGCTAGCATCAATAAAGGAAGAAGTGAAGAAGACATAAAATTGAAGAAGGTATTACCTTGTGAAAAGAGAACCCAAAGGTAAGAAAATCTTCAAATGTTGGGATTGCAATGAATTTGGTCATTATGCTTCTAAGTGTCCTAAGAGAGTAAATAATTACAAGGGGAATTTCAAGCTTGGGAGATCTAGAGAATGTCTTTATGAAAATTACGAATATTTGGAAGCTAGTGTGGAAAGATTCTTGAGTGAAAGTGATAGTGATAATGATGAACTACAATTTGTTGTAATTAGAGAAGAAAGTATCAAAAAGGAAGAAGTCACAGAAGAAAATACATTAGTATCACAAGTTGAAAAGAGAAAATCTGATTGGATCATAGACAATGGTTGTTCTCATCATATGACTGGTGATATGAATAATTTTTTTGAGTTTAATAGTTGTGATGAAGAATTGTTAGAGTTGGCAATAATGTGGCTTGTCATATAAGGGGAACAAGATCTATTACTCTTGATGGTAAAACTACTACTGATGGTGTTTATTTTGTTGATGGACTAAAATATAATCTTATGAGTGTTGGAAAATTGGTTGATAAGGGATATCAGTTGCAATTCATAGAGAACACATGTATTATCGAGGATAAGAATGGTATGAAGCTTGGTAATGGTAGAAGATGAAGAAGCAATATTATTCAGAAGAATCTAGTAGAGATGAAATGATTGGTTACTAAAGTTGATAACAATTGGTTATGGCACAAAAGGTTTTGTCACATAAATTATTCAGTGGAATCTAATAGAGATGACATGATTGGTTACTAAAGTTGATAACAATTGGTTATGGCACAAAAGGTTTTGTCACATAAATTTTGATAATATTGTAAAAGTGAGTAGTACACTTGTTGTTAGAGATTTTCCCAAAATAGTGAAGCCTACTAACATGGTATGCCAGGAATGTGTTACGACAAAGAAAAAGAAAAGCTCTTTTCCAGGAAAGAAATTCAAAACATCAACAAAGTTGGAGATAGCGCACATATATATGAGCGATCCTAGAAAAATAAGAGCATATTCATGTTGAAAGGTACTTTATGATTCTTGTTTAAGAAAAAAGTTGAAAATGAATTTGAATAAAGATAAAGTGTTTAAGGTTTGATAGAGGTGGAGCGTTTACCTCGAATGAGTTTAACAATTTTTGTGAAATGACATTAAAAGACAACTTTCAATCCCTAAGATACATGAGTAGAATGTTGTAGAAGAGAAGAGAAACATATTAGTGACAAAAGTAGCAAGAGCTATGATGTTTGAGAATGATGTCTCAAAGAGAATTTGGAGAGACACAATTAATATAGTAGTATATATAATGAACATAGTACTGATCAGACAATGTTCTGATAAGACTCCTTATGAGCTTTGATTTCAATATGCACCATTAGTTAAGTATTTTAGAATTTTTAGAAGTCTTACATTAAGAGAGAAGATGACATTGGTAAATTTGATCCAAGAAGTGATGAAGGTATGTTTCTTAGTTATTCATTGAAGAGTAAAGCATACATATGTTTTACATGTATGCTTTAATCAAACAACTAAGACTATTGTTGAGAGCACAAATGTTAGAGTTGATGAGAATTTTGGACTTCAGTAAGGAATACTTGATTATGATTCTAATGAAGAAATGAATCGAAAGGATAACCAAAAGAATGTTGAGTTGTTTTATGAAATTGGCACAAAATTGCAGAATGAAATACATATTGTGGAATAAAGAGAAGAACCAAGAAATAAACCCAGAGCTTAAGTAAGAGTTGAGATAGTGACACCTAATAAGAACCAGATAAAAAATCACCCTGCTGATCAGATTATTGGTAGAAAGGACAAATGCGTGATGACAATAGACAAGGTACAAAGAGAAGAACTATACGTTTAATTTCTCAAGCAGAGTCTAAAAGTATAGATGAAGCTAGTAAATATGAATTTTGCATTTAAGATATTAGAGAAGAATTAGACTAAATTGAGAAGAATGATACATGGGAATTGGTTCCTAGACCTAAGGATAAGAATGTTATAGGAACAAAATAGGTTTTTAGAAAAAAGAATGAATAAAAAAGGTGAGGTTGTAAGAAAAGAGCAAGACTAGTATGTAAAGGATATTCACAACAAGAAGGTATATGATTATGAGAAAATATTTGCACCTATTTTCATAATAGAAGTTAGAATATTGTTGGCTTATGTAGCTAACAAGAAATTCAAAGTGTATAAGATGGATGTGAAGTCAACATTTCTAAATGGAGAACTGAAAGAAGAAGTTTACAGTTAGAAACATGAAGAATTTCCTTTGGAAAAAGAAGGAGATATGGTCTGTACATTGAAGAAAGCACAATATGGATTAAAACAAGCACTTAGAGCCTAATATGCGAGGTTGGATAAATATTTGTCAAAAGTGGGATTTGTTAAAAGGAACTACATGTAGTAACTTGTATTTGAAGGAAATTGAGAATGGTTTGCTGATTATTGAGATATTTGTAGATGATATAATCTTTGGAGGAGATGATGAAGCAAGTGAAGCATTTTCTAGTGAAATGAAGAATTAGTTTTAGATGAGAATGATTGGTGAGATTTATTATTTTTTGGGTTTGCAAATTTTGAAGAACAATGAAGGTATTTTCTTATCACAAACTAGGTACTTCAAGGACTTATTAAAAAGATTTGGTTTCCAAAGTTGTAAACCTATAGGTACACCTATGGTAACTAGTCATAAGTTATCTACCAAAGATGAGACACCTACTATTTTGCAAAAGAAGTACAAATCCATTATTGGAGGTTTACAATATCTGACACATACAAGACCAGACATAGCAAATGCAATTGTCATTGTTGCAAGATTTCAAGATGATCCTAAAGAAGCACATTATGCAATAATAAAGAGGATTTTTAGATACTTGAAGGATAAATTTGATTTTGGGTTGTGGTATGATAGATCAAATGACTTTACTCTATGTGCATATATTGAAGTGGATTGGATAGGCAGCATGGATGACATAAATAGTACAAATGGTAGATAATTTTTCTTAGGAGGAAGATTGATTTCTTGGCTAAGAAAAAAAAAAGATTGCATTTCACAAAGCACTACATAGGCAAAGTATGTAGAAACAACAAATAATTGCAATAAAATTATGTGGATGAAGTAGATGTTGAAGGATGTTGGAGTTGAATTTGCAGAGCTTTTTGTAGAGAAGATAAAATATATATTTACAAAGCCTTTATCAGACTGCAATATGTTAGTACAAAGGAGAAGATAGAAGATATATTTACAAAGCATTTACCAAAAGTATTTGAGAGGTATATTTGGGGCTATGCCCTTTTCTACTTTGGAGTACATGATGGAGATATTGCATCAATCTAGTGGTAGAAAATACTTTTTTTTATCTAGACTAGATGATGATGGTTCCTCTATGGGGGAGTATCTATGTTTGAGTTGAGTCATGGACTCTTTATAGTTGATATTTCAACATTTTCTTTAGAAACTTGAGCTGATTGAAGATATTGAGTAGCAGAATGAAATAATGATGCCTTTGTCATTGATGCCAATGGGAGAGAGAATGTGTGAAAAAAGTCTCGTGACAATGGGGGAGAGAAGTATCTCCTGTGATTGGGGAAGAGAAGTACATAAACAAACATCTTTTCAATATGGGGGAGAGTTGTACATGAAATGAAGAAAATATTGATGTCAATGGGGGAAGTATATAAATGGGGGAGCAATAAAATCAACAGAGAGTTATTCCCAAGATTCAAATTTGATTGATGAGGAGGATTTGAAAAGAAGAAGACTACAATAGTGGAGCAGTTACAACAAAATGGTATGTTTAGTATTATTGGAACTTAGATGTTTATCATTTATAGTGCCATTAATTCCAAAGGGAGAGAGTGTTAACATTAATATTGATGATATTCCTATGGGGGATTATCCTAGCATTTCTAAAGCATGTGGGAGAGTGTTAGTGTGATTATATGTTGCATTCATGGTAGTATTTTTCATTGATGTCAACATACCTAAGAATAATAGAGAAACATAAACCATTTGAAGTTATTGTATGGTTCAAGGATGGAAGATGAGGTCAAGTGCAGTTGAGGATATTTTCTACAAAGTATCCCAACTCCATGGTTAAGAGTGCATGAAGAAAGTCGAAGAATGGTGACAATTATTTGAGACTTACAAAAGACAATATACATATAGAGTTCCTAAGAAGTGATTTTTGGTAATTGGGTTATATATCCTAATAGGGATAGAATATAGTTAAGAATAGTTAAACAAAAAAAAAATAGACATCTTGTTGATGATGTGGTTGAGTGCACGAAGTGTGAGGTTGCACATGTGAAGATTTATTAAGACTATGAGTTGAAAATGTTATGAAATTATGTAATGTAATGTGCATTTTATTTTATCTTAATGAGGTCCTATTGTAATTATAAGCTGGGAAAGCCCCAAGGATAACTCAATTAATTATTTTGAGGACTTGGTATAAAGGAAAGTTATTTTTCTTGTGATTGGATGAATGTATGAGTTGAATTATATGTGATTAAGTGATCCGAGGGATTTGTGTGATGCAAGTTTATGGATCTAGTATTGAGATCTGAGAAGTGTTTTTTGCATTAGAAGCATAATGAATGAGTAAAGTGATTATATTTAACAGGGTGTGCTAGTGGATAGTTGATCTTTTGGTATTGATTTTAAAGAAATAATATAAAGGTCAGATGGATAGTGAGTTCAATGGCCTTACCCCTAAAACTATTTGGATAGTAGGCCCTTCTACCTTCTATAACTCCTAACAGAGTTGGCACAACTCTTAATAGGGTTACAATCCCCTCAAAGGGATTTAAGGTATCCTTATAGAGACTAATATGTGCTGAATTTATTTCTTTGGCTCCTAACAAAGTCCATCACAAGGAATTTATATATTAGTACATCATTTTGTGGGTACCATTTGTTGGAATTCTTTAGAATAACATGGAGGGGGGGGGGGGAATTAGTTATCCAAGGTTCAGATGTACAAATAAAACTTTTCAATGCTTAGTAGACCCATATTTATAAAACCTTATCATGGATAAATCCATTAGATCATACAATACTTAAAATTTGTAGGTTACTATCCTAGGTGAAAACAACTTTATAGAAATGTAAACATAAAACACCATAAGAAAATTCACACGATTTGACACAAGGATTTTATGTGGAAAATTTTGAAAAAAACCACCAGTAACATGCTACTAGTTCTCACTCTTCTGAAGTGATGCCCTATGAAAGACCAACCCTATTAAAGGTTGCAATACACACTATTAAATGTGACCCAATTAAAGGATTTCAATCACCCTATTAGGAGTGAGCCTTGTTAAAGGACTTTAGACCATTCCATTAGAATTTCACCTAGTTAAAAGATTTAAAAATGTCTATTAGGTCAACTTGAATCCAAAGGATTTACCCTAGACTGATACAATGATTAGAAAGTAATAGTAAGGATTGATCTAATAAAAAGTTATAACTTACTTGCAGATTAGAAATCTCTATTTTAATATTCCATTCTACTTGGCTTTCACACAGTTCAGCTCTAATAGCCTGTTCACCCTTCAAGCATTCATACTCTTCAACCTTCTTGCTTTGTATACCAACTATAGCCTCTTCTATTTGGCCACTAAATGAAGCAATACACTAGACTCCTTGTCTTCCTTAGGTTCTCACACATGACAACCCTTCCTTCTAATTAGCTATCTCTATAAATAGAGAATTTAGAGCTTTTGTCACTTTACCACAATCGTCCATTTTAGGGTTAGGTAGGATACAATGAATGTACCCAATTTTTCATTTGGTTCCTATAGAAAATTCTTCTACTATCTTCCTTGAATTTGCCTCAAAATAGTTTACCTTGAATTCTATGCCACCAAATCATCATAGTTAACTTCCATGCTTCACATAATTCAAGAAATCAAATTAGTTGGCTTAGATTCATCAAATCTTTGATTTAACACTATTTGCCGTCACTCGCAATCTATACTGTTTTGTCACTCAGCCAACACTAGTTCACTCAAAAAATACTAAATTTTACTGATGCTTGACACCAACTAAACTTTATTCGACATATACTAACAACCAATCAGCTTTTACTATTTTATATCTTTGCTCGACACCTCTTGATTTTCACTCGGCTTCTATTGATTTCTACTCGGCTTGCACTAACTGCTTAGTGAGACTTGGTAGAAACATTTCTTACTTGATCTTCTTCTAGTCTTAACTTGAGTAATCTTTCATTTAAAACTTTAAATAGATAAACAATACACTATAATATCAATGTCTTACTTGGTCTTAGTGCTTCTTTTACTAAAATTTGTAGGTTATTATCCTAAGTCAAAATAACTTTGTAGAAATGTAAACATGAAACACCATAAGAACATTCACACAATTTGACATAAGGATTTTACATGGAAAAATTTGAGAAAAACCACCAATAACATGGTACTAGTTTTCACTCTTCTGAAGTGATGCCCTATGAAAGACCAACCATGTTAAAGGTTATAATACACACTATTAAATGTGACTTGATTAAAGGATTTCAATCACCTTATTAGGAGTGAGCCTTTTTAGAGGACTTTAGACAATTCCATTAGAATTTCACCTAGTTAAAAGATTTACAAATGTCTATTAGGTCAACTTGAATCCAAAGGATTTACCCTAGACTAATACAATGATTAGAAAGTAACAGTAAGGATTGATCTGATAAAAAGTTATAACTCACTTGTAGATTACAAATATCTATTTCAATATTCCATTCTAGTTGGCTTTCACACAGTTCAACTCTGATAGCTTATTCACCCTTCAAGAATTCATACTCTTCAATCTTCTTGCTTTGTATATAGTCTCTTCTATTTGGCCACTGAATGAAGCAATACCCTAGACTCCTTGTCTTCCTTAGGTTCTCACATATGACAACCCTTGCTTTTGACTAGCTATCTCTATAAATAGAGAATTTAGAGCTTTCGTTGCTTTACCACAGTCATCCATTTTAGGGTTAGGTAGGATATAATGAATCCACCCATTTTTCCATTTGGTTCCTATAGAAACTTCTTCCACTATCTTACTTGAATTTTCCTCAAAATAGTTTACCTTGAATTCTATGCCACCAACTCATCATAGTTATCTTCCATGCTTCACATAATTCAAGAAATTAAATTAATCAACTTAAATTCGTCAAATCTTTGATTTAACACTATTTTCTGTAACTCAACATCTATACTGTTTTGTCACTCAGCCAACACTAGTTCACTCAAAAAATACTAAAGTTTACTGATACTTAGCACCAACCAAACTTTATTTGACATATACTAACAATCACTTAGTTTTTACTATTTTACATATTTGCTCAACACCGCTTGATTTTCACTCAGCTTGCACTGACTGCTCAATGAAACTTGGAAAAAACATTTCTTACTTGATCTTCTTCTAGTCTTAACTTGAGTAATCTTTCATTTCAAAATTTAAATATATAAACAATACACTATAATATCAATGTCTTACTTGGTCTTAGTGCTTTTTTTACATACCAAATAACTCAACCTTTCTCTAGGTGCTCTTGTTATCTCCTCTTTTCAAATCCTTTTCATCAATCAACTAAATGATAGCTTTTAGACCAAAAAGTAATTGTTTCACCAGTAGGTAGCAGGTTTGACATTATTGAAAAAATAACGATTGTTCCATTCTAGTTCTTCACCTCAATTTTTTTTTATATCAACAACTCCCTCTTTGGCATTGATGGCGAACCAATACTAAAAAGAAAATAATATCTCTCAAATTTCCCCCTCTATCAGTATATGTCCTTCCTCTGTATAGGGTAATGTGAACTTTATCAATCTCCTTTTATATCTCCCTATGTAGGTTAGGTTTCTCTTTCTTATATCTACCTCTTTAGAGTATCTCTCCCTCTTTCTGATATGTAGGTATCTATCTCCACTTATCTCCCTTAGTACTTATATCTCTGTAGAGTTATATCTCCCTTTTTGACAATAATGCCAAAGAGTTTTCATTTCTATATGTAGATATAATCACTTTAGGTTCTCCCTTTGTCACCTTGCATGTGACTATAAGTCTTCTAATTCATCTCCTTCATTACTTTTGGCATCTCTAAAAGTAAGATCCATTGCATCAAGTTGTAAGATACAACATTCAACTCAGTTGATGTATAGCACTACTCATGCTTCTTAAGTAGCTTTGGATAGGGGTATCACCACTAGTTTACCTCTAAGATATTCATGTGCATCCTTAGGTAAATTATTTTTGAATATATTATCTATCTATTCTTTTTTATTCACATATTCCATCTTCAATTCTTTTCCTCGAACTAACTCTCTCAAGTAATGGTACTTGATTGCAATATGCTTAGTCTTCATGTGCATCAATGAGTTCTTTGATATATTTATAGCACTTGTATTATCACAATAAAGTACCATAGGTTCAGTGATTTTCTCCTTCATACATTTGAGTAGCTATTTGATCCATACCACATTTGTACAATTTACTACAAGAGCTACATATTCAACTTCAACAATAGATTGAGATATGCAATTTTGTTTCTTGCTAGTCCAAGTTGTTTGAAATATAAGAGGAGTAACTAAGAGGGGAGGAATGAATAAATTGCTAAGAAAATAAATCTCAAATGCCTTAGATGTCAATACAAATCAAAACATAAACTCTAATTAAATTGTATTCTTCTATTACTTGGCAAACACATAGGCACTTAGTTTACACTAGCAAATACTACAACTTGACAAGCACTGAGAATCAACTTTAACTTGGAAATAAATGAATATATTGATCTTAATGTGATTAACGTTAAATTTTACTTAGTTGCATACATGTAAATGAAATAGCATGAACACAAGCGAGACCAAGATTTAACGTGGAAACCCAACTTAGAAAAAATAACCAATTGCAACTAGTTACTGATTCTCACTATTAGAAGTGAGCCCTATTAGGAGCCAACCCTATTAAAGGTTACAAAACACACTGTTAGGTGTGACCTTGTTAGAGGATTTAATCACCCTATTACGAGTAGCATTGTTAGATGTATTTAAAATACTTCAAATAAAAATGCCACCTTGTTATAGGATTTACAAATAGTTGTTAAGCCAACTCTGTTAAGAGATTTAGATCACTACTACAATAGTTAGGGAGTAACAATGAAATGACCTAATTTTTGATGCAACTGAATTGCTAATTACAGATCTCAATTTTGGCTTGTATACTTGATCCTTTTTGATTTAATGTATCTTTGTAGCTCAACAAGGATATTCTTCTCATCCTTCTAATTCACTTCCTCTAAACATCTTCAAATCTTTTGTTATGTTCCACACTTTCGATTCTCAACTTGACCTTATATTTATAACTTACACATTGTCAAGTCAGCTTAAATACAACTTAAATACTTAATATTCATCTTCTTAGTTGGCTAGTACCAACAAACAAATCAATTGAACTCAATATGCCAACATAAGAAAACCCTTCATTAGTCGACCGTTCTCAGTAGACACTAAATCAAAAATGATTTTCTTATGTTATCCAAGTGAATTTAGCTAACAATGCATATCCATAGAGTTCCTTTGGTAATCGAGTGAGCCATGTTAACATTGGTTCCATCCAGAATTTTCTTTATTAATCTAGTGACCTCAGTTAACACTCAACTTCTACAAACTTCCCTTTGACGACTGAATGAACTCAGTTGACATTGTATTCTGAACTTGAAAAACTATGTAATGCTCGATAGACACAGGAAACTGTCTTCATCGCCACCTCAACATACACTTACTGAAAATAATATAATATTTTGTGTAAAATCAAAGACAATAAACGATTAACCATTTGTTTTCAACAATCTCCTTCTTTGGGATTGATGGCAACACAACATGTCATAATACAATAAAATTTTAGAGCAAGAATAAAGTAAGGAACATATCCCTAGTTTCATTCCAATTCTCATCCATGAGAATTCTCTCTATTAGTGTGAACTTCCTTTGCCTTTAGTTTCTTCCTTTGTCAGCAAAATTCTATTTTCAACATCTTCTTCTAATAGAAAACTTTCCTTCTATGATATTAGACAAAGTTCTCCCTATTTGACATCTTTGAAAGTAATAAAATTTTTGTGGAATATATACTCTCTCTCTTTAGAAATTTTTTGTGAGATATGACATCAAACTCTCTCTCTCTCTCTCTCTCACACACACACACACACACACACACACACACACACACACACACACACACACACACACACACACACACACACACACACACGCACACACACACATCTCATGCCAATTTTTTTTTTAGTGAATATCAATGAATCCCATGTAGTGATTCATTTGCAATGTACCATTGTCAATAGTGCATCAACTGTTTGATCTTCAACATGCTCTGGTTGATGCATCACTAAACTGCATTTATTGAACTTTAGCTAGAGGAATGATCCCTAACCTACCTCTTAGATACAAAAATGCATCCTTAGGTAATGGCCTAGTGAATATGTCTACAATTTATTCTTTAGTATTGACATATTCTAATCTTACCTCTTTATTTTGTACCAATTCTTTCAAAAAATGATATTTTATAGCAAAGTCTTGTACTCCATATTTTATACCAATTATTTCTAATTCATCTCCTTCATTACTTTTGGCATCTCTAAAAGTAAGATCCACTGCATCAAGTTGTAAGATACAACATTCAACTCAATTGATGTATAACATGACTCATGCTTCTTAAGAAGCTTTGGATAGGGGCATGACCACTAGTTTACCTCTAAGATATTCATGTGCATCCTTAGGTAAAGATTTTTTTAATATATTAGCTATCAATTCTTTTGTATTCACATATTCTATCCTTACTTCTTTGCTTTGAACTAGCTCTCTCGAGTAATGATACTTGATTGTAATATGATTAGTCTTCGTGTGCATCAACAGGTTCTTTGATATATTTATAAAACTTGTATTAACACAATAAAGTACCATAGGTTCAATGATTTTCTCCTTCATACATTTGAGTAGCTATTTGATTCATACCATATTTGTACAATTTACTACAACAACCATATATTCAACTTCAATAATAGATTGAGATATGCAATTTTGTTTCTTGCTAGTCCAGGTTGTTGGAAATATAAGAGGAGTAACTAAGAGGGGAGGGGTGAATTAGTTGCTAAAAAAATAAATCTCAGATCCCTTAGATATCAGTATAAATCAAAACATAAACTTTGATTAAATTGTATTCTACTATTACTTGGCAAACACACATGCACTTAGTTTACTCTAGCAAATACTACAACTTTACAAGCACTGAGAATTAATTTTAACTTGGCAATAAATGAATATACTAATCTTAATGTGATTAACCTTAAATTTTACTTAGTTGCATACACATAAATGAAATAGCATGAGCACAAGTGAGACCAAGATTTAACGTGGAAACCCAATTTGGAAAAAATAACCAATTGCAATTAGTTATTAATTCTCACTACTAGAAGTGAGCCCTATTAGGAGCCAACCCTATTAAAAGTTACAAAACACACTATTAGGTCTGACCTTGTTCGAGGATTTGATCACTTTATTACGAGTCACATTGTTAGAGGTCTTTAAGATACTTCAAATAGAAATGCCACTTTGTTATAGGATTTACAAATAGTTGTTAAGCCAACTTTGATAAGAGATTTAGATCACTACTACAATGGTTAGGGAGTAATAATGAAATGACTTAATTTCTAATGTAACTGAATTGCTAATTACAAATATCAATTTTGGCTTGTATACTTGATCTTTTTTGATTGAATGTATCTTTATAGCTCAACAAGGCTATTCTTCTTATCCTTCTAATTCACTTCCTCTAAGCATCTTCAAATCTTTTGTTATGTTCCGCTCTTTCAATTCTCAACTTGACCTTATATTTATAACTTAAACATTGTTAAGTCAGCTTGAATACAACTTAGAATACTTAATATTCATCTCCTTAGTTGGCTATTACCAACAAAAAAATCAATTGAACTCAATATGCTAAAACAAGAAAATCCTTTATTAGCTGACCATTCTCAGTAGACACTAAATCAAAAATAATTTTCTTGTGTTAACCAAGTGAATTTAGTTAACAATGCATATCCACATAGTTCCTTTGGTAATCAAGTGAGCTTGGTTAACACTGGTTCCATCCAACGTTTTCTTTATTAATTGAGTGACCTGAGTTAACACTCAACTTTTGAAAACTTCCCTTTAACACCCAAGTGAACTCGGTAGACATCATCTTCTGAACTTGGAAAACTGTGCAATATTTGATAGAAACAGTAAACTATCTTCATCACCTGAGTGACCTCAACATATACTTACTAGAAATAATATGATGTTTTGTGTAACATCAAAGACAATACACAATTAACCAGTTGTTTTCAACAATATCCTTCTTTGGGATTGATGGTAACAAAACATGTCATAATACAATAAAATTTTAGAGCGAGAATAAAGTAAGGAACATATCCCTAGTTTCATTCCAATTCTCATCCATGAGAACTCTCTCTATTAGTTTGAACTTCCTCTGCCTTTAGTTTCTCCCTTTGTCAGCAAAACTCTGTTTTCAATAGCTTCTTCTAATAGAAAAATTTCCTTCTTTGATATCAAACCAAGTTCTCCCTCTTTGACATCTTTGGAAGTAATAAAATCTTTGTGGAATATATACTCTCTCTCTTTAGAAATTTTTTGTGAGATATGACATCAAACTCTCTCTCTCTCTCTCTCTCTCTCTCACACACACACACACACACACACACACACACACACACACACACACACACACACACACACATCTCATGCCAAAGACAATATTCAGTGAATATCAATGTACCCCATGTAGTGATTCATTTGTAATGTACCCTTGTCAATACTGCATCAACTATCTGATCTTTAACATGCTCTGGTTGATGCATCACTAAACTACATTTAGTGAACTTTAGATAGAGGAATGACCTCTAACTTATCTCTTAGATACAAAAAATGCATCATTAGGTAATGACTTAGTGAATATGTCTATAATTTGTTCTTTAGTATTGACATATTCCAATCTTACCTCTTTATCTTTTACCAATTCTTTCAAAAAATGATATTTTATAGCAATGTCTTCTACTCATTCATATTTAATACCAATTCTTTCTAATTCATCTCCTTCATTAATTTTGGCATCTCTAAAAGTAAGATCCACTGTATCAAGTTGTAAGATACAACATTCAGATCAATTGATGTATAGCAAGACTCATACTTCTTAAGTAGCTTTGGATAGGGGTATCACTACTAGTTTACCTCTAAGATATTCATGTGCATCCTTAGGTAAAGATTTTTTGAATATATCAGCTATCTATTTTTTTGTATTCACATATTCCATCCTCACTTCTTTTCTTTGAACTAACTCTCTCAAGTAATGATACTTGATTGCAATATGCTTAGTCTTTGTGTGCATCAACAGGTTCTTTGATATATTTATAACACTTTTATTATCACAATAAAGTACCATAGGTTCAATGATTTTCTCCTTCATACATTTGAGTAGCTATTTGATCCATACCATATTTGTACAATTTACTACAATAGCCATATATTCAACTTCAACAATAGATTGAGATATGCAATTTCGTTTCTTTCTAGTCCAGGTTGTTGGAAATATAAGAGGAGTAACTGAGAGGGGAGGGGTGAATCAGTTGCTAAAAAAATGAATCTTAGATCCCTTAGATGTCAACATAAATCAAAAAATAAACTCTAATTAAATTGTATTCTGCTATTACTTGGCAAACACACATGCACTTAGTTTACACTAGAAAATAGTACAACTTGACAAGCATTGAGAATCAACTTTAACTTGACAATAAATGAATATGCTGATCTTAATGTGATTAACCTTAAATTTAACTTAGTTGTATACACATAAATGAAATAGCATGAACACAAGTGAGACCAAGATTTAATATGGAAACCCAATTTGAAAAAAACAACCAATTGCAATTAGTTATTGATTCTCACTATCAGAAGTGAGCCATATTAGGAGCCAACCCTATTAAAGGTTACAAAGAACACTGTTAGGTCTGACCTTGTTAGAGGATTTGATCACCCTATTACAAGTGGTATTGTTAGAGGTTTTAAAGATACTTCAAATAGAAATGCCACCTTGTTATAGGATTTACAAATAGTTGTTAAGCCAATTTTGATAAGAGATTTAGATCACTACTACAATGGTTAGGGAGTAATAATAAAATGACCTAATTTATGATGTAACTGAATTGCTAATTATAGATCTCAATTTTGACTTGTATACTTGATCCTTTTTTATTGAATGTATCTTTGTAGCTCAACAAAGATATTCTTCTTATCTATCTAATTCACTTTCTCTAAGCATCTTCAAATCTTCTGTTATGTTTTGCTCTTTCAATTCTCAACTTGACCTTATATTTATAACTTACACATTGTTAAGTCAACTTGAATACAACTTAAAATACTTAATATTCATCTACTTAGTTGGCTAGTACCAACAAACAAATCAATTGAACTCAATATGCCAAAACAAAAAAATCCTTCATTAGCCAACCCTTCTTGGTAGACACTAAGTCAAAAATGATTTTCTTGTGTTAACTAAGTGAATTCAGTTAACAATGCATATCCACAAAGTTCCTTTGGTAATCAAGTGAGCTCGATTAACACTGGTTGCATCCAACATTTTCTTTATTAATCAAGTGACCTTAGTTAACACTCAACTTTTGAAAACTTCCCTTTGATGCCCAAGTGAACTCAGTAGACATTGTCTTCTGAACTTGGCAAACTGTGCAATGCTCGATAGACACAAGAAACTGTCTTCATCACTTGAGTGACCTCAAAATACGTTTACTAGAAATAATATGATATTTTGTGTAACATCAAAGACAATACATGATTAATCATTTATTTTTAACAATCTCCTTCTTTGGGATTGATGGAAACACAACATGTCATAATACAATAAAATTTTAGATCAAGAATAAAGTAATGAACATATCCCTAGTTTCATTCCAATTCTCATCTATGAGAACTCTCTCTATTAGTGTGAACTTCCTCTACCTTTAGTTTCTCCTTTTGTCAGCAAAACTCTATTTTCAACATCTTCTTCTAATAGAAAACTTTCCTTCTTTGATATCAAACCAAGTTCTCCCTCTTTGACATCTTTGGAAGTAATAAAATTTTTGTGAAATATATACTCTCTCTCTTTAGAATTTTTTTGTGAGATGTGACATCAAACTCTCTCTCTCTCTCTCTCACTCACACACACACACACACACACACACACACACACACGCGCGCGCGCGCACACACACACACACACACACATGCACATCTCATGCCAAAGACAATATTTTGTGAATATCAATGTACCCCATGTAGTGATTCATTTGTAATGTAACCATGTCAATACTGCATCAACTATCTGATCTTTAACATGCTTTGGTTGATGCATCACTAAACTACATTTAGTGAACTTTAGATAGAGGAATAACCTCTAATAATGTATCCTTAGGTAATGGCTTAGTGAATATGTCTGCAATTTGTTCTTTAGTATTGACATATTCCAATCTTACCTCTTTATCTTGTACCAATTCTTTCAAATTTTTTTTTTTAGCAATGTGCTTGGTTTTGGTATGCATTACATGATTCTTTGATATATTAATTTTATTGGTGTTAGCACATAAGATAACCATTGGATCATTGATCTCTACTTTCATACCTACCAATAGTTGTTTGAACCAAACAACATTGGAACAATTAACTATTGCTACCACATATTATTCTTCTAGTGTGGACTGAGAAATACAATTTTTCTTGTTTCTTTTCCAAGACACTAGTCTTTTACGAAGAAATAATGCTCCAGCACTGGTGCTATTTTTGTCACCAACACTTCCTACCCAATCAACATCTATGAATTATTTTAAATATAAATTGCCTCATTTTTTGTACCATAATCCATAGTCTTTAGTACTATTCAGATACCTCATGATTCTCTTGAATGCCATCATGTGATTTTCTTTGGGATTTGCTGAGAATCTTGCCACCATACAAATTGCTAATGCAATGTTAGACCTTGTGTGCACTACATATTGTAATTTTTCAATCATTGATTTGTATGTAGTTCGATTTACCTTTTTAGAATCATCATTTTTGGAAAGCTTATATCTAGTTGACATAGGTGTTTCAATTGGTCTTGAATCTCCCATTCCAAACTTCTTTGTATCTCCTTGATATATTTCAATTGAGTAATATAGATGCCATCTTTCTTTTGCTACATTTACAATCCAACAAATAATTTTATCTCTCCAAACATGGACATCTCAAATTCTTCACTCATCTCTTTTGAAAATGCCTTGCATAAGCCATCATTTCCTGTAAATAAAGTGTCATCCACAAAGATTTCTACCAACACAATCTTCTTGTCTGGTCCTTCTTTGACATACATGTTGCTGTTATCATTTGTTCTTTGAAAACCAATCTTTATCAAGTAGTTATGAAGTCTTTCATATCAAGCTCTAGGAGCTTTCTTGAGACCATACAATGATTTGTGTAATTTGCAAACCATATCCTTTTTGCTAGGATCCACAAAACCTTAAAGTTATTCTATGTATACTTCCTCAGCAAGAATTCCATTCAAAAATGAAAATTTTACATCTATTTGATAAACTTTAAATCTTCTATGTGTTGCATATGCTAATAAAGTTCTAACACCTTCTAATCTTGCAACAAGAGAAATAGTTTCACTATAATCAATACCTTCTTCTTGAGAATAACCTTGACAAATTAACCTTTCTTTTTTTTTTGAAACTTTTACATCTTCATTTAGTTTTTTTCTTCTTTTGAAAATCCACTTTGTGCTAATTACATTTTTATCCTTGAGTCTAGGAACAAGAGTCCAAGTCTTATTCCTCTCTACCTATTCTATTTCATCATTCATAGCCTCAATCAAAATTTGATTATCCAAAGAATCTTTAACATTTCTATGTTCAAATTCAACAAGCAAACATGTACCTTTCAATTTGTTTCTTGTCATTGTTCCCTCTGATTTGTCTCTAATGATTTGATTAGGTGCATGGTGCATTTTGAAATATCTTGCTAGCATAGGTACTTTAAATTTAGAACATGTTCCACTAACCTCTTCATGATCTTCTATATCAAGCTTGGGTCCCACTATTTGTAACTCAAGTCCATCAGACTTAGTTTGCTCTAGCAATAACTCAATAGCTTTTGACTGTGATTTGGGTCCTTTAGACTATGACTGACATTGCACTGGTTGCAACTCAATAGATTTTGGAGACTCAGGAGGTGAGGCCTCTTGACTTCTAAATAGATTTTGTAATGTATCAAGTTCATAGTAAACAAACCTTCTGTAATCCTCAAGTTCTTTGGTGCTCTCCTCTTCACTTTTTTCTACAAACTCATCAATTCTCATGTGCACTTTCTATGATTTTATGAGTGACTAAATTCAAACATTTATATGCTTTACTTTTGTAGGAGTATTCTAAGAATATTCCTTCATCATATTTTACATCAAATTTACCTTTCCTAGATTCCTTCAATATATAACATTTGCTACCAAATACTTTTAAGTAACTTACATTAGGTTTCTAACCATACCATAGTTCATAAGGAGTTTTATTTGAGTCTTTCTTCAACTATAATTTGTTCAAGGTATGCACTGTAGTACTAATTGCTTCCTTCCAATATTTGATTGCAACATTCTTTTTATTATTAAGGTTCTTGCACAATCCATGATGGATCTGTTCCTTCTTTCGGTTATACCATTCCGCTGTGGTGTACTAGGGGCGGATACTTGTCTCTTAATTCCTCTTTCAATGCAAAATTCATTGAACTCATTGGAAATGAATTCACCACCTTTGTTTGATCTCAAACACTTCTACATCTTTCCTATTTCCTTCTATATTCTTGCCAAATACCACTTAAATTTTTGAAAAGCTTCAAATTTTCTTTTAAATACATTACAATCATCATTCTGAAATAACCATCAAAAAATAAAATAAAAAACTTATCTCCATTGTAGATATAAATTCCAATAGGTCCATAAAGGTCTATATGAACTAACTCCAAGACTTCTTCCAAGTGATAGTTCTTTCTTTTGAAACTAGTCTTTCCTATCTTTCCAATTTGACAATTTTTTCATAAACCCCTATCAGGTTTCCTCAAACTAGGAATACCTCTTACTCTTTTCTTCTTTCTTATCTTGATTAGATTATCAAAGTTTACATGACATAACCTCTTATGCCATAACCAACTTTATTCTACTTGAGCAATAAAACATAAACTTTTATTGAGATCTAGGTAGAATAGGTTACCTTTTGTTTATTTGCCACACTCAACCAGATTTCATTTTCCATCCAATAGCTTGGCCTTCTTATTCATGAATTCTACCTTGAATCCAATGTTATTTAACTATGCCACACTCAGTAGATTATGCTTTAGTCTTTTAACCCAATAAGTGTTATCACATCTAAGTTCATTAGTTAGTGAGATATAACCTTTTCCCTTTATGCAACAAGGTTCATTGTTTCTAAATCTCACACTACCACCATCATAATGTTTCATGTGTTCAAATTTTTTTTAATCACCAATCATATGATGTGAGCAACCACTATTGATAATCCATGTATCATTCTTGTGTGAGGCCTCACCCCCGACCCATCGTAGCATAGTGATACATTACTCTTATTTTGTTATCCGCGACTCGAGATGTCGAGACATTATCTGATGCTTAGAACATATTTTATTATTTCATGTTGTGTGATGTTATTTTTAGATATATTTGATGATTGTCATTTAATGTTCATGTATATGTATGTTGACGAAATCAGTAGATGTAGGATTGAGATGTGATTTAAGATATTTCAAATGGTTAAGAATTATAAAGGATGAAGAAACTTTATTGATGTATGTTTTAAATTATGAAAAAATTCTGATACATATACGTTTATATACATGTGATTTTACGGGACTACTGATGGGTGCAATGAGTGTGCAGATATTTAGCCAAAGAACCCTACAGAGGAACAAATTTGATCTCCATGTGCTAAAATTTGGAAACCCTATTGTTTGTAATTGTGTTCTTTCAGTGTTGCTTGACACTCGTAAAATGTTTATGTACTTAATTTGCTAGTTAGAGTTGTTAGATGGACCTATTTTATTTCTAGATTTTTATTTTGACTCTAACCTCTTCCCTAAGGCTTTAAAACATGTTTTTTTTCTAACCTATGGGTGTGGGTATGGGTTAGGGGTCTTTTCCAACCCCTAAGCCCCTAGCTTTGACTTTTGAGGGCACTCAAAAAGTCCCTTTTTGCCTTTGTGCGAAAATTGCAAGTGGTTGTCATGAGTTGTCTTACCCCACCTCCGTTTTAGGGTTTAACCATGGTGTAGGTTGTGTTAGGAGTTTCTAGAGTGGCTAAGTGGGTGGAGATAGTTATTGCTCTTTTTGGGTGGTTGAGTTGGAGGCTTATTAGAGGCCTTCCTTTGTTTAGTGGAGGGGGGGCCCAATCTCTACATTTGGAGAAGATTTCTTGAAGCTTGAAGGAAGAAAAAGGGAAGCTCTTCTCAAACCACCATTGCCATAACTCTTTTATGAAGGTAGGAGTTCTACACTCCATGAATGGTTCTTTGTGTGTGTTCATATTTTGAATCTTGTTGCATCATGTTGGAGACATTGTGTAGATATGCATTCCTTGCTTTTGTGTTGAGGGTGGTATTGGGAGGGATTTTATCTTGTTTTCTTGATGTTATTAATATGCCTTCTTGGTGTGTTGATTGTTTTTTTTTTTTTTTTTTTTTGAGAGTTTTCATGGGGATGTATTTGGCAACACTCACCCTTGGATAGGGAAGAAGTGGCCATGCTTTGGGAAAGGGCATTAGTTGGACCTCAATAGTGTAGAGTCCCCTCTCATGGAGAGAGGAGGGAGAAAGGGTAGGGTGTATGGGCCCCTACTTGTCATCCCATACCTTGTTGTTATTGAGAATTCTTGAATGTGAAAAAGAATGAAAATCCTTGTGGATATAGCCCCGAAAGGGCCTTGTGAAAGAATGGAAATTCTTGAAGTTTTAAGCCCCGAAAGGGCTAAGTGAAGATATGGTGATTGACTTCTCCTATTGAGAACCTTTCCCCTATATTGGTTCATTGTTGGACCTATTGTGCAACCGGGTGGGAATGTATGTTCATTTTTCTTATCTCATTGTGTTGTTATCTCCATGTTGTTTCTTATATCTCCCATGTTTACCCTTGAGAAAATGAAGTCATTTGATAAAAGTCTCTTGTGAAAGTCTTGAAGAAAACTCAATGAAGGGTAATTTTATGTAAATTGAAATTGAAATTGATGTAGTGGCAAAGATATCAGGTTTTCTTACTGGTTCTTTCCCGATGGAGCCTTGAACCAGGATGATTAATAGAGGAAAGGAAAAGGATTATGAAATTCATCTTGCAATGCTCTCATGTGTTTACTAGCTTTGACATGTGTATGTGAGGAAACTAGAATGATAATTAATGTATTAAATTGAGAAATTTTGAGTTCCAATTATGATAATGGAAGGCAAATGGATGTGTTGAAGTTTCATTTCAATATTTGAAAAATATCATGTAATAATAATCTTCCATTGTGACCACCAAGTTATCACATACATGGTTAAGCTTCATTATTAACACAATTGAATTTGATAAGAACGATTCATCACCATTTTGAATTCTGAATATAGGATCATAATTCCTTGTTAAATTTCATAAAGAACATAATCAATAAGATTAGGAGGATTATGATTTCCTTGCATGCCTTTGTATCCATTTGATTAAGAGGGTTATAGCTCCATATTACCTCTAGAAATGTTTATACTCATCTTGCACAACAATGAACTTAGCAAGAAAACATGCTAGCTATTGGCAAAAGAAATTGATTTCCATATTGTGCACCTCCAGGTCTAATATCACTCTCTGGAAAATGTATGGACTAAGATGAAACTTAACTTCCCCATGTTACAGAGAATATTCCCTCTAGATGCTTCTTTTTAAAAAATATATATATATATATATATATATATATAGTTTCATTCAAGCACACACAATCTCCATTGGCAAAATCAAATTAGTGCCTTCTAGCAAATAACCTAGCTAAGCCTACATCTAATTTCCACCAAATCAACTTTTTGCAATAACTGTTCTACCCCATTTCTAACTTGTTTAAGCCTTTCCATTTCAATGCTAGGCGTGGCGAAATCTCATCACCCTGCAGCATGGTACGACGATCGCATCAGTTTGGGGGGGTGCAAGGAAGGACGTATGAAGTCTTTTAACTTTAAAACCTACCTTAATTACTCACCTCAATCACCACACTCCACTTCATGCGCTGACTTAGATTACTAAGGGAAGGCAAGCAAGTTGTCTCTTTAAAAACTAGGGAAGCGTTCGTACCTTTCCCCTGCCGCCATGATTTTGCAGGTCGCCCTGCATGATGTGTCCCCCACGCAAGGACGGGGGATAGTCCTGCCACGCGTAGGCCTTGGGCAGCGCGTGGGCAGGCCCCCATGTTGGGTATTGAGGGGTAGGTGTTAGATTTGAGGGTGGGGGTTATTTAGCACGTTAGGATGTTTTAGTTCATAGTTAGTATGTTAGTGTTAATTAGTGATAGATGGTAGGTTAGTATATTTAGGTAGTTGTGATTAAGTTAAATTAGTTAGTGATAGATTTTAGGTTAGTATATGGGTAGTTAGTAATTGTTTTAGCTATTTTGTACGTAGTTAAATTTATTAATTATAGTTTAGTTGGTGCTTAGTTAATTTATCATTAAGTTAGCTTAAGATATTGTTTTTAATTTGAAGTTAGTTAGATTAGAATTTATTTAATCATATTAAATTTAGTTGTAATATCTTTAGTTTAGTACTAAATTGTGTTAGCTTAAAATTTGAATTTAAGTTAACTTATCCTAGTAGTATTTAATTTAGTCAAGGTTCATCCTAATTAATATCTATGTTTAGTTAGTTTTAGATGTATGTTTAATTTAAATTAAGATTAGTCTTGATTATTAGGTAGTGATCAGATGTTAGAATATTAAATTAGTTCAAAATGTCTTTGCGTGAAATTGAATATTGTAACTTAAAACAATTTTAATGTTTCATTAATTAGTCTTTATTCTATGATGAGCTTTATAGATTGATTTTAATGTGGACTTAAAATTACGATAATTCGGATAAAGTTTAGATTAAAATATAGATTCATTGAATTTGTTATAGTCACCAACCTTATAGTGAACCTTAAATTAATTAATTAGACTGTATAAGTATGTTGGAGTTAATTGTCAATTTAAAATGATAAGATTGGTAAGTTCTGTAAGCTTGTTTTATTTTAATACCTAATCGTAGTTATATTAATTATATTGTATTACCTTTAGAAAGTCTTTTCCTAATAAATTTAAGTCAAAATTAAGTGGTTAGTAAATAATTAATTAATGTAACTCTTGTGCCCATTGGTAAGGAAAGTTAATGGGTACGTTATAAATATTAATTGTCATAGTATGTTTTAGTTTAGATTTCATTCATTCAATTTTAGTTATGAAATTAATGTTATTAGAATCCTAGCATAATTCATAACCTTTATTCTAAAACTGTAGATTGGACTTTGGATTCAAATCTTAAAACGTGAATTAGAATGAAGTTGAAAGAGGATAATTGATTGACATGAAGCCTAAAGTAAACATTTAAAATTGTAGTAACGTTCAAGTGATCAAGCTAAAAAGAGGGTCTAGTCAGTTAGATCACCTTTAGGGTTGGTGGTATTCTCTTCTCATAATTAATTGCTTTATTAAAATAAATGATGGGTTATGACCTTAGTTAATAAGTTTTTTTTAAAAAAAAATTTGTTGTGTGTGTTTTTGCCCTTATATTTTGGGCATGACATCTTGCTAACACGAGAGATAAGTGCCATTTTATCTCCTTCATCATTAGATTTATCTTTTACAACAATATATACCATTTCATTATCTTCACTACTATCTGAATCTTTAGCTATAAAATAAAATGTCTTACCTTTGTCCTTGTAGTCCTTGAAATTCTTGAAATCCTTCTTGCCTTTTTACTTTTTGTGCTTTTTTTCATCTTTGTCTTCTCTATTTGGGCATCTTGTATCAATGTGCCTAACTTATTCACAAGAGAAACAGATTAAAGAGATTTTATCTTTATACTTTCCTTTGCCTTTGGGATACTTCTTGTAAGAAATAGTTCAATGGCTTCAAGATCACTATCAGAACTATCTTCCTCTTCACTTTCAAATTGTTTTCTTTTAGATCTTTTAGCTTTCTTCTTGAGTGATACCTTGGTTTCAAATGCACACTCAAGATTTCTAGAACTAGGAGTATAATTATCATAGTTATCTAGCTCAAATGCTACCAATCTTCCCACTATAGCATCCATATTTATCTTATTATTTGGATCACATCACATCTCTTGAATAGTAGACACTATAATTGTATAGATAGGAAGAAGGCTTCTAAGTACCTTACTTACAACTATTTTGTCATCAATGTCTCCTCCAGATGCTTTGATTGCACTCACACTTGCTTTAATTCACTCAAAATATTTTGTAATATTTTCATCCTCTCTCATCTTTATTTGATCAAACTAGCCTCTTAATATTTACGCCTTGGCTCATTTTACATTGTCATCACCTCCATAGATATCATTTAGTTTAGTCCACATTTCATGAGCAGTCTAGTGCAACCTTTGACCTCATCAAATTCAACATAGTTAAGAGCTGATGCTATGTCAATCATCATGTTATTATGATTTTTCTTTCTAGAAATTTCTTCTATAGTCATTGTACCGGTAGGAGCTTTGTAAGTAGTGTTTAAGTATTTCAAACCTAAATCAATGATGGTTTCTAGGTGCAATTTCATTAGGTCTTTCCATGCTACAAAATTGTCTCTATTCAACTTTGGAATCTCACTTCTATAAGAAATCCTAATCTTTAGCTTAGGTCCTTGAAACCTTTTATGCAAGCACCAAAATCTTTGATACCAATTGTTGGAAATATAAGAGGAGTAATTGAGAGGGTAGGGGTGAATCAGTTACTACAAAAATAAATCTCAGATCCCTTAGATGTTAATACAAATCAAAACATAAACTCTAATTAAATTGTATTCTATTGTTACTCGGACAACACATAGGCAATTTGTTTACACTAGCAAATACTACAATTCTACAAGCATTTAGAATCAACTTTAATTTGGCAATAACTAAATATACCGATCTTAATGTGATTAACTTTAAATTTAACTTAGTTACATATACATAAAGAAAATAACATGAACACAAGTGACATCAAGATTTAACGTGGAAACCCAATTTGTGAAAATCCACTAATTGCAACTAGTTATTGATTTTCACTCTTCTAAAGTGAGCCTTGTTAGGAGCCAAGCTTATTAAAAGTTACAAAACACACTATTAGGTGTAACCCTGTTAGAGGATTTGATCACCCTATTAGGAGTGCCCTTATTAAAGGTCTTTAAGATACTTCAAATAGAAATGCCACCTTGTTAGAGGATTTACAAATAGTTGTTAAACCAACTCTGTTAAGAATTTTAGATCATTGCTACAATGGTTTGAGAGTAACAATGAAATGACCTAATTTTTGATGCAATTGAATTGCTGATTATAGATGTCAAAATCTAACTTGTATACTTGATCCTTTTAGATTGAGTGTATCTTTGTAGCTCAATAAGGATATTCTACTTATCCTTCTAATTCGCTTCCTCTAAGCATCTTCAAATCTTTTGTTATGTTCCATACATTCAATTCTCAACTTGACCTTATATTTATATCTTACACATTGTTAAGTCAGCTTTAATACAAATTAAAACACTTAATATTCATCTCCTCAATTAGCTAGAACTAATAAAAAAATCAATTGAACTCAATATGCCAAAACAAGAAAATCCTTTGTTAGCTAACCCTACTCGGTAGACACTAACTCAGAAATGATTTTCTTGTGTTAACCAAGTGAACTTGGTTAACACTACATATCTACATAGTTCCTTTGGTAACTGAGTGAGCTCTATTAATACTAGTTCCATCCAACATTTCCTTCATTATCTGAGTGAGCTTGGTTAACACTCAACTTCTACAAACTTCCCTTTGACGTCCGAGTGAACTCAGTAAACACTATCTTTTGAACTTGGGCAAATTATGGAATGATTGATAGACACAAGAAGCTATCTTCATTGCTTTAGTGAGCTCAATATACAATAAATGGTGATGATATGATATTTTATGTAACATCAAAGACAATACACAATTAATCAATTGTTTAACATATGTGACCAACCTCTTTCTTAAGAAAAATGCTCCACGGCTTGTGCTCTTTTTGTCATCAATGTTTTCAGCCCAATCAACATCTGTATAGACTTTTAACTCAATTTTTTTATTTTTCTTGTAGTATAAACCATAGTCTTTAGTTCCATTCATATATTTCCTAATTCTCTTAACAACCATCAAATGATTCTCCTTAGGATTTGTAGAAAATCTTGTAACAATCCCAATAGCTAGTGCAATGTTAGGTCTGCTATGTACTGCATATTGTAATTTTCCAATCATAGACCTATAAAATATTTAATTCACATTAATACAATCATCATTCTTTGACAATTTGTCCTATCACCATAGGTGTGCTAACTAGTTTTGAATCTTCCAATCCAAAAGTTTTTTGTATTTCTTTCACATACTTAGACTGAGTGATGTATATACCATATTTTATCTAATATACTTACAAACCAACAAAGAACTTGATCTCTCTAAACATAGACATCTCAAATTCTTTCTTCATTTCATTTGTAAATGTCTTACATAATGTATCTTGACCTCAAAATATGATATCATCAACCCAAATTTCAGCTAGTAAAATACCTTTACCTCCTTTTGTCTTCAAGTATATATTGTTGTTATCATTAGTCTTCTCAAAACCAATCTTCACAAGATAATTGTGAAGCCTTTCATACCATGCTCTTGGGGCTTTCTTTAAACAATATAATGCTTTGTATAATCTACATACCATGCTTTTATTGTTAGAATCAACAAATCCTTTAGGACTTTCTATATGATCCTCTTTTTCTAATATCATTTAGAAATGTTGACTTCACATCTATTTGATAAAACTTGTAATCTTTGTATGTAGAGTAAGAAAGAAAAGTTCTTACTCCTTCCAATCTTGCAACAGGGGCAAATTTTTCTCCATAGTCTATTTATTCTTCTTATGTATACCCTTGCAAACTACTCTTGCCTTATTCCTTGTGACTTCACCATTTTTATCTAACTTGTTTCTGTACACCCACTTGGTTCTAATTACATTCTTGTCCTCTGGTCTGGGAATTAGAGTCCATATCTTATTCTTCTCGATCTGATCAACCTCTTCTCTCATGGTTTTACTCTAGTTCTCATTCTCTAAGGCATCTTTCACTATCTTAGGCTCATGCATGCTCAAAAAACATGTATCACTTCTCAGCCTGTTCCTTGTCATTGGTCTAGCATCTTTATCACCAATAATTTATTTAGCAGGGTGATGTCTTTTGACATACTTTGACAATCATGATTTCACTCTTCTTTCTTCAATGGGTCTATCAACTTCTAAATTACTATGTACTTCTCTATTAGGTAGATTGACATTCCTTTCATGTACATTTATCTTAAAATTAGAATGTATATATCATCTCCTGTCTCCATCTCGGCTCCTAACTATAACTTGGCTCTTGAATGCAATTTGACATTTATTGTATGTGACTCGACATTCACATAAATTTGCTATTGATTTACAACTTGGTTTACAACATCTTCATCAATAGGTATACCTTCATAAAAGTATACAAATTATTTGTACTCTTCAAGTTCCTTCATAGGTTCAACTCCATGTAACTCTATATATTTATCAAATTTTACATTTGCACCTTTCCACAACTTTGTTAGTGTTAGTGTGTAAACACTTATAAGCTTTACTTCTTGTGGAATAACCATGGAATATACCTTCTTTACTTTTAGAATTTAATCTACCATTTCTAAAATCTTCAAAGATATCACACTTTCTTCCAAATACCTTAAAATATTTTACATTGGGTGAGTATCTATACCATAGTTCAAAAGGTGTTGAATGAGTACCTTTTTTGACTTGTATACAATTCAAGGTATAGACAACTATATTGAAAACTTCTCTCCAGTATTTCAAAGAAATATTCTTCTTCATCATGAGTGTTCTAGCATAGTCCATTACATATTTGTTCCTTCTTTCAAAAATCCCATTTTGTGGGGGGGTTCTAAGTGCAAAAGTCTATCTCTTGATTCTTCTATCATTACAAAACATCTCAAACTCATTTGATGTAAATTCTCCACCTCTGTTAGATCTCAAATATTTCAAGCTTTTTCCTATCTCCTTTTCAACTATAGCTAAGTACCATTTAAACATTTGGAAAGCATCAAATTTCTATTTCAGAAACCTAATTGTCATCATCCTAGAATAATCATCAACAAATAGGATAATGTACTTCTCACCTTTGTAGATTTGTACATCAATTGGTCCACACAAATCATTATGAACTAATTTTAGAATTTCTTTGGATGTGCGAGTCTTATTTTTAAAACTATTTTTTTTTAATCTTTCCTAACTAACATTGTTTGCAAATCATATTGTCAGGTTTCTTCAATTTAGGTAAATGTTTGACTCTTTTCATGTTACTAATATTGACTAAGTTATCAAAGTTAACATGACATAGCCTCTTGTACCATAGTTACACATTATCAAATTCTATAACAAGACAAGTAGCATCATTCATATCAAGATAAAATTGATTACCTTTGCTCTGAATGGTTTTCCCAATTAGTTTCCCATTAGTGTTATAGTTATTTGCTATCTTGTTCTCAAACTCAACTTTGCAACCTAAACTATTCAATTGTGACACACTCAACAAGTTATAGTTAAGTCCTTCTACATAATAAGCATTGTCACACATTATCTTTTCTATGAGTTTGATTGATCCTTTACCTTTGATTAGACATGGTGCATCATTACCAAATCTTACACTATTTTCATCATAATAATCAAGGGTAATGAACTTACTTTTATCTCTAGTCATGTGATGTGAACACCCACTATCAATGATCCATCTATCACTCTTATTTACATAAGATACTAGTGCAGTTGCCTCATCCTCATTAGAATCATCTTTCATTGCAACATACTCTACTTTATCATCATGGTCATAAGATCCATCTTTGGTTTCCTCTTCAATAATGTAGCAAGACTTCTTTCCTTTGCTTTTATAATCTTTGTTTTCCTCATCTCTTTTACTTCTACATTTGTCTCCACTTCTATTGTTCTTCTTCTTTGGAAATCTAGCAA
Organism: Cupressus sempervirens; assembly: GCA_028749045.1. Taxonomy (NCBI): domain Eukaryota; kingdom Viridiplantae; phylum Streptophyta; class Pinopsida; order Cupressales; family Cupressaceae; genus Cupressus; species Cupressus sempervirens. The sequence continues at coordinate 624,194,998 of CM053792.1, forward strand.
CAATGTGACCAACCTCATTACAATTAAAGTACACGATAGGTAATTTTCCTTTGCCTCTATGAAATCTCCTTTACAGTAGTGCTTCAAGCTATTCTACATCCTCCTCATCTATATCACTATCACTAGAAACACATTTGACCTTTTTCTTCTTCTCTTTAGGTTGTTTTAATGATAGTTTAGCTTTCAAAATAGATTCAACATTCTCATATTTGAAATTATCAACATTAAAGAGTTTAAAGGTAGTGAGTCTACTTATCAATTCTTCAAGGGTCAGATCATTACTAGGTGTGCACCTTAGTTCTTGTATGATAAAAACTCTAATAGAATAGATAGGCAATAAGGTTCTCACTACCTTTTTTTTATCACAATCTCATATTCAATATTACTAGTTTCTCCTCTAATAACATTAACTACTTTTACTTTGTGATAATGTTGAACTATATTCTCACCTTCTTGCATTCTCATATCATCAAACTTACCTCTAAGAGTTTCAAATTTGGCTCTTAGCACATTTTTGTCTCCTCCATAAATATTTTCTATAACATCCCACATCTTCTTACTAGTATCACATTCCTTAATGTCATCAAACTTAGTGTAGCTTAGGGAAGATGCAATCTCTACCATAGCCTAATTGTGTTCTTTCTTATTTTTTAGATCCTCGATAGTTAGGGCTCTAGCAAGGTCAACATGCTTTGTGGTGATGGTAGATTGTGCATGAACTCCAAGTTTGCATAGATGTAGCTTCATTAGAATTTTCCATATAGGGAAGTTCTCCTTGTTAAGCTTGGGTACCTTTCTTTTGGATATCTTTTGCTTCTAGTACCTTCAAACTAGTCCTCTCAAGCACTATGCCTTTGATACCAATTGTTAGAATTTTTTAGAATAACTATGAGGGGAGGGGATGAATAAGTTATCCAAGGTCCAAATATAAAAATAAAACTTTTCAATACTTAGTAGACCCATATCCATAAAATCTTATCATGCATGCATCCATTAGATCATACAATACTTAAACTTTGTAAGTTACTATCCTAGTTCAAAATAACTTTGCAAAAATGTAAACATGAAACACCATAAGAACATTCACATAATTTGACACAAGGATTTTATTTGGAAACCTAATTTGAGAAAAACCACTAGTAACATGGTACTAATTCTCACTCTTCTAAAGTGACGCCCTATGAAATGCCAACACTATTAAATGATACAATACACACTGTTAAATATGACCTGATTAAAGTATTTCAATCACCCTGTTAGGAGTAAGCCTTGTTAGAGGACTTTAGACCATTACATTATAATGCCACCTATGTAAGGGATTTACAAATGACTGTTAGGTCAACCTTAATCCAAAGGATTTACCCTAGACTGATACAATGATTAGAAAGTAATAGTAAGGCTTGATTTGATAACAAATTATAACTCACTTGTAGATTATAGATCTCTGTTTTAGTCCTCCATTTTGATTTGCTCTCACACACTTTAGCTCTGATAGCTTGTCTACCCTTCAAGCATTCATACTCTTCAACCTTCTTGATTTGTATGCCAACTATAGTCTCTTCTATTCGACCATTGAAAGAAGCAATACCCTAGACTCCTTGTTTTCCTTAGGTTATCACACATGAAAACCTTTGCTTCTGATCAACTATCTCTATAAATAGGGAATTTAGATCTTTTATCACTTAACCACAATCATCCATTTTAGGGTTAGGATATAATGAATCTATCCATTTTTCCATTTTATTTCTCTAGAAACTTCTATAATCTTCCTTGAATTCACCTCAAAATGGTTTGCCTTGAATTTTGTGCCATCACCTCATCATAATTATCTTCCAAATGCTTTAGATAATTCAAGAAATCAAATTAGTTGGCACAGATTCGTGAAATCATTAATTTAACACTGTTTATTGTCACTTGACATCTATACTATTCTATCACTTAGCCAACACTAGTTCACTTAGAAAACACTAAAGTTTACTGATGCTTGATACCAACTAAACTTTACATGGCATATACTAACAATCACTCAACTTGTACTATTTTATGTCTTTTCTTGGTAGCTCGTGATTTTCACTTGGCTTCTACTGATTTCTACTCGACTTGCACTGACTGGTTGGCAAGACTTGGTAGACACATTTCTTACTTGATCTTCTTCTAGTCTTAACTTGAGTAATATTTTATTTTAGACTTTAAGTAGATAAAAAATAAACTATATTATCAATCTCTTACTTGGTCTTAGTGCTTCTTTTACATACCAAATAACTTAACCTTTCTTTAGGTGATCTTGTTATCTCCTCTTTTCAAATCCTCTTCATCAATCAACTAAATGATAGCTTTCATACCAAAAAATAATTGTCTCACTAGTAGGTAGCAGGTTTGACATCATTAACAAAATAATGATTGTTCCATTACAAGTTATTCACTTCAAAACAATCTCAAATCAACACCATTCCCACTGGGGTTTTCCCTCCGATCAAGGGTTTCCCTAGTTAACAAATTGTAGTGCCTATCACTAGTTTACTTTTCATGTTATATTGTTGACTTCTTTTAGATCAGATTTTATGGTTATGTGTTATTATTTAATGGTAATTGGCTTACTATTATATATATAATTTTATACCCTGGTTGATGCTATTTTCATACTTAGATTATATATTTGATGAGCTAATTTGTACTCAGATATTTTGTGTGTCCATGGTTATTCTGTTGATGATGATGCGTGGTATATTTTATATAGAAATTTCAATTATTTTCATGATGATAGTTATGTGGATGATTTATATGTGGTTTTATGGTTACTTTCCCCATACTTGCATGTGTTTGGTGTATATGTATGTTTTACTTTATGTTTGATATTTTTAATGTGGTTGATGGAAAGAGTCCTATTCGACTACTAGTCAGGATCTACCCAATGTACTACTGTCCACAATTGCTTGTTTAGTTTAGATATATATGTATATCTACATGTTCGACTTTTATGTAGATTGTAGGTACCATGCATCGACTTCTTTGAATTGCCAGGATGAGCGTGCCCTATCGTAGTATCTCAATGGTAAAAGAAGGGAGATAATTCTCAAGTCCAAATCCTAAACCTAAGCCAATTGTCTTAAAATATAGGACAAGTATTTGAGTTAATTACCTTTCCAAATTCATCAAGTGAAGTAAATTCAAGATTTTTGATCTTTGAGTTTGAACTCAAACTTTCTTTTTGAGATGAGTTTTTATATTAAGTTTGTGGGTCTTATACGATTTCAATTTTAATTAAATAAAAAAAGATATATTAAAATATTTACTTAAAGGAAAATTTTATAAGGAAAAATCATTTTTTAATTATATTTAATTAATTAAGAAGTTAATTAAATAGAAGAAATATATTTAACGATTTAATTAAAAGATAATTTTGGGGTAATTATATTAATTTAATTTAATAATAATAAATTTAGAAGTTTCATTTAAATAATGAACTTTAAATATTATTATTAGTTAAATTAATAAATATATTTTCTAAATACATCTCCTTATTTAATCAAAACAAAGTGGGAATGATACACATAAATTTTATTCTAATTAAAAGCAAAAAGTATGCAGAAAGAATTGCATACATTAAAATTATAAAAGAGTAGGCTTTGGCATGTTTGTAAAACTGAAACCCTAAGGTGAGTAAACTCTTTATTAGGAGATTAAAGCTCATTTTTCCACACATAGGTTTGGAGAAGCAATTTTCAAAAGAATTTTCGGAGGCAAGAATTTTTGCATTCTTCAAGCATTTGTCAGATTTTAGCATCAGATTGAGCTAGGAATTCTATAGAGTTTATCATAGTAAATCTTCCCATTTACCTCTATCTTCTTTGTGCCTATTATATAAATCTTTATTTATGAAAATCATATTTTAAAAACTAAAACCCTTGATGTTGAAACAACTATTCTTCGTAATTGAATCATCTGAGAGAAAAGAAATTGAAACCATTGCTGAAAAGCTTGAAAATTTAGAAAATAATTCATGGGTAGGGTTTCAAATCAAGAAAAGGGTATTTTTTGAATAAAATTTAATGGTTGAAATTATGTTTCCTATTAGATCTATACTGCAATATTATATATATATATATATATATATATATATATATATATATATATATATATAAAATTACCACGATTATAAAATTATTATTGTGGTAATAGCTTTTTCTATTGGGATCTTGTTTGGAAATAACATGTATACTAACAAAATATATTAATTTTTTTTAGGGTGGGCAGGGAAAGCCATCCACCCACCCCCCTTCCTCCTCCCTTCATGTTGTGGCTTCCATAATAGTCGAAGAAAACTGTGACAACAAAGGTTGTCAAGGCAGCTAGGTTTGCGTGGTGACCCACCCCTTATTTAGAGGTTTGAACTTATGTTTTAAAAGTTTTTAATTTTTTTCCTTTTAAAGAAAATAAAAAATAATATAAAATTTCATAAATTAGCATATATATTTTATATTAAATTTTATTTATTTATTTAATGTTATTAAATTAAAAATTTTGATTATATTTAAAATTTAATTATTATTTAATGCTAATTAAAATTAGTGTGTTAAATATAAATATATTTGATTAATAAATAGTATTAAAAAATATTTTCTTTATATAATTCTTTTTCTAATAAAGATACTTGATCATGGTGCTCGAGGATAATACATAATTTATTTAGAAAACATGGATTCTCAAACTATGAAAAAAATTTATTGATCAAACTATAATTTGGAAATTTATCAACGAAGAACTTTGGCAAACAAAAACTCCAATTATTACATAAATTGAGCTTTAGAGAATTATTAGAGAAAACTAAAATGGTTGAATTCTTACTCTTGTTTTAATTTCATGATGAGATGATAAGTTCTATTTCGTGATGGGGTTTGGGAAAACCTAGTATTTTGACCAATTAGGTATGCTTGCTAGAGGCTTGGGAAGTGGTTGATTTATGATGTTGTTATGTAATGTTGTGATTTTCATGATTTAACCTTTGAAGAATTTATCAGTTATCTATTGTTCTTCTAGCACTAGTACAAAAACAATAATATGTGACTAAAAAACCCATTATATATATATATATATATGACTAAAATTAGTCAAGTGATTAATAGTAATTAATATCTAGTCATTTATAACACTACTAAATATACTACTAACTATACTATTAAATTAGTAGTATATTGTTGATCTTAGATTGGTTTTGACAAATGAATGTCAATAGACTTAAGACATTTACTTAGTTCATGTCAAACTAGTAATGCATGCCGAGTACAACATGTAAATATTAGACCATGCCTAATTGCATTGAGTGCCGAGTCACTCATGTACTGAGTCACTCAAGTGTCGAGTAGATAGACCATGTTGAGTGATTGAAGTGCCAAGTAAACAATAGATGCCGAGTAGTTTAGGTGCCAAGTCAGAATAGTGTATGCCAAGCATAAGAGACTACATATGCTAAGTAACACATATTGGACATATTTTTTTGTTATGGAACAAACAACTATGTAAACTATTTTTTAGCTAACTTAAGGAAAATTTTTGATCTTTTAGAGATAAGGACAAATCTATATGTAGATCCCTTATGCAATTACATGCAACCAATCAAAAAATGGGAAGGTTTAAGTGGAAAAATGGATGAACCTTAGCTGTAGATTCATACCTAACCCTAAGCCACCTTAGTCTTCTTAAGGAAGATGAAGGCCTAAATTTTTAACAACGTTGAGAGCATTGTAGAGGGGTGAATGATCAAATTGGAGGAGCAAACAAGATAGTTTGCAGAGCATTCAAAATGACTTAGTAGTAAGAGTGAATTGTAGAATCAGTTAAGTGAAGAATAGAGGATAGATGATGTAACATTGATACATCAGATTGTGAAGGATTAATCAGAGATTAGATAAAGGTGATCTATTATCAAGGAAGCAAGTGCCAACCACAAGATCTATGCTGAGACATTTTGATAAGTGATTTGAGTTAAATCTCTTAACATAGTAGTCTTAACAGGTTGTATGAAAATCCTTGAATAGGGTGCTTAGTTAACTGTAAGTTGAAATCCTTTAACCAAGCACACTTCTAACAGGGTTTTGAAATCCTCTAATAAGGTGAGACTTAATAGTCTTTGTAAGCCTTTAACAGGGCAGACCATGATTCATGGTCAAATTATTGTAACCTAAATTGGATACACTTTATTGGTGTACTAGGAAAGATTTGTGGGTGTCATCCCCACCCTAGTTTTACCTTCTTATTTTGAGGGCTTCTAGGTAATGATATCTAGTGTTAAGTGTGTGTGTTTGGTTACATGTTTACATGATTGATGCATATGCTTTATATGTTATTTTAGTTTATTATGAATGTGATGTATGAAAGGTGAAAGTTTATGAGTCCAAGTTTAAACTCTTAATTCAACCCCCCTCTCAGAAGTTTACTCATTCCCACTTGTAATTCCAACAATTGGTATCAGAGTTGAGTTCTCTAAAAGAGATGCTTTGCAACTTAGAGGAAAGATCTTGAAATGGAAGTCTATAAACTAGGAAAAACTATTGAGAACTAGGAGATTGAAATACATCTTATACTACATCAATTGAATGAAGTTAGATATGCTTTAAAGAGTTCCTTGGAGAGAAGGAAAGAGATTGCTATAACAAAAAATGACACACAATACAAAGAGATAGACACCACCAAGCTATTTGTAGATGGTAACTCTAGTGAATTTGATGTAGTAGTTATAGATCTAATGGAAAAGAATAGAATCCAAGCTGAAGAAATCAAAAATCTCAAGCTAGAACAAGAATCTCAAGCCATGATGCTATGTGAGGTGACTGAACAAAAGAAGAAAGCCATGGAAGACAAAGCCACGATTGAAGAAGACAAAAGAATTCTGGCAAATAGATTGGAAGAAAAGTCAACAAAGATAACCAAGATCTCAAACATGCAATTGGGTACCTTAAGCCAAATGATGAATGCTCATCATGAATTGAATGTCAAAGACATTGAGATAACCACATTGAAATTGTAGAATGAACAACTACAGAATGATCTGAAAAGAGAAAAAAGAATTGTTGAAAGTTTCAACAAGCCAAATGAAGCCATTAAGTACTTTGAACAATTACTGAAATCCCCAAGATCCAACAATGATGTAGTATGATTAGGCTACACAAGCATTAAAGAAGAAGAATCATCAAAAGTTGTCGAAGAAAGGAACATCAAAGGTAATAACTCCAAACCTACTTGTTACTTATGTGGTAAGAAAGGACATACTATTAATGTGTACAGGAGCAAGAATAGAAATTATAATGCTAAGACTAAGAACATGGTTCATTGTCATAAGTGCAACAAACAAGGTCATCAAGCACATGAATGAAAAACCAAGACCATGCATAAACAAAAATTTGAAGGATATTGCTACAACTATCAGAAGTATGGACATAGAGCCTTTGAATGTGGATCCAAGTCCATGTGGTCATCAAACAAGCCAAAAAAGGTAAGAAGAAGCTATGGAAACTCTTATAATTGGGGTTACAATACAAGATATGGCTACCACTATTGTCAAGAATATGGACATGTTCCTGAGAATTGTATTAGGAAACACTTCAGCAGTAAACACAAAAGATGGTTGAGTCAAACTACATGTTTTAGCTATTTAAAGATTGGCCACATTAGTAAGCATCATCCAACTAGGTCAAAGGCACCAAGTTGTGAATTTGATAAAGGAAAAGGCAAGGTAGATGTTGAACATATCATGAATGAGATGAACAAGACATGGAAGAAGAAAGATGGCTATAGTACATCAAATGGAGAAGGGATCACTTCACCCAATAGGTTAGGTGATCACACCTCATCAAACTAGGAAAATAAGAGGTATGTGGGACTAATACTCAAATGTAATATCACACATCAATTCCAAAGGAAATAGTACTAAAAGAATACATTAGCATGAATAAAAATGCAAGATGTTGTTGAAAATCCAAGTTAAAACCTTAAGTTTTCATGTTGTTGCTAAGCATGAAAAGTTTTCAATGCAAGTTGAGTGGAATGCTAGTTGATGCTGAGTCTATAGTAGCTGGTGAGTGATGGTAATATTAGTGGATGTCAAATGATTCTAAAATCAAGTTAATGCTAAGTTTAGAGCTGTACAAGCACTAGGTATTAAATGCAAGGGTTTTGAAGGGTATATGGTCATTTTTCACTTACTTTTCATCATTTCAAATTCAAGAAAGAGAAAATAGAGTAGAAGTTAATTTAGAAACTTGTTCAAAGTGATTGAAAATATCTTAGTGATGATTTTACACCAGTTCTAGAAGATTTTCAAGGTATTTATCACAAGCTAAGTTATGTAGTTTTTATTGTACACAAACCCTAGTTTGATAAATGGCATCTAGTTTGAGAAATGTATAAGGGAAAGATGTTTTGAATGTCCAACTACTTAGTAATGAAGTAAAACAACCAATTCTCAAGGCCATCTTTGACATAGCATATAAAAAAGATCCCTCTAGTGCACTATCCATGATCCCACCAAAAGTTATTATGGTACAAGATGTTAGGAAATGTTACAATTGCAAAATAGGAGGACTAGGAGACATGGAAATCAAAGAAGCCTATGATGGATTATGTGAAAATGGTGCTGTAAAAGAAGAATTCAAAATTGTCAAAAGAAAGGGACTGACCCATGCCCTATAATTTCCTATTGTTTAAAGATTGAACGGATTAGAATTGTCTTAAGTAGAATACATGATGGATCCTTGTGGTTGGAAGGAGGACCAATAAAGATTACCTAACAAATAATCCATAGGGTTACTGGTTTCCCAACCCTAAATTGTCCCAAGACTCTGTGGAGTGACTCCAAAGAGGTAATAGAGAAGAATATAGGAGCAAAATGGAATAAAAGAGGAATGACAATAGACACTATAACTGATCCTTTGATAAAATTTGCTATTAGGGCAATCTCACAAAAATTATATCAATCTAGCAAATTGAATAGTGTACCTTGTATTGCAGTGGATGTTGGCTATAAAATTATGAAGAAAGATCATACTTATGATCTGTCAGAGCTACAATTACAACAACTAATGGAGAGCCTTAGACCTATAAAGAAAACCAAAAGTGCACAATGCAAATTTGGTTCAATACTTATCTACATATTATTCTATATACAAAATACATTCCCCTCTTTTGATATAGTTGGATGGAAGACCAATAGGTCAATAGTAGTGTAGATCAATGAGTATATTGCACAAATGGGAGAAAATTTTGAGACATTAATGACTAGCTACTTTGAGGACTTTAAAAGGTCAATGAAACAAAGAACGAGGATACATATTTCATTGGTTGAGCAAAAATACAATGATATATGCTTTCTTGTTGATGCTGATTATACCTTTATATAGGTTACTACACTAAGGGTCAGATGGTTAAGATCACTTGGATATGAGATCAATGTTGATGAAGCATCAACAACAATAACTCCACTTCTAGCAGAGGAAGTGGACAAGACTACCAAAATCTTTTGAAATTTTGATGTGATGAAATCAAAGATTGAAATAGAGTTGAAAACTATCTCCATACTTAGAAAGAAAGATAAACTGGTAAAGAAGCTAAAGGACAAATTTGGTGAAGGTGTAGGTGAGGAAGGAGAGGAATAAGATGAAGAGGATAAAGAATAAGATCAAGAAAAAACACAAGAACCTCTTGCATTAACCCAAGGCATGGGAGAGGACAAGGAAGAAGAAGAAGGTGCTGAGGGAGAAGAAGCTAAGGAAGCACCAACACATGCCAAGTCAAAGAAGAGAAAGGCTAAGACACAACCCGTGACTAAGTCAAAGAAAATTGCAAAGCCAAGCCCAAGCCAACAACACCTAATACTAGAGCTAGCACATGAGCCACAACATAGAAAGAAGAGGAGAAGTCCAAACAAGTAAAATAGGGTAGCCAAGTGTAGAAGAAATATAGAAGAAAATATGTTGCATAGCTTAACTTAGATGAAGAAAAGACTAAATCAAATGATTTGAGTCAATTCAAAGTGGTAAGTCAGAAACCACTTTTTGATATTGAAAATGTGTGTGAAAATGTTAGAAATAATGCAGATTTATCTAGATTTACACATTGATTTTGAAAAACTTGAGAAAGAAGAACAAAAGTTAGTAGAAGATGCCCTATATGCAATGATGTCTAAATTTAAGACTACGCCATTGGAATTTTCTAACTTAGTACCTAAGAAATTATATGATTTAGTTGAGCAAAAATGGTAATATTGTTCAAATTTGGAAAACAAAATAAGGGAAACTACATTGGCCCAAGTAATTCCATAACTAACAAAAGGGTAGATTACTAAGGCTACTAAGAAATATGGAGTTAGGTTTACACCTAAGTATAGAGCCTTCAATATACTTCAAAAAAACATTGAAGATGTTGTCAAAAAGTCTACCCAAATACATAAATTAATCTATGGGTCGACCACTGTAAAGCAAGGAGAAGCTGACCCTATTGAGGGTAAAAATGATGATAAAGATGAAGATGATGACAAACAAGAAGATGAAAATAAAGATAATATAGTTGGGAAAGAAAAACAAAAGCAAGATGATGACATGGCTATAGCTGAACAATAGCAAGATGAACAGAGTATGCATGACACATAGGTGTCGAGTGTTAGTCCCCACATGACACAACCAAGTAAAAAAAAACTATTATTGTCAAGGATGTTCCTGATGCATCAGCTCAGAACATCAATCCACTAACTGTAGATGACTTGAAGAAAAAATTGGACCAATCTACACTACATGCTAAGTTATGTGATAATCCAGTCTTGGTGAGTGTAGATAAGCTCCAAAAGGCAGTAACTGACATCACAAGGGATAAGGTGAATGCACAAGAACCACCTTCTATCATCCCTTCAGTTACTCAGGTGCAACCTTTGATTCAAACTATAGTAGATACACCCTCTAAGGTTGATACACTTATGAAAGTTCTTACTCTTGAGAAGAAGTAGGAAGAAGAAAAAGATACAAATGGATAACACAAAGTAGGATAGACAATTTTATCTGTACCTAAAGCACAAGGACAAAGTGTTATTCATGTCATTATATTAGACAAGACCCAATCTAATAAAGGTGAGCAAACACCTAAGGTAAAGGAGCAAGAAGCCATCCAAACACTGGTAACACTACCAACATTTGACACTTCTCCTACAAAAGTTCTTCAGAAGTTGAGCACATAAGTTATACCACTATAGATCTCAGTGCCAAGCTCAAGCTCTTCAAAAGTTGATAAGGTAACTCACTATGGTAATATCACTTTAGATGAAGAGATTGTTATTCCTAAATTTGACTATGACATAATGACAATAGATTAAGTAAGCATTTTACAACAAGCTTTAGAAAATAAGAAGCATCAAGAAATGCTTAGGAAAGAATATAGGCAAAAGTAAGCACTACAAGAAATTAAAGACATCCTTTTAGATGCATTTGGCTTACTTACTCTTGAAGAATCAAAGCCAGTACTAGAGAAATTGTTAGACATAGTGCAAAAGATCAACAATGAAGACATTGATACAAGTGCCAAATTTTTAGAATGGTTAGAAAAGAAATTCCAGAGAAAGGTCAATGAGAAGATATTTGGTGGCATAACACTGAATCAAGTTGCATTAGCACCAAAGGTTGAGGATGTGAAGAAGGTACTTGAGAACATATTCTCATTATGCACCAAATTGTGTGACCCTACACTCTTCACCCAAGAGACTAGACATCATATTCCGAGCCTAGATAGAAATCTCAATATATCAGGTACAAGGTTACCTCAGAAACTAGCTTAGAGTGAGAAGCATTTTAATATATTTCTTCAAACACAAAGTCAATTAGCTATATTAATAATAGAATAGGCTAGCATAAGAGCCAAATTGACAAATATACAAGCGTCTCTCAACCCTCATATAGAGATACTGCACAAGGAGCTAGGCTATGTTGAAACTTTGCTAAAGAAAGATCCCAATCTTTCTACTCTAGATGGCCTAGTATACCTTGCTATCAAGCTTACCATCCAACTCAAGTCACTAGATGTTGCATGTGAAAACTAGGATGCAACTCTAAAAATCATAATGCAGGTCCACAAATCATTTTTTGATAAACACACTATCTGTGTATAACCCATTTGACATAAGTGTCAAAAACGGAGAGATAGAATATAAGGGGGAGATAGATAAAAGGGGGGAGATAACAAAACGGATGAGAATATCCTATGAGGAAGAATAAAGAAAGGGGGAGTTATAAATTTTTAAGAAATACAATGTAGAGATAGAAACAGAGTAGAACATAGCATGAAAGAGTATAATTGCATTGAAGTCAAAGAGTATTAGTCAACAAAGACAAATCTACTCAGAATGGAGAACATATTTTGGATATAGAATAGACATATCAACTTAGGGGGAGTTATAAATCTTGAGTTATATAGGTTATTGCAAAATTTTGAAAATTTTGAATTTTTGTATATAAGCCAAGTCATGGATATGTTATACTTGAGAAGATTAGATTGATTATGTATATTCAAGTGTTTTTGACACTCATGTCAAAGGGGAGATTATTGATCTCATATTGGTTTTGAGAAATGACTATCTAGACACTTAAGACATTTACTTAGTTCATGCTGAACTAGTAATGCATGCCGAGTACAATATGTAAATATTAGACCATGTCGGGTTGCAATAAGTTTCAAGTCACTCATGTACTGAGTCGCTCAAGTGCCGAGTAGATAGACCATGCTTAGTGATTCAAGTACCAAGTAGTTTAGGTGCCGAGTCAGAATAGTGTATGCCAAGCATCAGAGACTACATATGCCAAGTAACACATATTGGACATATTTGTTTGTTATGGCACAAACAACTATGTAAACCAATTTTTAGCTGACTTAAGGACATATTTTGATCTTTTAGAGATAAGGACAAATCTATATGCAGATTCCCTCTGTAATTACATGCAACCAATCAAAAAAAAGGGAAGGTATAAGTGGTAAAATAGATGAATCTTAGCCATAGATTCATACCTAACCCTAAGCCACCTCAGTCTTCTTAAGGAGGAAAAAGACCTAAATTTTTAATGATGTTGAGAGCATTGTAAAGGGGTGAATGATCAAATTGGAGGAGCGAACAAGATTTTGCAAAGAATTCAAGGTGACTTAGCAGTAAGAGTGAATTGAAAAAATTAGTTAAGTAAAGAAAAGAGGATAGAGGATACAACATTAATACATCAAATCATGAAGGATTAATTAGAGATTGGATAGAAGTTATTTGTTATCAGGCAAGCAAGTGCCAACTGCAAGATCTATGTTGAGACATTTTGATAGGTGATTTCAATTAAATCTCTTAATAGAGTAGTCTTAATAGGCTATAAGAAAATCCATTAACAGGTGCTTAATTAATTTAAGTTGAATTCCTTTAACCATATACACTTCTAATAGGGTGTTGAAATCCTCTAACAAGGTGGGACTTAACAATCTTTGTAAGCCTTTAATAGGGCAGATCATGATTCATGGTCAAACCATTGTAACCCTAACTGGATACACTTTATTACTGTAGTAGTGAAGATTTGTTGGTATCATCCCCACCCTAGTTTTACCTTCTTATTTGGAGGCTTTCTAGGTAATCATATCTGGTGTTAAGTGTGTGTGTTTGATTATATGTTTATATGATTGATGCATATGCTTTATATGTTATTTCAGTTTATTATGCTGTGATATATGAAAGGTGAAAATTTATGGGTCCAAGTTTAAACTCTTGATTCATCCCCCCAACCAACACCCCCCTCCCCCTTTAGAATTTTACTCCCTTCGCCATTGTAATTCCAACATGTATTTAGTGGTATATTTTAGTCAGAGATCAAAATTAGTGATTCAAATTGCTTAGTAGTATATTTAGTAGTGTTATAAATGACTGGATATTAACTACTATTAGTCACTTGATTGATTTTTAGTAGTATATTTTAGTCATAGATCAAAGTCAGTGAATAAAATCACTTAGTAGTATATTTAGTAGTGTTATAAATGACTTGATATTAACTACTATTAATCACTTGACTGATTTAAGTCACTATTTTTGATCATTGACTTAGTCACACATTTATTCATATAATTAATAATATATTTAATCACATATTTAGTAGTAAATTTGAAAGTTGATTTAGTCATATATTTAGTTTTATATGTAGTGATCTATTTGGACACATAATTAGTATATTTAGTAGCATATTTAGTTATAATAGGGCATGATAGAATCGAAACACCATCCTCCTACTTTCAAAGCAAGTGCTCTTCCATTGAGCTAATACCCTTTGAAGAATAATCATACAATGTGTATAAAATTGTATGAGTACATTTTGTAGCATATTTAGTAGTATATTTAGCTATAATAGGTTGTGTATAGCTTTAGGAGTTTTAGAGCTAGATGATTTGAAATTGTTTTCAATCCTATCATTCATTATATCAAGTATTGGAAGGAGTACATTAAAATTTGTGCCTTTCTTAGATTGTTTAGGTTACAATATCTGCATAGTCAAGTGCTTGCATTTAGGTACAAGCATTGGTCTTCCACTTATGATTTTAAGTATTGCCTTAATTTTTGATGTAACATCACCAAGGTCATGCATCAAACATGTAGTTGTAGCTATAGATTCTACATCCACCCTTTGACCATGAAGTTACACAAAATAAATGCTTATTTTTTAAGGAAAGAACAAATGAAAAAAATTGATTATAAAGTATTTTTCATTTCAAAATAAAATGAGGACTACTAAGCCCACATGATATTGTGCACATATAAGACACAAAACAGTTTACTTTTAGGAGTAATAGTAGCCAAAAGGAAGTAAGTAAAAATGTATCAAGAACACTAAAATAATAATTACTTATATAGAAAAATTCAAAATTTTCATTGAAGCCACATCGATGAGTACAAATAAGCATGCAAAGTGTTCCATAGGCATGAATTATATTTCTATTGTTAAAATAAATTATCTTTGGAAATTGGATAACTAATTCCACCCACATTCTTTAGAGGTGACAACTTGTAAGATTCCATGTCAGAGAGGCTAAAGGGGTTTTATACATTATTGAAAACTTAGTTTCTCTATTTTGTTGGTTAACACAAAGGTCCAAGTAAAAATTCATATCAAAATTTTAAGAACCAAATTACTGTTATATTTTACTACTATGCTCCACATGGAACATCATATAAAAGGAAACTCATAGTTGATAATTAAGGTTGAAAAAGTTACTAAGGTTTTTGTAGTTGAGGTTAATGTTGGTGCTAGGTTTGCTAAAGTTGTGGTTGCTATTGTGCATTGGACTACTGCATCTGAGGTTGTTGTTATTGTTGGGGTTACAACATTTGAGGCTTTTATTGTTGATGAGGTTGTTGTAGTTTCTTTTGTTGCTCAAATTTTTTTAGCATGAATACTAGTTACAAGATAACATAAATTAGAAAACATAAGAAACTGTATCATATATTTTTTCAAATGATAACATTTTAACTTAAAAGAGTGCCCTCTATTGAGCAAGTTGAATAATCTAAATGTCTAACATTAATCACAAAGTTTCAAGTGAAGCTAACAAGATTGAATAAAAGACTATTGCTTAAAACCTTTCTTTCGCATGTCACACTATTATAATAATACTTGTATCCCTCTAGAGAAGTATGCCCTATCTAGACACAAGTTAGTAGTGTAGAACTAGGGGCACTAACTGGTGTGACAACTACAATAGTCTTGGTTTCAACAAACATAGAAAGTGCAATGGCAGAGCTAGTTGTCACAATTCCTTGTGACTATGCTGAGAAAGTCCATGTCTTTATCAACAACATATAAAAATGTTAATATTATACCACATTAACAGTCCTAAATAAATCAACAACTAAGTCATAGATGCATTACTGAATTGTTGCAGTCTAGATTATTGTCTTGGAGCCACTTGATAATAACCCTAAAAAATGAAAATCATGAATAAGTATTCTTAAGATATTTCACATTCATTGAACTAGTTTGAGTCATTACATTTATTAATAATATTTATCCTGCACTTGCTTTTGTTGAGGGTGCATCAAGAGTGGTTGTTGCTAGGATTGAGTTGAAGCCTATGATAAAGGTGCTAGTACTAGAGGCAATTGGATCTACTATTTAAATGAAATGTGTTGTTGGGGTTGAACATTGCTCTACACAATAGGCACTTACTATTGTAATAACTGACTAGAAGGCTACGATTGTGATAGTTTCTACACCAAATGTTGTTGTGATAGTTGCTAAGCTAGGGAAGGAATCTACTAAAGAGAGAAAGCAACATTTGGCTAGATTAGAGATTGAGAAACATGAAACTACGCATATTTAGATGGTTGTTATGAATCTAGTGCATGGCTAAATGGGGTTTGTTGAACATGTTGTTGTGAAGATTACAACTATTGACCATACTATTGTAGAGACTGGTGGGCCTATGATTGTCAAGGAAATTATGTGTTTCCGAATTAGATTATGTGAGTTTTTTTAGCATCAATGTTTTAGATCATACTACATGATCCATCATCAGGATGAAAGAATACCATAATATATGTATTCTGGTATTCTCTCATCTTGATGATGGATCATATAGTATGATTCAAAATGTTGATGCTAAAAAAAATCACACAATCTAATCCATAAACATTGCTCTCATTATTAATGGATTGTGGAAATCTGATAATGTTAATTGTGTGGGTTGTTGGGCATGTGGTTGTGAGTGTTGTTGCACCTGTTGACGATATTTTAGTAAAGATAGTTGGGCCTACATTTTTAATTGAGATTGTGTTGGTTGTTAGTTATGTAATTTAGAGGATTGCACATGTTGACCATACTGTTGCAAATTCAATAATCGCTATGATTTTTGCAACTATAAATGAGATTGCATGTATTGATGTTGATTTTGAAATGGTGGTTGCAACTATTGCTGCATTTGGTGTATTTGTTGCACTAGTGGTAACTAACCTTGAACTTGAGTTTGATGCTGCAAAGAAGATGAATTATAGCCCTATTAAGGACAACATCCAAAACATCACTAAATGTCATAAACAACATACTATCCAAACCATTTCTATAGGCAACCAAAAAATGCAAATCCTTGTCAAAACATATCAAATTAAAATGTATCATACCAATTGGTTGATACAAAAAGAAAAAGAAAAATCTAAAAAATATTTGCTATGGAGAAGGGGTAGTCACCCTTGTAGAGGCTCCTACTAAAGCAAATACATGAAGAGGCCCTTCAACAAGGCCATTTACTGAAATCTGGGGGCCACTAATAGATCCAACATGTACATCACACTTGATGTCTATATTAAACAATGATACAACTCTCCTTAAAAAGATTACTAGAAACTCCCAAATGTTTATAATATATTATATATATAAATAATATAATCAATAAAGTAATACTCGAATGGCCTTACAAATGGTGAATGTCCTCCTATAAGTCATGATCTTTCACTAGGAGTTGATGGCCTATCATATGGATGTTATCCAACTTGTGGGGATGGTATTCTCATATTTGCTACACCCATGGGCCTCCAGTTTCTAGGTGCATCCTATCCTCCTATGTGGCCTCCACCACTTACACTAGGCCTACATGAGAAGCACAAATGATTCTAGTAAATACATTATTTGAAGCCTCCAACTCAAACACATTAAAATACTAATGGATTACCTAGATCCAAATGGCCTTTACTGTACAACACTAAAGCCTAGTCGTCTAAACATTAACACTTGAAATAAGTTGGGAATACACTAGTATTTCAAGATACATATTGATGTAACATGTTTTAGGTGACAAGATAAATAGAAGTTTGAACCTGCATCTCCAGCTTTGGGTCTTTTAGGATTTGCAAACCGTACAGTCAAAGATTGATTGCATTCCTAAAAAAATACATTTTTTGTAAGAATAAAATGTAGTTTACATTTGAGAACTATATAAAAAATAAGCACCCACTAAAGGAAATATTAGCAATTGAAAACACACTGTTTACCTTTATTGTGAAGGCTCCATGTAATTTGTTAATAGCTAACACATGCATTTATCTAGTTAAAAAATGCACATCCTGCATAGATAATTTAACAGTCAATGAAGACAATATCAACCCTGAAACATTTTTATGAATCAAACTATTAAAAATAGTAAAAGTTGCCCCACCCTTGTTCTATTTCTATTCATCCTTCATAATATCTATGCCTTCAATAGGAACAAACTCAGCAATGATAGCCAAGATCAAATTTAAAACCAAAGCTTTTCAATACAATTGATGTTTAACCACTAAAAGACCTTGACTATAAAATGGAATTCTTGTGCACTGGATGCATTCTTGTTGTATAAGATGAACTTTTTTACAAATTAGTAGAATGTGATGGAAGCACCTCCTCTAGAGAATCCATTGCTTTTCTTAGATGATTATCCTCCACTAACAAATAACCTAAAGTGTCTCCTAGGTGTAATAGATAGCTTGAAGAAGTGAGATCATGGTCAAAAATATTTTTTTGTAGCTGATGATAGTTTATTAAAGGATTGGATCCTTGCAAGGCTAAATGTGGATGTATTCACTCCATAATTCTATCCACCAACTAGGGGACTTGAACTAGTATGATGTACAGTCTTATGAACTAGTTTAGACATCATCCTAGTGTTTAAAAGGTATGCTTCAAGTAAAAATTTTCCAAAATTATTAATTAAAGAAGACTAAGAGTTATTGTCACATGTAGTTGATGAACCATACTTTCCTGCTTGCTAAAGAGTCTACACAAAGCTTAGATGATTTGATGGTGAAGATTCAACTAGATTATTCTATTTTGGTAAATATTGAGATAATGACATTCCCTTGTTGAACTCAAATACATCATCTACTAGAGATGGAAATCCTAACTAAAAGCACCCTTGGCCTTGAAACTCAAAATATATAAACACACCAAGATTAGATGCAGATTCTAAAATTAATTTTGAAACTTCTGCTATCTTATTCTCCAGAGATGATCTTCCATTGTCTAAAAGACTCAAGTTCACCATGCCTCATTATATTGTATTTAGCCTCTTCTAATTTGGACTCACTATTCTATTTTTTCTCATTGACTTATTAACATTTCTCACTCACATAAATACACTTTTTTCATATTCACATCATCCAACATATTCTATTTGATAATGCCTATATGTCAATCATTTTATAATCAGTCCCTCGGGTACCTAATTCATCATCACAATTGTAACCTAGTATACATGCACAAAGTGCCCTATCTCCATGTAAGGATTTTCTTTATTCACTAATATAATAGCATCCATACTTCCAAATCAAGTGGATTTTGTAGATACTATAGTGATTATAATCTCCTCATAGAATTTTCCAAGGCTGATCTTGTATCACTGCTCCAATGTGTTTTAAAATATGCATTCAAGATTTGTAGTTTTATATCTTTGCACTTAATCTACCTTGAACTATAATGAAGTGATGTCAGTGACCTTTTCCATCACAAATCTTCAATATTATTACTCAATTGGAGGCCCTAAATTTTGAAAATATTGGGGCTTTATTAGAAGCAAAGTTCATAAGAAAGAGAAAAGTGATGCTAGCAAAAAAGCTTCTCGAGGAGCTAGGATGCTTGTGAAACTACCATGTACTAGTAGTCAAGCCTCTGTAGGAGAAAATGGAAGTGCACAGCTCTAAGAAGCCAAAAAAAATGCATTGCCCAATAATCCCACAAAAGTGATTGGTAAGGAAATCCTGAATGGACTGCTACCAATGGATATGATATCATACTACATGTATCTGATTTCAAGGTCCAAGTTGCCAAACAAATCTTAATTATATTTTTTTTTCATAACTTTTAAAGCATAGGGAATGCCTCCTATAGAGGGTTACATACCTACATTGTAGGGTTGTCCCAAGAGTAGCCTTCTATATAGGTGGTTCTTGAAAAGATAGTAGTGGGGTATTTCATCCCTATCTTGCCACCCTTCACATAGTCCACCTTTGGATTCTACCCTTTTCAAATTATGGATGCATCACTAGGGTAAATTAAAAAGAACACTCTTTACAATACACTATTGTGACATTTTTGTATTTTCTCTCTTGATTTACATCCTACTAGCCATCATTCAAGAAAAAAGAAAATATAGAAATCTTAGATAATTTATAATACATAGATTATCCCAAATATGAAATAGTAGTCCCCCAATTTTTGACAAATCTGTCATCAATTTTAAAGATTTCTCCCTACTACTATTGATTGGAAGATGCATCTGAGTGCAAAAATAAGAAATGCTAAGATTTAATGAATTTTTAACAACTTAATCTTACTATGCATCTTGGTTTTGAGATTTATAGAAAATAGAAGGTTAATATTATTCTCTTTCTTTTAAAATGTTGAAGCATTTATTCCCAAATAAGATTTTCATATATGAAAAAATATTTTCTGAATCACAACATACCTTTTATTTTGACATGTAGCTATGATTTCTATTGTAATATGAAGAATGTGGAAAACATTAGCTATTGTGTTAGCATGCTAATCACTTGGGTATCTAGATCATATTGTTTCAATATGAAGGTTAGGCTTGTTGATCTGGAACCTAGAAGAAGCATCACTTAGGATAGGAATCACAACTACAGTAGCAAATGAAGTATGTCACCACTTTGTGCTATCAAATGGAGAGATCCATACTAATTTGTGGACACCAACTTCTTCCTTTGCATATCCAAATGAAAAATCACCATCCAATCTCATTATTGCTGGCTGGAGATGCAAATTTCTATTGATGGGTTAACATTAAAGAACATATAAAGAAACTTTACATGCTATAACAATAAGCTAAAGTTAAAAACTCATGCATAATATATGACAAGATAAAGCTTAGCATAAAATTACATCAAGAAAAGATATAAAAAAAAAGGTCTTTTAACAAGAAATTTTATATAGTATATTCTCAATAATGGTCTCCCAAGGGAAATGAATGATTTTATTTATAAGGTATCTTAGTAGGGAATTCTTACTATTCATACATCCACATTTGTGTCATTGCACTAATTTATAGGAAATCACACATACTTCAAGTAATAAAGTACAAATTATAGGGTACAAGATGCCTTTGCAAATAGAAAATGAATGCATCAATATCTAAAATGTTGTATATCCTAAACATGTGTGTAGTGATAAGATAGTATTAAAACTCACACATTCCATATAGTATATGTATAATGACTTTGATAAAAGTTCAAAAGACGAGCATCAATCATCTTTGTGGTGTAGCAACAAATGTTTATAAAGAATCTCAAACATGACCTAGAAAGATTTAAGGTTTTTCCACATAATTAGGTGTGGCTAATCAAGTTGATATGAAATTAAAGCAGGCTATCCTAACTTTCAATTAACATTTAATCCAAAAGGTCAATCTATACACACTTCTATAGTTTTCTCATCAGAAAATCCTACAAAAATTTAGGCCTTATCCAAGCATGTCACCATAAATGGGGAGTAGTGATGGAGACAATAAAGTATCATAGGTTTGTAGAGTTAGAGTTAGTCTATCTAGAGATGTAATGGTTAGGAGTTAAGGATTTAAATATTCTTAAAAGAAAATGTAAAACATTAGCAAAATAAAATTTTCTTCTACAACTTCCAGAAGATAAGTTTATATCAACTACATTATTACTAAAGTTTAAACTACTTATTAAATATAGTCCCATCAAGAAAACTTAGAAGAGTTTTTATAGCAATTGATCTACTTCCTTATTATTAATCAAGCTAGTCACCTTTAACAAGTTTTTCCACATAAGTAGGTGTGGCTAATCAAGTTGATATGAAATTAAAGTAGGCTGTCCTAACTTTCAATTAACATTTAATCCAAAAGGTCAATCTATACACACTTCTATAGTTTTCTCATCAGAAAATCCTACAAAAATTTAGGCCTTACCCAAGCATGTCACCATAAATGGGGAGTAGTGATGGAGACAATAAAGTATCATAGGTTTGTAGAGTTATTCTATCTAGAGATGCAATGGTTAGGAGTTAAGGATTTAAATATTCTTAAAAGAAAATGTAAAACATTAGCAAAATAAAATTTTCTTCTACAACTTCCAGAAGATAAGTTTATATCAACTACATTATTAATAAAGTTTAAACTACTTCTTAAATATAGTCCCAACAAGAAAACTTAGAAGAGTATTTATAGCAATCGATCTACTTCCTTACTATTAATCAAGCTAGTCACCTTTAATAGACATCAAACAATGTCTTGTTTCAAAAAGTAAGGAATCTCTTTCAAATTCCCAAGCTAAGTATAAGTTCCATGTATATGCTCTTGTACCTAAGAGGTAGAGAGAGATAACATAGTAAATAAGTGAATTATTCATATGAGGTATAACACAATTTTCTATTTATCATTCAACCTACTGACCTAGGGGATGCATTAGTTGAATTCCTTGGGGAATGGTCCTATTGTGTGGTATAGATGAGTAAAGAGGGTCAATTTTTTTTTTTACTATGGTAGTTAGATAAAGAATCCCCAACTTAGATCCCAGGGTAATCTGTACTATTGAACAATTATTAACATTCCTAAAGAGACTGAACACTAATGCCTCTACTAAAATACTCCACACCACACATATAATTTATTGCATCAGTCCTTCACAAGTTCCTAAAATAGGAACAATTATCTCAAAACCTAGTAGCTACAGACTTGATTATAATCCCTCAGAATACCTTAAAAATTTTTCCTTTTAGAAAGTCCCTTCAAAATTTCCATACAAGACAATACACACTGTATGAAGGTGATGGCTAGAAGGGCCATTGAAATGTACTTTTATTGAATAATAAATGAGTAATATTGATGCTTTAATCAATATTCTTGACCGTCAACAAGTTAGGTTCAACACACAAATATTTGGTTTGCCAACATTATAAGAATAGAAGTGATCCAAGGACACTTAGGAGATTGATAATGTTCATTTATTTATTATTAATCCACCTATATATTTATATACCTATTAGAGGAAAACTAAATTGGTTTGTAATATTGATTAAAGAGCACAAAATAGTGAATAAAATCTCTTAAGTCATTCATTAAAGCATCTTGTATCAAGGGAGATGTAAAGTGAGACCACGATTAGTATGAGAAAGAGAAGGTCCAAGGGCCATGAATGAGTTATGGAAAATAAAATTAACCTAGTCCATTAATTAATAAACCCTAGAGAAAGTGCAATGATAATGTATAAATGACTAATTCTTAGTGACTAATTATCCAGTCACTTATTTAGTCATTTATTTGATACCTTAGTCACTTATGTTAAGGTGACTAACTATTAGGGACTAATTATCTAGTCACTTATTTAGTAATTTATTTGGTAGTTTATTTAATCATTTCTATTTGGTTGATCTAGTGATTTTACCTGTTGACCAAATTAGTCACCCATTTAATCACCTATACTTGTAATTCTATAAAAATAGTGAAATGTGATTAATTTTAGTTATGTGACTAAATCTTATAGTGGTGTGACTAAAAGTTTTAGTCACATAGTCACATATTTGCCAAAATTTACTACTGTAGTTTCTCATATAGGATTGATGTGGTTATTGTGATTTAATGAGATATTATTTTATGAGCTTAGGGTAGGTTATCTTTCTATATGCTACGAAGTGCCTTGCAATGGAGGTCTTAGTGCTAAAGAGGCTGCTTGGGTAAACCATTCTAAGTTGTATTAAGAAGTGATAATATTTCATTAATGGGGTTAAAATGAATTAACAAGAGTTAGTATATTATCTTGCCCATGCCTTGAGTGCCAGTACATGCTAGGATGGGAGTAGAGAGGATGCTTGGTTGTGATCTTGCCATGTTAGTATGCCTTGTCTATAAGAAAGGATATTGTTACCACATAGAGTCACTAGGGGCCTGGATTCTAGAGAGACTACAAGGGTAGCCTTAGAGTTGACTCATGTGATGACACTTTCCCACATGCATACTAGATTTATTACATGTATTTGTTTCCTCTAGGATTAGATGTTACTTGTGTAATTGGTGTCTTTGAGATAGATTGCTATCAAGATTCTTTTACCTAGATTCCTATTATGACTTTTAGATTGTTATCCATTTGGGACTTGAGATTATCTCCTCAACATGGTGGGAGTGTTCCATTTAGGTTCCATGAGGTTAGGTGGTAGTGTTTCTTATACCATTGAGATCTAATAATTGGATACCAATGTTGGATGCATTTGTGCAATAGTTCTATTCTTTTGATTTGTGATTATGCTCCATGGTCATATTCTAATTTATTGTACTTTGATTATATTGAGATCTTATGAGATGTTGTATCTTATCATGATGTCTATATTCTTTTAGCATTTCATAACCTATGACTTGTACAAAGGATGATTATGCATTTTGGTTATGTCATGTGGCATCTTATATATTCTTTCATATGATTTTGCACTTATTATTATTCTATGATGTGGACTTTTCTTACTTATCAGTTTAATCATATTAAATTTATGCACATGATTCAATGTTATGGAACCCTTGAGAGATGTAATTTTTATTGTATTGCATATGTATGTATGGGAGTTATTTCTTCCACTATGTTATCTTTTGTTTTTTTTAATCTTAAAGATAAAGTTTAACAAACTTAGTGACATAACAAGTTAATTTCTTTTGGGTTCCTTTGCGAGGTGTTACATCTAGTATCAGAGCCTGGTTTTTTACATTGGGAGCTTTGGGTATATGTTGAGCTATCATCATGCACGATGCTAAATGACATGAATTCTTGCAAACTCCTCTCTTGAAAAGCTAATCTTGTGAATCAACTCCAAGGTTCTAGGTTGATCTTGTGACCTACTAGAATATGTTCAGTTGAAGACAAAAGTGATTGTTCACAAGGAGGCCTTTGCTAGTTTATTTTAATTTTGGATGAAATGAAGAATCTACATGCTGCTTCAAAATAGAACACACAAAAGGAAAAAAAAAACTATGTTTATTTTTATTTTTATGTTTTTTATGATTGCAATCTAGCAATGCAACTAGTATGAATTCCTATTCTAACAAGGGGGTTAGCAAAGCAAACAACAAAACTTTTAAAGAAAATAACACGAAATTGAAATTTCTAACAAACATAAGCTATGGAAAATGACACATCTGTGAATTAAGCTTTCAAAGAAATTGGTAGACAACTAATGAAAGAAGTGGCACTTCGTCGATTCCACTGATGCAATCATCAGTGAGAAACTTAGTGATTGTATGATGTTTCAGCCTTCATCAAATTGTGAGGCCATGGAAAGTGTGCTCATGCAAGACAAAAAGTTATGCAGGCACAATTTGATGATTTCTTCTCAAGCTAGTCACGTTAGCAAAATTTGTTAAAACCATAACAAACACCAGAACTAATGAATCACACAACCAAAATTAAAGCAATAAACCTTTGGCTCAATCACAATTTTATGAACATAAATCCACAAAAATATGACACATTCAGGCAAGAATTACTACACTTTGAATGTGAGCACCAAAAGCATAATTTTATTGCAAAATAAAAATGCCCCCAATTACATATTACAATGGAGAATTTATAAGAAATTGTTTTCTCAATTTGTGTTGAGAGTGAGAGATGTCTTAATGCAATAAAATTTTTTTAATTAATAAAAGAAACTAATTATATACAAACTAACAATCTAACTGGTGCTAAGTAGGACTCCATCCATTTTTATTTATAAATTGGATGCATGAGCCTCTAAATGTTAAAAAAAAAGAAATTATGAGAGAAGAAAGAATGAGAAAGCTTTCAATCAAAGTGGAAGTGTCTGGAAGTGCCAAAATTGGAAGCTAATCCTTCAGTGGGCATTTTTCGAAAATAAACTGCCATCAGAATGTGTTTCTAATGCATGGAAATATATTTTTAAGAATTGGTAGTTAACTATCAGTGCACCTTTGAAAATGTAGACCTACGAATCTATGCACCTATGGAGCTATGGAGCTGTGGAGCTGTGCACCTCAAAATGGTCGAAAATCTCAAAATTTTACTAAGTGTCAAACTTGAAATTCTGGCATCTAGATTTTGTTCCCCTTCATCCAAAAACTATGTCTGGATGTTTGCCCTTGAATTTGTCAATAATCTCAATAATTTTAGCCACATCTAGTAAATCTAGAGCCTCAATATTTATCTTTCACCTTTTTTCTATAATTGTCTACCTTAATTCGAGTCTCAACAAAATCCTTGAGTTTGGTATCCAATTCTAATAAGGCTTCTTCTGTTTAGAAAGCCTACCAAATATCTTCATCATTGGAAGATTCCTCAAAAATATTCTTAAAAAATCTCTACTACTACTTCTATAGGCAACAACTTATCCTATTCCTTATCTTCAAAAATCTCTAAGCATGTATCACTGTAATGCCTCTCTACTTCCAAAATTTGCTCTCGAGCTTGGTCCTTTCCTATGGATCTCCACATGTAATGTTTCCATTCCTTTATTACTGTCAGCAATCTTCTCTATCAAATCATCAATCAAATCTAATTCCTCAACTATATAAAAATCTACCAAAATTCCATACCTTTGCCCCTTCATGGCTTGTAAAACTTGTAAGTTCTTACTCCAGGCCCTTACTTCATCCATAATGCTGAAGTCCTGCTTCAAAATTGCCACTATTTTATTCACATTCTCCTATGTAGCATGTAATAACTTTAGGTTCTCCTGGATAATCAAAATCCCCTTTTCTTCAAAACTTTCCCACCATTGTTGACAGGAATTCAAAAATGGGTCTACATGCACAATTCTCCCTTCTCTGAGTATGGTGTTCAATGCCTCCTCGGGGTGCTCAAGATCTAGAGGACCAACCACTTTGGCTAAATGTCCCCTTAGGATCTCATTTTTCCATCAAAGTGTTTAGAGTTTGACCTCTTCTTGCTCTATGTTCCTAAAAACTTCCTTAATCCCCATGGTTACCATCAATCTAGCTACATCCCATGTGGGCCTCCCAAGCATGGCTTCTTTGATTTAATAATCTTGAGTACTGAGGCTTTCTATATTTTTATCATTTGGAGGAATGACCACTTAAACAAACAAATCTTCATACTGGGCATTGTTAATAAATTCCAATGGTATTGCCTCATGTAATGGGGATTCAGGTTTGTTTAATAGCTCAACCAACTCAAAAATGTCTTCCTTGTTAGCATGAAATTGTGGCTTTGTGCTCCTCATTATCTCTTTCCTGAGCTACCTTGGGATATGCTCAGTTGAAGACCTACCTCTTGAGAATGAAGGAGTATGTTTTGCTACCTCCTTTCCCTTATCACTCCTCCTTGGAGTTGTTTCCCTTTTCGTGGGCTCTTCTTCTGTGATCTCTATTTTTGTAGACCTTGCACCTCAATGTCTTGGGAAGGTGGTAACCATTTATCCCTCCTTTGACACTTCATTGGTTGTCATTTTTTGTGGTTCCTCCTCTTATGAAGGTTCCTTCTGAACTTGTTCTTCTTCTAAAATTTGGGGTGGAGGAGTAATTGAGCCTTTATCTACCACCATGATTTGTGGTGGAGATGGGGGAGTAAGATCAGGACCTTGTGAATTTGGTAGCATCTACATCCAATCTTCTTGTTGTGGTTCACCTATAGGGGTATCTCTAATCTTATCCCCAACCAATTATGTCCCCATGGGCATAAAGTCAAAATATGATATTTTGAAAATGTCATCGCCCTCTTCACTCTACTCACCCACACATTGTTGTACCTCATCTTCTAAAGAAGAGACTTCCAAGGGTTTCTCTAGGGTGGATGGTGGTGTTATTATGGAACTTCTTCTCCTTTTTTGTTTTGGGTCTCTGGCTAGCCAAGTTCTTCCCTGTAAAGGCACCTGTTCCTCTTCATCTTCCTCTTCTTCCTCCTCTTCTTCCTCTGGAATGGTTTCGAGGATAGATGAGCAAGGCACCATTCTTTTAGTAACCCTTTGCCACTTCTTCATTTACATCTTAATCCTTTTCTATTTTGTGGAGGTAGATTGGGATGCTAGCTTTGCTTGTGGAGGAGGGATAGAAACTTCTTGGACTTCTTCTTCTTTGGACTGGCTAGGCACAAATGGAGGCAATTGAGGGTTGGGCTAGTCTTGAGTAGCTCTAGTATCCTCTAACCCTTGTACATTTTCTTCCTACTGCTGGGGAGGCACTTGTGCTTCACCTTCTTTTTTTTTAACCCTTTGAGAAGAGGTCCTCTTTCTTTTCCCCTTTCCTTTCCTCTCTAGAGGGTGATGGTATCCAACCAGGTGGTCAAGTTGATATACTATTTTTGGCCTGATTGGAGATTGGGGTGCAAAGGTAGGAATTGTAATTTTCTTTCCTCTACCTTTCTCTGGATGGGCTTGTGTGTGAAATATCATGGTATTAGTTATTGCATCAATTTGAAAGAGTTTCTTGATATAATACTTTGTCATTTTGATTACATGCCTCATTGAATGAGTAATATCATAACCCTCCTCCTTGTTAACCTTGGCATTCATTATAGGTCTCTCTCCAATCTTGTTTGAGTTGAATAGGGAGTCTGGTAGCTCCCCAAAATCTTGCTATTGTATCTCCTCTGAAATGCTTATTTTGAGAACCTTCTCTACTAAATACAAAGTCATCCTACAATAGTTCCTAATACAGACACCGTAATTGTTTGTTGTATTCATCCAATGGTCCTTAATGGCCTCCTTATGGTGAAATTCTCTACCAACCAGACTATCCACTTTTCTAGTATTATCAAAATAGGGCCTAGGAGAATTGTACTCCTCAAGGGGATAATATTCCCATTCCCACTCAAAAGATGGGATATCTTGCTTCCTCTTCACCTGATATGGTCCTATGACTAGGGGCCATGTTCAACATGGTCTTCATTGCCTCCTAACCCTGTCATATGTATATTCAATCTACCATGCAATGTCCCATAAACTAGATGATCACTTGGATATCTAGGGAGCTTCTTAGGGTTAACAATGGCACAAACTACCCATAGATACATGAATGTCTTAAACTGGATGTAGTAGGCCTTGAGAGATGTTATCTGCACAATTGCATCATCGGATAACCTCTTCACATAGTCTTCCTCTATGAATAAGATGATTGTGAATATGAATGCATCATTCACTATCCTATATTCCTTGATTTGTGTTGAGAGCTTCTTCCTCACCAATTTAGGGTAAACAATATAAGGCCTAACATTGGGATCTTGCATATTGCCTCTTTTGTACAATCTGGGGTAGTTTGTTGCCCTAGCCGCTATCAGATATACCATGTATGAGGTCATATGGAACTTCTTCTTGTCCTTGACCATCCCCAATTGTTCCCACAAGTTCTCACTTAATATGGTGGTCTAGTCAAGTGGCATCTTTTCCCTCTTGATAGTCTCAATGAAGTTAATCATAAAAACATTCAAATGTCCAGCTACTGGTAGACCCATGACCCTACTTAGAAGAATGATAATATAGCCAATATCCTCCTTCATATATCCCATAGTCATGTCCACCTTCCCTATTATTCTCCTTAGAGGAGTCTTCTCAATGAGATAGGAGGATTGAATGATATTTGTCACCTCCTTTATGTGTTCCCTATACCACCTTTTTGTTGCCTCATAAGAAAGCTTGATGAATTGATCTACCCTAAGGAATGAAAGACCCTTTCAACGTTGTTAGGTCAAAGGTCAAGAACCACTTCTCCTTTCATTCTCTTCACCACCCTTTCCTTGGGAACAAATTGTTGTGCCAGTGTCATGATGAGCTCAGATGACTATATTGATGTTGGGTGTGAAGCTATGCTCACCAACCCTGATCTAATCAAAGCAAAAGCTAAGGTCGATCTCTCTATGGGTTTGTTAAAAATTTGAGAAATTCTTCCAAATCTATGTGTCCCAAATTAGTGTCTTTTATCTCTGCATAGTCATCTTAGAATCATGACTTGGACTAGACCCCTTTGAATTTGAAAACTATGGGCTTGGTTGCCATCTTCTTGCTAGATGAGGATGCCATTATATTTTCTCAAAGAAGAGACATTTATTAGTTTGTGATAATAAGACTTATTAATATCCTAAAATATGAAAAACATCCAATTACCCCCTGTCATTTATAAATAAAAAAGATAAGATGCACACCTCATTTTCTATGTTTTGCAATTTTAAAGATTTTTAAAATTTTTAAAATTTTTAATATTGTGGAGGTGCACACTAACACACCTATCTGGGTGCACAAGTGTGCACCATGCTTTAGGGAGTCCTATGCAGTCGGGGTTTGTTGTAAAAAGGAGGGTGTGAATCAGTGGGTGTGTGGTAGCATGGTGCACGATGGTGTGGATGCACAGTGGCATGGTGCATGAAAACATGTGCATAGTGGCAAGATGCACAGTTGCATGGTATGCAACAATAGGATGCATAGTGGCATGGTGTGTGGCACATGTTCATGCATTATATGTGTTTTCCATGTTTATAGAGAATGAGTTTGGGGTGCAGGGATCTGGTGCACACTTGCATAGTTGGTTAGGTGTGCTAGTGTGCACCAGCCCTTGTGCGATGTTTATGCACCTTGATTGTGTGGAGACATAGGAAGAGGCACATATTTGAGAAGCAAGTGTAGAGCTTAAAAACAAATGTGAACTTCTACATGAGAATGCAAGATCATAGAAAACAAAAAGAGAAAGGTGGGGAGTCCAAAGGGGGAGATGGTTTATATAACCTTACCCCCCTTTGGTGGTGCATAGTTGCAACCCTACGTATTTGTGTACGTGTTCACTTGCGCATCACCAAAGGGTGGGATGTGCTCCCATGCACCATGTCAAGTATGTGGGTGAACACTTAATTAAAATTTTATTAATTTTTTTTTTAAATCATTTTTTTGACTTTTCAAAATTTTCCAATTTTTAGATTTTTTTAGATTTTTTAGATTTTTTGGGTTTTTTCAATTTTTTGATATTTTGGGTTTTTTTGGTTTTGAAAAGACACAACCTTCGACATTGAGATGTGGACTTAGGGACTCAGAATTGGCCTAAATCTAAAAACAAGTAGGGGGTCCCCATTTCCTAATTGAAATGGGGCATGCGTTGTAGAGCCACAACAGTATAGTGGAACACCGCTAGATGACAAGTAGTCAACTTAAACAAGACTTAAAAAACTATACTTATCTATTAAAAATTGAACAACTTGAGCTTCAAACTCAAATACTTAAACATAGAAAAAGAAAAACTTAAATAACACTTGATTTGAATTTCAACACATGTTTTTTTATGATTATACTTTAAAGTAGTATTCCTTGTTGATTATGTAGGCATTTTTCTATTCTTTCTTAGATGTTTTAGGAGGATGGTGTCCCAGACTAGATCGATAGTGAGAAGTTGTAGCTTAGGTTGAGATAGAGATATCAGCTTGCATATAAATGGTCATTAGATTCATGTCCAAGATGAGAACAATGGAGAGAAACATGCTAATTCAGAGGAGGTCAATATGAGGCAGATGATGAGGATTATCCTAGAGTGCCTACCCCCTCCAAAGGGTACTAATAAGGAAGAATCATGCCACACTGGAAACGAGGAGAGATGGAGATCTAGAAGTCCTTGAGGATATCTTCATGGTGATAGACAAAGGTTGGCCAAGGCCACACAGATGAGGGACCTACAATGGAGCAAAGATCAAACCCTTCACTAGGGAAGGTATTGTTTATATTGTAGAGAAGTGGTTAATTTCCTTGGATAGGTGTTTTGTGATGCTAGACTTTGACTCTAATGTCAAAGCAAGATATACCACCACACACTTGGATATCTTGTGGCCACATGGTGGAATATTGAGGAGAAGCTAGGTGTGGACATGAGTACCATTACCTAGGAGTTGTTCCTTGAAAACTTATGTGATTTCTTCTTATCAGAATAGTGGCACTAGTAAATTGAAGATGAGTTTCATAATATGAGGCAATATAACCATGGTCATGGTGGAGTATGAGAGAAAATTTTATGAGCTCATGCCATATGGAAGAATCAAGGAGAGTTTTCCATTTATTGAACACCATTTTATATGGGGACTAAATAATCATTACATTAGGGGTGTGAAGGTATTTCATCCAAAGACCCTTAAGGAATTGGTTTGTCAGGGCATACTTGTTGAGAAAAATGTCACTTTATGATATGATTGTTTTGTGGGTGCACCTACTAGTGGACATGAACCATCAGGATCTAGGGGCACAAGAAGTAATACAAATCCACCTTAATCCAAAGGTAATCAGAGACAAGAACTATAAAAGGGATCTTATCCTCCAACATAGAGTGGTGGTAGTGGTTCCAATTCTCAGAACTTCTAAAACTATCAGCATAATAGACACAATAAGTATAGTTAGCCTACATAGAGTAACCACTCCTTTTCTAGTAGAGATAGTCTTTAGTAGTCTAGTGCACCTCCAGTAGGGAGAGGTTTTGGTAGAGGTATATGGTGTTTCTCACATGGATAGTTTGGACATATTGTAGCCAACTTTCCATAGCATACTTCTTAGTATTCAGGATTGAGGCCAACAACATTTGAGCCTATATTTGGTGACATTGGGAGATCACATAGAGTTTTAATAGTGGTAGATCATCACTAGATAGATCACTAGGGTACTATAGTCAAGACTATAGGAAAAATCAGAGGTACACTCCTTTATATTTTATTCTATTAAGGTGCTATAGATTCCTTCATATCACCCTCTATTGGTGTAAGTATGAGCTTGAGCTAGTTAAGAAAGACATAGGTTGGTAGGTGGAACTAGCTTTAGAAGCTAGGAAACCATAGACTTTCTAGTGCAACAATGTGAGTTAGACCTAGGAGGATTCATTAGTTTAGTAGGCCTTTGAGTCACCCCCCTTGGTTCATATGACATAATGTTGGGTATGGATTGGTTAGGCTCACATAGAGCTAGCATTAACTGTAGGAGGAAGAATATTTAGTGCAAGGACAAACAAGGTTAGGGGTCTGAGATTGTAGGCATCCAAAGACCAATATCCATTTGTATGATCTCCTCTATGTAGCTAAAGTGGAGCATCCACTAGGGTTTTTAGGTGTTTTCCATTAATGTGAGTGTACTTGAGGAGGAAGGCCATAAAGGGAAGACCCTAGATAACCCTATCCTATAGGAGTATGTTGATGTTTTTTCAAGTGAGATCTTAGGTATGTAACCTAAGAGGGACATTGAATTTCACATCAACCTCATCCTAGGAGTATAGCCCATATCTAGAGTTACTTATCAGATGACCACTTAGGAGTTGAGTGAATTGTGCCTACAACTAGAGGACCTTTTGTCTAAATGTTATATTATACCAAATGTTTCTCCTTGGGGAACACTCATGCTCTTTGTGAAGAAGAAGGATGGATCATTATGCTTATGCATCGAGTATAGCTAGTTGGACAAGGTGATGATTAAGAATAGGTATCCTTTACAAAGGATTGACAGATTATTTGGTTATATCAAGGGATCCAAAGTGTTCTCTAAGATATATTTGAAGTCAGGGTACCACTAGCTATGCATTTATGATGTTGATATATATAAGACAACCTTCTGTACTTAGTATGAACACTATGAGTTTACAATGTATGACCTAACTAATAGTTCAAGTCACACACTCCCATAATCCTTTTTCTCCATTTGAGATTAGTGGGTCAGTTTCATTTGGTTTAATGAATTCTTCATCCATATTCATGTGCTTGATGAATGGAGTATTTTTTTTCCTACCTAGACCATTTTGTACTTGTGTTCTTATATGCCATTGATATATTCAAGATCTAAGGAAGAACATGAGGATCACCTATATTTAGTCCTTAAGTGCCTTAAAGACAATCTACTTAATGTCAATTCAATGAAGTTTGACTTCTTTTAGTTTGAGGTACAATACCTAGGACACACCATTCTAGGATATGGTATCTCAATGGATCCTGCAAAGATCTAGGCAATGGTAGATTGGCCTACACCCACTACTATGTCTAAGATTTGTAGGTTTATGGGTTTGGTTAGATATTACGTTAGATTTGGTCACAAATTCTCTAGAGATTTATACTCCATCACTTCCCTCTAGAGAAAGGGGAAGAAGTTAATTTGGATAGAGAAGTGTGAGGAAGCATTCCAAAAGCTCAAGGATCTTTTGACTAGTGCACCAATTCTAGAAGTACTTGATCCAACAATTGATTTTATGGTGTGTACTGATGCTCCCTAGAAGGGATTGGAGTAGTTTTAATGCATGACAATCATATTATTTCCTATGAGTCTTGCAAGATCAAGGTTCATGAGTTGAACTATCTCACACATGATCTGGAGCTAGCTATAGTTGTTCATGCTTGATGGGGTAGGCTAGGATAGACTAGCTAGTCTAGGCTTCTCATCCAATAATAGGATCTTGGCATTTTCTCTACACTTATTTGGTCTATAGGATTTCCTACAAATTGGAACATCTCTTGACCTTCCCTAACCTTCTCACCAGCTGAAAATGATCAAATCTTGCTCCATGACTCACTTATCCTCCTAGGAGTGCAATTCTTCCAAAATGCATATGTAGGTCTACTAGGGTTCCACGGTAATACCCAATCAAACCAAGGTTTTGATGAGTTTTAAGGTGCTATTGGAATAATTTTAGTATGCTTGAATGGATGGTAACAATGGGTTCATACTCAATTTCTTGGTTTCTTCACAAAAAGGCTACTAGAAGAGCCCCAAATTAGGCCTCCACCCAGATTTATAGGGCTAATAACTTATCACCCTTAAGGATTCATCAGACTTGGAATTAATAAAATTTGTTTCATAAATCACATACTCAAAGATTTAGGAGGTTTTAGGCCACCAAAAAGCTATACAACAATAATGATAAAAATGAGGCTTTTGAAGGGTTTTTAGGGCTGCATGCTGTCCTCAACTTTCAAACACCTTATTAAACTCATAGAAACTTCTCCTCTAAAAAAAAATAACCTTCTTATATCCCTCTTGAATACCTCCAAAGGGAAAGTCTTGAATCTTTATGCTTTTCTCTTGAGAACAAATTCTTTGATGCTTGCTCCTAGCTGGGCATTGCCTAGCTCGCCTAGGGCTTTGTCAAACAAATGCTTGCAAACATTTTATGGGCCCTTGCTTGTGATATGTTACACATTAGGGTTTTTAGTCTTGGAATACAAATGGCCATGGAAATACCATAGTAGAAATAAGAGCTACAACCCGTTCATTGTTGACAACTCAAAACTGGACAACAAACTCTTACTTTTAAAGAAATTTACTAAAACCTTCCAAAACGTGTTTAAAGATCTAATCTAATGCATGGATTATGGAGAATATGCAAGATAAAAACTATAATATGAAAAAAAATGATATTAGAAACGTGATTTTCTGCCAAACAACACCAAAAACCAGTAAAAATGTATTAAAAACCAGTCACAGTTTGCTGTAGCAACACAATGTAATGCAAGAACATGACTTCCAACCCTTGGTTCAGGTTGTTCCAAAATTAAATAGGCTATCCCATTGTGTATGGGTTGTGTTAGGGAATTTTTAGCCACTTAGACAAGTTAACTTTCTTTCTAATACAAGTTGCTCAACACTTTTACTCAAGTGACCAGCAACTTAGCAATTTTTATTTATTTTTATTTCTCTTTTTGCAATTCAGTCACCAAGACCATTTTTGGGTCTTCTCAAGGAACTCTTGGGCTTCAAAATTCCCCCAATACACCATTCCAATATTTTAGGAACACCCTATCCACCTAGAAAGCGAAAAAATCACAACATGACAATACATTGCCAATCACCTAGACCAAAAGACTAAACTAGAGCAAAACACACCAAATGAGTTAGAAACTCTTATTGTATCTACATACTTCTTAGAACAAGTTCATCACACCAAAATTTTATAAGGTGGGAGTTGTCAAAGGGTGCTCCTGCACCAATGCTTTAATGAGATGGAGACATTTCTTGTTGGGGCATTGTTTTGAGATTCATAGCAACCATCATAGTTTGTAGTATATCTTCACACAACCTGATTTGAATGCCAGACAGAGGCATTGGATGGAGTTTTTGTGTGAGTATGAATTTGAGGTGAAGTATATTTAGGGAAAGGAGAATATGGTAGCTGAATTTTTAAGTTGTAGGAGATATGAGACTTTAGCATTGACTCTTAGTGTAGATTTGAGGAGCCATTTATTGTAGGCACTTCCTATAGATGCTTGGTATCAGAAAGTAATGCTTGAGATAATTCAAGAAAATATCTAGAGGGAAGATTTTTACGCTTTTCCTAGAGTTAGATGGCATCTTACGTTATATAAGGAGGATATATGTACCACTATTAGATGAGCTTCACATTGATCCTATCTGACGTCCATTGTGCACCTTATTTAGTACATCTAGGTGTCAAGAAGATGCATATAGACCTATGATGGTTATATTTTTGGACATGGATGAAGTGTGATATTGTAAATTTTTTGGCTAACTGCCTTGAGTGCCAGATGGTTAAAGTAGAGCACAAACATCCTAGAGGGCTTCTATAGCCTAATCTCATTCCTTCATGGAAGTGGGATATTATTTCTATGGACTTCATTATGGGTTTAACCATGATTGCTCATTAACATGATGCTATCATGGTCACCGTTGATCTATTGACTAAGGTGGCACACTTCTCACCAATGAGGTCATTCTACACTATGGCTTCAGTAGCCAAAGTCCTTATGTGTGACATTGTGAGATTGCATGGTATTCCCTAAAAGATCATTTTAGATAGGAATCCTATATTTACATCCACATTTTGAACATCTTTACATCATGATCTTGGAGCATAGTTGAACTTCATCTTAACATATCACTCTAAGACAGATTGTCATATAGAGAGAGTGAATCAAGTTCTGGAGGATATGTTGAGGATGTTTGTTACAAGTCAACATACTCATTGGGAGGATTATCTATATTTAATGGATTATGCTTATGATAATGGTGATCATAATTCGATTGGGATGACACCTTTTCAAGCCTTGTATGGTTGTCCATGTTGTACATTGTTGAGTTGGGATAGTTTAGAGGATCGCATCCTATTGGGTCTAGAGGTGCTTCAAGATATGGAGCAATAGGTAGTATGCATCCAGGAGCATTTGTCTATAAAAAAATGCATAAGAAGTATGCTGATAATCACATGATGGATAAGTAGTTTATAGTTGGAGAGAAGATATTATTGAGAGTGCATCTGTGTAAGAGTACAATTTGTTATGGAAAGGATTCAAAGCTAACACCTCAGTTTGTGGGACTATTTGAGATTCTTGAGAGGATAGGTCCAGTTGCATACCATCTTGCATTGCCACCTAACTTAGCTCATGTACATGATGTTTTCCATGTTTATGTTCTTAGACATTAAATTCTTGATGTGATACATGTTCTTGATTGGAATGCATTATAGGTGGAGGATGAATAGTTGGCTTTAGAGCCAATGTGCATTCTTTAGCATTAGGATTTGACCCTTAGGGGTCAAACCATAGAGCAGGTAAGAGTCCAATGGGACCCTACTAATGAGTCATCAGCTACATGGGAGGATGCATATAGATTATGGGATTTATATCCCTACTTGTTTATAGGCTTTCAGGAGTAAGCCTAAGTCTAGAGAGGTGGATGCAGTGCCTAGTTTACTTTTCATGTTATATTGCCAAATTCTTTTAGGCCAACTTTTATGGTTATGTATTATGATTTAGTGGTACTTGGCTAACTTGTTAATGCTATTTTCATACTTAGATTATATATTTCATGAGCTACTTTATACTCAGATATTTCATATGTCCATGGTTATTTTGTTGATGATGATGCTTAGTATATTTTATATAGTGATTTCAATTATTTTCGTGATGATAGTTATATGGATGATTTATATGTGGTTTTATAGTTACTTTCCCCATACTTGCATGTGTATGGTGTACATGTATGTTTTACTTTATGTTTGATATTTTTGATGTGGTTGAGGGAGGGAGTCATAGTTAGTTGTTAGTTGGGATCTACATAATGTACCACTCTCTGCCATTTCTTATTTAGTTTAGATATATATGCATATGTATATGTTCAACTTTGATGCAGATTATAGGTACTAGGCATCGACTTCTTTAAATTTCTAGGATGAACATGCCCTATTGTAGTATCTAAATGGTAAAAGAGGAGAGATAGTTCTCAAGTCCAAATCCTAAACTTGAGCCAATCGTCCTAAAATATAGGACAAGTATATGAGTTAATAACCTTTCTAAATTTTTCAAGTGACATGAATTCAAGATTTTTGGCCTTGGAGTTTGAATTCATACTTTATCTTTTAGATGAGTTTTCTTATTGTGTTGGTGGGTATGTTGTGATTTTTGATTTTAATTAAATCAAAGAAATATATATTAAATAAGTTAATTAAATAAAAATTTTATAAAGAAAAATCAAAATTTAATTAATTGGGAAATTAGTTAAATAGAAGAAATAAATTTAAAGATTTAATAAAAAACCAAATTCTGGCATAATTATATTTATTTAATTTAATAATAATAAATTTACAAGTTTTATTTAAATAATGAACTTTAAATATTATTATTAGTTAAATTAATAAATATATTTTCTAAATACCTCTTCTTATTTAATAAAAATGAAGTGGGAATAAAAAGAAAATAAATAATTCTAATAAAAAGTAAAAAGTGTGCACAAAGAATTAAACAAATCAAAATAAAAATTAAAAGAAAAGACTTTTGCATGTTCATAAAACAAAAACCCTAGGATGACTAAACTCTTTATTAGGAGAGCTAATTTCTCCACACACAGATTTGGAGGAGCAATTTTCAGAAGAATTTTGGAAGATGGTTTTTTTATGCATTCTTTGAGTGTTTGTCAAATTTTAGCATCGAATCGAGATAAGAATTATGTAGAGTTACCTTAAATTTTATCATAGTAAATCTTTCGATTTACCTATGTCTTCTTTGTGCCTGTTATATGGATTTTTATTTTTATTTTTATGGAAATGATATTTTAAAAATTGAAACCCTTGTTCTTGAAACAAGCATTCTTTGTAATTGAATCATCTGAGAGAAAATAAATTGAAACCCTTACCAAAAAGCTTGAAAATTTAGAAAATAATTCATGGGTAGGGTTCCAAATAAAAAAAAGGATATTGTTTGAATAAAGTTTAATGGTTAATGGTTGAAATTATGTTTCCTATAAGATCTTTACTGAAATAGTATATAAGATTTTTACTAAAATAGTTTATGTGTGTGTGTGTGTGTGTACACACACACACACACATATGTATATATATATGTATACATATACATATGTATATGTATAAATATACATATATATATATGTATATATATATATGTATATATGTACATATATACATACATATATATATGTATGTATGTATATATGTACATATATATATATATATATATATATATATATATATATATATATATATATATATATATATATATATATGTATACATGTATATATATATGTATACATGTATACATATGTATATGTATGTATACATGTATACATATATATATACATGTATACATATATATATACATGTATACATATGTCTATGTATGTATATATGTATACACACACACACACACACACACACACACACACACACACACACATATATATATATATATGTATACATATATACATACATATACATATGTATACATATATGTATACATATATACATATATGTATACATATATACATATATGTATACATATATACATATAGGTATATATATATATATGTATGTATATATATATATATGTATGTATATATATATACATATATACATATATATATATGTATACATATATATATATATACACATACATACGTATGTACATATGTGTGTGTGTGTGTGTGTGTGTGTGTGTGTGTGTGTGTGTATTTTATTACCATGGTAATAAAATTATTATTGTGGTAATAACATTCTTTGTTGGGATCTTGATTGAAAATAACATTTATAAACTTAAAACAAAAAAAATTATGATGGATGATGGCCACCACCCCCCACCCCCCTTTCCTTCCTCTTCCCTTTGTGTTGTGGTTGCCATAGTAGTCAAAGCCTAAAGTAGTAGCGGAAGCTACATAGGCCTTGGGTCACGTAATGACTGACTCCTTGTTTAGGGGTTTGAACTTATGTTTTAAATTTTTTAAATTTTTTTGATTTTAAGAAATTATAAATAAATAATATAAAATTTATATATAAATTATTATGATATAATTTATTTATATTTTTAAAAAAAGTGTATTTAACATTATTTAATTTACAAATTAATTATATTTGAATTATATTTATTATTTAATACTAATTAAACTTAGTGAGTTAAATATAGTTATTATTCAATATAATTAGATTTGAATATTAAATATTATTAAAATAAATAGTTTCTTTATATAAATAATTTTCTAATAAAGATACTTGATCATGGTGCTCAATGATAATACATAATTTATTTAAAAAATATGGATTCTCAAACTATGCAAATAAAAATTTGTTGATCAAACTATAATTTGGAAATTTATCAACTAAGAACTTTAGCAAATGAAAAATCCAATTATTACTCAAATCAAACTTTAGAGAATTATTAGGGAAAACTAAAATGGCCAAATTACTATTTTTTTAAATTTCATGATGAGTTGTTAATTTTTATTTCATTATGGGGTTTGGGAAAACATAGTATTTTGGCAAGTTAGGTATGTTTACCAGAGGCTTGGGAAGTGATTGATTTATGATGTTGTTATGTAATGTTGTGATTTTCGTGATTTAACCTTTGAAGAATTGATTAGTTATTTATTGTTCTTCCAATTGCACATATAAGATTGATGTGGTTATTGTGATTTAATGAGATATTCTATTGTGAGATTAGGGTAGGTTATCTTTGTGTATGTTGGGGAGTGGCTTGCAATGGAGGTTGCAGTCCTAAAGAGGCTACTTGGGTAACTCATTGTAAGTTGTATTAATAAGTGATAACATTTCACTAATTGGGTTAAAATGAATTAAAAAAGAGTCAGTGTATTACCTTGCCCATGCCTCGAGTGATAGTACATGATAGGATGAGAGTAGAGAGGATGTTTGTTTGCAACCTTGTCATATTAGTATGCCTTATATATAAGAAACGATACTGATGCCACATAGAGTCACTAGGGGGCAAGAATCCAGAGACATTGCCAGGGTAGCCTTAGAGTTGATTCATTTGATGACACTTTCCCACATGCATAGTAGGTTTCCTGCATGTCTTTGTTGCCTCTAGGATTAGATGTTACTTGTGTACTTGGTGCCTTTGAGATAGATTGATATCACGATTCCTTTACCTAGATTCTTGTTATGACTTTTGGATTGTTATCCATTTCGGACTTGAGATTATCTCCTCAGCATAGTGGGAGTGGGACATTTAGGTTCCATAACGCTAGGTGGTAGTATTTCTTATACCATTGAGTTCTGGTGGTTGGACTTCAATGTTGGATGTATTTGTACAATTTCTCTATTCTTATGATTTGGTGATTTTTCTCTATGGTCATATTTTGATTTACTACACTTTGATTATGTTGAGATCATATCAGATGTTGTATCTTATCATGATGTATATATATTCTTTTAGCATTTCATATGCCATGAACTGTA
The DNA here is from genome assembly GCA_028749045.1 of Cupressus sempervirens. Classification (NCBI taxonomy): domain Eukaryota; kingdom Viridiplantae; phylum Streptophyta; class Pinopsida; order Cupressales; family Cupressaceae; genus Cupressus; species Cupressus sempervirens. The sequence continues at coordinate 624,236,642 of CM053792.1, forward strand.
CAAAGTATGATTATGAATTTTGGTTATGCCATGTGGCATCTTATGTACTTATATATTCTTTCATATGATTTTGTACTTATGGTTATTCTACAATATTGACTTTTCTTACTTATTAGATTTAATCATGTTAAATTTATGTATGCAATTCAATGTTATGGAACCCTTGAGAGATGTAATTGTTATTGTATTGCTTATGTATGTGTGTGAGTTATTTCTTCTGCTATGTTATCTCTTGTTTGTTTTAAACTTTTAAAAAAAGTTTAGCAAACTTAGTGACATAATAGGTTGATTTCTATTGGGTTGCTTGGTAGGGCGTTACAAAAATCTAGTGCTATTGTGTATAGTTATTTTCTTGTGGTTATTGCACTTACTAATTACATGTTTCAAATTTAATAAGGATAACAAAATTTATTTTGATTACTTAACTGATTCACCCCCTCTCCTAGTTATCTTGGTGAAGTTTATTTTCTAAGAATATATACATGTATATATGTATATATATATGTGTGTGTAAATATATTTATATATATGTGTGTACATATATGTATATACATATGGGTACATATATGCATATATATAATATTTCAAAATATAAGTAAAATAATCAAAAAATATAGCTTGGAAGGATAAAAATCACTTCACCATAGTCTCAACTGACCCTAGCTTGTAAAACACCAACCATAAAACATTGGGCATCATCCAAACATAGAGAACCCCTAGATAGTTAATGTAGTGCCTTTACCATATTGAAATGAACACACTTCATTTTGAGACCTTTTAGCCCTCCTTACTTTGTTCTAATCTCTCTCTCTTTCTTTCTTAATCCATCTCATACTTCAATATCATCTCTTGCCTTCTGATATAGTCATCTAAGTGTTACATTTCAATCTTTCTGGTCATATCTTTTGGACGGATCTTTATTTCACCATTATTTATGTTCTTTCACTTGACCATTTCTTAGGTCTATTTTCTCCCTCCTTTCGAAATAGGTTGACCTCTTGCCTAGTGTTTGTGGGGCTTAGAGCCTAAAAGGCATCAAGATTTTAATTGTTAATTGATTTTTGTGTCCTAGTTGGCTTGTATTGTTTTTGCATCCAAAAACTAGTATAAGGAGGCTTGGGGGATTTATTTTCAAATGATGCATTCAAAATATTTCTACAATACATCAAGAAACCAAGGAATTCATAAGGTGTTCAAGCAAGAAAGAATTTTCAAGCATTCAAGTCCAAGCATTTCCTCTTTGCATCAAACTTCTTCCATCAAGGTGGTAGTGGATTTTGACTTTAAAGGAGGAGATTTAACATTCTGTAATTCTTCAAGATTATTCTATCATTCATCATGGCATGTTAGAAACATTCCTATTCATGAGGTTTTGGCTTCTTTGATTTCCCTATGTTTTTTATTGAGTCAAGGCTATTACATTTACATAATTGATCACACATCAAATGCAATTGCATCCATGAAGATAATTTTATAAATTTCATATGATATTAATCATATCTACTACATGTTAGCATTTTCTATATCAATTGCATTTCAATTCAAGGTCAATTTCTCAATCTAGGGCTTGACCCAGGCAAGCCCTCATCCACCAAACAATAAAAACCCATATTTTCGGTGTGCAAGAGCAACATAGAAAATTTATGATTGCAAATGTGAAAATAATTTTCCTAGAGCTTTTTGGAGATCTTGGTTTGACCTCATTACTAGACCCCTGGAAAATGTCAAAATCAAGGGAATTGTTTCGTACAGTTCCCACCAAGTTGACCTATTCTCTACTACTTTTCTAGAAAAAAGAACATTCCTAGGTTTTCTATTGAGAGCTATGCTTGGAAGCCACTATTTTTATTTTATTTTAAATACTTTAAATTTGAAAAGTGGAGGCCTACATCCTATTAAAGCATTTCAATTTTTCTACTAAAGAATACCAAATGAGGGAGTATCTACATCATCCTTCCCTTATCCATTGGTGGGGATATGCTCAAGTTTTGGTAGATTCAATCCGTCTAAAATCCCTTCTCCCTCCTCCCTCCGCAAAGAGATAACTATTGGGAAGTCTGAGAAACCACTTAGAGGAGGAAGGTCAACCAAAATCTCTGACAAACTAGACCATCTTGAAGTAGTAGGAGAATAACTAGTAGCTAGGAACCTAAATGAATAACCATTGGAGGTGGTGAACTAGACCGCATGTGAGTGGGATGGTGATGGTTGTGTGATTGGTGTCGAGGAACTTGGGATTGCTGTTGTGAACATTTAGCAACAAAGTTGCAACCATAATGATGAACACAATATGGTGAATGGCCATCAATAGAAAAATCATCTAGTGACAATTTGAAAAACTATATAAGGGGCATTACCCCAATGTTGCAAAAGCTCTTGCAAGTGGGCCACCTCACTAACCTCTACTTGAAATTGTAACATCATATTATTATGTGTACAAGCTTTAACAAACTGGGAAATATTAGTATCAATATGGACATGTTTAAATATAGGTTAATTACTATCCTTTCATATTAAAAATAAGATTTCATCCTAAAAGTATGCTAGAGATACAAAAAGGGGAGAAAATCTAGGGGTATCACCCAAAAGAACCATATGAAAAGAGAAATATTTTTCTTTAAAGGGACTAAACAAATCATGAATCCACACCCAATAGTGTTGATCCCTTCTGCATAACCAAAAACTTATAGCAAAGATCTGGGTGGGCCAATAAAAGGGCATCGAGGATCTGTCATACCCAAATGGTGAAGATAGGAGTCTAAAGGAAAGTCTTGGAAAAAAATACACTAGGAAAAATGTGCTATTTTGGGTTCTATGGTAGACAAATAGATAGAAAAAAGCTCATTTTTCTAAGTACACTATGTGGATTGTAAATGATAATGTTGGTTCAAAATATGGACCATATACAAATGGGGAGAAAACTATTGATATACCACTATGGTTGATACCTAGAAAATTTCATATGTAGGCACCATCACTAGTCTTTCCACAAAGGATTGACCAAAGAAATTCCAAAGAAAAAGATGAGATAATAAGGTCAATAGTTTGATTATCTTAGCAAGTCAAGTGAAATTGGACTGATAGATCCCTCCAAAAGCATAAAGACATTGTTGGTCTGAAGGGGTCTAAATGCCTTTCTCTTGAAAGTGAAGGGCATGAATACTTGGGAGACATGAAAAAATAAGTCCTTAAACCTGGCTTGGAGGAGATCACTACTGGTAGAAAGGTAACCCATCTTGAAAGCTAACTCGATCCCAACAAATCAATGGTTTGGCTACTTCTCAAGCATGCTGAATTCTTTTATCAACAAAAGAACCCCTGATTTACACAATTTCTTGCATGAGAAATAGGGTTTGAAAGCTGATCCCCTTCCAAGATGGGTAGTATAAAGGAAACCAAGATGAAAAGTAGAGCTCAAGGAGAATTTTACAAATCTCTTTGTTTGAAATATATTGAATCACCCATTTGATACACAACCCTTTTTTGGCAATGTATTATATTTGTCATTAGTAACAACACTTATTTGACTATGAATGATTACCAAACTCATCACTCAGTCTATAGTGAATACCAAGCATTCAGTGGTTACCTTGTAGGTTCATCACTTAAGCAGTTCACACCGAGCATTCTTGAAGCTACCAAGTGAATGTGTAGTCTAGCAGTATCTATCGAGTCTACAGTGTTCACCAAGCTTCACAGTGTCTACCAAGTCATTAGTTTGTATGATGGAAGCTAGTGTTTACCGAGTGATGGAAGTGTAGTGTTTATCGAGAAAAATCAAGGTAAACCAAGGATTTATTTTTTATCGAGTGATGGAAGTGTAGTGTTTACCAAGTGAAATCAAGGTAAACGAAGGATTCAATTTTTATCAAGTGACACTATATCTACTGAGTCTCCAATGGTTACCGAGTTCCAAGCTACGTTGTGTGGTTAGTATGGATCGAGCTTCTACTTCTACCAAGTGCATGACGATTCTGAGTAATGTAGTGGATGCTGAGTATCAGAAGGTCACCAAGTCAGCTTGAAGAACTCGAGTTTTCTACTGTTTGGCCAACTTAGTAATATTTTGTTCAGTTGTGTTTTAGCCGACCTTGTAATTATAATTATTGGAATGATATATATGTAACATATTATATCATTTACAATTTATGCATGAGAGTATCAAGATAGACATGTAATGTTTTGAGAAGTGTAAATGTGAATCAGCAACATAGTAGAATACTCAGAAAGGTCAACAAGGAATAGTAAAGATTCATCAATCACAAAAGGTGATTTGTACTTCAAGGATCTAATGAGCAATCAAGTTGTAATTCAAATCTACTATTTCATCCTAACAGGTGAACTAGTTTCTAAATCCTTTAACAAGGTAGACTTAACAGTCTTTTGTAAATCTCTTAACTGAGTGCATACTTTAGTGTATGTTTGTAAATCCTCTAACAAGGTGGATCTCGTAGTCCTTTGTGCTCCTAATAGGGCAGATCACCAGAAGTGGTCAATGTAAGCCTTAACAGGCCAACTTTATATTGCAATATTGAAGTTTTGTGGGTATCATCCCCACCCTAGTTTTACTTTCTATTTGGAAGGTTTCTAGGTTACCAAATCACTGTGTACATGTGTTATGGATGTTTGATCTCTCATATATGCAGTAGATTAGATGAATGAATGGTGAATAGTATATATGATTAAAGTGCTGAATTGCTTTAAAGTTTTGAAGTTACTGATTCACCCCTCCCCTCTCAGTAACCTATCATATCTTGAATATTTCCAACACCCTTTTCCTCTTTCTTAGGTAGAGATGTATTTGATGTCTTTGGAGTTTATGGGAAGGAAACAATAATCCTATACTACTATGTGAAAACCATGTTTCTTTGTGTTCAAGGCACAAAACAAATCTCGCATTGGTTTCTCAAGCTTGTTGCATGAAGGTTTGGAAGGGGCTAAAAACTAGTAGTAGACATGTGTAGCTGCAAAAACCTTTCAACAAATTTGTAATTTTCTAGTTAGGAAGAGAGGCTTTGTCAACTAGTAGGATACAACTTTTGTTAATTTTGGAAAGCATGACATTCTAGAGTTTAGCTCTCAAACCATGAAAGACAAATGTAATTCCCAAAAAGTGTAAAACTTTCCTATGTTGAATTCATTTCCAACCATATTGGAGTATCCAATCTGGTGGTGGTAGGAATGATTGCTGATAACAAAGGGTTTCATGTCATTGAATCATAGAAATAGAGGCAGAATATAAGGTTTCAAAATATTAAAGTGTATTCTAGGAATTTTTTCGCTCCTCAATAAGAGTGAGAAAAGAGTCATTGATAAAGTAATCATTCAGAAGTTGAGAAGACAAGTCTGGCAGGGAAATACCTAGAACCCTACTTGCTAAGATAACAAAGACATGCAAATAACTAAATATTTTAGTAGAAATCTTGAACATAAAAGGATAGAGATAGAGGGAAACCTTGACAAAAAGACCTATACAAGTCAAAAATATGGGATTAATGGCTATTAATGGTAATATTAGTAGAGGCATTAAAATGCAACATTTGAAAAGAAAGGATAAAGAAAGGGAAAACCCAAGTTCTTTAAGCATGGATAAAATGAAAGGTGATTTGATGTGGTCACAAGCTTTACAAAAAATAATCTTAAAGAAAATGACATTCTGGGGTGTTTGCTAAGCCCACTCCAAGCCTTTTGGTACAACTATAATGTTGTCCAAGACAAATCTAGATTGGACAAAAATATTCTTCTCTAGGCACACAAATTGAGAAATAATGTGACAATATTTTTATATGAGCCTTTGATACAATTTTGAAGGAAACTTAAGAAAGGTATAGGGTGGTAATTGTAAATATGTTTAGGATCACCATCTTTAGGTATGAATTTGATGTTTCCTTTATTGGTTTCATGTCCAAAAGAGATAATTTGAGATGCTTCTATATAAACATGATGTAGATTAGAGGCCACACATTGCCAAAGGGATTTATAAAATTCACAAGGAAAGCCATCAAAACCTTATGATTTTATACTTACTATAGAAAATGTAGATTCCTTAAGGTTTTTGAGGGTCAATAATTGATAACAAAAGGATTGGTGTGAGTCAAATGACAAGAAGGACGAACCACAATGCAAACTTCCAAGGCCTTCTAGCTAGAAATTGTAGGTTATCAAGCAACAAAATATTCTTGTAATGATTAACAAAGGGTTGAACATTATCTGGAAGTTTAGTGGGAGTGAATTGCCTTCTTTAATCATTTTGATACTTGGAGAGGAATGTTGAGGATGCAAACATCAGAAAAAATCCTTGTTATCTCAATCTCCAACTTTTAACCATTGTGCATGTTCTTTATTTTGAGAAACTCTAGTTATAAAGTTGTTATAAACTTTCTTCTGATGACAAAGAGTAGACACTTTTAACTATAATTATGTAGAAAAAAGGTTGAGTTGTCAAACTCTTTATAGTGACACAAGTCCTTAGTAGCTTGAGTATAAGACCACAGGTGGAATTGGGTTAGCTATATCGTGTAAAAGTGGAGGAATTTAATTGTACATTGAATTGCATTATTCCACCACATAAGCCAACCTATGGGCTGAGTGTGTTTGTGTTTAAAATTTAAAATTATTTTATGTGTGATAGTGTAGGAGGATGGATCAACAAAGATGTGTTGAGAAAAAAACCAAGGATTAAAGGTACATGACAAACTGATACACCATTGGATTTTGAATTTAACTAGAAAATGGTCTGGCAAAGTGGCACTAGATAATGGTAAAATTGATAGAAGATTATTCTCTCTAAATGAGAAAACTTATTGAGTGGAGATCATTATGCAATCAAGGCATTTAAAAGCTTTGTTAGAACTAGCTAGAAAGTTACTCCAAGTATGCTAGATTGTATGTAATAAGGGATGGTTTCTATTTGGATAAAAAAATTATAATTTATATTGCATGTAATACTAAGCCTCACACTCACTAGAATTGAACTAAAATGGTGAAATGTCATCCTTCTTAGAGGTCACCTCTACCATATTAAAATGCCCACACATAACCTAGTTTTCAGGAGGTAGCGAGTCAGCTATCCACTGTCAAACATGATTTCTCTTTATTGCATCATTGGAAGAAAAATTATTAATATTTCCAAAATAATTAAATACTGATTTTCATGAGGACCAAAATGAATCTATGGATGGGGTGCACACCATTACTAACAATTACATCTTTCCACCATGAAAAAAGAAGGGATAAACTATTATGCAAGAACTATGAATTTGGATAGAAAACAAGATAATGATTCGAAGGGATCACTTATCTTTTCCCAAGCCCCTTGTTCCAACTAGCCAAAGCCATTCTAATTATTCTCTAGGTCTTTTTTTGTTCTAACTAGAGTTTTTAATGGTTCCAACTAGATGAAGAAATAGAAACCAAAGAAGTTGATTGTGGAGTATGAACCCTTGGTGTGCGAGAAAAAATATCATTCTAAAATTTGGTAAGAGAAATAAAGGTCGGGATGATGTAGTCCTTTGATTGTCAGGGTTTGAAATTCCTCATGGGGGAGAAATACTTTTAGAAGCCTTTGGTGACACTATCTCAGGGTGGTGACATAGAAGGAGAATCATACTTTGGCTAGAAATATAATTTGTGCTTCCCTTTTTAGACTATAGTTGTCCATCATGCATTTTCCTTTGGGGTATTTGAGGTTTGAGAAGAAATGATCTCCATTAATGGAGACTTGGTCTTTGGAGTCATAGAGGGAAATTCTTAATCTTGTGTTCAATATTTTGAAAGAAAAAAATATTTATTGGGAAAAACTAAATACATGACACATAAAAAAGATTGCACAATCACCTAAATCTCAATAGTATCTTATAGCTCTTTGGTTAGGTTGATTTTCAAAAAAACCCTCTTTTGAGGGTACACATGAAAATATCACCTTGGTTCCATGGAATCAACCCCACCAAGCGTCTAAACAACATTTTAAAAAATGGCTAGGAAGGCAAAAGAAGGCTAGGAAATTCAATTTAGATAGGGGCCTTAAAATTTTTCTCATCATAGACTAAAATATCATTACAGTGGCTATAAGACCAAAAGGGATGATTAAACAAACCAATGATTGTTTTTAGGACACACTTCACATGAGGAGGGTCCCACTTTGGAACTAAAAAAAAAACTTTGGTAAAATTTTGAGTGTCATCTAGGCAAACCACATCATGGGCCTAGGCATTCACTACCCAATCCCATAACACACTTTAAATAGGAACAAAACCAACACCATATGCTATTAAAGTAATATTTTTCAAGCCATTCACTTGAGCATTATTAAATTCCTAAATTAGTAAACCACATATGTGGTACTTGAAGCCTTACCTTGTGGAACACTTAGACAAAAGCTTGTGTGGATGTTTGGTTGCAACCATGATTTCCCAATGCCAAAACTCTAGTATTAACATTAACTTTTTTTTAATAAAGCTAGGCAGAACCATTAAAAGACCTAAGGAGTTTTGTAACACAATTTGAAAGTAATCAAAGCCCACAGTATCCAAAAAAATAATCTAGTAGAGACTGGACATAGACTTGTAGAGCTTACTTTCTCATGTTATTAAATTTTAATTTAATTAATTATTAATATAATAAATAAATAAATTATTAATTTTATTTTTTTATTCATTTATATTAATGTTCTTTTTAAATTTAAATTTTATTTTTTTCTCTACATGATTTTCAATTTATAAAATAAATTATACATTTAATTACATATATTTATTTTAGTTTTGAAGACTATTGATTTTAAATATTTTTTTAATAAATTATTATGTGTAGTTATTTTTATTTTTGAATGAATCACAACAAATTTATATAACTAATTAAAATAGAATTAAATAAATATTTGTGTGAATTATTTTAGTATTATACAATAGGACTTAATAAATATGTGATGAATTTCAATAATATCTTTTAATTTTAGATTAAACTAAAAAGATGGATAAAAAATATACTGTTAATCTTTAACTATTTCTAATTTTTAATATATATGTCATCTTTCTTAATGATTTTAAAATGTTAAATTTTGTACGATTTATTATTATTATTTTTATGATAATATTTTTTATAATTTTGTTTTTTAGAATATTAATGAAATAATTTGAAATCATATTATTCAACAACTCTACTTTTAATATACTATAATTTTAAATTAAAACTTTTAATTTAATCAACGCTTATGCAAAATTATGTATGAAATATTTTTACAAAATAAAAAGTTCTATTATAAAGAAAATTGAATTATTGTTTGATAAATGGATGAGATAACTATTTAAATAATTTAATTTATTAACTATTTCAATAATCTTTAAAATCATACATATTTTTTTATTATTATCTTATTTCAACTTAAACAGATCAATCATATATTAATATGATTACATTTTATTATAAATAAAATAATGGATATTTTATTATAAATAAATTTATATATGATTATAAAAAGTTTAAATGATTATACTTAATTGAGTTATTGTATTTAAGATATTTAGGATTTGTAATAAATATTTAATTTTAATCAATTTAACTATTTTAATCATTAATATCTTCAAAATAAAAAATACTTCTTTATATTTAATTATTTGAATAAAATATTACATTTAATCTATAACAAGTGTCACATAGTGGTATGTACATGCACTTATAATTTTTATACTAATTATAAAATACAATTTAAATAATTAATTTAAAATTAGATATAATATAGAAATTAGAAAATTATAATTAGTATGGAGTGATTTGTAATTGATGTTATAGTTTTTATACTAATTAGAAATTAGAATTAAAATATCAAATTTAGTATCTTTATAATAATTTGGAAAAAAAACTAAATTTATATTATGTTTATGAAGGAAATATTAAAATTCTAATATATTAAATATTGGTTAAAATAAAATTAAGAATAAATATTTATCTTAATGATTTATAATTGGAATAAATTCTATATCATAAAAAAGTATCCAAGGTACAAAATAGTTTAAATTATTTCTTAGTTGATATACATAATTTTGGATAAATAATAAATTAAAAAGGTTTACTAATTAATTTAGGAAATAGTTGAAACTTATAATATTTTTTTTTCATATGTTAAGTTAGTATAGCAGGTTCTAACCAATTCTCCTCTAGATTTAACATTGCATATTTATACATTTTTGTATCTACGATAGTTATCAAAATATTATCATAATCACCTAGCACAAGATTAAATAAATAAACTTCTTTTTTTTGAATTGTTAATTTTTTTAATAATATAGTTTTAAATTGTGATATTGAAATGTGTGTAAATGAAAATACTTTTCAATTATATTAATAATTATGTCAAAAAGAATATAATGATCACATAGAAATAATTAATATAGAGCTTAACAAAAAGTCTAAAATCTAGCCAAAAATAAATGAATACACATAAAAAAAAAAAGGGTCATATAAGAACCAATTATTATTCAAATAAATAGTATAGATAACATATTAAAATAATAAATTAATATAGAAAATGTAAAAATATTTGATAAATGAAAAAATAGTTTACTTTAATTGGTTGATTGCTTTTAAACTAATTCACTTATTTGCAAAGTGAATGCAATAGTACTAGCATACGACAAATACAATAATTTTACATGAGTATAATTTTTACTCTTATCATTATCAAAGCACAATTACATCTAGCAATCAATAATTTGATGCAAACCATTACTTGGTGATAAGTTAAGCAAATAATAGTTCAAATTTAAATTTTTTTAAGTTTATAAATTATAAAAGATATTTTTGATGATATAAATGTTTGAGGTGACCGGTTTTTTGAGGAATTTTTTGTTTTAAGTTATTTTGCTAACTTTCCATTAAGATTATTTTATTTTCTATTAATATAATTTTAAGTTAAATATTATATAATAATATATAATTTTTAATTCTTATTCTCAAAGTTGTGAATTTCAAGTTTGATTATTATGCACTTACAAATAATTATGTAAATTTTTTTTAATGAAATTTGGTTTAATTAGAATTATTATTTTTTCTTTACAAATATTAAGATCTATATTAAAATATGTTAAATATTTAATGCATTTAAATTATTTTTTGATCAATAAATAACAAGAGCTAATGTTTTATTAATTATAAAAAAATTACAATTTTGTCCTGATTCAAAGTGGAAGGACTAGAGGAAAAAGAATGAGGAAGAATTTTTTTGGTATAGCCCAGGACCAAGGTCATATATATAGAAAGATAATACAATGCCCTTTTCTAGGAAGAGATTTTGGATAGGCATACCTCCTAATTAGTATAAAAGCCTCAAAGAGAATGGGGACTTAAAAGGGCACACCCTTCCTTCTAGAACATACAACAAATATATTGGGGTCTTAGGGAGGCACACCTCCCTGTTAGTACAGATGCCTCATCAGAGAAAGAGGACCAAGAAGGGCATACCCTTCCTTACGTAACATATTTAAATACAACTACCATATTGAGAATACAAAAAATTACAAATAAGTAGATAGATCATCCTTCCTTGATCTTCTTGACATGTTACTAAAACTCAAAATTAAGATCTACCATGTGAGGGTTAACATATAGGATAATTACCCTACCTTGTCAAGTTCTTGATTTGACAAGTCAAACCAATTCCTTGACCAAAATATCAATACTCTAAATTGACTACTATGTTCCTTTGAAGTAAAACTACCTTCATCTTGAAAGCATTTGTGTAATCTTTTAGGACCTCTAAACCTGTTTTGGTAAAATCTCATTTCTTTATAAAAAATCAACTTTTTTCAAAAACTAAAAATACCCTTTTATAGATCTTGGATTCAATATCATCATCATATAAATTTCATAATATTTTTATTAGTTAAATAATATGTTATAATTAAAAATATTTTAAGTAAAATTTTAACATTTGAGAAGATATTACCACAAAAAGGAAAAAAGTAGTAAATCATATCAAAAAATTTAAAATTTATATTTAAAACTAGATGAGAGAGTCCTCTTCAAGAATATGTAATATTTTTCAAAATGGTCTAGATTTGATAGGAAAGTTTTGATGTGAGAAAAACTGTTGATTTATAATAAGGTTGACCTTGAGTACATATAAAAAAGAAAATATAATTCAAAAACTAGCATTAAATTATTCTTCCACTAGCTATACATGTCATATATAACATATTTTGAAATCAAGGCAAAAAAAGATTATTTGCATATAATTGTTTGATAGGAACTATGCCCTATATTTTTCGCAATTAATAAAGGACTCCAAAAATTTAAAAAATGAACAAGTTGTTTCTAAAAAAAATAAAACATTTATAGCCATAATATTCATCAATTTTATGCATTTCATTAGTTTACATTATCTTCAAATTCTAAACACAAATGCCACTTTTATCACATTTAAGTTGAATAGTTTGTGTTCATAAAAGGTGACAAAGGTTTATGCTTTTACCCACTGCAAATCTAATCAAAACATATGGAAAACTCAACATAGTATTTTTTAGACTTGAATATACTTTCTTTGATGTCCAATCTAACTTCCTCTAATCCTACAAGCTTATATCTTCTCTTCATGAACCTCACTAAACAAAATAGTATGTTTGTGTACTCTATTCTTGCTTCATACTTAGACAATTTCTAAGCTACCTTATATTGAAGTCATCTCTTTACATTAGTGGACTTAATATACCATTATGTTTCCATTAATGACAACACCTATCTACTTAGCTTAACCAAATTATCAATTGATATTTTGTTGCTTCACATATTATTATAATGTATCCTTTTAATTTGGTGGCAATTAGAGGTTTTCTTTCTAGTGCTTTCCTCCATGAACTTTTGAAACAATTTTTATACATTAATAAATATTAGTGGCTTTTCACTTTTGCCAAAAGAAAATAAAGAAAATATTAAGCATCTACTAATTAATGTTGTTTGTCATAGTTATTATATAGTCAATCGTTAATTAACATTATTAAATAAGAAATAGTTGAATAGTATATGTAATATATATATATATATATATATATATATATATATATATATATATATATATGTATGTATGTATGTATGTATGTATGTATATATGTATATATGTATGTATGTATGTATGTATGTATGTATTTGGAAGTAAATTTATACTATTTTTACATCAACAAGGACTCATGAAACCTATGGGTTTTCTCTCTTTGAAGGATGGATACCTCTATCTCTATGAAGGTTGTTAGAAATAAATCTCCTTCTTAGGGGTAGTGACCTTAGATAGGCCAAAAAAGATGGTGCTTGTCAAATATAGTTTGATAGTTAGAGTAGTAATAAAGATCATTATTTCTAATTTCTTAAGATTGGAGGACCATCCTAAAACTAATGTAGACCTAGTAGTTACATTTTTGGCCATAAAAATACATGTCAATTCATATATATTTTCTATTGGAGTGATGTGCAAGATATTATTCAAGAATAATCTACTTGATGAGCTCAACCTTATTGTCCAGAACATTGATGTCTTACCAATCCAAAGAATAGGCATTTCCATGTTGGAGATTATCTGGTGGAGATTTATCTCATCCTAATTATTCAAAACCATTTTAGTTTAGTTCTATATAATTTTGAAATTTTAATGATCATTATGCATGTTACAGAGGGTCATTATGTAAATGTATTTGAAAACTTCATGATTGAATATAGATTGGATATGAGTGATGATGATGAGGAACTAGCTCATGTTGTCTATTAAAGAATGAGAGGAATTGGTTCTTCCTCTACAAACTTAGAGGGTAATTTGACCAGCTCCAATGACAATAAAATTTCCATTTGAGGCCCTCTTATAAAAAATACTCACTTTTTGGTTTTCTCTATATATAGTTTATAGGTTTTCTTAGTTATGACATATATTTTATATCATCTTGGTTATTCTCCAAGATACTACTAATGAAAAAATATACTTTTATTTCTCCTTGGTTTGGGTTAAATGGCCTCTTTTTTTTGATTTCTAGCCTTGGTATAGTCTTTGAAGTATTAGATAGCTACCAAAAAGATGGGGGGCTGACCCCAAAGTACAAAAAGGCTAAAAAGTTAGCTAGAGGTTACCTCCCAGTCATCTAACCGATACCAACTTTAAACTTAAAAAATCATATAATGTCCATAGCCAAAATAATAGTACCATTAGTCTTGAAACTAGCAAAAAGAAAAAAAAAAAAAAAAAAACTAGTAGCTCTTAACTAAATATCTACTATCAGTCCTACATAACAACATACACATATTATGTAAAACCTTGTAGGGTAACTAGTTCATAGTAACCAACAATAAAAAAAGAAGAAGGAAAAACCAAAGCTAGGGATAGCTACCCTCCTTTCTAGAATCCTCATCCTTCTTCTCCTTAGGCGTGCCCTTATTCATGTCCTCCTCCTCCACCTTGATAGGTTTGTCCAAGATCATCTTCAACCAGTCCCACACCAAGAACTCATAAATGGATTGAGTTGTCTCACTCTCCTTGTCTAGGTAATTCTCATCTTTATTCACCTACAAAAAGTAAAGGGTGGTGGTTGCAGAATGCATAACATCGGTGGAGAATTCCACCAAAGTGTCAAATTTATGGTAGATACTAACGTGATTATCTACCAAATCCCTCATTGACTGCTCAATCCTATCCAGTCTAGCCTTATTGTAGCTTTGTCCATGGCTATGCTTGTCTTTCCCCCCACCTTTAGGAGTATCTTTCCTGGGGGAGGTGATGTCTTCCCCCTACTTCTAGCCAGGGTAGCTTCAGGGGTATCAAAAATATGAGAGGGGATAAGGGTGCTGGGGACAACCTTTGTGTCTTGAGGGAGTCTCTTCTTTTTAGTAGTGTTAACATCACTTTCGGTAGATTCAGAGATGAAATCATGCTTTCATGGCGGGGGGGACCAAAATTTTTCCAACTGGAGGTGTTTGCTAGTTCTCCTAGCACTCTAGTTACTCTTCCTAGTGTCCAACTCAATGAGGCTAATTTTAACCTCAAGGCTAGGGGTTTTCTTGATTTTTGTGTGGCGAGGACTAAGGCCAGGGTCCAAAGAGACTTGGGGGGTGAAAGAAGCTAGAGGGTTGACAAGGAGCATAGGTTTTGGGATAGATGGTGGATATACAATTTTTTCTGAACCCCTAATGGATGAGGTATAAAGTTTTACCCTCCTCTTGTTTTCTCCTAGCTTTATAGATACAATCTTCCATAGAATACAACAAAAGAAAAATGAAGGAAATATGGTTGATATTTTTGAAGTGATTAAGAATGGGGAAATGGTAATAATAGAGTACCTAAAAATTATTCTCGAGGGTAATGTACCTTATAATAGCATAGGAGATGACATCCCAAGGTTTAGGAAGGGCTTCCCTTGAAAACCTACCATGCATTCACATTAGTTCCTCCTTGATTTTGAAGAATTTCCATAGACTGGTTTCCTCATTAACCTTGGCCTTCCTGTGCCTATTCTTACCTTCCATGAAAAAATCTTCAACCTTTGCAATGATTTCCTCTAAGATTTTGAAACTCATCACATTGATAGTCACTTTCCTATCCTTCCATGAATTAAAGAATTGCATAGAGACATTCTCATTGTATTTCATCATCCCTTCCATAAAAGGTAAAAGGCCATCCTCATGCAGATAAAAAATCATCACTTTGCTATTATAGAAACAAGCCTCCACTCTAATAGGTTCAATATGATCACTAGTGCCCATGTGATCACTCAATTGAACCACCAACTCTTTATAATTTTCTCAAATAGCATTGTTGCAAATTCATTAGTTACTTAAGATTAGATAAAAATCATCCAATATAAAAAGGAAAAGATAGTGCATAGCTATCATAAGTCCATAATGTTTCCCAAAAATAAAAAAAACCACCCTCAGTGATATGTGTTAGCAATCCCTTTCCATTCATAAATGACTGTCACCTGTTGTAGTTGGAGCAAGAATTTAACAACTCATCTTTTTTATCATCAATTTGTAGTTTTTACATCTCGAAAAATCCACCCTCTACGTTCTTTTTTGGAAATACTTAAAGTTCATGATAATCAAATCATTAATGTGAATCATCATACAATCTTATTAAATGATCCCTTTATGAAGAGCCTTTTCCTCATGCCCACATGGATAATTGAAGGCCTTCCACATATTGTGATGATTCATATGGCCTTAATGTAAGTACACTCCTTTCCATCCTAACTTGAGTTGATGATGGAAACAATCTGATGTCCTTCCATTCTATTAATCGCATGACACTATGGCTAAATTTTTCTAGCTCATCCACTATGCCATCTCCTTCACGATATATGTGATCCACTTGGATCTCATAGAATTTTTCCATCAAATTTTGAATTTTATCAATTATTACTTTGATCAACCAGTTTCTCTAGAACTCTCCCTTAATAGCATTAATAATTAACATTGACTCCACCTCAATGGGAATCTTGTTAAATCCATGTGCTCTCACAATTCTCAAACCCCACAGAAGTGTCAAGACTTTTTTAACATTGTTTGGGCCCCCTCCGTAGTTTCTACTATAGGAAACCACTAGATTTCCCATACTATTGTGAAAGATACCTCCCACTATGGTGTTGCTCATCATGGATGAACCATCAAAATTGAGTTTGATCAAGGACTTAGGGGGCGGGTGACACATCATCTTCTTTCTAGCAATGGCTTTGGAATTGTCAAATTGTGCCACTATTGAGCCAACATCCCAAGCAAGAGCCCATTTTATTTCAAGTCTACTCGAGGGGTTCCGAGGGTGGGGGGGCTTCTACCACCATATCTCATTGCATTATTTTAGGAGTCTAATGACCTACTAGGCCACCCCCAAGTTGGTAGTACCTTGTTCCTAAAAATTATATTATTTTTCTCCTTCCAAATTTTCCAAGAAACATATTAGGGAAGAATAGACCATAAGTTTTTGAGGTAAGGGTGGGAAGATAGACCATCCTAGTGAACAAATTATTGTAATTCCCCATCCACACACCAATGAATCTCCCATAAGGAAAGGGCCTCCCTCCAAACTTCTGTGGCAAAGGGGTAGCAGATAAGAAGGTGTGCAATAGATTCAACATCCTCAAGATATAAAATGTAGCAATTAGCAAGTTGACACCCTATTCTTTGGAGGTTATCCACAATGAGGATATAACCATGCAAAGCTGTCCACTAGAAGAAGTTTATCTTTGGTAAGATCCAAGGGTTCCAAACCTTTCTCCAATCTTCCTGGACCACCTCCCCCCAAGACAACTAAGGTAAGTTGACTTCACTGTGAACTCACCCCAATGTTGATGTTAGATTGGTTTTGACAATTGAGTGTCAACACACTCAAGAAATTTTCTAACTTTATGTCGAGTATAATATAGATGCTGAGTTACAATATGTGTCAAGTTAGAAATTCAACAAGTGCCGAGTCACTCAGAAGCCAATCAAATAGATAGTGCTGAGCAAGTTTCAAATGCCGAGTGACTAATATATGCTGAGCAAAGTCCAAGTGCCAAGAAAGATAGAATTTAGTATATGCTGAGCATCAGTAATCAGTAAGTGCCAAGTAACATAGAATCAACATAAGAGTTTGTGCCTTCATAAACTAAGATTTAAACCATTTTTGGGCTGACATAAGGATAAATCTCAAAGGATTAAATAATACGAACAAATCTATTTGGATTCCCCATGCAATAAACATGCAACCAATTATAAAAATGGAAAGACTTGAGTGGAAAAGATGGATGAATCTCAATCATAGATTCATACCTAACTCTAAGTCACGAAACCTTTTTAAGGAGCTTGAAGCTCCATTATTCAGTATGTATGAGAGAGTGTGCATAAAAGGAGATAAAGCTAGAAAATTTTAAAGGAATTGAAAGGGGTGAATTGACTTAGGAGAAAAATAGAACTGCAAATCAGTTAGAAGAACAAAGTGTTAGTACTACAAACAACTTCATACCAGATCAGTGAGGATCAGATTGGATAGAACAAGGATCTAAAATCAACATTAATAGATTGCAAGTGATCAGGTCAAACATTCTACTATACTTTCTAACAATTGTATTAGAAGAATGAAATCGTATGGAGATAGGTTGGTTTAATAGCCATTGTATAAAGCCTTTAATAGGGTGACATTCAAAGTGAATGTTTTGTAAATCCTTTAGCCAAGTACACTTCTGATAGAGTGTTAGAATCCTTTAATAGGATAGGATCTAACAATCCTTGTAAGCTTTTAATAGGGCAAGCCTTTCATAGGGTAGATCATGAGAATGGTCACAATATGTAACCTTAACAGGTGAACTTTATTGCTGCAATAGTGAAGAGTTGTGGGTGTCATCCCCACCCTAGTTTTACCTTCTCATTGGAGGGTTTCTAGGTAATCATATTTGATGTCAAGTATTTTCGTGGATGCATTTACTTTATATATCATTTTCATATGATTATGCATGCAATATTTTAAATTTAAAAGTTTTATTGGTAAAAATTTAATACTTTTGATTCACCCCCTAGCCCCACCCCCCTCAGAAGTATATTTCCCACTTGTTAATTCCCAATAATTGGTATCAAAGCTAAGTTCTCATCAGGAGAAGCCTCATAGCTTTGAGAAAATATCTTGAGATGAAAGTCTACAAGTTGGAAAAAACCATTGAGATACACCTCTTATTGCAACAATTGGATGAAGTTAGAAATGCCTTGAGGAGTTTGCTAAAGAGAAGGAAAAAAATTGCCATAGTTGAGAATGACACTCAATACAAGGAGATTGACACCAAAAAGTTATTTGTAGATGTCAACTCATGTGAGTTTGATGCAAAAATTGCAAATCTCATGGACAAGAATAGAGCACAAGCTGAAGAGATTAGAAATCTCAAGTTGGAGCAAGAATCACAAGCAATACTGCTATGTGAAGTAACTAAACAAAAGAAGAAAGCCATTGAGGATAAGGGCATGATTGAAGAAGACAAAATAATTTTTTCAAATAGATTGGAAAAAAAGTTAGTAGAGTTGTCTAGGATCTCAAACATGCAGTTGGATACCTTGAGCCAAATGATGAATACCCATCATGAGTTGAATGTCAAGGACATTGAAATAACTACATTGAAGTTGCAAAATGAGCAACTGTAGAATAACCTAAAAAGAGAGAAGGAGTTTTCTGAAAGCTTCAACAAGCCAAATGAAGCCATCAAGTACTTTGAGAAACTATTGAAATCCCCTAGATCTAGTAAAGACACATCAGGCTTGGGCTACACAAATATTGAGGAAGGAGAGTCATCCAAGACTACTAAACAAAAGAATGATAAAGATAAGAACTCTGAACCCACTTGTCATTTTTGTGGTAAGAAAGGACATACAACTAATTTTTGTATTAACAAGAATGTCATTCAAAATGCTAAGCCAAAGAATATGGCACATTGTTACAAGTGCAACAAACAAGGTCATCAGGCACATGAATGTAGAAAAATGCACACACCAAGATTTAAAGGACATTGATACAATTGTTAGAAGTATGGATATAAAGCATTTGAATGTAGATCCAAGACCACATGGTCATCAAACAAGGGAAGAAGCCATGAAAATTCCTATAATTGGGATTACAACACAAGACACAACTTTCACTACTATCAAGAGTATGGACACATTCTTGAAAATTGCATAAGAACATGTTTTAGTGGAAGCTATAGCAGATGGTTGAGCCAAACTACATGCTTTAGTTGTTTGAAGATTGGTCACATTAGCAAGCACTACCCAACAAGGACAAAGGCACCTAACTCTGACTCAAACAAGGGAAAAGGTAAGGTAGATGTTGAATATATTAGAGGAGAGATGAATAAGACATGGAAGACGAAAGATAGAAGCAACACATTAAATGAAGGGATCACTTCACCTAAAGGGTCAAGTGGGCATACTTCATCAAACTAAGCAAGAAGGTATGTGGCACTGATGTTTAAATGATTTATCATACATCAGTTTCTAGAATGCATTAGCATTGAAAATGTTAGACTGGCATGAATAAAGATGTAAGTTTAAAACTTTAGAGTTTTCACACTATTTTCAAGTAAGGAAAATTGCCTTTAGATTCGGAGTGAAATCCTAGTGTATGCTGAGTTGTCTGCCAAGGTTAGTGGAAGCTGAGCGTGTAATGGTTGTCGAGTAAAAGAAAATTCTTATTGAAGTCAAGTAAGGGAAACTCTAGTGGATGTCAAGTTTTGGAAAATCAAAGGAGGCTAAGTAAAGTAGAATTATATAAGGAGTCAAGTGGATAGGTTGATATGTACTAAGCATTAAATGATATGTAATAAAGGGTATAAGGTTGAGTTTTCGATCATTTCTCATCATTGCGAACATGGAGCAACAATGAGAAGAGCACAAAAATGATTTCCAAGTAGAGACTAACACTTTTGCAAAGACTTAACATTTTTTCATTGACCTAAGGTATTTACTTAAGTGCTGAGCTACACAGTTATGAAATTTCTATATTTTGAAACCCTAGTTTTTAGAAAAGGCATCTAGCTCTAGGAATCCCAAAGACAAGGAACCGTTTGAGGTTTAGTTGGTCAAAAATGAAGTAAAACAACTAGATTTCAAACCAATTCCTGAAGTCACTTATAAAAATGACCCTATTGGCACTTTGTCTATTATCCCACCTAAGGTATATTATGGTGCAAGATGTCAGAAAATGTTATAATTGTAAGGTTGGAGCACTAGGTGACATGGATAATAGGAAAGATTATGAAAAACTGTGTGAAAATGGGGTATTAAAGGAGGAATTCTAGATTGTTGAGAGAAAGGGCTTAACCTATACCCTAGATTTCCCCACAGTTTTAAAAACTAAATGGATAAGAATAGTGTTGAGAAAAATTCATGACGGATGCCTATGGTTGGAGGGTGGACCCATAAAGTTGTCAAAAAGAATCATATATAGAGTAATAGGGTACCCAACCCTAGAATGGCCAAAGACCCTAAGGAGTGATTCAAGGGAAGCCATAGAGAAGAACACTGGGGCTAAGTGGAACAAAATAAGCATGACAATTGACATAATCAGAGATCTTGCTGTTAGGATTGTATCCCATAAATTCTACCAATCAAGCTACCTAAATAGTGTCCCATGCATTGCAGTTGATGTAGGATAAAAACTTGTCAAGAAGGACCATACATATGATCTAGAAAAATTGCAACTGCAACAGATTATGAAAAACTAAGGACCATACATATGATCTAAGAGTGCTTAGTGTAAGTTTGGATCAATATTGATATACATATTTTTCTATGTACATAATGAATTCCCTTCTTTTGGTAAAATAAGTTGGAAAAAAAATAGGTCTATAGTAGTACAAGTTAATGAGTATATAGAGTAGATGGAAGCCAATTTTGAAACCTTAATGATAAGCTATTTTGAAGACTTTAAGAAGTCTATGAAGCAAAGGCTCAAAATACTAGTTTATCTAGTGGATCAACATATCAATGATATTTGTTTCCTAGTTGACATTGATTATACATACATCCAAGCAGCAGTACCAAGGGTAAGATGGCTAAGGCCACTTGGTTATGAAATTAACATTGAGGAGGCATCAACAACATTGCTTGTAGAAGATATTGATAAAATTGAAAAACCCTTTGGAACTTTTGATGTTGTGAAATCCAAGGTAGAGATGGAGCTAAAGACTTCTTCTACCCTAAAGAAGAAGGATAAATTGGTCAAAAAGCTAAAGGCCAAATTTGGTGAAGGGACAATAGAAGAAGAAGAAGAAGATGAAGATGAAGATGATGAAGAAGAAGAATAGAGCCAAGAGCCACTTTCCTTGACACAAGGCATGGGTGAAGATGCTAAAGAGGAAGAAGGTGCTAAGGAGGAAGAGAAAGCCAAGGAAGCACCTACCAAGCTAGAGCCAAAGAAAAGAAAAGCTCAAAAATAGCATGCAGCTTAGCCCAAAGGAAAAAAGATAGCCAAGCCAAGTCCAACTAAGCCTACTACAAGGGCAAGTACAAGAGCTACAACAAAGGAGGCTAACGAGCAAGAAAGGAAGAAGGCTATTGAGTAGCAAGGTCCAGCTAAGAAGAAGTTGAGAAGAAAGTATGTTGCACCTCCTGAATCAGATGAGGAAAGGATTGAATCTAATGACAATGGCTAATTTAGAGTGGTAAGTCACACCACCAAGTCTGATTTAGAAAATATATGTAATAACATTAGAGATAATGCAGACTTATTTGGTTTAAAAAGCATTGAGTTTAATAAGTTGAATAGAGAAGAATAGAATATAGTTGAAGAATTAGTCTACACTATGATGGCCAAGTTCAAGAACACTCCACTTGAACTTGACAATTCAATGCCTAAGGAGTTATATTCTATTGTTGAAAGTAAATGGCATTACTGCCTTAATATGGAAAAAGAAATAAGAGAGTCAACATTGGTTTGAGTGATGCCTTAGATCACTAAAGGGAAAATAAGAAAGGCAAATAAGAAGTATGGGAGCAAATTTGCACCCAAATATAGAGCATTCAACACTCTCTAGAATAAGATTGAGGATGTTGTGAAAAAGTCCACACAAATGTGGAAATTAATCTATGGCCTCACAACTATAAACGTGGGAGAAGAAGATCCCTTTGAAGGGAGAAATAATGGAGAGAAGGATGAATATGAAAGGAGAAGGTGAAAAAGAGAAGGCAGATGATACTATGGAGAAGGAAACACACAAGGATGATATGGCAATTGCTGAAGAGCAACAAATAGAACAAAGTGTGCAAGACACACAATTTACACCTCCAAGTCCTCCACATGAAACTTTTGCACTTGTAGAAACTATAAAAGTAAAGGATGTTCCTAACAATTCTGGTTAGAACATAAATCTATTAACTACAAAGAATCTCAAAAAGATCTTTGACCAAACAACTCTTCAAGCCTAATTATGTAGTAATCCAGTATTGGTTAGTGTAGATGAGTTGCAAAAATTAGTAGTTGACTTGACTAGGGATAAGATGGCAACACAAGAAACATCTTCAGTTATCCCTATAGCTACAAATGGACAACCAAAAGAGCAAGCTACACAAGATACATCAGCTAAGGTTGACTCCATCGTTAAAGTCACCAAAACTACTGACGATCCAACAAAGGACCAAACAGAACAGATGGATACTTCTATTCCTACTACACAAGTACAAGGTGTGTTGGAAATCTGATTGAAAAGATCATTGGTTAAGATCAAAGAGAAAGATTTTTGTTAATAGAATGTTTTCAATCATTGTTTTGTCATTGATGTCAAACCTGTTATTTTTAGGAATGACATTTTCTTATAAGATCCAAGTACTATCACTTTGTTGATTGATGAAGAGGATTTGATCAACAAGATGTAACAAGATCACCTAAGGGAAAGGTTGAGTTATGATGTTGTAATGAAGTGTAAGGATCAGTTAAGACAATGGTTAAATGATGTATTGATAACATACTCAAAGATATAGAGGTTGGTCACACTTAGAAATATTGGAGAAATAAGTTGTAACAAGGTTGACCGCAAGGCTTAATCTAAGCTCATTAGTGGATGCCAAGCAAGTTAGTTGAAGTTGAGAAAATTTGGAATTGAGTAATAGGAAATTCTTGTGTGTGCCGAGTGATCTTCAGGTGCTGAGCATTAGGGAAAACACAGTTGATGTTGAGCACCATTATCTCAATAGTGCCAAATTGCTGCATTATTTTTTATGATGAAGATTCACCAAATTTGAGTTGACAAAGTTGTTGCCTTGAATTTTGTGAGCCAGTGAAGGATGATGAGTTGGTGGCACAAAATTCTATGTAAACTATTTTTGGGTGAATTCAAAATGATTATTAAAGAATTTTCTAGAGGAAACAAAATATGGGCTAGAAACAATGAATCCTACCTAATCCATATGAATTGAAATTTAAGAATGGATGAATCAAGTGGGAAAAGGATCTCCAAGAATTCTATTTAAGGAGTCATAGACTAAGAAGAAAATGATGTTGATGTTGCTGCTACTAAAGAGCCACATTTTGAAGTGGCTAGAAGGGTGTCGAGAAGAAGGCATCTAGGAGAAGGAAGAGCACAGAGGCTCTGCTTCTACAAGTGGTCATGAAGAGATGATTACACTAGTAGATTGAGCAGGGAGACTCAAGGAGACTAAGCTTGAAAAAAGGGCAAGCTGTCAGAGTTGGAGAGACTAAAAGCCAAGCAATGGTATGAGCTGAGAAGTGATATGAGATTTGCAAGTTAAGTTGTACTTTGTAATTAGGTCAAAATCCCTAATTGTTACTCTCTAAGAAATTGTATCAGTTAGGATGGTGGGAAAATCTTACTAACAACCATATGTAAATCCTTTAACAAGGTTGCATTCCAAGTGAATGTTCTAAAGTCCTCTAATGAGGCCCACTTCTAACAAGGTGGATAAATCCTCTAACAAGGTCACATTTAACTGTGTGTTGTAAGCCTTTAACAGGGTAGGCCTTTCATAGGGCATCACTTCAAAAGAGTGAGAATTGAGTAGCATGTTACTGGTTGTTTTTCCCAAATTGGGTTTCCACATAAAATATTGTGTTATATGTTGATCTTTTATGTGTTATGCTTGCATGTTGATTTACAGTAACTTGCTGATTAGAAAAGTTAAAGCTTGGATGAATGAATGGTTGAATGGGTTAACTGCACTTAGTAAAAAGTTGGAATAGGACATTTGGACCTTGAATAACTGATTCACCCCCCCCCCGCCCCCCTCTCAATTATTCTAAAGCATTTGTAACAAGGTGCATCACCTCAAATAATAGTTATTGACAAAGAAAAAATTGAGGAGTAGAAGGAGACTCCAAAGGAAAAGGAGCAAGCAACAATTCAAACTTTGGTTTATCTACCAACCTTTGGGACTCCAACAAAAATATCACAAAAGCTAAGCACTAAAGTAGTACCACTTCAAATATCAATGCTAGGCTTGAACTCTACAAAGCTTGCAAGGGTACTTCACTATGGAGACCTTGCACTAGATGAAGAAATATTCATTCCTAAGTATGACTATGAAACTATGAATATTGATCAAATCAATGAAGTGCAAGAGGCACTAGGGAGGAAGAAAAAATAGGAGATACTTAGAAATGAGTATAAATAGAGGCAAGTATTGATTGAAGTAAAGGACATCTTTTTAGATGCATTTATCTTGCAGGCACCTGATGAAACAAAGCCCATCATGGAGAAACTTTCAAACATAGTGGACTAGGTGCAAAGTGAAGACCATGATACGAATGCCAAGTTGATGGAATGGTTAGAAAGGAAGTTTCAAAGAAAGGAAAGTGAAATAATATCTAGTAAAATAGCACTATCTCAAGTAGAACTAGCTAAGAAAATTGAAAAGGTGAAGACAATACTTGAGAACATATTCTCATTGTACTCAAAATTGTGTGATCCTTCCATCTTCACATCCTTCCATCTTCACACAAGAAACAAGCCAGAGAATCATGAGCTTGGAGAGGAAATTGAAAGTATCAAGTATGCAACTATCGAAAGATTCAACTCAAAGTGAGAAGCACTTTGACACAAGGCTTCACACTCAAAAGGAGCTACCTGTAATAACAACAGAAGAGGCTAACACAAGAGCCAAGTTGGTGCAAATACAAGCCTCCTTAACCCCTCACATGGAAATTCTGCAAAAAGAACTAGCCTATGTGGATAAAGTGATAAAGAAAGATCCCAATCTTTCCACATTAGATGGCTTAGTTCACCTTGTAGCAAAGATAGCCATTCAAAATAAATCCCTAGAAGTTGCAATACAAAACTGGGATGTTGCTTTGAGAGTTGTAATGGAAGTAAACAAGAACTTCTTGGCTAAATATTTAGTTAGTGTCTAAGACCCTTTGACATAAGTGTCAAAAAGGGGGAGAAAAAAGAAAATTAAAGGAAAAAAAGGGAGAAATTAAAGGCACATTAGGAGAAATTTAAAAGCCAAAAGGACACTTAAATTGCAAGGGGAACATGTGAAAGGAGGAGCAAAAATAAAAGGGGGAGTAATAAAAATAAACAAAGAAGAAGAAAAATAGAATAAAATAGAACATAACAAGAACACATTAGATAAAGAGTATCATAATTGAAGACAAGGAGTATCAGCTAAGGCACATCAATCTATTCAGAGATATTTTGGTTACAAGAATATGGCACATTAACTCAGGGGAGATACAAAATTTTGAGGTATATAGCTCTTCACAAAATTTTGAACAATTTTGAAGTTTTGTATGTATGCCAAATAGAATGAATATTATAATTGAGGAGATCACTTTCATTATGTATAGTTAAGTCTTTTTGACACTCATGTTAAAGGGGGAGATTGTTGATCTTAGATTGGTTTTGACAATTGAGTGTCAACACACTTAAGAAAATTTCTAACTTGATGCTGAGTATAATATAGATGCCGAGTTACAATATATGCCAAACCAAAAATTCAACAAGTACCAAGTCATTCAAAAGCTAAGGAAACAGACAGTGCCAAGAAAGTTTCAAATGTTGAATGACTAATAGATGCTAAGCAAAGTCCAAGTGCCGAGCAAGATAGAATTTAGTATGTGCCGAGTAACATAGAATCAACATTAGAGTTTGTGCCTTCACAAACTAAGATGTAAACCATTTTTGGGCCCACATAAGGATAAATCTCAAAGGATTAAAAGATAAGAATGAATCTATTTGGATTCGCCATGCAATCAACATGCAACCAATTAGAAAAATGGAAAGATTTGAGTGGGAAAGATGGATGAATCTCAATCGTAGATTCATACCTAACCCTAAGTCATGAAACCCTTTTAAGAAGGTCAAAGCCCCACAATTTAGTATGTATGAGAGAGTGTGCATAAAAGGAAATAAAGCTAGCCAAGTTTGAAGGAAGTGACAGGGGTGAATTTACTTAGAAGGACAAAAATGTAGATTAGTTAGAAGAACAGAGTATCAGTACTACAAACAACTTCATACCAGATTAGTGAGGATTAGATTGGATAAAACAAGGATCTAAAATCAGCATTAGTAGATTACAAGTGATCGGGTCAAACATTCTACTATACTTTCTAACAATTGTATTAGAAAAATTAAATCCTATGGAGATAGGTTGGTTTAACAACCATTGTATAAAGCCTTTAATAGGGTGACATTCCAAGTGAATGTTTTTTAAATCCTTTAACCAGGTACACTTCTGATAGAGTGTTAAAATTATTTAACAGGGTAGGATCTAACAATCCTTGTAAGCTTTTAATAGGGCATGCCTTTCATAGGGTAGATCATAAGAATGGTCAAAATATGTAACCTTAATAGGTGAACTTTATTGCTGTAGTAGTGAAGAGTTGTGGGTGTCATCCCCACCCTAGTTTTACCTTCTCATTGGAGGGTTTCTAGGTAATCATATTTGGTGTCAATTGTTTTTGTGGATCCATTTTCTTTACATATGATTTTCATATGATTATGCATGCAATATTTTAAAGTTAAAAGTTTTATTGGTAAAAGTTTAATACTTTTGATTCACCCCGCTCTGAGAAGTATATTTTCCACTTGTTAATTCCCAACACTGAGGGGCTAAGTTTCCAAGCTAACGAGTTCTCCACCAAGGTGAGGGGAATCCTATAACTCTAGAGAAGATCTTGTAGCTCCCAGGAAAGGCCCAACTCTCTAGGACCATGGTTCCAGAATTTAATCCATTGTCTATTAGGGGTGATGAAGCTTCGAGTCAGAGAGCCATACAATCTAGTACACATCTCACACAAAGGTAGGAACTTAGTGTTCCTAAGGGGGTTTTCTTGGAGCCATTGATCTTCCTAGAAGTCAATAGATTTTCCATCCCCCATGATCTAGTGACAACCCATCTTCAAGATTTTTTAGGTGCTAACCACATTGTTCCAGATCATGGAACCCAAGGGGAGAACATGTGCCCACAGGAATTGATGGAAATAAGACCCTCCAATGTACTTAGTCTTCACAATGTTACACCAAATACCCTAAGAGTTCACTAATTTCCAACTGATTTTTGTTAGGAGTGCCTTATTCAAGTGTCCTATTCTTCTTATATTCAATCGTCCAAGTGCTTTAAGATGACAAACTTTCTCCCAACTTACCAAACTCTTTCTAGACTTCTCTTCAGTGCCAAACCATAAAAAATTTCATTGGATTTTCTCAATAATGTCTCTAAATCTTCCTAGGATTTTAAAGATGGAGAGGAAATACATTGGGATGCCCTGGAAGGAGGTGGAGAGAAGCTAGAGTTTCCCTACATTGCTCAAGATTTTACCTTTCTAGCCCACCTACTTTCTCTGGAAGAGTTCAACTAGGCCATTCCAATACCAAATGGGGACTTCCTTTATTGTGAGTGGGAGACCAAGATAAGTGTCTAGGAGAGATGCCTCCTAGCAACCAATAATACCAGTCACCTTTTCTCTCAAACTGACAACAGTGTTAAAAAAATACACTTTGCTTTTCTAGTAATTTATGCATTGACCAGAGACCAACACATATTGATTTCTAGGGTGCCTTTCCATTCTCTAGCTTCATGGATAGAGGAGGTGCCAAATAGGAATATATCATCCACAAGCTACTAGATAATTTGTGGGGGGTGCACTGGGATGCAGGTTTAATACCCTTGATTCTACTAGAGTTAGTCAAAGATACTAAATTTTTGCTTAAAACCTCTACCACAATGATAAATAGGTAAGGAGATAGGGGTTCACCTTGACATAGACCTTGGGAGGAAGAGAAGAATTATATAGGAGCTCCACTAATAAGCACCGAAAATGTAACAGAGGTTACAACATTTTTTATAATTCTAGGAACATTCTCATTAATGCCAAGCTTGGTGAGAATAGAAAAAAGGAATTCCCTCCTAACCTTATCTAAGCTTTGGAAATTTCTAGTTTAAGGGCCATACTTGGGTTCTTTCTCCTTTCCATTGAATGAATTACCTCATGAGTGATTATTACCACATTAAAAATTTGCCTCCCTAGCAGAAAACCATTTTTGTAGGGGCCAATGAATTTATCAAGAAGGGGATTGACACGATTTATCATAACCTTAGCAAGGACCTTATAAATTGTGTTGCAAAGGCTAATGGGTCTAAAATCTTCCAACCTTCTAGGGTCTTTCATCTTAGGGATAAGAACAATGAAGGACTAATTGAGTTCCTTCAGTAGTTTGCCTATTCTAACAAAGTCATGAGCAACATGGATCACATTGTTCTTGACAACATCCCATTATTCTTGGAAGAAAGTTGGAGGAAACCCATTAGGACTAGGGGCTTTGTATTGATTCATACTGAAAATAACCTTGATGACTTCCTCCTTTTTGACCTTACTCATCATGTCCTCATTCATCTTGTTATTGATTAGTGACTGAAATGACATCAAGATATCACTTAGCAAGTTATTGTTAACCTAGGCAGCTAGGGGGTTATATATTTCTTGGAAATAAGAATTGGTTTTGTCTTCGATCGTTCTACTTTGGTAACTTCCTGATCATTATCATCCAGGAACATGTTAATGGTGTTTCTCTTTTTTCTTCTTGAGGCCAATCTATGGAAGAAATCCATGTTTCTATTACCCTCCTCCAACCACTGAACCCTAGATCTCTATTTCAAGAAGACTTCCTCTTGATTCAGGAGGGTCTTCCATTTGTCTCAATATCCCTCTCCTCTTGCTGCTACTCCACCTATAGCATCATCCCACACAACAAGTCTACCATTTTGAGTGTTGGGGGCATGGCAATTAAACATATTCTAGCAACTAGTTTGGGCAGTAAAAATTGTACAATAGAATGGGTGTTGATAGAGATAACCACACCTATTGTTTTATCCAGATTCCACATCATAATAATGCCAGCAAAAGCTCCATTAGCATCACTATAAGAAAATTTAGTGCCTAGGAAAATGTAATTGGCCACTCTAGAGAAAACTTGTTCAGTCATTTTCACTTCCTACAAAAGAGTCATATCAATATTAAGTTCAATGATCTTTTTTTTGATTTCGTACTACTTCCTGGGGCTATTCAATCCTCTCATAATCTAGGATATGATCTTCATCTCTTATGGTTCTAGGTTTCCTTTAGGGTTTTTTTGTTTCCCTTGTGCTATATCCTTTTCTATTTCCTTTTGACAAATGTTCTTGATTGGAGGTCTTCCAACCCTAATGGTTGATCCAACATCAACCCTATTTCCTCCCCTGGGTTTTCTCTTCAAGACCATCCATTCAATGTCATTGCTAAGAAAGTCTAGGCTTGGGCCCTTAGAGGTGGGAGAAATAACTCCAAATAAGACTTGGTAGAGAGACCACCACAGTACCATTTGTGGGTGGTGAGCCATGCCCCAAGTTGAGGGGTGGGTTGCAAGAGTTAACAATTTTATTAGCCACCATTTCTTTCTTCAACAGACCTCCACTTGAATGTGGTAGTTCTTTGATCTGTGTGTCAACAATCTCCCCCTCTTCATATACAAACCATCCATATTTTTAGCCTAATCTCTTATGGTCCCCTCACCTTGCTCATCATCATTCACTTTTATAGGGGTTCTAACTTTCTCATTAGTTTTACTAGGAGTTCTTTTCAGATTTTGAAGATTCTCTATGCGAGTTTTAGTCAAACTCACTAGTTTCATATTTTTGTGGGTCTTGGATGTGGCTGCCATTTCCTGGAGAGGAAAATTTTCTCTTGAGTTTGTCACTCTTCAAACAATCTACAAACAAATGACCAAAGTTGTTGCATTTTTTGCAAAAGGGAGCAACACATAGAATAAAAGTTGTGACTAGGTACCCCACTTAGACTTTAGATCTACCATGGTTGGTAAGGGTTTGTTCATACCCACATTCACACAAATCCCAGCAAAGCCCACTTTAGTCTTTGAAAGAGTCATTAAATCCATTTTAATAATAAACTGTCTAAAGAAGCCACAAATCCATCTAAAAACACACTTGTCCTAGAATTCCAAAGGGAGTCTAGGAAAATGTATCTAGACTAGAGCATATCTATAAAGATCACTCTTCGAATTAAATCCTAGTTTCTATTTTGCCAACAACAAGTGGTGTTTTCCATAGTTCCATGATCCTGGCATGACCAAATCCTGATCTTTTTTAGTTGTGAAATTGAACAAGAAGAGGGTGTCGGCCATTGCGAAAATGGAAACTAAACCCATTAGTTTCCACTTTCCAAGCATCATTTTCTAACCGTATTCACCATAGTTTGGAAAGAGACAAACTTTCCAACAAGGCATAGGGTAAACCCCAAGGAAATCAAATCCACCACAGAATCAGGTAGTGAAATAAGAGGTCAAGTGGGTCTTGAGGTATAGTTTAAACTCTCTATTTTCATGTATTATCCATAATATACTTATACATAAATAGTTATTTATATTTGATTCCCAAAGGCCCTCTTTTGTATATAAATATTTTAAGTGTTATATTCTAAATCCTTGTCATTGGACAATTCCTTAAATATTATAGTCTAATTCTAGATAATGTTCTATTTTATATAAATATCCAAATAATTTTGTAGATATTTGGGTAGGAGATCATTTAGACTCATATTATGATTTAGTTGGGTGATGATTAATTATCTTTCTTTTTTTCTATTTATTGGGGGGTTTTTAATGTAACCTCCTTTACTTGGACCTACTTTCTCCTTACTTTCCTTTTTTTTGTAGTTTATTTGTTGTTTCTATTTTCATTTATAGATTCTTATGCATAGTCTTTTTTAAAAATCTTTCTAATTTTTGCATGTTCTTGTGTGTGTGCGCACACACATGCATGGATGTGTATATGCATGTGTTTTTCTATTTCTATTTTTCTATTTTCTATCTTATTTTATTTTTGTGAGAACTTATCTTCTTTTATTTGTGTTTTTTTTCTCTTCCTTTTCCTTTTAGTATTCTTTTAGGAGACTTCCCTCTTCACATCTCTAGTCTTTCTCTCTATCATTATAATGCTTTGTTAGTCTAAGTATTATTTTATTAAGATAGATGATTTTTAAAGATGTTTGGTGTTTCATGATTGTATGGAAACAATTTGGTCATGTTCATTTATCTATATACATCTCTTTATTAGAAACATTTTAATAACAAAGGTTCCCTGAGATATTATTGAAATCTCATTTTAAAAGCTGCATTTCTTTAATTTAAGAATAGGTAAAGGACCATAAGAGAAGTTTTCATGCTATACATTTTATATGATAAACCATCTAGATGTAGGAAAGGTTCCCTTTGTTGAATGCATATTCTATAGAGTCTAGGTAAGGCTTGATGGATTTCTTTGTTAATAACTACCATGGTAACAAGATGGATGGTCAAATGTATTCCAAATTGTTGTATTATAAATTATCAAATCTATGAAATGAAGTGATGAAACTCCTCAATTTC
Source organism: Cupressus sempervirens (assembly GCA_028749045.1). Classification (NCBI taxonomy): domain Eukaryota; kingdom Viridiplantae; phylum Streptophyta; class Pinopsida; order Cupressales; family Cupressaceae; genus Cupressus; species Cupressus sempervirens. Next base: position 624,268,990 of record CM053792.1, read on the forward strand.
ACCCCTTTGTATAAGGGAATGTAATGCCATACCAAATAAAGTAAAGCAACATAAATATTTTAAATTAATACTAATTGTAAACGATGGCACTTATCTTCTCATGTATACTGTGCTTAGGAAAATGTGATGATTGTGAGCTTAATGAATATACAACATCTTTAATTTTGGGGAAAAAGGGTTTTCTCTATCCATTTGTTTCCTACTAGTGCCTCTAGTGAGATGGGTTGCAATTAAGATTTTAAAAATTAAAAAAACTGATTACAACCCATTGTTTCTCAAAATAAAATAAAATGAACAAGTTTAAGTAATTTAATTTATTATAATTTAATACTTTGCATTCATGATTAGTTTTCTATTAAAGATATATCTTTTCATTTAAAAAAAGCCTTCTCTTTAAAAAAAGATTTTTTATTCTACTCTCTTATATTATCTAAAATTGATGATATTTAAACATATGTACATTGATATGTTTTTTTAGAAAGATATTATTTCTCAAAAGGTTATGAATATGGAGAGGATTTTGAATACAAAATCAAAAGATTGTTGGATGAATGCATATACATTTAAATTGATTATATTAATGCACACAATCGAAATATTTGACTATTGATTAAAGATTTGATACTTTAGGAAGCTTGAGAGATTAGTCATGGATGTAATAACACAATCATTTTTTTTCAAAATTTAGAGTGGAGAAATAAAAGTAGCTAATTCACATTTGAATTTTTATAAAGAGTCAAATTCAATGATCTTGGATCTTTGCAAACCAAAATCAATGATTATAGATGGATAAATGATTATACTTCAATAACTAAAAGACAAGATAAATGTAATAAATGGGAAAATAAGACAAATAAATAATAATATATATATTAAGATAAAATATTGACTAAATATTTATGAAATGTCCATATATATTATTTATTGACAAAAAATCAAAACCTTTTCCTAAAATAAATGAAAAAAACGTAAATGTAAAAATAAAAAAATTGCTCCACTAGAATATTGTAAAGGAGCATGACCACATGGTCCAAAATAAATTTTGTCCCTTATCACTTGACATTGTAAATGCTACATGTAGGTTGATAAGCTCGTAATATAAGTTTAATTTATTTATGGATTTAGATCACAGATCTCGCCGGCTTGTTTCCGTTCTACAATTATGAAGTTTTTGTAGGGATTATGTTCTTTTTATTCTTCAATATAATAAAGAAAAAGTTATATTATTTTGGTGTCAGGAAAATAACAAACCGTTCATTATGGTGGCTAAATTCTATCTGGGACTTTATATTTATAACTTATTTATCAACTAAAGTTGGCCAGCTGCATCAGTATCCCTTTACAATTCAGATTGGAAATATTCCAAAGAGTGACGAATCTGCAAATCTTAAATTTAATTCATGAAAGTGACCCAATAAACGTATTGAATAAGCGATGCCAACTTTTTGGTTTTCCTATAAATCTGCAAATCTTAACTAAAAATTGTAAGAAAAGTTGAAGATTACTAAAATTAGAATGCCCCACGTCTGATCAATAACCTCAACACAGAAGACAATATTCATGGACAATAAAAACTCAGCAATTGTTAGCAACTGACAATCTATTCACAGTGGACAAATAACTTTTAAGTGGAAAGGCAGGTTAAGATTTATATAAATTACATGGCAGGGAGAGAAAGGAAAACTATGTGGAAAAATTGCATGACAGAGAGAAAAGTGAGTTCCAAAGCATTATAGTGGCCATTCTGCTGGTCCAATTGATTACAAGAGGCATGGACATACCATATGCTCCGCAGGTTATTTTGGGCAAAGAATAGATGCATGCCAGAGAATAAAAGAGATGCTAATAATGATTTATTTTTGTATGCTTATGGGTTTAAAATAATTAAAGAGAATATTGACAATCTGTTAATTTATTGGGATTGGTCCTATGAGGGGTTTAGAAAGTGAAAGAGACGTGCGTTGTGAACAGATTGATTTGAAGTTCACTGTTAATCCACAGTCCATTCACATTGTAATCCATCACTTCAAACCCCACCAAATGCATTCATAGCATGACACATACACAAAGCAAAACTGAATAAGAAATCAATAGCATGACACATACACAAAGCAAGACTGAATAAGAAATCATACATTTTAAAAGTGGTGGTATTGTACTGTCCCATCCCACTAAAACATTATTCCACTGACGCATGGCCTTACAAAACCTTCTTTTATGCCAACCAAGATTCTCTACAAAATCATAGAAACAGACATGCAAGCAATAAGACAAAGAGTTCACAGTGGAAATATGTGATGGAATAATTGAGGATTATCCTTTACCCATGCCCTTTGTGGAAGGAGCAGAAGTTCCTCCAAACTGGGAGCACAGTAGTGGGGTTGTGATGCCGGAGATAATGATGGTGAACTTAGTGGCCTGTCAAAAGTAGGTGGAAGGTGGTACTCAGTAGAATGAAGGTTTTCTTTTGCATTAAATGAATGAAAAGGTAGATAAAAGAGAGAGAGAAAAAAATAGATCTCTGCATGTTCAGAGGACCCACTATTATCATTAACTCTCAATAATTGTAGGCAGGAGAATGTAGAGGCCCCTTCTTGTCTCCCACGCTCAAAACATTCTTTGGTGCTTCGCATGGGGTATTAGAAAAGTGCTAGCATTACCTTTTTTTTTTTTCTCTTTGTCCAATATGGGGCGGCTTTTCAAAGAGTCACTGCAAAAGTTACGTGTTTTGGAACTCTTCATAACAGAAATTGGGCACTTAGAACTGGTGTCATTGGTTGGACCAAGTTTCTTTATATGGCGACGTAGATAAAAGGATGTTTTTCAACTGTTTTGGCTGCAGAGATTGTGTGGTGATGGGGATTTGCCTGTTCTAGTTTTAAAAAAAAATAATATCAGAGTAAAGTATTGGCAGGACCACTCCAGAGGCATTTCCACCAGTTATTTATGTGGGCTTTTTCGTTGCAAGGTTTTATAGGCGTGTTCAGTGTCACTATTACGATGGTGAGAGATTTGAGGGTGGAGTTTTGGAAATCCTACGCAATTACAGAAGATGACATTCTTGTATAAAAAATCTCCACAAATAAACGAATAAGAATTGCAGCCAAATTGGGTAGGTAAAACAAAAGTGTACAAGTGAAAGCGGTGCCCACCCAAGAAGATTTATGACTTGTTTTTCTATGGGGAGAGCCCACAGAGAATCTCTCCAATGGTTTAGTGATTCATTGAATTTAACAGCCAAAGGTTATATAGCAATGCACGTTGTTTTCATTCAGGAAAATGGTGTTCTGCTGCGTACCGTGACGTATACTGGCTGATATGTGTCACCATCCGATACGCGAATTACACAAACACAATACGGAAACCCTAAAATAAACGAACTTAAACCTGTCGGATTAAGACAACTTTGGCTTGCTTAGCTTATTCTCAGCGATACAAACAAAAATAGTATTAACATACTACATGATCAAATATTCTTTGAGAACTTGGACTAATTTAAATTAAAATAATTGGTTCTTGTTTTAGGACATCTTGATGTTAATAGATATGTTGGATTATAGCTAGATGTGCTGGAAGATGTGGCAAGAATTAAAATATATAAAATTGGATTTTATCTACATAATGACTACAACAGTGAATTATGGAATCGTACTTAAAATTAAATCAAATTATGTCAAATCTTATAATATGATAAAGTAATAGAAGAGTGATATAATATAATATGTAGACATAATTAATAAATTTTATACTTTGTTTATAGAAATAATTTATTTTATTCTTATTACAAGACTAGGAAATTTAAAACAATGTTTGAAAGGTATATTAAAAATAGATTGAAGAAATGTTACTAAAATTAAATATAGTAGTAAAATTAGGAATAGGTCATGGATTTTAGAAATTAAGTTGTTTAGCAAATTTTTGACATTTTATATTTCAAATATTATCTTTTAGTAGTCAAAAGTATGATTGCATAATCTTATTTCTAAATATAGTGATTGACCTCATCATACACATCATGAAGTTGGTAGCATTTGATACCCAACAAACTTGACAATTGTGATTAATATCTTCTTGTTGACATATATGAGTAACATATTTTTGTTGAACTTCTCTTCTTAGCTATTGAAAGAATTTTGCACTCCTTTGTAATCCAAAACAACCAAATATTTGATTATCAACTCAATAGTGTTGTTGTTTTGTTTAAGAGAAAATAGGTTTTGATGGGGCCTTAAAACCTAATACAAACAATTTTTTTGTGGGATTTGGAACCTAAAACCAACCAACCACCAAACAAAAATAAGCTTAGAAAACAAACTAACATATGGACTAATAACTTACAATCACTAGCTTAATAGGATATAGACAATACAAACTCTATCGACTACAAAACAAAATGTCAATGACTTACACAATAAAGAATTTCTTAAACCTTAAGAAACCATGAGAATTTATAGTACCCATAACCACAGTCTTTCAGTTATGATTAGGTTCCCACAACCTTCTAGCTAGAGGAAAAAAAGGTTTTGATAGACTCCCTTAACCTTAACAACCAACCTTGTGAGAAACATTACTAATCCACGAGCTAAAATAATGGGGTTTTAGAAGACTCCTCAAACCTCTTTAAAAAGACTTGTTAAAAGGATATAAAATGGCCAAAGCTAATTAGCATATAAAGCTCCTCTTAGCAAGAGAAGACCAAATGACTTTAAATGAAACAAAAAATTAATAAAATGGATTTTATCATGACTTTCAAAACCAAAAAAGAAGAAGTTAAGGTGAAGAAAAACCACCAACTAGTCCACATAACATTGACAATAGTCCTTGAAGAGACTAGCACAACCAAAGAGAAAGTCCAAGCCCACTTCAAAACTAGCACTATATACAACCACAATAAGTTTAAAACTTTTAGGTTCAAAGTGGGATATATTTTCTAAGTAATTGCCTTTATAATTTGAAACAGCTAAAACTGAAATATTCAATAATCTTTTGGAAAAAACATTTGAAGGTGAACAACTAGATGGAAAAAATACAAGGGTTTAAAAGTAACCTCTTTAAATATAATATTGAAAATGCATGTAGGGTACTCACGGAAGAAAGTGATTTGATGGGTTATGAATAGAGTAGAAGAGGAATGCAATGTCCAATAAACTTGTCATAGGCATCATATAGATGCATCCTTATTATAAAGCTTCCTCCTAGAGTGACCTAATGCTTAGAGGGGCACAATTAGTAGCATAGTCTAAGAGTACAAGGGCTCATTTTAAAAATTGACTTAGACATAAATTGGTTTACATTTTATTTAGAATAATCTTGAAAAAATTACACATAATACTTTTTTTTGAAAAATGATATTTAACTTTATAAATTGAAATGTTTATATGTATATTATTTTAAGTGTTATTTTTCTTCAAAATGAATTATGTTGCATTAATACATTATTTTATTCTATTGTACAATATCACTACATTAGATTTAATATTGGAACGGAAACATCCAAAGTAAATAAATCATTTCATAAATATTAATAAAGTAATTAATATTATTAATTAAAAAATATTATAATTTGTATACCACTTTCTTTAAATGGATAGATATTTGGATTTCTTACATTAAGTAGGAATTATTAAAGAGATAAATATAATTTTAGATATGTAGAATTTTTTTTTGAATATATCACCTTAAATATGAAATAAAAAATTAGTATGAGAAAATTAAACATTTAATACTTGAACAAATATTAGGTAAAAAACCAAGCATTCTTTATATTATAATATTTAAATTTATGAAAGCATATTTAAATTAAATTAAAAAAATATTTTTGAAATACTCCACCATTAATAGGGTTGTCAAAGATGACTACACGCATAATTGTTTAGAAGTCAAATTGTAAACACAATTAGATGGGTAGTATTAATCAAAATCTAATATCAATTGGAAGGAGACTACTATAATTCCTTAAATCTTGATGCATGGGTGTGAATTATAAAGGGGAATATTGTTATGTAGGTATCAAGAAAACATAAGATATGCACAAATAGTGAGGATGATTTTCAACCCCTCCTCCTAAGGATGTCTACTTGTGTACCAATTTAAAACTATATGTCTTCTATTTGAAAAATAGAAGACATACCAATAAAATGTGACACAAGACATATCTTAGGAAATCCTTCATAAAGGAAAAACCTTTTCCTTTCACACAACTACCAAATGATATTAATAAGAGTAAGTTCAAGAAGTTTTCTTCACTTGTAGTAAAAAAATTTGTATGGAAAATATTCTTTGGTAGAAAATATTTTACATACACATTATAATTATAATTACACACACACACACACACACACACACACACACACAAATTATATAATATTAGATTAAACAATCACTTTTCATTTGAGACATGATAATTTTAGATCAAGTTACAATTGTAATAGTTGAGGAGTTTCCAAATATATATTATATATAATAAATAATAGTATTAAAAAATAAAAATAAAAAGTAATCAATTGAGAGTCTTACAAATTATATGTCAAAATAATTTAACAAAATGATTGCACTCAGGTTAAATTATGGTTATTGTACACATGCATTGAAGGTTTTGAAAAAAATGACTTCTAAATAGTGGTCTTTAGAAATGCCTAGTAAAAGACAAATTTTCATCATTTCAATATGAATATAATTTACATATTTGATATTTGGAAACTAGACTAATTACTAAATTTTATTATATATATTGTTTTTTTTTTTTTAAGATTCAATAATTTAGAGCTTTAAATGTTCATGTCAATTAGGATGAACTCTAAAAAGGTTAGAGAATTCTTCTATTTTCAAGTAAAAAAGTGACATTAACTTCTTGTTAGCACTCATAAATCATTTGATAGAACCATAACCCTACTACCACATTTAATGTTAGGAATTTTATAAGATATATTTCATTAATATTAGATAATTAGATTATATAATACAATATGAAGTGACTCTAATAACAATCCAAATGAATCTTTAAATGTTGCCATGTATGTGCTACTAGGTGTAAGATACATAATAAAATATTAAAATTATAAGCATTATTTAAGGTTAGAATATGTATATTCCCAATGTTAAGTTTTAATGTACCTTTTAAGTGAATTTGTTTCTAACTTTTCACCTTCATGCGATGTGTCGAGTCTAGGACTTATGCAGGAGCTTTTAGTGGCTGATCTTTTAGTAGTTTCTTTTAAGCTTTCAATAATTTTCTTAGTTTTTATAAAGTTAATTCCATTAGCTTTTTAATTGTTGAAAAATTTGTTGTAATTCTCTTAACATTTCTTTCAACTCTAATTGCCTCATCTGTTCATCCTTCCCATTCCTCTCTTTCTCTTTTATTCTACTTTCTTCTTTCCTCTTCTACAAATACTTCATCAATAAATCCAACTCTTTAAAAGAGTCCATGCTTTGCCACAACTAGATCTTTTCTCTTTTCTACCTTGATTTTAAAAAAACCAGTTCCTCTTCTCAGGCTACATAAACATAAAATCATAACCACACAAATATAAAATATTATTTTTCTAGACCTTCTAAGCTCTGATACTAGATGATGTAGCCAAAATTCCCCAAATAATTAACACAAACATAAGAGAGAAAGAACACAAAAATAAATATGAGAACTCCAAATTATTCTTTATTCATCTTCCAATTCTCTTCCCTACAATGAGAGGAAATACAAATTTAAATACAAATATGAAATTACCATTTTTTGGCAATTTTTTTCATAAAACTATTTTTTTCTATTTTTGGTAATTTTTTAAAACCAACTCAAAAAAACTAATTTTTTTCATGAACCTTCCTAAAACTGAGATAAGATGAACTGCCAAATAACATTCAAAATTGGAAATAATATTTCGAGGTTATTAATAAAAATTAACTTAATAAAAACTAAGAAAAGCATTGAAAGATTTAAAAAAACTACTAAAAGATCATGCATCAGAAAGCCACTAAAAGTTATTGCATTAAGGACCCATTATTGTGTGACAACCTTGTGAATAATTTAATCTTAAAAATAAGTTGATCTTATAAAGTCATCACTTATTGAATTGTTAACTTTGGATCTTGATATAGACACCTAATAGTTAAAGTATTTGTCAAAAATTTAGAATGTTGAGAAGCAATTTAGTCTTACTTCTAGGAAAAAAGTGGAAGGTTTTTTTTTTTTTTTTTGATTTTCACATTTTGTCGTAAATTCTATAAAAAACTATGGAAATTAAAAATTGAATCTCAAAATATATTAGAAATATAAATTGTATTTATTAGAGTCTACTTTTAATCTGTAATTTATTCCAATATGCACATGGTAGAAATACATTTGTACAAAGACCATATTTTTACCTAAATAGAATTATCTTATGTGTAGAAGTCAAAAAATTATGGTAGGATTCATAATCTAATAGAGATAAAAATCAAGCAAATAAACCAAAGTGAGAGAAAAATTGACTATTCAATGATGAAAAATATCAAGTACATATAGGTGAAAATGTAGCATGAAAGTAGGGATAGGATCCTAAAATAAGAATTTCAGTTAAAAATAAAGGACTAAACTATGATGACACATCAAAACAAAATTAACACATATCTAGAGAACTCCTAAATGATGAAAACTTATATCAATAAGTGTTAAGTGTTAATGGATGACTATGAAAGATTCAAATACAAGTGTAATTAATTAATATAAATACACTAACACCCCCCTTTATGTATAACTTAGGAAGAGAAGATAAAAATGAGTCCTTACTACTAGCTTGGTGAGGTACCTATGTACAATGAAATCTCTCATAAATGGAAAGCAATTAAAAAATATGAATGCATTAAATTTTTTATTTCTAGGCATGTTTTATTAGTTCAGATGTTTAGAGTTCATAATCTAATAAAGTAAAAAATGAAGCAAAAAGACACTAATAAAGAGAAAAATTGACCATTCAATAGTGAAAATAGTAAGTACAAGATAAAAATGAGTCTCCTCTACTAGCATGGTGAGGTATCTATATACCATGAAATCTAAATCATAGCTAGAAAAAGATTGATAAACCAATGGAAACATTTATCCCTTAAAATAGAGATAGGAAGATACCAAGCACATAAACCCCACACACCCCCTGAACACGCGCACACACATGCACTCGCGTGCGCGCGCGCACACACACACACACACACACACACAAAGAGGGAGGGAGAGAGAGAGAGAGTCTAAAGTAGTAAACTAGATGCCTACTAATGAACAAGAAGCTTAAACAAAACTAGAGAATTAGAGTTATTGAAAGTAGCATATTGGAAGATTAATCAGTCGAAGGGCACCTTGTAACCCTCTTGAAATCATACCACCCCTTTTCCAAGAGTATAATGAAAAAGGATTCATAGTATTTAGGCCCCTTTAGAATATCAGGGGTCACCTTGATTCCCTAGTTGATCTCCTACTATAAATTCAGAGTGGGTTGTACTGAAGATAAATTCATCAAACCATTTTCTCTATTCGATAAATCAGATTATAGGTTGGTGGATGTACCAATCCATGAGGTGTCTCTCTCAATGGACAGAGTGTGATTTTTGAGGGAGAAAGTACATGTTTATCTTTTTAATGAAGCACATAGTTGAATGAAATTTAGTAATAAATAGAACTTTTGACAAAAACAATAGCTATATATATATATATATATATATATATATATATATATATATATATATATATATATATATATATATATATATATATATATATATATATATATATATATATATATATATTGATGTTGCTGATGTAGATAATAGAGGTTAAAGGCATTCTTAAAAATCTTTGTTAGTATTTATTGAATCATCTTAACTAAATTAGGATAGTAATCAAGATTTGAAGAGTCAAAATAAAATTCACAACCCATGTAAGTAGCACCAAAATTAATAATCATAGTTTTTGATTAAGGGTTAAAAAACCTTTTCTTGCAAGGCAACTAAAACCCCAAATGTCTTTACAAAATAAGAGTTAAATTTTTTCATAAAAATAGTGGTGGAACAACAACCAACTCCCCCAAAGAACTAGCAACAACAAAAAACTGGCTAATAGATAGAGACAATAACTAGCACCAAAAACCAAATGAAAAACTAAGTGCCCAAATATAGAAAAAGGCTAAAAACCAAAGGACAAAAAAGCCAAACCAGCATTATGCTAGCTCTAACACCATCTCTTCCTTCTTTCCCTTAATCTTCTTGGAAATTTCTTTGACATCCTCTTTAATATGTTCATTAGTCTTTCCATTCAACTTCTTGGTAATATATCTAGTTCTCTTCTTACCTCGTGTCTCTTATATGTCCTTAGCCTCATCCAAGTCCAAAACTAGAATGTTGTCTGCCTGCAAATCCACATTCCCTACATTTAGTTTTTCATATTTTCCATCGAATATTCTAGTAATTTTTGGTAATTATCAATAATATTGGAAGCATTTCTATCCAAATTCTAAGTTTTTTCCACTAATCGTTGTATCTTTTCCTTCACAGTATTACCAATTTTACTAGTCCTTGCCTCCCCATTAAAATTGTTATCAATTTCCTCCATTTTTTCATTATTTATTGAATTTTTTAATGGAGTTGAAAGTCTATTGCTCCATTTTGAAAGTGTACATTGAAATTTTTTATTTTTCCTTTTGGAGTACTCCTAGTGGAGGCTAGATGTTAATACCTTAAAGGTCTTCCTCTAGTAATTTGACATGGACCTCTTCCATAGTCATAGTATTTGTAACAAGGAATTTCCTCTCTCCTTTTTTCTCAATCTTCTCCTCACACTCTTAAGGGCTTGCATTGAGAGGGGAATTCTCAGTTTCAATGTACACATCATGAGTCAAATTATCCTAAAAATATTTATAGCATTGAGCCTCTTCATCATAATTATCCTCTTCTTCCCTTGTCTCCACATCTTTGATTTCTTCTCTTCTTCACCAATATCCATTGATTTTCCTCCCCTCTCCTCATTTTCATAGAAACCATCCTTCAATTCCTTGGATTAAATAAAAATAGGGGGAATTCTAGGTGGCCAAAAAAGTTTTTACACTGACTGACCAGAGAAATCACTCTTTTCTTCCTTCTTTGTTTCTAGGCTTTTACCATTATCATCAATTTGACTCTATTTCTTTGTAGTTCACACTCTTTTTATTTCTTTTAGATGATTCTCCTTTCACCTCTCCCAACTTAACCATAATTCTCTATCCTTTATCTTTACTACTGACTTGGGTTTTAAGACATTTTTCTTTTTTATGAGGGATAGATGCTAGGAGAACTTCCATTACATGATCAATCATAAACTCAAAAATTAACCACATTAATCGTTCATGAAGAATGAGTTTGTTGGATTTCCCCTTATACTCTTTGATACTATGTGAAAGTGAACACAACAAGTAGAATGAGAGACAAACCCTAATTTTATGATGAAAGTCATTAAGAAAAACAAAATTATAGTTCTTAGCCCTATCATATATCTCATCACAAGTCATATAGTGAATTACAACTTTAAGAACAAGTTCCACAAATTTTTAATGGAAGAAGCAACCACAACCCCCCTCTTTTCTCTAACTAAAGTCCCATCCTCAGCCCTAGGAAATTTACTAACTACTTCCTCAATGATATCTTTGTTGCAATAGAAATTCATACCTTTTCTATTGAGGCAAGTTATTATAACCATCATATCGATATCCAGATTGAGGTGCTACCCAGCAAGAGTCAACATATTACTTCAATAATTTTTAGTTTAGCATCCTTCATCTAGGTCATATAAGGCACTAGAACTCCTTTACCCAACTTCTCACACACTTCTAGTTCTTTTTTCCAGTGTTCACATTTCTCCAACTCCCTTCTTTTCAAAGCTCCACCCATGGAGAAACCTATGCAACTTTCTCCAAGGCCATACAAAATTAAAATGCAACTTTCTATAATCACAAAAATTACAAAACAAAATCTCAAAATGAAAACCACCCACAAAACTTGAGAAAATTTCCGATTTGGATGCATAACCTTGATATAAGTAGACTTATTATTACACTTCATGTCCCAATGCATACTTATCATTAACAATAATATTTTAAAAATATCAAATTTTAGAAAGTGCCTTGTCATGACCAATTACAACATTGATATTTTTATACCCTAATAAATACTCATTCCTTTTTTTGGGGTTTTGAGCTAGCAACTACAATGTTTGTAAGAATGTTTGCCACATTGTTTTCTTCCCTATACACATGGCTTAATACCACCTTATAATGAGTATTAACAATATAAAAAATAATCTCACATTATACTATGTATTGACCACAATTCTTTAAACTATTTAATAATTAATTTAGAATATTTATGGAATCTCCTTCTATCCATAACTACTTACATCTACAATTGATCGCAAGCCTCAAACCATGGATAAGACCCATTGCTTCTGCTAAGTGGAAATTAATAATTGTAGTTGATATAAAGATATTTTAGTAAAGAAGACCTTTCCTTTTAATTTCACTCTATCCTTATTAATTTTTTAATTTGAAGGAGATGCTTTGATAAAATCAGTTACCTCAATATTATTTATTTTATTTGAAAACTAGGTACTCAATGTTTTTTCATACATTGACCTTCATGAGCACTTTCTTAACAAAAGGATTAATTGATCCCCTTTCTTGTCATTTCCATAATATTTTGATGATAACTTAAAATAGTTAAATTTAGTGGAAAAATCATCTAAAACTGAAAAGCATGATGGTCTATGTTCTAGTAGTTGATTTTCAAACTCATGAATTTTATATTCATCAATGGTTCTAGATATTATTTTAAGTGATTCCCAAACTTCATTGTGTGTTTTCAAGTTCTTAATCTGAAAAATTAATTAGGGGATGAATTTAAAAATGGAAAGATAAATACTTGGACATACTTATTAATAAAAAGATATGTGTCCTTATCTACATTAGGTTCTTTTTAATATTCTCATTGTTACTTTATGCAAGCCTAGATGTTTTAGCTTAAGAATGACTTTCAACTTTCAATAATGATAATTGAAAGGTGTTAGAGTTTGTATAGTCACATTAGCATTGATGTTTCTAGATATATATTTTCTTTGTGGACTATATAAATTAAGTGAACTTCCTTAGGTAGTGTGAAAGTTAAAAATATACAATACCCCTTTGATTATCTTTTTGTTCCTCCGTTTGGCACTTTATAGGAGTAATTTATAATCAAACCCCTATAGAATATTGAAAACTATTGAAGGTGATGAAAGATCAACCCCAGAGCTCCTAGGAATTGCTAAATGTAAAGACCTATCATAGAAAGAGAGAAACAAAAACCATGAAGGATGGAATTCACATATCTGCAGAAGGTGAAATATTCTTGATGGAAAAAAAAAGATATTGGAGTTGTATTGAATGAATGCATATATTTAAAATTACCATCCTTATAAAAGGAGAAAGGTAAGAACTAAAAAGTAGAAACCCCAAAGGGAAATATCTTAGGTTGCATGATAATAATTAATAAAATAATTAATTGTTTTATGCCAAAATTTTAGTTTAAGTAAAATAGAGATAATAAGTGACTTAATAATTAAAAAAAATTTATTTAATTAATAAGGAAATAATTTATTACTCTAGCACTACCCCTTAAGATAAACTTAGGGAGTAGCTACAAACCTAGAAACCATTTCTGAAAGCATAACAAAAAAGGTCCTGACAAAAAAGGTCTAATCAGGTACCTAGGCACAACCAAATCTATGTAAAGAGGAGAAATAGAGAAAACCACATGGGACAAACCTTACCCCAAGAAGAGATTGAAATAATGCTAAAAGATCTAGTGAAGGACTAAAAATGCCTCCAAACTAGGGATTTTCATAGAAGATAGGAACAAAAGATGATCATGTAGAGCATTATTGAAGCATGTAGAAGCTAGAAATTTTGTCAAAAATAATTGCTGATATGAAGAACCTCCACTAAAATAAAACCTAACCAGCTAGAGAAGACTATAATATGCATGAGTTCTCTCAGAAGACACTACTCAAATCAGGAGGCACACATGGGAAAATAATAAATTCAAAGATACAAATGGCATAAAATACCAAATCCTAAAGATTTGATAAATTGAACATGGAAGGTTGCATCCAAAGTAGGAACAAAAACAAAAGTGTCTACATGGTAAATGATCTATCTAATCAAAATACATAGTTACCCAACTACTACATATGCTTAGTACATAGGAACATGAATTGAACACATAGCTCACTCCATTGAAGAAAGGAAGTATGAGGAACAACAAATGAACCTCCCCTCCCCCCCTCCTCCAATGTAGACAAGGGTGAGTTCAGAGGCAACTAGAAAAGTGGACCAATATAACTACATGTCAAGGAACCATGATCAAGATGCACTAAAGAATACTTATGTGTGTATGAGGTGATCAATCTCAAACACACCATATATCTAATATCATAGAAGGGAAAAACACTAGATAAAGGAAGAAGACAAACATAGGAAAAAGATCAACCCCCCATGGTACTTTATTCAGAGTAGTGAATGTACAATAAGGCACAAGATATGGTAGATCCCAAGAATATAATAATTTGTATGAGTGTCCCCATATGACACTACTTGAATTAGAAGGAAAAATAAGACAAAACAACTGCAATAAAAATATAAATGCAATATGATACTTTATCTTAGGGTGTTTGAAAAAATATATACAAATCATATCTACAAAGACCATAAGAGACATAAGGCTGATACAATAGATAGTCCAACCCATGAAAAATCATATGAAGAAATGAAATGTATCCCCTAACCTAAAACAACCAAGCTATCTACCAGAATGTAAAAATACAAAAAATTGAATAGAATGTTCTTGGAGAAGAATCTAGGAAAAAAAACAAGATCACTAGAAAGATCTTTGAAAGAAATTTCTAATGATAAAAAGAATTCCCTAATTAGACATCAAATGCTAAAGATGTGTCTCCCAAAGTGAAAAATAAAACCCTTGGCTTTGACACTCATAAACATAACAAGAGCATAATGATTTGAAGCTTTGATAACATGTTAAAGTTGATGAAAGATCAACCCCACATCTCCCAAGAATTATTGCATGCAAACACCTATTACAGAAAGAGAGAAGGAAAAGCTATGGAGGCTGAAATTGACAAATCCACAGAAGATGAAGCATTCTTGATGTGCAAAAAAGATATTACAATTATATTAAATGAATGAATATATTTACAACTACCATCCTTATAAAAGGAGAAAGGTAGAACCTAAAGGTAGAAACCCTAAAGGGAAATATCTTAGGTTGCATGATAATAATTAATAAAATAATTAATTGTTAAATGTCTAAAGTTTAGCTTAAGTAAACTAGAGATAATAAGTGATTTAATAATTAAATCAACATTATTTAATTAATAATAAAATACTTTATTTACTTTGAAAAAAATGAAACAAATTATAATTAGAGCGCATGAGTATGACCTTTGGATTCATGATAAAAAACCCACACTTTTACAAAGAAATAGAAATTGATTTTAATTTAAGGAGTAAAAGTTATGAGTAAATGAGTTTTTTTCTCAACAATTGCTTTTAACTATAATTTTTTTTTTAATTCACCCAAAAAAATTCCAAATAAAAATAGAAGGTCCAAATTTAGTCTCCATGGATTAGGAAAGAACCAAAGGCTAAAATACCATATGACTAGGGGATACAATTTAAAAAGATATGAAAAAGTATTTAGTGCCCCTCTAGTTAGAATTATTTATTTTGGGATGCACTATGGACTTGATTTGATATCATTATGGCTATTTTCTTGTTCCAATAATGAAAATTTTGTACTCATAGACATGATAGTTAACTTTATTTTCCTAGTTAGTGATGATCATGATGTGACATTTACCAATAGTATGTTTCATGCATTAGACTATTATTCATATCACTAAAAACATATGGTGGTTTGATTTAATATATATCTATAGTTTAGATGTGATGTTAGTTTTTTTATGCTTGGAAAACTACAATGTTTATTTTTTTTATAATGATATACTTGTGTGTCTTAATTTAGAATTGGTTTTATATAATTTTATTACATGATACTAAGTGTAAGACCCATGATAATGGATATTATTATAACTAACGGTATGGCCATTCAAATATTCAATATATATTTTTCTTTCTTACATATATGTTTAATATATTTTATTTCTTTAAGGAAGTGATTATATTTTATTATGTTACTAAAAATACTTACCCCATGGATTCACCCATATGATTACAATGTTTGGCATGTCTATAGGATGAGGGGGTATAGTTGTAGTCACTTCTTTGGAATCTACACAATGTCACAATCTCCTTTCTTTTCATGATCTACATATTTGTATATGCATATTTATATGGTTTTCCCTTCTGATGTAGATAGAGACACATTTCCTTGAATTACTAGCATGAAGTGTGTCTTCCCTTGGCAAAAATCAATTGTTTTTTATTAAGAAAAATAGGTTTTATAGGGATCCTAAAACCCAAAAGCTTTTACAAAATAGCTGGCAACATAATATTAAATAAAGTCCAAACCCAATACTTCTACCTACATAATGCCAAAACAAAAGACAAGCCAACAAGTAGACAAAAAAAGCCAATAGATCGACAAACAAAAGGACATGATAGGAAATAAAACCCTTACTATTCAATCTTCCTATCAATTTATTTTATGGTTTTAGCTGCTTCATTAGTACTCTAGATCTCCACAATCATGCACTCCCAATTCATATCAGTAGCACATTCCACCAGGCCCTTGGTTACATTCATTTCCCCCTCAGTTTGCCTAGATTCCTTATTGCCCTTTTCATCCTTTTCCCCACCAATGTCTGCATTTTTCAAAGATTTGCCTAGGTTGTTGATGTTCTCATTAAGAGTGTTCAGAGTGGACATCACCTAATTAGAAAGGTTTTGGTTTGATATCTCAACCCTTTGCACCCTTTTCTTGACCTTAGAAATATGATCCTCCTAGTCAGCTATAGAACCCTGGTCATTCCTCTTCCTTTGGCTTTCCTCATAGCTCCTTTTCTCCTTAAGCTCTTCAATATCATGGAACAACCACTTAATTGAGTGGGAAGTTGTCTATCATACTAATTTTGGCATTATTGAGTAGGTTGAGCCCTATCTCCCTTGCATTCTCTGAAATTACTACCAAAGCCAAATCTCTGAGTTCCTTGAAATGAAGTTTTCCCTCCTTGTCTTTGAGAACTTGAGGATTCATTATTTCTCTAACTATCCCCATCTTTTCTATTTTGGTATTGAAGTTTCTCCACACCCTCCTCTTTTCTTCCATTACCTCCTCACCACTATCTTCCTCCAAAATCTCTTTTATCTTCTTTTGGGGAGAAGAGAGGGAAGGGGAGGGGCCAAGAATATCTAATGTCTCATTGCTTCTCCTTTCCAAAGGAATATCCTCCTCAACCTTCCTCTTCTTAGGATTCCTAGGTAGAATCGTGACATCCTCCTCTATCTTCTCATCCTTCGACTCCATTTCCTCCTCCTTATCATTATACTCCTCCTCCCTCTATTCCATAGGATTAGGTTTTAATCCTCTGGGGCTCTTTCTACATGGGACAATATTGGTAGAGAGAGAAGGTTTTCCCCCCCTTTGGCTTCTTACCTGTCGAGGGGGTATTATCCTCTTCCTTTGAGCTATGACTTTGGGCATCATCAAAGTCAAAAAAAATTGATCTCCTAGTATTCTTTGAAGCTTCCCTAGTGTGGCCTAAGGGTTTTCCTGTGGTCTGGATCTTGAGATATTCATAGACTAGAAGGAGAAAACCCGGATGAAGAGCCATATTTGAGTTGGGTTTCTTCTTATAACTCTCAATATTCTTGCTCAAAGAAGTAAATAGACAGAAAGGAAAAGAACTTTTTATTCCGTTTCTAAAATGATTTAGTAGAAGAAAGTGGTGCATTTTGACTTTGTCAAATCTAGTATCAAGGGTAATGAATTCAATGATAGTCCTTAATACATACCTCCATAGCTTTTTTATTGAATCCAATTCATAATAAGTCTTGACCTTCACTAACTTCTTCCTCTCTTTTGCATTCTTTGCGAAATCTTTCCCTACATTTATCGAAATTTTCTTGTCCCTATAAAAATTTACCCCCTCCTAAGGAATCTTTGTGACAAGGGAAATCATTTCCATGCTTACTTGGTGAGAGACCCTATCAATTTTGACTCATCCATCTTTCCAACTATTCACCATGAGCTTAGTAATCTTTTTGTCAAACCCATGGATTGTTTCAATGTACCTCACTACTCTTCCCTTTTCTAGTCTATTCTAGACCTTCATTCTTTTTCTCCATTTTTCAACCTCCCCAGTTTGCTCCTTCCTGCTCCTCTCCCCAACAATCTTGATCTCCTATGAAGAAACCCTACACTAGTACTCTGGCCCTTCACAATCTTCTTCTTTCTGAGTTTTTCAATTTGCCAAATATTTTTTGCCTCTATCAGTTTTAATGGAAGATAAAAATGAGACCCATAAAATGTGCCATAAGTACATGAAATGATGGCATCTCATAACCTCTTCTTGATTCTCATTAAAACCTCATCTTTCATGCCATCCTACATATCTTTCCATTATTAACTCTAGATTACCTTCGTACTCCCCTGGATTTGTTGCAGAATTAGAATATCTTTCATGACCACCAGAAAGTTGTCTCTGTTATGCCACATCATCACCATATTTTTGGTCACCACCTCATTCACAAACCAGTCTACAACAAAATTTGTACCTCTATACATGTGGCTGATGTGGACCCTTTTGAATTTTCACAAATAAGCTCAAATCTCCTCCACCACATTAGCAATGGTACAGGAAGGATGGGCGAATCCATTTAAACAATTCATTATATTTAAAGCATCTCCCTCTAACCAAAGGTTCACAATCACAATAGCCAGAGCTAGCTTGACAACATGAAAAGCTGCACTAGCCTCCACATTGTGGTTCATCTGAGTCCCTAAAGGATTGGAAAAGGCTACTACACCAATCCCATGGAAATTTCTAATTATTCCCCTACAACTAGCTAGGCTAGGATTCCCTTTTGTTGTACCATCAAAGTTGGCTTTATACCATTCTTGGGGGAAAAGGCCACTTAGCCTACTATCTTTTCACCTCCTTGTCCTTCTTCCTTTCCATACTATTTCCTCCTTCTTCAATATTTCCCCCCTTTCTAATAGCAAAGTTTTCTCTCATAGAACTATCAATTTTATCTATGAGAACAAATGCCAAAGCTTCCCTTTCTTTGAAGACACAATTATTTCTCTCTTTCCATATTCCCCAACAAAAATGTGGAAGAGTCCAGGAAAAAATCATCGGTGTCTTTGTAAGGAAACTTGGAAATAAAGAATATAATCGTTTCCACATAACCCATAATAGATCTAAAATAAACACGGAATTAAAATCCACATGCAAGAGAATAGACAACATACCCACAAAATTGCGACACAAGATATACCTTGGGAAACCCTCATTGAGGGAAAAACCCAGCCTCCAAAAGCATCCATCACCATGCATTATTCAGCAAAAACACCATTGCCATACAACCATGGAAGCCTTCATGGCCATAGCCACAACCGAGAAAACTATGTGAACAAGCATGAATCCACACATCCCATGCCATGCTTCCAACCTTCACAAATGTTCCCTTGGCTAACCTGTCAAGCCTTGTCCCGCTCGACTCTTGCCTTTTGTCTTCTCCTTATCACTCTCTCTCTCTACAAAAACTACCCTTGTGGCTGCTTATATAGTAGCAAGTCCCACAAAACCACTAAGTGGTATTACATAAACCATGTGCTAAAACCATGTGCTACCTAACCCACTGACCCCACATTTAATATTGGGCATTTAATTCTTTTCCCCAATATTAAATAATTACATCAAATATTATCACAATGTTACAATACAACTCATCAAGAATATTCCACAGGAATCTTTACATGTTGCACGTCCATCTAGGTACAACATTACATAATAAAAAAAATAAAATAAAATAACAATATTATGCAATGTGTGCAACACCCATTATCTCAACAGTCTTCATGCCTTTATGAAAACAATTCCATTGACCAAAGAAATCCTAGAAGTTGTATGGTTTACACCAACTAACCCCATAGCTCTTGGTCATAAGTTTACAAACCTCTAAGGAATAAGGATAATGAATAAACATGTGATTAACTATCTCCACATCATGCTTACATAAAATGCACCTATTAGGAATATATTGACCTCTCTTAGCAAGGTTATCAAGGGTGAGGATTTTGTCTTGCAACACCGGCCAAAAGAAAATGTTGATTTTAGGGGTGAGGCTAGATATCCAAGCCTTAGCCTAAATGGGTTTTTCCATCCAATTCCAAAGTGAGAAATAGCTAGAAGCTACTAAATATAAACCACTAGAATTATCCTCCCAAATAAGTTCATCCCTCTTGTTTTTTAAAATCATAGCATTCAGAATAATCATTAGAGGTTTGAGATCCTAAGATACTAAAGATGGGTCTTTCCACCCTTGGTCTATTTTGTAGTCACTAACTTTCAATCCAAATCTTCTTATACAAGAGTTAGCCCATCTCTCATAATTAGGGAAATCTATGAGGGGCCCTTGAATTAACTAATTATCTTGCTAGAAGAGAATGCTTTCACCATTCCCCATTTTCCATTTTGCCTTTGATTTGGCCAAAGATCTTGCCTTAAGAATCTCATTCCAGATAAAAGATCCATGTGGAATGTCAGCTTCACTGAATAGGAAGCTAATGGATTTCCTTCTCAAGTACTTCTCCACCATGATATCCCACCATTCTCTAGTGCTCTAAAATAAGCACCATATCTACTTTGCTAATAGAGCATTATTAAGGTGTCTAATTTTTCTTATAACCAGACCACCATAACATTTGGGGAGGAAGACATTATCCTAGGCCACCAAATGATATCTTTTTTTTTCTTCTAGTCCTAAACATAAAAAGTCCCTCTAAATTTTCTCCATTCTATCTGCATACTTAACCAAGATCCCAAAAAGGCTGAGAGCATAAGTTGGGAGGTTCTGGAGAGTAGATTTCACCCATGTACATTTTCTTGCATGACTAAGGGTGGCTCTTTTCCAACCCAAAAACTTCTTACTAAATCTATCAATAATACCATTCCAAAAATATTCTGGTGGTTTTGACACCAAGGACATTCCAAGATAACCAGCTGGGAGAGATCCCACTCCACATCCAAGAATTCGAGTAATCTTTCTTTGTTGATCATTAGGAGTGTTAATGAAGAAAACTAAAATTTTTCCTAGTTGATAGACTAACTTGTACCCCTCATGTAGGTGTCCAGTGAGTTCTTTAACACTTTAGCCTCCTAAACCATGGCTTCCCTGCACAAAATTGTGTCATCCATAAATTGCTGATGGGTGAAAGCAACCTGTCTGAAAGATGGCTTAAGACCATGCAAGGTCCGTTTCTGTCTTTTCCTTTGAATTGACCTTCCTATACATTCTGCCATAATAATGAAAATAATAGGGGACAAAGGATCACCCTGTCTAAGCTCTCTCGAGGGGAAAAAGAAATTCAAGGGAGCATCATTGACTATAATAGCAAGAGAGAGGGTAGAGACAAGTTGAAGGATGAGTTTGCATACCTGTGCATCAAATCCAAAAGCTAGGAGAATAACCTTAAGGAAGTTTCAGTCTACCTTGTCATAAGCTTTGGAAAGGTCCAACTTGAGGAGTAAACCCTCCCTTTTCCCTACTTCCAAGGAATGGATCACCTCATGAACCATCATTATTGGATCTAGAATTTGTCTTGTTGGATCAAAGCCCATTTGTTGCAGAGAGATAATCAATGAGAGCACCTTGAGAATCCTGATGGTCAGAACTTTTGAAATGCTTTTATAAAAGGAATTGCATAATCAAATGGGTCTAAACTTATCCATCGAATCAGCCCTTGGGGTTTTTAGAACAAGCATCATGAAGGTAGCATTTCAAGTTCCTTCAACAGATTCCTAGCCCCAAAAAATTCTTGCACTACCTTCACCACATCCCCTTTGACCAACTCCTAATACTTTTGGAAAAAGAAAGTTGGGAATCCATCTGGCCTTGGGGCTTTATAAATTGGAAGTGAAACCAAGGCTTGATTAATTTCCTACATACTGGGAATTGCCTTCAACATAGAATTATGATGGTCTAGTAATAGTTTGGGGATTGAAGCCAAAATTTCCTCCTAGTCTTTTAATGATAGCAAAGAGTCCTAGGATAGTATTGATGAAAAGTATTTCATTGCCTCCTCCACAATCTCACTACGAAATGACCTGAACCTTCTTTATGCCTGAAATCCTTTTATTAACATAGTGCTTTAAGGTAGAAAGATGAAAGAACCTAGTGTTGTGATCCCCCTCTTTAAGCCAATTGATTTTGGATCCTTGCTTCTAAAAGTGCTCTTCCCTAGATATTATATTGTGAAGTTCTATAAGGATTGAAATTTTTTCAATCCTATTCTGATCATTATACCATTCTTGTTGTATCATCTCTTGGAATTTTTGAAGTTGGTTTGTCTTCACCTCCTTGTCTTTGAAGATATGCCCAAAGTCTATCTTATTCCAAACTTTGATATTTCTTTTCACATTTTTCCATTTTTGAGAAATCCTAAACATAGTTGTACCTTCCACCTCTATATTCCACCAAGAGTATATCTTAGCATTCAAATCTGGGTGGGAAGTCCACATCTTCTCAAAATGGAAGGGGAAATTTCATTTGGGCATTGGAGAGCTAAATGAGAGCAAGATGGGCAAGTGATATGATCCAACTCTAGGGAGAAGGGAGAGTCTACACATGAAAGTTTGCATCCAGTTTGGAGAAATGAGGGCTCTATCAAGACAAACCTGGATACAATCCCATCTAGTCCACTTTTTTGACCAAGTGAATCACCTCCTCGAGAGATCAATATCCATAAAGGCTAGTCTATTAATAAAATTTGAAAGATCCAGTTTACTATCTTGATCTAGAGCCAACCCCACTAATTTTTCATCATCTAAGAGAGAGGTATTGAAATCCCCCATAATAATACCTTTATTAATGTTACTACTTTGAATTACATCAAGAATCTTTGCCCAAAAAACCCTTCTCTCCCTCTTGGAGTTGGAAGCATACACATTTAAGAGAAACCAAGTGTCACCACTATGGATATGAAAAACTTTATAAAGGAGAACATTACCTTTATTGAGCACTATGGAGATATGGAAAGTTTTTTTGTCTAAGAGTGTAAGCAGACCCCCTATACCTCCCTCTAAGACTATAGCCTCACTACTCATATTGCTACTAAAAGACAACTTCCTTGCCATGTCTTTTCTCATTTTTGTTTGTTGGATTAGTAGAAAATTAGGTCTTTGGTCTCTAATCAAATTCCCAACTATCTCCTATTTATGGGTACCATTTAGGCCCCTTATGTTCCAAGATATGATCTTCATTTCTTTTTAACAGAGCATTCCTTAATGGTTCTTTAGCTCCTATTTGCCAAGTTCCTTCTAGCCTCCTCTTGCATAACCTGACTCAAACCTTTTCTACATGATGTCTTGGGTTTTACCCCAACGTTAGCTTTGACCTTGCTTTTGATTATTGTTGGTGACACTGGGGGATGGTCATGATTTTTATTCCTTTTAACCATAGACCAATTTCCTTTTTTTCCTTGAGAAAAACTACCTATCCACTCTTCTCATTTTAAAATTTGTATTGGGGAAGAGTTATTGATCAGCTCCAAAAACTTCATCCCTAGATTAGAGGAAACTAGAAAATTCACCAGAGGAGCCAAAGGGATATCTAAGGAGAGCCCTTAGTCATGCACCTCAACTATCATCTCCTACCCCTCTCTTGACTGGCTCACCTCTTCTCCTTTACTTCCTACACTAAGAGGGGGGACACTATCCTATCGCCCTATTCCATTGGTCGTTTCCATAGGTTCTAGAATGAACTTGTTTACCATTTGAGGCTCTCCCAACATATTGGATTTGTGCTCTTTCATATATGATGAATATTTATCTATCACTTATAAGGCCTATGAATCATTCTCCTGATCCCCATTTTCTAACTCTTTTGCCTCTTTATCACCTACATAGCTCATATCTCCTTCCTACTCAAGAGTCTTCATCTTCCTCACATCCTCTACCTGGGTCTTTGGGTTTTTGTTTGTTTTTTGTTTCCAAACCATTTTCTTATCTTTCCCTAAGTTAGCAACATATTTACTCTTCTTCCTCTCAGCTTTGGTTGCTTTGGCTTATGTATATTGGTTGGCCTTGTGTCCTGATTTAAAATAGAGAAAGCATGCAAAAGGCACCATCTCATAAATCAGTTTTTGGACATGCACCCCTAGCTTTGAATGGAATGTCACAACTTCCATCATGTCCACTCCTTCCCTTACCCCTATACAAATACAAGCATAGGTGAAGCATCTTTTAGAAGTTGTAGTTCGGTCGATTGAAAGGAGCTCACCAAAGGAGCTAGCTACCCCCACAAAAAAATCCTCATTCCAAAATTTTAGGGGAAGCTCTGGAAGCCTTAACTATATAGGTGCTTGCTCAAAGAATGAGTCATTCATATTCATCTTCAAAGTCCACTTCTAGAGAACCAGGGTGGATCGACCAACCATCCACAGTCCCTCACAAAAGATGTTTGTGAGGTTTTCTAGACAAGAAAAGTTAAAGGACATGAATCCTTTTGCCATGGCCATGATAGAGACCTGTCCTTTGAGAGCCCATGTCTTCTTAATAAAAGATCTAATGACATCTATATTAGGCCTTTGCCCTATAAACTTGCCCACCAGAGTAGAATCCATTAATGCTATGCTATGATCCACTAGCTCGTCCAAAATGGCAATAGCAAAAGATCCTTTCTCCCCCTCAAGGAGAATCTAAATAGTTGGGGATGAGGACTTACTCATAGGCTTGACACCAAAAAGTGATGACCATTTAATAGATCCTAGGAGGCCCACCTTGGGAACAAAATAAATATTTTCTAAAACCTTGGGGGGAGCATTTGGGTCCCTATCATTTTTCTTTGCATGGTCCCTTGTACCCAAAATCATTGAACATCCTCCTACTATGACTCGTGCCCCAAGCTAGGGGCCCGATTCTGACATTCCAGAGAAATCCCACCTTGATCGAGATTTGAAGTTTGAAAGCCTATCTTCCCTCCCTTTCCAAAGCTCACCATCCGAATTATATCAATTGGTTACAATCAAATTTTTATTAACCCTTGGTTGTAATCACTATAGGCAAGAAGCCCCACTATTTTACCACGGGTCAATGGAAAAAAATTCTCAATTAAGATTCACAGTAGAGAATGGCCTTGTGGGGACTTCAACCTTGGTTGTAGGCCCTACAAGAAAGAAGCCCCACCATTTCACCAAAGGGACAAGCAAGAAGCAAAAATTAATTGTTGGCAAACATGTTCTTCTAGGAATTTATCTTTTTTAAATTTTTTTTTTTTTATGTTACATGTTTGGTCATTGCATTCTTCCCTATATTTCAAATACATTCCTCTTTATTATTTCTCAGCCTCCCCTACCAAATAAACAGTAATGGAATTTAGCTTTAAGTAAATCATATTAAATATTAATTATATAAAGGAAAATAAAAGTTGAAGTGTAGTTTTGATTAAGGGTAATAAAATAACAATAATTTTTAATAAAATGCATAAATAATTATAATAGTGTAAGTAATATTATCCAAGCCATCCTGGTGTTAGTAACAATATTGATCTTATAATTGGTCATAATTGATCATTCTAAGGATGAAACATTGATATTTTAAGAAATTTCCGTGTGCTTATCTTATCGAGATTAATTTTTATTTATTAAGGTTATATAATACTATTATAGGTATGTGTATATATAAATTATCACAAGAATGATTATGATGATAATTTTCAAATGATTTTATAATCATTACAATATCACTACCATGATTAATAAATAATAATGATAAGTGTTATATCTAAAATTTAATGATGATAAGATTAATAATGGTATTAAATTTGGGATAAATTATATTTGATTACTATTAAAAGGAATGTGTTAATGTTTTTTGATAATATTATAAAGTATATCTATTTGAATTAACTTGTAAGATATTCTGATCAACACATTTGATGGAGAGCTCCATCTTTGCTTAAATAGCCTCAGTTAGGGGAGCCACCCCTAATTTACCTCTTAGATACTCATGTCTATCCTTAGGTAATTCCTTAGTGAAAATATCATCTATTTTCTCCTTAGTGTTCACATACTCCAATCTCACTTCTTTATCTTGAACCAACTCTCTCAAGTAATGATACTTGATGGAAATATGCTTGGTCTTTGTGTGCATCACATGATTATTTGATATATTTATGGAACTTGTGTTATCACAATAGATAACAATAGGACCAATGATCTCTTCCTTCATCCCTTATAACAATTTCTTGATCCACATAATATTTGAACAACTCACTACTACTGCTACATATTCAACTTCTTCTATTGATTGTGAAATGCAATTCTTTTTTCTTGTCCATGAAACTATTCTCTTTCCTAAAAAGAAATCTCCACCACTTTTACTCCTTCTATCATCAAAATTACTTCCCCAATCAATAGAATCAAGAATTTCTCCAACCTCCTTATTAAGGTTAGTCCTTATGCCTCCTGAAATAGGCAATTCTAATCTTTTTTCTACTTAAACATCATTGTAGATCTTAGGGTTTGGTCATATTCATCAAATCCTTCCATCATTTTATCTCCTCCTTTCTCTTCTAGCAACTTCTCCAAACTTCTCCTTGAATCCATGCATAGAAATTCTCAACCTGATTTCTCTTGAATTAAATGCTCCAGGCAATCCATCCTTATCTTCAGCACATTTTCTATATTCCAAGAATTCCATTATGTTAGGTGGACATCAATATTTTTTCACAATCTATCAAATGTTGTCCCTTGGTTGGTCATCATTAAATTACTCGGTCGATACTAGCATACCTTTTGATACCCAGTCAATATGGATGCTATATTTTTCTTATCTTATAGTATTGCCCAGTCAACTCTAGCATCACTTGGCATAAAATTATAGTTCCTTTATATTCTTCTCCTTTTCTTAGTCAAGCCTATGCATTTGATCTTCTATGGATAACTTCTTTAGGCTTCAATGCAACTGTCTTCTATACTTAGGTTATAGTTAAATAATCACATTATCTTCTCAAGGTCTTACTAATCAAGTGTCCATTGTTTCTCCTCATAACTCAACCTTTCCTCTAGATATTTTTATTATCTCATCTTCTCAAATCCTCTTCATCAATCATCTTGATATGACACTCTACTCAGATAGAAACTACTTTACTAATTGATAAAGTTTGACATCAATGAAAACATAACAATTATTCCAATTGTAGTTCCAACACTCACTATTTGAACCATAGTATGATTACACAATACAACGATCATGGTATTGCATGATTGCACTTGGTTTGGGTTTGAAAAAAATGAAAGTGACATATTTTTGGTCTACAACTTTGTGCACTTACCCTATGTTTCATTGGGATTAAATGATAACCTTGCAAAAATTAAAACAACATGTACAATATCTAGTTTACTATGCACAATAAACTATAATTTACTAATTACTGACATATATTATGTTTCATGTACCTCTGGAGTAGTATCTTCCTTTGATAATTTCACTTTAGTCACAATAGGTGTAACTATTGGTGTAGGCTCATCCATTCCAAATGTCTTCAAGATTTCTTTACATACTTAGATTGAGTCACATATATACCTTCTTTGTTTGATGAACTAGTAAAGCAATGAAAATTTGATCTCATTAAAAATTGCAATCTCAATTTTTTTTCTCATTTGATCAATAAATGTCTTATATAACATGTCATTTCCTCCAAATATAATGTCATCCATAAATATTTCAGGATTCAACATTTTATCATCAGATTCACATTTCAAATATAGATTATTATTTTCACAAGTGTTCTAGAAAATCCAATCTTAATCAAATAAGAATGTAACCTTTTGTTCCATGCTATAGATTCTTGTCTTAATCCATACAATGCCTTATTTAATTTTCAAACCATGTTCCTCTAATAATGTTTAATGAATCCTTCTAGTTGTTCTGTATAGACTTCTTCTTCAAGTATTTCATTTAGAAATGCAAATTTGATATCAATTTGATAAACCTTGGATTTCTTGTAGGTAGCATATGATAATAATTTTCTTACACCTTCCAATCTTGCAACAACTACAAAATTCTCAACATAATCTATTCCTTCTTTTTAAGCATAACCTTTGGAAACTAGTCTTGCCTTTTTTCTTACAACTTCTCCATTTTCATTCATCTTATTATAGAAAATACATTTTGTTCTTATTACATTCTTGTATGCAGGTATCAGTACTAATTTCTATGTTTTTTTCTTCTCTATATAATCAATTTCTTCATTAATAATATTTATCCAATTCTCATTTTTCAATGTAGCCGTACATGTTCTTGGTTCAAAATAAGCTATCAAACTAGTGCTATCTCTTAACTTACTTCTTGTCAATACTCAAGCACTTCTGTTTGCAATGATTTATTTAGGTGAATGGTTTGTTCTCATGTATTGGGCTAATATAGGTCTAGATAATTGATTCTCATCATTTTATTCACTTGGTTGGAGCTGAACTTCCTACTCAGGTTTTATTATCTGGTGCTTGAGAAAAGTAGTGTGTCTGGTGCATCTTCATACACGAACATAAACTATTGAAGTTGATGAAAGATCACCCCCA
Organism: Cupressus sempervirens; assembly: GCA_028749045.1. Classification (NCBI taxonomy): domain Eukaryota; kingdom Viridiplantae; phylum Streptophyta; class Pinopsida; order Cupressales; family Cupressaceae; genus Cupressus; species Cupressus sempervirens. Next base: position 624,297,793 of record CM053792.1, read on the forward strand.
CATCTCTCAAGAATCACTTGCATGCAAAAGCTTGTGACAGAAAGAGAGAAGCAAAAGCTATGGAGGTTGGAATTCTTAGATCCATAGATGAGACATTCTTGATGAGAAAAAAGAGAAATTTCCATTATCAAAAGTGAATTATTAATTACAAAGAGATCAATCCTTCTAAAAGGAGATCAAAACCCTAACATGAAACTAACCTAGGTTGCATGATAATAATTAATAAAAGAATTAGTTATTATATGACCAAAATTTAGCTTAAGTGAAATATAGTTAATAAGTGACTTAATCATTCAATCAATATGATTGAATCAATAAGTAAATACTTTATTACTTTAACATAAAAATTTTGTAATCTTTAGGTTCCTTATTTCTTTCCACATTGTTCTTATGTGAAAATTCATTAATTCTCACATTTGTTAAAATATTTATAAGCTTTTATATGAGATCAATATCCAAGAAATATAACATCATCTCCATTTGAATCAAATTTATCATTCCTTGCATCCTTATGAATAAAATCCCCACTTCTAAAGATTTTTGGAATAACTTGCATTAGGTGTGTGATCATACCAACGTTCATAGGGTGTTTGTTTGTTCTTTCTTCAATTAAACATGACCAAAAGTATAAAAAATAGTACTAACAACTTCTCTCCATAACATTTGTGCAAAATTCTTTTCAATCATCAATGTCCTTGCACAATCCATAATTTATTTATTTCTTCTCTTAGCAATACCATTTTTTTGTGGTATCCTCAATGTAGATAACTATCTTTTAATACCATGATCAACAAAAAAGTTAGTGAGCTTAATAGATCTACATACACCACCTCTATTAGATCTTAAAACTTTCAATGATTTACCAAATTCTCTCTCAACTCTAACCTTATACCATTTAAGCATATCAAAATCAATATGAAAGTCATATTCAAGAATAGTAATGATACAAACAAAATGAAATATATGTAACCATAATAACTTTCCATACCAATAGGTCCACACAAGTGAGTATGCACAAGTTACAAAGCATCATTATAAGTGTGTATCTTTCTTGGACAATTTTATTTTGTCATCTTACCAAGATGATATTCTTTACACATAAAATTCTTAGGTTTTTGTAGATTTAGAAAGCCTCTAACTCTTTTCTTTCTACTAACCTTCATCATGTTCTCAAAGTTTACATGACACAACCTTTTATGCCACAACTAAACATCTTCAAATTTAGAAAATAAGTATGTATCCATAGTAAGATCAAGATAAAATAAGTTACCTTTTGTTTGCAATCTAGTTCAAATTAGGTTTCCTTCATCATCATAGATCTTGATTTTTTTTTCTTCTGAAACTCCAGTTTGTGACCTGAATTATTCAAGTGAGCAACACTCAAATGATTGTACTTCACTCATTGTGCCTAGTAAGAATCATCACATTTAATCTTATCATTAAATATTAGTGATTCTATTCCTTTCACTTTCCATAGAACATCATTACCTAACTTAACAATTCCACCATCATTAATTTCTTCAAAATTGTCAAACTTACTTAAGTCACTAGTCATGTAATGTGAGCATCCACAATCTATAATCCATGAACCATTCTTGCTAAACTATGGAATAAGGGTACTTTTGAAAACTTTCATACTTTTCTCCATTGGGATATTCCTTGAGAAGAACATATACCATATCAACCACTTCTCTTCATCAAACTGGACTCAATGTGCTCTTCTACTAAAATGTATCATGATTTATTCCCTTCATCTTTGTAATCCTTTTTCTTCCTATACTTTTACTCTTTCGTATCATTTATGTCACTCTTACTTATTTTACCAAACTTAGTAGCAAAGTGACCAACATCATTGCACTTGAAAAAATTATGGGATAGTTTTCCTTTGAATTTACCTTTACCTCTTGTTAACCTTGTTGCAAGAAATGCTTCAAGTTTGTCCAGATCATCTTCAGATTCATACTCACTTTCTTCTTTATTTTTCTCCCTTTTCTTTGAACTTCCAATGGTTAGTGAAGAATTAAAAGGATTTCCAAGTGTAACTATAATATTATTACTATTACTCAACTAAAATATAGTTAACCAACTAGCTAAGCTATCAAGTGTCAAAACATGACTAGGCATAGCTCTTAAATCTTCAATCATAGAAACTTTGATAGCATAAATATGAAAAAGAGTTCTAATAACTTTACATTCAATTTCACTATCACTAATAATACCTCCAAAAAATTTGATTGCACTCACAACTTCTTTGACTCAGTTCACACTGTGCAACATTCTCACCTTCTTTCATTCTCATGTCATAATACTTTCCTCTAAGACTTTCAACTTTACCTCTTAGCACATTTGGCTATCAACCACATACACGTGCCAATTTTTCTTACATCTATTTAGTATTTGTGTAGTTCTTGATATCATTAAACTCAAGATTATTAAGTGTAGATCCAATCTAAACCATCAAGCTATTGTGATTCTTTTTCTCAGTCATTTGTTCGATAGTCATAGGAGCAATAAATGTAGTGCATTGATTTTCCAACCAGTTTGTTATATTATCTCCAATTCCAGATATGTATAGCCTCATTCTATATTTCTATGATAATAAATTCTCTTTTTCATCTTTGATACCCCTCTCTTATACATCTTTTGATCTTTATCTCAAGTTACTATAAACTTCTTTCTCCAAAAACTATTCTCTAGTACCAATTGTTAGATAACTGGGCAAGGGGGTGAATCAATAATGTTTAATTATCCTATAGTTCTCTAAAAAAATTCAATTTACCAAATCAAACTTTATTAACATCAAAATTATTTACTCAATGATCTCATTCAAATTCACAATTAATACTTATATTCATTTCAGTCTAGATTGTTAACTCATTGTTCCTATTATTACCAACTCTCAATAATATAATCATTCTATTACCTAGTTTTTACCAATAATTTACCGAGTTGTAGTAATAAGTGAATATCATGATAATAAACTTGACAACAAAATAATCATTCATTTGATCCCAAGATTTTTAATGTGAAAACCCTATAAATGGAAAACTATTTGGGACCAACAACCAAGCTATTTTCACTCTTCTAAAGTGAGTCTTGCTAGGAGCCAACCTTGTTAAATGTTTACATACATATTGTTAATGTGACCTAGTTTGAGGATTTATATCAAAATATAATCTCAACCTTATCACTCCTTGATCCTATCTAAAAAGTGGTCTTCTCTAAAGGACTTATAAACATCACTAATCAATGTTACCATATAGGATTTCACAGACTTTTTAGGTCCAATCAGTTAAGATATTTTTCTTTTAGAATGGTAAGAAAATAATTTTACAAATTCTTTTTTAGGTTTAACCCTACCTTTCTAGTTCAAATCTATGTTCTTCTTGGTCTCTTCTTAACCTCTTTTCACAAATCTCTTTATTGGTTGATTCACACATTCTCACATTCACTTTTCCTTAAATATTCTTTGATCTTCTCTTTTCTCTACTCAATTCATCTTTCTTCCTTTGTAAAAATCACCAACTTAACATTTTTTTATATGAAAAATCAACATTCAACCAGCAATCAAAAACTTGTTTGAGCATCTCCTTAAATAGTAGTCCTTTTTCTTGTAGATTCTTCCAAATTTTATTGCTTAACCACAATTGTGGATATTAGATTCATTACATTTAGTCACTTAGAAAACTTAAATTTCATATAAATTTGTGCTCATCCTTATCCTTCTTCAATCTCTATCATGTCAGATCTTCATTGTATTTTTCTAATTTTAGATTTTGTAACAAAGATTAACCCATGCCTTTGAACTTCTTGAACATTCTTTATTTCCCCCAAAATTTGGCCTTAGATTCTATTTTTATAAACTTGATCTTCTTTATGTTACTCAGTGAACATAAAATTTCACTTAGTTAAAAAATAACTCAGTTAATACTAAACTTTCTTGATCAATACTAAACTTTCACTTGCTTAGGCAATTGCTCAGTAACAACAATAGTCACTCAATGAATACTTTCTTCCTTCTTTAACATTGTCACTCGGTGTAGCTTGTTTAACTCATTACATTGTAATATTATATGATTTTAAAGTAATCAAATCAACATTATATTATTATTGTCTAACTCATTTAAGTGCCCATTGAAAACCATACTTATTAACTCTATCATCATCATACTTTCTTTTAATCCTCTTCATCAATCAAATGATATGGAAATATATTGAATTAGCATAATATAGATAATAAAATATGACTTGACATTAATGACAACATAATAATTTAGATGAATCTTTTACATACGTTCATAGTATTCTCAGTTACAAAATTAGTTGGGGCTAACAAGAAAAAGTGATCGAGAGATATTCTTAAGGATTTTTATTTAAAATTTTGGTAGAATATTATAGTTAGAATTATTATTGTTTAAATTACAACAATGATTTTTTAGGTATTACATTTCCCAAACTAATCCTAATAGTGGGTGCATTACATTACCCTAACTAAATCTATCTACCATACCCAATAATCATATTAATGATACTCTTTATTACAAATTGAGATAATAAATTATAACACTATAAAATTATAGCTTCAAAAGTAAGCTAAATTCTTTATTTAGAATTTTTAATGTAAATAAATAAAAATAGATATTAGATATATAAATTATAAACAAAATATGTACTTTAAAATAAAGTACCTAAAAAGGAGTTCATATTATCCAAAATGAAGCCTTGGATGTTGTAAAAATTGGGATTAGTAATTTTTTGGAAAACTTAAGAATCGAGACTAAAATTCATATCCTAAATTGTGTAGATCATAAAATTGTACAAACAAACAAGAAAAACTGATCAAAATAAGTGATTAGGATGTTTGAGATATCTTTGTTTGAAATTTTCTCTCAAGTTTATTTTCTTCTTCAAATCACTAGAACTACACTTCCAATATTCAAATGGCTCTAGATTTAGATTTAGATATCCAATTTTGATGAAATAAACATTGATTTGGGGGTTTTGAGACCTACTTAATATGATGCCAATCTTTAGTTTCCACCAAGAAGTCCTGATATTGACTTGTAGTAGAATGACACAAAATTAAAAAACCCCAATTTTCTCATAGTTTCCTATATGATAATGATGATCAAATTGAAAAATCTATACGCATAAAAGGATCAAGCCAATATTGATATTCTTGAGAAGAATTATTCACATGTTGATATTTTCAATGTCATTTTATACTTTTAGGTAACTCTACAACACCCCATGGTTAAAAAAAGAATAAGATAAGATCCATAAGAGATTGGAATGAATATTTCATTATGTTGTAAGAATAATATAATCAATAATGGACATGGTTGGTTATTATAGGCCTACATATATAGGAAAAGAATTAAGATCTACAATAATAAGAACTAGCTAAGCTATCACATTTACAAGTTGGAAATGGTACATATTCACGAAAGGTGGACCATCTTCTATTATTCAATGAAGTATGTGCCATGATGAGGATGATCATGTGATTTGTGAACTTATGGATAATCTTGCACATAAGTAGAATATGATAACTACTAACACCATCTATTGTAAAATTCTCCAACATCATGTGCTTAATACATGTGTAAATTTCCAAGTGTCTCAATGGAAAAAAAATGAAATTTCTTATCCTAAGTAAGCTTAAGTAGATTGTAAATAGTAAATATTTAATTACACTAATAATAGGTAAAATTTTACATTGAATACTCATAGTATTCATTTGTACATAAACATGATACCATTGTCACATGGTTTGACTTATATAAGGTTTCTTACTTATGCTCTATGTCAATCATGCATCCTTGTTTGAATCTTGTAGTGATATTACTACTTATAGTAGAGGTCTTCTTCCTATTTTTTATTAATTTGTACAACTAGTTGGGTTATACTATCATTTGCATAATCTTAATATCACCTCTTGATTATATTATCTCCATTAATGCACTTTTATTAAGAAAAAATGAAGTACTTTATGATATTGCGTTCATTTAATTAGGAGGAAATGAGTTTCAGGCAAACAAAATTACACACACACACACACACACACACACACACGTGTGTGTGTGTGTTTACATACATGGATATCTTCATGAAAAAATAAAAAATAAAAATCTTTAAACTTTCCTTAGTCTATGTAATAGTTTATTTATGGACTACAATAAATCAATGATTTTTTCCATAATCATTAAAATAGTTATGATGCAAAAAATGGCTACCTACCTAGCCTAACATATTTGCATAGTCAATTTACCCATGAAAGATAAACAAAGTTTATTTTTCCCTATATTTTCTTTTTTTTTGTAGATTTCATTAATATATTATTTTTATTCTCCAATTAGCTAGACATAATTTGAAAGCCCAAAAGTCTTTAAAAATTAAAAGTTAAAGTTTGACATAAAGAACAGTGATGTAACAACAACCAACATCCCTAGACAACCAACAAAAATAAACTAGTCAAAAGATAGAGACAAGAACCAACACCAAAACTAATCAACTAACTGAGTGAATAAATTTAAAAAAACAAAAAAACCTAATAAAAGGTCCAATAAAACCCGATTTATGTTGGCTCCAATGCCATCTCCTCCTTCTTTTCCGTAATCTTCTTAGAAACTACTTTGACATCCTCTTTAACCTATTCTTTAGTCTTCGCCTTTAGCTTCCTTATAGCCAGCCTAGTTTTCTTCTTACCCAAAGTCTCTTCCATGCCCTTATTCTCATCCAAGTCCAAAACCATAATATTGTCTACCTACATATCAACATTTCCAGAAAGCTTGCTCATATTTTCCATCAAGGCTTCCATAATTTTTTTAAAATTATTGATTATGGTGGAAATATTTCTTTCCACACTTTCAATTCTTTTCACCAGATCATGAATCTTCTGCTCTACATTATTGCTCTACATTATCAGTAACATTATGAGTCCCTACCGCCCCATTCATCTTGTTCTCAATTTCCTCCATTTTAGCATTCAAGGCTTTGTTATTAATATTGAGTTTTTAAATAGATTTGAATGTCCATTGTTCCATTCTAAATTTTTTTCTTTCAAATCACTTTTTTAATTTAGAGCACTCCAAGAGGTTGGATATCAATACCTTTATTTCCAACAATTTTGTTCATATTTTCCACCTAACTTCCATTAATTTTTAGTATTTATTGATCAATGTAGAATTTTTTATTTCCAAATTTTCAATCCCATTCACCAGACCATGAATCTTCTCCTCCACTTTATCATAAGAATTACCATTCCCTGCCTCCCCATTCAACTTGTTCTTAATTTTCTCCATTTTAGCATTTGGGGCTTTGTAATTGATATTTAGTTTTTTTATGGAGTTGAATGTCCATCACTCGATTCTAAATGAGAAGTATTTCTTTCCAAATTCTCAATTCTCTTTAGCAGAACATGAATCTTCTCCTCCACATTATCATAAGAATTACCATTCCCTACCTCCCCATTCAGCTTGTTCTCAATTTCCTCCATTTTAGCATTTTGGGCTTTGTAATTCATGTTAAGTTTTTTAATGGAGTTTAATGTTCATCACTCCATTTTGAATGTATTCATTGAAACACTTTTTCTTCTTGGAGCACTTGCATGATGAGATTTAATATTTGTGATCTATAACATTTTTATTTAACATGGAATCTTTTAAACAACCTATAAAGTTTTTAAATTTTTTTTTTCTCCTCCAGTGTGTAAATTTAAATCAATCTATTAAAAAATATACCTTAACTTTTTATATCATATATTAGCAAATAAAATATGGAAAATAGTAAAAATGAAACTTGAATAATTTTTACTACTAGGATTTAGGGCTTGTATGAATTTAATTTCTTCATCCTTTGATTTTCTTCTAAATACATCTCCCATTATTTTTATAATGAATTTTGTATTATTCTTTCCTTATGTTATATTAAATATTTCATTATAATGTTCTTTGAGTATTAAATTTGTCATAGTTAACATAGTGTTAACACAATATATTTAAGTTTCTATCTCAAACTATTCTTTGAATATCTTAACAAAATTATTTATGGAGTATTTATAAATCTCTTATTAATGTTATTTTATAATTATATATTTTTTTAATATCTAGAAATGTGCTATCATTTTTATCTTGATTCTATTGTTTAAAAAATAGTTCACTATAAAGTAGTGTTTCAAGAGTAGATTTACAATGTATAGGTTTTTTATGAGGATTTCTTGATGTTATCTAAAATCTTTCTAGGGAAATTTATCATTTTTTAATTTACTAAACCTAATCATTTTGAATCTATCATCAAGCATGTGATATGCTACATGCAAAGTTACTTTTTAGCTTTCTACACTATACCCAAGAATACTTTAATTTTAACAAGAATCCTATAGATCATTATTTGGGTTGTGTTCCTTATTTTATCTTTTCCTTGTTTGGTTTGAAATGGATAAATTTATGAGAATTCAAGTACATTTATAGTAGAAAGGGTAGAAATGTCCATCTTGGAAGTGATATGGAACTCAATGTAAAACAAGGACAAATATTACACTTGATCAACATTATATCCTAAAATGAAATAATCCTTGAGAGAATATACCATAAAATATTCAACACTAATATTTCAAGAAGAATAGTTAAGATAAGTATTAAGAAACTTTGTGAGATGGAGTCTGATAAGATCTAAGTATAATGAAATCCCTCATAAAGTGGAGGAAGAGAAAAACTCGAGGAAAAAATCTTCCCCATGATGCATTGAAAGAGAAGAAAGATGAAAAAGTAATCTACAAGACCCCCCTTGAAGTGGTTGATGCTACTACAGTAGATTGTTTGACCTTAAGAAAAGCTTGTATATAATGTTAGCAAATTATTTTCAATATTGAGATGATTCTAATTCTTCTTAACATAGAGCTACTAACTAGTCTAAGTAGTCACAAACAATCTTTGGTTTCATCATGAATTTCACATACTGCTCCACCTTGTGATAAAGGTTCCTCCAATGACCGAACAATGATAAGATTTCATCATTTATATTGGCCACTTCTCCTAATGCTGCCAATATCCATTAATATTTACTAATGTTGTGCTGTTCTCTTTCAATATGTTGTTTGAAACCTCACTTTATGTAAACTTTAACTGCTCAATATACTTTATTATTATTTTTTTGGTAATATACAACATTTTTAATTGACATTTTACATCTAGAGGCACTTTTTTAATTTTAAGATTAAAATAAAATCAAGCAACAATATAAACGAAATATTGTAAAACTCAAATATACTTAGAATAATAAAGCATATGAAGATTTATATCCGAGATAATTAAGATATTGGTGTAGAAACTTTCCTCTCGATAGTTGTTCAATATTGCAATTATGTCAAAATCCGGGCACACTGAATTTTGCCTCATAAGATTCACCGGCTACTGTAGAGCTATGTGCTGGGTTGGAAAGGTTGAATAAACACTAATCCATATATTTACCCAATGGAATCTTCTCCACATCCAAGTCTATTTGGACATGAAGAACGTTGGAACAGATACGGGTAATGTACAACGAAACAAAATATAGCGCAGGGATTTCAATCCAAAATACGAGGAGGCCTTGGGACAAAACAGAGGAGCCATACGCCAAACTTATTTTGACTTTGAATAAAGCCACAAAACTGGCTTTTAGATAAACATTGTGCTGGAATAGAATTCTTCCACATTATGATGACGACGGAGAGGATCTTTTAGGGCAGCCGCTTAATTGGACTCTCAGAAATGTTCCTTCTATGACGCGTCTCTGAGTTATTAGAGCCCCGTGTATCATTCTTATTAAAATTATCTCCTCCCACCAGCTGTCCATTTCTAATGTATTTTGGTATTTGTATATGCCATCTGAGTCATTTGCGCACAAATTTCATATGGCTATAGCTTAATTCTAATTTATTCAAGCCTTTTAGAGCCTAGAGATCAATCAAATAAAAAATAATGTTACACTGTTTTAAGCCTCAAGTATTTTAGCTTGTTTAGAGACTCATTCATTTCAATTTCACACGACTTTGAGAATTGCATTAGTCGGTTAGAGAGAATGAGGAAGACAATCCATTGGATGATGGAAAACAAAGCAACAACGCTCATATGGGTTGTTGTTATTGGAAAGTTGATTTCAGCTGTGGGTTTGAACCAAGAACTCAACTTGTACTGGCCAAGCTTTGTTTTGTCCCCTGCAACTATGAAAAAACTGCACTTTGATGTGCAATTGCATGCTGCTCCCCATGACATCCAAAATGCTGCCAAAGATTTTGGCGGCCGCCGCCATTTCACCCCGGCCGCTGTTGTTTATCCAGCATCTGTGACAGACATTCAAAATGTAGTGAAACTTGTTTACATGATGGGGCCTTATTCTAGGCTGACTGTGTCAGCCAAAGGATTTGGTCATTCATTAGAGGGCCAAGCTCAGGCTGAAGATGGGATTGTGATTAACATGCAGAGCTTCAAGGGCATCCAAGTGCACAAAGAGTCAGGAAAGTATACAACCCCTTATGTAGATGTTAATGGAGGCGAGCTATGGATAGATGTTCTAAGGGATACATTGAAAGAAGGACTTGCCCCAAGATCATGGACTGATTATTTATATCTCACTGTTGGTGGGACTCTCTCTAATGCTGGAATTAGTGGCCAAGCATTCCGCTATGGACCCCAGATTAGCAATGTTTACCATCTGCAAATAGTTACAGGTTACTTGGCTTTCTTATTTTTTATAAAGCTTTATATCTACTATACATTTATGTTAATGATATCACAGCTATATCACTTGTTGCTATGAAATTTTTTCTTAATGAGATTGTTGTTTTCATCAATGTTCTAGATAATAGTTCATGATCTAATATCAAGCTTATATCTAGATTAACATTCTGATCAGAAAGTGTAACATTAGTATTAAGAATATTTTATATTTATATATGTACAATTATGTTGACAGTGGTGAATGATTGAACAGGGAAAGGAGAGATTTTAAACTGTTCACATGATCAAAACTCCGAACTTTTCTATGGAGCTCTCGGCGGATTAGGGCAGTTTGGCATTATCACCAAAGCCCGAATTGCTCTTGAACCAGCTCCGGAAATGGTAAATTACATCCCTTTTCATAGACTAGAGGAAATGTATGTTTCATCACCTTACTATATATTCGCCAACATTGTCCAAGTGGAAGCACAAAAATATACCCTTATTTGTACTTGACACAGTATAATAGCTTAAATAGAAAACCCGCATCCCCGACAAAAGCTATTTTTTTTGCTTTGCTTTTGTTTTTGTTTGAACTACACGTTTCCTTCTAATCTAGAAATGCAGCACTTCATTAGACATATTACATTTATGCGCTCAATTTCAACCGTACTAGAATGCCTTGATTATAATTTCGCTCTTGTTTGGTGGGCAAACAAAATCTTTGTCTTGTAGGCTATTGATCTCTTCTCCTTTGTTTGATCGTACGTGGAGAACTCAAACCCAATATCTATTTTTTCCTTCAATTTATTCCCCGGAAAGCAAACATATTATTTTTTAAGGTCATTATGTTTCTCTCTCTGTTTCAATCTTCATGTTGGTGTTCATGATTTTGAAATGAAATAATGTTAGATTCAGTAGTACCAAGCTGTTGAATGAATTTAATGTTAAGGAGTTCTTCTTATGATAGGTCATTGAGTGTCGCAGAAACTTGGAAAAAATTTGCTACCAATCTTTTGACAATAGATCATTAAAGCATCAGATCAAAATATACCCTTAAAAACTCTTCCAACTAAGGCACAGTGTATTGTATTGTTATATTACAGGTGAAATGGATTAGAGTTCTATACTCGGACTTCGGAGCCTTTACAAGAGATCAAGAATACCTAATATCGAAGCAGGAAGGACCCACTTTTGACTACCTCGAAGGATTTGTTGCTCTGGACAAGGAAGGCCTTCTCAACAACTGGAGGGCGTCCCTCTTCACGCCTCAAAATCCAACATCTTTGAGCATCATTAAGACAAAAGGAAGGATCCTCTACTACCTAGAGCTCACCAAGAATTACAACCATGAGGACAGGACTAAAGTCGAAAAGGTATCCAACAAAACCTATTTTGACAGTTAATACCGTTATAATAATCCCAAGTTGAGAACAAGATATTGTTCTGACATTTTCCTTATGGTGGTATAGGAAATAAGGGCACTTTTGGAGCCTCTGAGCTTCATCCATTCTTCAGTGTTTACAACCGACCTTCCTTACATGGACTTCCTGGATCGAGTGCATGCTGGAGAAATGAAGCTTCGCTCAAAAGGCCTGTGGGAAATTCCTCATCCATGGCTGAACTTGTTGATACCCAAAACGAAAATTGCAGCGTTTGACAAGGGGGTATTCAAAGGCATACTAAGAAACAATAGCAATGGACCCATTCTCATCTACCCAATGAATCGTAAGAGGTATTTGATAGGTTTCTTCAGAAATGATTCTTATAACATCTTAATGTACAAGTTTTTGTTATACGAAACAATTTACATACTAGTATGTCATAACAACTAGATATCTGTTTCAAATTTTATCAATATTTCCATAGTTGATGTCGTGTTTCAGGTGGGATGATAGAATGTCAGCAGTAACGCCTGATGAAGACATATTCTATCTTGTAGCTCTCCTGCAATCTGCTGTATCAATTGACAACTTGGAATTCTTGTTAGAACAAAATGAAAGAATACTTAGCTTCTGTGAAAAAGCAGGAATGGGTACCAAACAATATCTTTCTGCCCACAACACTTTAGACAAGTGGAAGAAGCATTTTGGTTTGAAATGGAACAAATTCGTTGAAAACAAGAGAATATATGATCCACATATGATTCTTTCCCCCGGCCAAAGAATATTTACCAAGTCTAGAACCTTTTCTGTATTATAACATACATATGCTATGACAGCCATAACCATAATCTTTCTTGGAGCAAATCATTTCGGTTATCTTATCTTGCCAACTGCACATTAAATCTAGGTTAAAATATTGCAAATTGCAATGAAGAATCAGATAGTATAATTTGTAAAAGAGACCTAACTAAACATCTTTGTAATATATGTATATTTTAATCATTTTCAACTTTGGTGTCCCCTCGTATTAGAGTATGTTTTGATGGTTTCCAAGGAGATCCAATAATTTCTCATTTACCCCCGCTTTTAATAGCACCAAGGGACAATACCACTTTTCCATTTAGTGATACATAAATAAGAGGCACTTCCTTTAAGAAACACATCTTTTATTGAAACACTCCCGTGGATTGTAAAAGTTCATCATATTTTGTTTTGTTTTGTTTTGCAGCTAATGCTTCTGATGTTCACATGGGACCATGAGACGCTTTCTGTGATTGATCTTAAAAGGTGCTGATTAGAATGACTATGAGAGTATACATACAAGTTTTGAGGGGATAAAAACAAGCGTTGAGAGGATACACAGAAGCTTACGGTCCAAGTATTATTATAATCATATATTTAGAATTTATTATTATTGTAAGTTGTATGTTCCAAATGTATTATTATTAGTATTATTAGGTTTTTCTAAAGGCAACATACTATTGCAACAATTCAATTCAAATTTTACAATTAAATTAACCAATCATATAAAAGAATTAATGCAACTACAATAGTCTATAATTTTTTTTGATTTTACATTATTATATAAATCTTATTTTTCTTCAACTTGATTCACTAATTTTGCCAAGCTTAAAAATCAATTTCTCCCCCAAAAAAATAGAGATTTTTTAACATGTAATAAAAATCTTATTTTAGACAAGAAAAGTTAACCATTTATTGTGCATTAATGACAAGGTTCTTTATCCTTATCTTATTTTATTTTATTATTAAAGTATTATAATTATCTTGTGACATGCCCAAATAAAAAGTAGATACTAGTATAATTTTAAGTTTTATTATATAAAACTTATGACTTGATAATTAAATTATATCTTATATTATTTGCAAAAGTAATATTAAATATTTAATTAACATAAATGTTTAGTTTTTTAATCATAATTAAAAAAAAAAAATCTCTTTGCATTTTTTATCCTTTTTAAATTTATTTCAATTATTAAACTTTTAACTTTAATTTTTTTAAACTTTTAATATTTGTGTATTTATTTATAGCATACAATATATAAGTATTTAACAATTATTTTATTTATTCATGTAATGCATATGCTAATTATGCCAAATTCAAGTAATATTTTAAAATCGTGGTTAGTTCCTTTCTTCCTTTTTTTATTTCTTGTATCCCTCTCCTTAGAGAGCAAGCGTATGTTTGGTACCAAGTTGGGGATGAAACAATGTAACAATTTCATGACTTATCTTTCCCTTGAGTGATCAAATGTGTGGTCCCATTTCTCTTGTGCTATATAAAAATTGTATACTCTTTACTTCTATATAGCTTCATTTTATTCTCAAACTTTTATAGTTTTACACCTCTTCAAACAATATAGGCTTTAGGCAGGAACTTTGATGATTGCATCTCTTGTTTAATCTTATAAAAATAAGATCATTTCTACATTGTAATTTCAAATCTTTACACTAATGAAATTTGAGATTTCCTTCCAACTTAGATGATGCTACTACAAATAGATGGTCAACTATATAGTCATGATCTTCATCCTTGACAAATTAGGAAGTAAAGAAATAGTTTGGAGATAACTTTCACCCATTGTATACATATTGTGAGCTGCTGTAATACATGTTTCTTTGATGTGAAATTGCATGCTTTTATTTCAAAGTGTTTATGTACATTTATTTAATAATTTTCCTTTTCTTATTGCACTCTATCAAATCCTTATAGAGAAACTAAAAAGAAGACACTATCAAGTGGTATATAGAAAGGATACAAAATTTGTATAAACCATTTCAAGGAACATTTTTTTTGCCTTCGATATTTTTCACAAATCATTAGAATTTATACTATAAAAAACATCTAAATATCAAAAGTAAGTAATAGATAATATTAGGAAAGTTATGAATTAAAAGTACGCATTACTAGAATCAAATCTATGTATAGAGGATTATTTTACTATCATGTAATTGGCATAGAACAACTATCTTGACCTAGGATATAGTAGAAATAAACATAGGATCATCTCAACACATTTAAAAGATAATGAGATTACTTTTGGTAGGACCATAAAAAAAACCACTCCAGAAACTTCATCAAACAATATAATTTACTTTTTTAATGTTGAGAAATTTAGCCTCATAGTGAATTGAAGCCAATTCCATACATAATATATGTTAATATATATGTGTGTGTTGATGGATTTATGTTGATATCCTTAAATATGTCATTCTCGAATATCACATTGAGATGATATATCTCCATATGCTTGAGAGCATAATGTGTTCCATAACAAATCCTCCCTACCTAAGAGGAAGTGTTAAGATTATATCTATAGTCAAATTGATTTAATCATAAGATACAATGTTGATATATGTATGTGTGTGTGTGTGTGTGAATACATTTATATATGTATATATGTATATATGTATATATATTATGATGTATAGTAATGTATTTAATCACTTGATTGAAGAACACATAAACAAACCTAATTACATATAACCCTTTCCATTAGTCTAAGAACTTATGGCCACTCAAACTAATTAACCCAGACTAAGCCTAATAAAATTTAATCTTTGTTTATATTTGTGAGACATGGACAATCTTACACACCCTAGAATTTTCCTAGGTTTTGATATATCATTTATAGTGTATACATCTACAATGATATTTCCTCATTTTGGGTTTTAATAATTATTTATATACCTTATCTTTTATCCATTCTTATCATCCTTTCCTTGGCCTTGGATTTTATATTTTACACTTATTTTGAAGATATGTTCTCTTTTTATATAAGTTTTGATGTTTTTCATGACATATGATACTTTCGTAACTTTTGTTTTATTGTTTAATATAATTTGCATAATTTTTAAGCATATCGAATGTAATGCTATGGCTAATAAACATATCCTTCATATTACTCATGAGATATTTTATTTTTATCCTTGTTTGATACCAAAATAATTTACATCATAATTTTTTTATATCAAAGTAATATAAAAATGTCAATATTATGAATCAAAATGTCACTTTATAAGACCTAAATTAATTAAATCTTTCAAAATTTTAAGATGTTGTATAATAGTGATTTGTGAAATTTTTTCTATACATTTTACTTACTATAAGAATTAATTTATGTTTTTAAATGATTTTTTTATGAACATCTATGCTAATATATTTTTCATTGAAATTGGAATAAAATAGTTACTTTTGAAAAACCATAGCATTATATTTTACTTTTAATTTTTGATAGTACATTTGAGATTTGGGATTTAAGGTATGATTTCTATATCATAAGTTTTCTCCTATGTAAATATTGTTTATATTTTTGGAATTTATCTATTTCTTGTATTTTTTTAAATTATAATTATTTTAAGGGTATTAAGAAATTATAACATCATATATCTTTTCATATTTTACATTTGGAAGTATTATTTCACACAAGTAGCCTCCTTTTACCACTTATTCTTCTTATTTTTGTGGATTTTTAAACATGTGTCACTCCTTGGAATATAATATACATGTATTTATTTTACACAAATGTACAGCCATTTCATAACTTCACAATTTTATTTTTCACTCTTTATATTCCTAGAAGTATATATAAGGTAACTAAAAAGAGAAAAAATGCTATAAATTAGTATCTAGGTAGAAGCAATAAATTTTCATAAATATTTCAACATTTTTGCATGGCCTTTGACCTTATACAATGTTTTTATAGTTGATCAAGGTGGAAAAATATTACGTCCCTTGACAAGTTTCTAAAATACAAAAAATATCTACATGTCCAAAATGATAGACAAATTTATGATTAAATAATTAATTTAGGATCACAAATTTGAGCTAGAAGAGAGTAGAGGTCCAACATGGTATCTAAAATATTGAAAGGATATAGAGTTAATTATTTTTAGGTCTATAAAAATCAAGTCACTAATTGATGCAGGGGCACCTAATGAAAACTAGTGTAGCAGACTTAGGATTGTGTGTGTGTTTGTAATAAACCCTTGAGGAAACCAACCAAGTTAGGGTGAGCCTAGGGAACAATAACATGAGATTGGAAATATTAGTTGATGGTCAAATAGGCTTTCTACCCTTTTAGGATCAGTTATCTAAGTGAGTCAATGCTGGTCAATACTTGGTCAAAGGGTTGAGCATGGACTTGAAATACCATTTTAGGTTAAAATCCATCCATACATGTGATTTGGAGTCACTTGGAGAAGATTTGAGGTATTTTTTGCAAAATATGTAAAATTTGGAATGTTGTAACTTCACAACTTTTGCAACTTTTTTGACAAAAGTTTTCAACTTTGCAGAACAAGGGTGGAATCAGTTATGCAAAATGTCCACCTAATTCAAGAGGTCTATAAGGCTTATAAGAAGCCACCTATGGTAGGTTGAATTATTCTTAGCAAGTTTTGGAGTTCATTGTTGTTCTTATATTTCTGGTTGTCTGTACAATCAATGTTGTTATTCTAGGAAGAACATGGTTTCATGGAATATATTTTCTTTCTCATAGTTGGTAGAATATAATTTGATTATCTCGTATATAGTTCCATTGTATTAGAGTAGTTTTTTTTATATAATTAGTGTTATTTTGAGGCACTTTGTGACTAGGGGTTTGAAGTAAGAATGACATAGTCTAGACAAACCAGGAGCTATTTATCCATCATGGCTTGGTGGGCTATCATGGACATGTACAATAGAAAATTTTTAAACTATATTTGGCTAGAATTTCATGGTTGGCAATATTGTAGTTGAGATATTGGCTTATCACTTAGAGTGTTTAGCCATTGAATCAACATTTTCATGTAATCCATAGGTTTTGTGGGCATGGAAACAAGATTTGGTTGCTTAAGTGAACATGGGAGATGATTCTAGAAGTGTTGAAGTTGGTTTGAAAGTTTCATGAAAATATTTCACCATGGAACTTTGTGGACATTCCTAAATTCTAGGAAAGCTAGGTTAATTGAGGGTTTTGGAGTTAGGGTTCCTAGAGACAAAACCCATCTATGGAAATATGATATTGTATGACCCATCCAAATGGATATCTAAAATTGAAAAGATTCTAGGGACTTGTTCAATCTCTTTCTGAATGATAGATAAAAACTCATGTTGGAAGGCTAATTGTATTAGGCCTAATTTGTTAGTTTACCAAGCTATAAGCCTAAGTTGAGGGGTTGGTTGAAATCCATTATTGGATACTAAAGGCTAATGTGTTTGAGGACTAATAGGGGTATTGGATACTTTGTCTTGTTAGATCCTATAGAAGAAGGGGTAAAGGTGCTACTTGTGGTGTAGGGGTTTCTTGGAAAAACCTGAAGAACTTAAGGATTGGGATTGGCTTTGGATTATCCTAAACCTTGGAGGAAGGAATCTAACCTTAGGAGCCTTGGGAAGATTCTAACATACTTAGCTTTTGGAAGGTTAAGCCACTCCCCAAATGAGTTTAGTTTGCTAGACTAAAAGAGAACAAACCTGACTGCATCATAGTGCAGGTAATAGAGAAAGATTTAGAGAAGTTAGTGTTAGAGAGAGAGGAATAAAATTTCTTAGGAGAGAAAAAAGTTAGAACCATGCCCCCTAACGATTTGAATTTAGATGTTGTTAAGAAAATCATCCAAGAAATATTAGATGCTAAAAAATAAGAAGTAGAAGAAGAACATATTAAGGGAAAACATAAAGGAAAGATGATAGAATGGGGAGATATCATTGGTAAGTAGCATGAAATATAGGGTACTTCATCCTATATACCTATTGTTGCTCCATCTAAGGGAGAAAATGAACAAAAGATGTTTGCGGAGTCACTAAAATCTCTCAATAGACTACTTTGATAGATTGCCCCTTTATCATGGGAATATTAATGTCCAAAAGAATTACTAGATTGGATAGATGCTTTGAATAACCACTTTGATCTCAAGGAAGTGGAAGAAGAAAAGAAGGTCGGTATGGAAAAAGGAAAGGTTGAAAGGATCAAATTTGATATTGTGGAATATTTTGCAAGACGAAAGAGCATAACTTGGTAAGAAGAAGATCACATCTTGGGAAAGGATGACGATTAGGTTGAAGACCCAATTTCTCCTTGCATATTATGGAGGTGAAATGTACAAAATTTACAAATTTTTAGACAAAAGGATCTAGATGTTACTGATTATATAGAGGAGTTCCATAGACTTGGTTTGAGGTT